>CM067329.1:138665000-139865000 GCA_034376525.1 Nicotiana benthamiana | reverse complement strand
TCAATTATCTCCGTATAATTTACTTTCAACTTTTCTAATTAGATAGAGTTATGTACTTGAACCGACAGAAATATCAAAATCTTGGGACGCCAATTGTTAATGTTTATTCTCTAAGTAGCATAATTTTTAGATCATGTAATATCTATAATAAAATCAAACAAAATAGGTGATTAATAAATCTTAGAAAATATGAGCAACTTGAGTTGGCACAACAATTAGTAATTTTAATTGTAAAACATAAGGCAAAATAATCTTTAATTAACAAAATTTGAATTTATATCATGAGTTAGAACATCTAACTAGGGGTGTATATAGGTCGGGTTGGTTCGGATTTTACAATTACCAAAACAAACCAATTGTGTCGGGTTATTAAATCTAAATACCAAATCAAACCAATAAAACTCGGATTTTTCGCTCTCGATTTTTTCGGGTTTTCTCGGGTTTTCGGGTTATTCGGTTTTTTCTAATTTTTTCCCAATAAAATCTTCTTACAACAAAATATATAAATTATGCTCAAAATATTTCTTTAATCATAGTAAGATACAACTATAGAGAGTATTTTCAAGAATAATACAAAATATGAGATGTATCATGGCATTATCCTAAAATATTCAATAACAAAGACAATAAAATTATGTAATATCAATATTGCTAATTAAAAAGCCATAATAAAAATAAACATAATCTAAAAGTACTAAGTCATGCTAAAATAAGTAGACTAATAAGGGAATATTAATTACATGATTAAACGCTAAAAAATAAAAATACGTTGTGCATTTTTATCTAAATTATTGAAAACAAAAATAGATATTCAATACATTCTCGTTTATAGTATTGAATTGAATATCTTTTCTTAGCATTAATATTGATTTGATTTTGGTTTTGATTTGACTTTTATAGGCATTATTTAATTTACTTATGTTAATGGCTATAAAACTTATTGGGTCTAAGTCCAACCTTGAAATAATACATTAAAAGATAAAATTATGATTTTTTTAAAGAAATATTTATAAATTACATCACATAAGTATATTTATATATTAAATAATCTAAAATTTCTATATATGTAATGTCGGGTTGGATTGGTTTCGGTTTGACTTTCTTTAGTTAAAACCAAACCAAACCAATTATGGTCGGGTTTTTTTTCAACACCAAACCAAATCAAACCAAACCATGGTCGAATTTTTTTTTCTCGATTTGACTCGGATTATCGAGTTGGTGCGATTTATCGGTTTCCTTTGTACACCCAACATCTAACCTCTTTTTTTTTGTAACGGAATGCAATGATCTAAAGTCTAAACAACGTATACAAACTATGCAATTAAGTCACTGAACTGTTGATCATATATGAAAAATTATAAACAAAAACCACAAATCTAACAACTTTTCAATATGTAATAGTCTATCAAGAATACACAAACCATTATTATTACTTAACTTCAAAAACACACTAAAGATTAAAAGGTTTACCCTACATACAATCAATTTTTACCTCTAGAGATGGCGTTACCACCGTATCTAAACCCACAATTTTGAGAACTTCATCCAATGATCAATCGTAAGATACCTACAATAATTAAAATGAAAATAAAAATTGTTAACAAAATAAAGCTACAGACAATAATTAAGACGAAAACAAGGTTGCAAAGATTTGTAGCATAAGAAAATTTTGATAAAGGATCCTAAATCTAAAGCGTATCCTTAACCTAAACAACTAAAGACATAACTAAGTAAATATTTGGTAAAAGAATTGTAAACTTAAAACCTAAATAAGGAAAAAGTCGTATGTAACAAAAAATGGGATTAAACGTTAATTATTAGAGTTTATAATTACAATTTTATCCAAAGTAGAATAAACTTACCATGAATAAAAAAGACAAACGACATTTCGCTAAGGGTCTTCGTGCTTTTAATATAGTATGGATAATTTCTTTTTTAAGAAAGAATGTATTACATCATTAATGACTTCATAAGAGCAAAATTAGAATAGAAAATTTAGGTAAGCCACATGAGCAACAATATTTAAAAGTTATAGGAATATACACAAGTCAACTTAATTTAACCAAGATTACATATATCTTGCAAACTCACATTCGTTTTCCACCAGACTCATTCTTTTCTTCCTAAATATCAACCACACCTATCACACAATATATAATATGTATTTTTCTTCCTTTTGTTTTGAAATATTTTTTGAATCGATAATGGTATTCGAATAAATTGGATTGAAGATTAGTAACTATCTTAAATAAGCATAAAAAAATTAGTACTTCTGATTTTTCAGAAGCCTAGCCAAACAAAATATCAATTTATTAGAAAGGGCATGACAGCAATGCCATTAAGGGTGTGTTCGGTATAACAAAAAATATTTTTCAAGAAAATATTTTCTTGGAAAATAAGTACTTCCTTCGTTTCATATTAAATGAGGTAGTTTGACTCGTCACGGAGATTAAGAAAAAAAAAGAAGACTTCTGAAACTTGTGGTCTTAAAAGCTTAAAGTGGTAAAAAGTTTGTGGAGTCATGACATTTGTGTAGCTATAAAAGCTTCTCATTAAAGGTAAATGGGTAAAAATGAAAGAATTTAAAGTTGAATTATGTCCAAACTTAGAAATGTGTCATTTGTTTTAGAATAGACTAAAAAGGAAAGTACCTCATCTAATATTAAACGGGGGGAGTAGTAATTTTATTTATTTTTCGGTGTTTCGTATGCAAATTAAGGAAAATGACTTCTCAAGAGTATTCATAAATAATTTAGATTTAATAAACATGAAGCTATAAACTTTCAAACCAACAACCTTCCGAACCATAAATTTCATAAACTTTCGAACTGCTAAACTTTCAGAACCGCAGAATTTTGAACCCGTAAACTTCCAAACACATAAACATATGAACTCATAATTTTGAAATTTGTAAAATTTTGAACATTTAACCCGATAAATTAATAAAAATTAAAACTGAAAAAGGTGCAGAAAAAAATAAAATAGAAATTTAAAATTATAAAAAAAAATTTAGGTAAAAAAATATTTTTTTTTTCGGTGTGGGGTTGGGGGTGCAATGGGGTGGAGGGATATTAGGATGGATAGTAGCGAAAATACTGAAATTGAAAAGAAAAAGCTTTTTTTGAGAGGGGTAGGGGTGGGTTGGTGAGGGTGAGAAAGATTGAGAAGAAGTTTTGAAAAATATTTTCCCTTTTCTTGATAAGGAAAATGAGTTCATTAGAAAAATATTTTTTAAAAGATTTAAGATAATCAAACATAAAAAAATTATAAAAAAAATTCCGACGTACCAAACACACCCTAATTGTACCCAAGATGGTTTCTTTTGCTGGATGATAAGCAAAAGTGTAACATAACCCACCACTGGAAATCAAGCTTATAATAATCGGTTTCCATAAATGCAGCAGAAAAAAAAGGATAAGAAAATGACGGGAAAAAGTCGGAAGCTAATTAAAATGAAGAGTTAATTTCGTTGATGGTCATTTATTTATTTTTTAATTTTATTAAAGTTACTTAATTATTTTTGTCATTTAAAATAATTAAACTTCATTATTATCACTTAAAAATTATTTTGCCTCAAACCTTTATCGTAAATATGATATGACGTAAAATGTAATGACAAAAGTTAAAAATAAATGCCACATAAGCTTAAATTGGCCATACCACTTTGGATCCATTTATCCCTTAATGTGATTTGACCCATAACCCAAATGAGTTTCGATTAAAAAAAAGATATTAAATTTCACATTAGCTTCAAATGATTATACTATACTACAAAATTCTTGACTTTGTTGTTACATAATGCTCATTTATAATTATTTTATACTAAAAAAATTCTTATCTTGTTTGTATTCCCTATTCAAGTCGTTTCATGTTGAAGTTAAATTACTACTATAAATAACTCACATAATAAAGTTAAAATACTATTATATCCATCTCACATAACATATTAATGGATTGTAAGCATACATGAGTAATAGGCTAATAATAATCTATTTCACAAACTACCATCCCATTAGTTTCAAAATGTTGTTTATTGAGCAACACCAACATACACAGAACCTACTTAGTAAGCAACACATGTAACTAAAGTGCGTAATGAGAAAAGGGAAAAACTATCGAGGAGGGGCTGTAGAGAAAGAAAGTAGTGGGAGAAGCTCTGGCGATTGTTAAGCAAGGAAGCTGACAATCGCCGGCCACCAGTATCCACCATAGCCACCTACACTAAAAACTCCCCCACATTGTAAATATGACGAGAATGGTAACTCCTGAAAGCGGAATTCCACATAAATTAGCTCCAGTACAACTGTTACATTGGTTCCCAGGTATGGTAAGTGCTCCTACAGTCATGCAAGCTCTGCCGGAGAAGGAGGAAGATAAAGTGCAACGAATGGAAGCATGTGTGACTAAAACAGCTAGGAAGCTCACGTACTCAACTGGATCTCAGAAGCAAACATTGGCTGAGGTTGTTAAAGGTAACAGAGCTCAAAATCAGGGCATGCAACTCAAATTATATCCTCCGATGATGAAAGATGGAGTGAAAATTGCCAAACTAAACCCAGAGGAGAAAGAACTGCAGAACCAGAAGTGGAAGACTGCATTAATAGGCTATGTTCTAGGAGGTAACCCGCCATTCAAATAAATGCTTAAATATGTCTATGGAGTTTCGAATGCTGTTACAACTCCAACATTGTTGTTACATGATGATGGGTACTTCATTTTTAAATTCGAATCTATGGAGGACAAAAATCTAATAATGCAAAATGGCCCTTATACTTTCAATGGTAAGCCTATGATATTGAAGGACTGGGATCCAAACTTTCAGATCCAGAATGAATCAACGAGAGTTGTACCAATTTGGGTCAATTTTCCTGGTTTGCCAATTCAATGCTGGTCAGAAGAAAATTTAGGGAGAATAGCTAGCTTAATAGGAAAATCTTTGTGTACTGATAGACTAACTGCTGCATGTGAAAGAGTTTCCTACGCTAGAGTCCTTGTGGAAATGGATATAACCCAGCCTTTGCCTGATGAAGTTTATATTGAGATACCAGATGGAAGAAGCTGGTTGCAGACTGCGGAATTTGAATGAAAACCAACATTTTTGTCTAGAATGTAACTCGTTTGGGCATAAAAATGGGGAATGTCAGAAGGAGGAGCAACATGATGAAAGGTCACAGAAGCAAAGAAGGAGAAAAAAGAAGAAAACCATAATGAAGTGGCAAACAAAAGCTGTAATTGAGAGGAATATAGCCAATCAACAGCAAGAGGAATCAACAGATCAACCTGAGGTGGAAATACAAGTGAACAATAGAGGAAAACATGTTGTAATTTTAAAAGGAGCAAATGATAGAATTAAAAATAGTGAGATCAACTATGATGAGTTGACTAAGAGGAATATATTTGCAGCACTAACTACAATGGAACCATCTGATGGGAATCAACAGAAGAGAGAGAGAGAGAGAGCAGAAAAGAGATAGGTATAAAGGACCAAGGAGGCAGCTCAAGTAGCCACTACCCCCCATGATCATTGTATCCTAGAATATTAGAGGGCTGAACAAGTCCTATAAATAGCGAGAATTAGTAAAATTCTTGCGGATAAATAAAGTAGATATGATAGCTTGTCTAGAAACTAGAGTGAAACAGCAAAATTCAAAGACAATTTACAAGAAACTGGGAGGTGAGTGGAAAATAGAAAATAACTATGCATTTGCACCTAATGGAAGGATGTGGATAATGTGGAAGGAGTTAAATGTCCATGTTGTAATTCTGGAAAGTACAGACCAAATGATTCACTGTTAGGTGAAAGACAAGAATTTAACATTTGCTAGCTATATCACATTTGTGTATGGCCTGCATACCATACAGCACAGAGTATCACTATGGAGGAGTTTGAGAAATGTCTAATATAGTGGTCCTTGGCTTATAATGGGTGATTTTAATAGTGTGTTAGGTGTGAATCACAGGATAAATGGGCAACCAGTGCATCAATCAGAGATGGCTGACTTTCAGAGCTGCACTGATGACATTGGAGTGGGGCATATTACCAAGAGAGGAAACAACTTTTCATGGAGAAATAAAAGGGATGCTGAGGTCAGAGTCTATAGTCATATAGACTGGGCTTTTGGTAATGATGAGTGGTTTGATTCTTACACTGGGGTGGAAGCAGTATACATGCTACCTGGATGCTCAGACCACACTCATATAATTATAGACACTGAAGTAATAAAAGTTAAAGTGAATAGGCCATACATGTTACTAACAACAGTTATGAAACAAAAGGAATACAGGGAAGCAGTTCAGAGAGTTTGGAGTCAGCAGATCAAAGGGTACACTATGTATTCTATTTGGAGCAAATTGAAGAAACTTGAACAAAGTACCAGGAACATTCATAAGGAGCATTCATCTGTTGATAAGAAGCTGCAACAAATGAGAGAAGAACTGAAGGTAATACAAGGAAAGCTGAATGAAGATCACTTCAACAAAAAGGTGATTGAAGAAGAAAAGCAATCCTTAGAGCACTGAAAAATGGGAAGCAATTAAAGAACAGATAGTGAGACAGAAATCAAGAGTAACTTGGATCCAACTGGGAGATAACAATACAAAGTATTTTCATGCATATATGAAGTCCAGACAAGCAAGAAATAAGGTGGGCTGTGTTCTCAATGTTAACCAGCTGAAGATTACTGATCCACCGCAGATTACAAGAGTTCACACAATTCTTTCAACAGCTATTGGGTACAGCAGCATTTCAGTTACCAGGAATTGATATCATTGTGGCAAGAGATGGTCCTTGCTTAACACTGCACCAACAACAGCAATTGTTACTTCCAGTAACAACGGAGGAGATCAGCCAGATAGTGCAGAACCTACCTAATGACAAGGCTCCAAGTATTGATGGCTATCCTGCAGAATTTTTTAAAGAGTTTTGGCCAATTGTAGGGGGAGGAAGTTACAGAGGCAGTGCAATAATTTTTTCGAAATGGCAAACTCTTACAAGAGATTAACTGCACAATTGTTACATTGATTCCAAAAGTGAAAAATTCCAACTATGTTAAAGAATTTAGACCCATTGCTTGCTGCTCAACATTGTATAAAATCATTACTAAAATTCTAACTAATAGGCTTAAACTGGTTGTGGACTATTTGGTTGGGCCTTCCCAGTCTGCTTTCATAGAAAGGAGAAACATACTTGATAATGTTATTATGGCACATGAACTGATCAAAGGTTATACTCAAAAGGCAGTGTCTCCTGGATTCATGATCAAAGTAGACATTAGGAAGGCTTATGACTTTGTGAAACGGGAGTTTCTGAATGCAGTACTTCTTGAATTTGGAGTACATTACAAAATGGTAGTACTAATCATGGAATGTGTCTCCACAGTAAATTACTCTCTTTTAATAAATGGAGGATTGACCAATAAGTTTGAAGCAAGGAAAGGACTAAGATATGGGGACTCAATGTCTCCCTACTTGTTTGGTCTAGCCATGGAGTATCTAACTAGATTTCTGAAGAAGCTAAGCAGGAATCCAGATTTTGATTTCTATCTCAAATGTACCAAACTACAAATCACACACATCTGCTTTGCAGATGATCTTCTGATGTGTTGTAGGGCTGATGAGATCTCAATGAAGTTATTTATGGAAGGGTTTGAACAATTCTCAAATGTAACAGGCCTTCAAGCAAATTTGGATAAAAGTTCCTTATATATAGCAGGTGTTTCAAGGGAATTCAGAGAGAAAATTCTTGCAGAACTTCACCTAGCAGAGGGCAATTTTCTTTTCAAATACATAGGAGTACCCTTATCTACAAGAAAGATCACAATTGCACAATGTATGCCTCTAATAGATAAGATAGTGGACAGAGTTAGAAGCTGGACTTTCAAATTCTTATCTTATGCTGGAAGATTTCAACTCATTAAAAGTGTATTTTTTGAAATGCAAACTTACTGGGCTCAGGTATTCCTCGTTCCAAAAAATGTTATAAAGCTGGTAAATGGAATTTGCAGGAATTACCTCTGGACTGGTAGTCATGAGACTAGTCATAGGGCTCCAATAGCATGTGAGACATTGTGTAAACCAGAGACAGCTGGAGGGTTGAACATTATCTTCTATGAAAGATGGAATAAAGCAGCTTTAACTGAACTTCTTTGCCTTAATGTCTAAGAAAGATAAACTCCGGATCAAATGGATCCATTGTCACTATATAAAGAAGAAGGACATTGCTACTATGGAAATCCCTAAGCAAGCTAGCTGGTTAGTAAGGAAGCTATTTGGAGCAAGAGAATGGTGGGCTACTGATAGCACAAGAATGCAAGCCTGCACTCAGAACGGCAATTTAGCATCAAGAAGGCATATATTCATACCACTCCACAATACCCCAAAGTTCAATGGAAAACATAAGTGATGGTGACTGGAACGCTACCAAAACAGAAATATATCTTATGGATGGCAATGCATAGGCGTTTGGAAACAGTTGACAGATTAGCCAAATGGGGAATTCAAATTGACCAGTCATGCATATTATGTGGGAGAGATATTGAAGAGACACATGACCACTTATATTTTGAATGTTCATATTCACAAAGTCTGTGGCAAGGAATGTTACAATGGAAGAATAGAAGGCAACTGGGAATCAGAAGGTCAATGGTTAACTGCTAATGTTAACAACATGAATCCAAGAAAAGCCAAACTAAGAGTGGTGTTTGCAGTAGTAGTCTACAACATCTGGATGGAAAGGAATGACAGAAGGTTTCAACAGTTGAGCAGAGAGGCCAAAGATAGAGCAAAGGAGATTACACTTCAAGTGCACATTACTGGACTGAAGAAACCTAAATGGTTACCCATTCTACAAACTATTAATAGCTATCCTTCATGTAATCCTTGACACTTGTGACAAGAGTCTTTTTGTGCTAGGATTTAGCTAAACAACAATAGTTGTAGAGTATTTAGTTGATTGAACTTATGAGATCTGTTCTATAGTCCAAAGGAACATATGATGTAAATTATCAAATGGTTGGAATAAAAAATTTCTTTTCGACCAAAAAAGTGCATAATGAGATGCAATTAGAGACACCCTGTTGTAATTGTTTAACCGAAAGAAAAATTGTGTTTGTATGATCAAAATCACCCATAAAATTACAAGACCTAATTTTATTAGGGGTGTGCGTTTTTTTTCTTATGGAAACCTATTTGGGTTATGGGTCAAATGACAAGGGAAAAATTAATTGGTATGACCCATTTAAGCTTATGTGGTATTTATTTTTGAAATTTTTAATTAAATTTTATGCCATGTCATATTTATGGTAGGTTTTGAGCTAAAATGACTTTAGAGTAATACTAGTGTTAGAATTCGCACGAAGCGTGGATAATTTGACAAAATATTAATCTTATAAAATTATGATTTAATATATCATATTATTTTGATAAAATTTATTTGTTATTTTATTATTTAATATAGTGCGCATAACTATAACAAATCTATACAAAATCGAAGAATACACATCATATGGTAATCAAATAAATTATTTATTCCATATTTATTATATATTAAATTAGCAAGTACCTAATACTATACATTTACTAATGCAACTTTTTATTAACTTGTCAATTGATTTAATATTTTGATACTACTTCTCTTCTAATTATAATATAGATATATATTTTCTTACTATGAAAATATTTTTATTTTTTTAAAACTTATGTTATAATGTTAAAAATTCTTCAAACGGTCTAAATTTATTAATAATTTATTTGAGTGTTATTTATTTATTTATTATTTTTAATTAATTAAAAATATAAATATCATAAAATTATCGTTATCCCCGTCTTTTTGTACATTCTTTTCTACTGTCCCTTTTGGGTAGTCTTCTTATTTATAGTTTATTGAAAATTTAAATAATGTAAGTTTTTTAAAACTGAATTATAATTTTGAATTCATCGTATAAAGAGATAATTTTTTTAACTGAATATCATATGTTTTTTTTTGTTATGCCATCTGTCTAAATTAGTTTGTTAGTTAATAGTTAATTAGTTATATGTTACATGCGGCTAATTTTAAGGTTGTCATTTGACTTAAGGAGAGAGTCTTTTCCTCTCCTTTTAATAATACATAGATATAAATATAAATATATAGATTGTTAAAGTTTAATTACTTTTAAGTGACAAAAACTAATTAAGGGATTATAGTAAAATTAAAAGATTGAATGATACCCCTAAAAAATGGTGCTTGTAAATTCTTTCTCTATTTACAATTTTAATACAAAAAGACATCACAAAGTGCTTTAAGTCTATTTGGAGTTCCGCTTTTTCTAGTGAGAGAAGCTCTGCCTTCTCTCTAAAGTTTTCAAACCCTCCTCTAACAACTCAACCGTCTCTTTCACTAAATGGACATAGATTTAAAGATGAAAATGATTTTCCCTAAACCACCCGACGTAATTAATAACAATACTGACACCAATTATACTACCAAAGTCCCCGGAAATCAGGAAACTCCTTTAAGAACCAACTCCTTAAAGGAACTGAAGAGGTAAATATTAGCTTTGAACAAATGATTCATCTTCCCAATATTAAATACACTAAGCATCCTCAAGTAATGCATAGGCTCTTTTTGGAAGAATTGCCCTCTCTCTTGAGGATAAAAAACGTATGTACATGCCCTAAAAATATTCTATAATCATAAAGTTACAAGGCAAACAAATCCTCCATCAAACACTTAAAAGAAAAGTTGAAGAAATGTGGAAGCTAAATGAAAGTGTTCCATTGATCGATCTGGGGTCTGACTATTATATTGCAAAGCTTCAAAAAGCAAAAAGTATGAACCATGGTTTGTTTTTGGTTATTTCTTAAGTTGCCAAAAATGAAAGCCAAATTTTGTGGCAGCAGATGCAAAACAAATATGCATTGCCGTATGGATCCATCTACAAAATTTACCGACTGAATTCTATGATAAAATAATCCTTCAAAGGATTGGCAACTCTATTGGAATGTTATTGAAAATGGATGCCAGTCATTCCTCCTCTTTACGGGGAGGATATGCAAGGTTGTGCGTCGAACTTCCATTAAACAAACCAGTGGAAAGTTCATAGTTAAAGACGAGTACAAAGAAATCATTGAGTACGAAGGAGATAAATTACTCTGTAAAAAATGTGGGTCCTTAGGCCACACAAATGGCCAATGTTTGATGGTAATTAACTCCGGGAACAATTTAGAGAAGCATGAAGACAAACTCAACCAATTATAGAGCACTGAGAATGCTAAAAAAACAACCTATGAGGATGATTGGCACACTATCTCATTCCAGAAAACAAGAAGATCAGTAAAGCAGACCACAAGGAGGAACAACTCCACGGAGGAATGAATAAATGTTGTTATTTAATGCCTCTACGGGTAAGTATATTAACACACAAAAGTTCAAGTTTGTTAATAAATCTCAAAATACTCCTTCTCCTAGCAAGGAAGACAGAAGCCGTATTGAAATGGCAAATCACAACAAAACCATCACAAACATGAACAACAATGATTTCCACTTGGAAACATCTTTTCTGAGTTGTGCAACGAGCACATGGTTTCAGACTCTAACCAAACTGAAAATTAAAAAAACATTACTCACTAACTTAGACATGCATAGGTCCACGTGTAATATAGAACCTTTTAAGGCTGCTACTACTACTAATCACCCTACAAACACTTACACCCAAACAACCAACATTAGTACTAATTATAGTTTGACAAGTCAGCCTCCTAACGTAACAAACAAACATTTTTATTTAACCCCTAATCTTCCTACCACTAAAGATAACTACTACTTTACACTTGTCCAATGAAAACAATACAAATGAACACATGGAAAATACTACAAGACAAGTGGCATTGAATCCCCATGTAAAATCCCACCCCAAATCTACAAAACCAGACTCAATTCCTAATACGTTATCCCACTCGGATTGCATGCACATAGATGCAATTATTACTCCCCAAACCCTTCGACTTTAAGTAGTAACAAAAAAATCAAACATTCCAAGACTCCCACTAAACAATCAGAGAAGATAGAGATTAATACAGCTTCTCCGACCACAAAGGCCTTTGAACATGGAAAATCTCCCACCACTACCACAACACATTCCAAACAATCCGATTGTTTATGTTCAGCCACCACTTTCTTAGGATCACCACCCATTGTCTTGGATAGAAATAGGCTTAATGGGGAGCAGATTGATGTTTAATTCTACCATCAATGGGCAAGAGAGTGTGATCATAATACAAAATCCGAGATACCTATCTCAACTTGTGTCCGAAGGTCTACATTTGGCGATGAACAACTACATGCATCATGTATGGGTAACAATATCTTACAACCCTTGGCCCCAGCTTTGAACCCCAACCTAGTGCAAGAAATGAGAGGCCAATGTAACCTTACCCCTCATTTCAATCATGTCCCAATTCTCCCCCAAAACCTAGGTCTAGATTACCATTTTTTTCCACCGGAAGCACTAACGGCTGTGAACCCCATCCTAATGCAATGGGATGCCCCTCAAAATCACCAACAACCTCAACCACAGAACTTCAACATGGAAGTTCCTATGGAGAACATCAACCTCAATCCCCCAGTAGCTCAAAACGTAAGAAACAACATGGAAAAGGAAATGATAGAACCAATCGATTTGATAGGGGAATCAATAGTAGAATTGGGATACCTAAACGAGGTAAAGGTCTTCTTGTTCAAGGAAAACCTAGAGAAGAGGCATATCCTCTCATGCCAAATGGTTCTGGTCAAGTGCTCGATGGACATTCATCCCCTCCACGACCCAACAGTGGGGAACCGAGCAATGATACTTGTACTAACCCTGAGGAGCTTCCTGAATCCCACAAGGGATATTCTAGAAAATGGTCACAACCAAACCCCTAATATTAATATGTTTAGTGCTACACACTTCATTATTTGGAATATTAGGGGGGATAATGATGACTTTAGAAGAAAGTTTAGAGAACTCATTGATACTCATAGGCCATACACGGTCACATTACTTGAAACGAAAATGCATGTTCATGCACCACTCTTGCAAGAATTTGGTTTATCCGATATTATTGAGGTCCCAGCGGATGGCCAAGGGGAGGTATGGTGCTCCTTTGGGACCATACGAGAGTGACAATCCACAATGTCGTACGTAGAGACCATGAAATCCATGCTACAATTGAGGTACGTCCTACTAATTTCATATGGCTATTTTCTTCTTTGTATGCCAACACTGATATTAGTAAAAGGGACTATATGTGGAATAATCTAAAAACATATCTGATTCGCATAAAATCCCTTGGCTAGTAGGAGGAAATTTTATTAATATTTTCTCCGCTGATGATAAAATTAGTGGAAGACCCATCAATCGTAGACATGCCTTTAAACTTTGGGACAATATTAATTATTGTAATCTACAAGACTTAGGCTATAAAGGCCGTAAATATACTTGGTGTAATAATAGATTTGGTAACAATGACCTAATCCTAGAACGTTTGTATAGGGTATTTGGAAATAATGAGTGGATTCAATTTTTTCCTAATGCCTCTATTAGTCACTTACCCAAGACCCACTCATATCACAATCCCCTCTTAATCAATCTCATTCCTAAAAGGGGTTACCTTATTGATAAACCCTTTAGGATCAGCCCTACTGGTGAAAACATCCTCATTTTAAAACCTTAGTTAATGACTCTTGGTGTAACAACTCGTATAGTAAGGCTGCTTCTATATTTAATAAGGTTGTTATAAGTTGAAAAAACATTGTCTTTGGAGACCTTGGTAGAAAGAAAAAAAAACATCCCTGCTAGACTAAAAGGTATCAAAACTCCTCGTCTTACTGCCACAGTCTTTTCCTCCAATCCTTAGAACAATCCTTAACCCAGGAGTACAATAATATTCTACATATGGAGGATGATTACTGAAAACTCTGCTCTAGAATTCACTGGCTCAATAAAGATGAAACTAACACAAAATTCTACCATATTGTGGCCACGAATAGAAAAAGAGTTAATAAGATTAATTACTTTAAGAAAGATCAAGGTATGTGGATTGATAACCCTGACGACATTACTAGTCATACTAAAAACTACTTTGAAATGGCTTTCACTTCATCCCATGTTAGTAGTGACTGGAACCTCATTAAAATTGACCTTGAATGTTTCACAAAGCTAAATCTCTCCTCCCTTGATGATCCCATTACTCATGATAAAATTACCGAAGCTTGCTACTCCTTCAAACCATTCAAGGCACCCGAGCCAGATGGCCTTCACCCATTTTTCTTTCAAAATTACTGGATATTGTGGGTAATTCAGTAACTAATCTATGCCAAGAAGCTTTTAAAATGGGTATAATTCCTAGTTCTATTAATGATACAATGATATGCCTAATTCCAAAAATATCCAATGCTAACAACTTAAATATTTTTAGACCCATAGGTCTGTGCAACACCGTCTACAAAATTATCACCAAGGTTATCTCCATCAGATTGAAACATTTTTTAAACCTTTTAATTAGCCCTTCTCAAAGCAGTTTCCTCAAAAATAGAAAAGCATGTGACAATGTCATTATCATTCAAGAACTAATGCTCAAAATAAATAAATATCATGGACAAATCACAATATGATTCTAAAAATTGATTTAGAAAAAGCTTTCAATCGTTTGGAATGGTCTTTCATTTACAGAACATTAAGATTCTTTAAATTCCCCCAAACATTACAAAGCTTATAATGAGTTGTGTCACCCCTAGTAGAGTATCCATCTTAGTTAATGGCACTAGAACCAGTGATTTCTCACCTAGTAGAGGGATCCGCCAAGGTGACCCCATGTCCACACATCTCTTCATATTATACACGAAAATGTTTTCCATTCTGATTAACCATAAGGTATACATAAGGTGTTGGGACCCAATTAGAATTGGTAACAACAATCTTCAAATATCTCGCCTGTTTTTTGCGGATGACCTGACCTTAATGGCAAACACCAATAAAAAATCAATCAATGCTATTAAGGAGTGTATTAATTCCTTCTATCTATTATCAAGACAATCCATTAACAATGACAAGTCTAAAATTATTGTTTCAAAATATTGCGCTAAAAATACACAAGTTACTATCTCACAATCCTTTAATATCAAAGTTAGTAACTCTTTTGGCAAATACTTAGGATTCTCCATCACAACCTCCAAGCCTAGGGCAAAAGACTTTAAATTTGTTCTTGATAATATGGTATCTAGACTTAGTACTTGAAAATCTAACCTTCTTAGTATGGCAGGCAGATGTACCCTTGCAAGCTCCTGCCTAAATGCTCTCTCAAACCACTCAATGCAATACACCATTCTCATCACTAAGATTCTTAACAAGATTGACGAAATTCAACGTGATTTATATGGGGATCAAATAGTACTTCAAAAAAATTACGTCTTATAAAATGGAACAAGATAACTCAAAACAAGAAGGTAGGAGGGTTAAGCATTCATGCCGCAAAGAAAAAAAACCTAGTAAATCTAGCAAACCTTACTTGGAGACTCCTCCACAACTCCCAATCACCTTGGGCCAAAATATTACAAAGCCTCCTTGATACGAAAAATACTATGATTAACAATTCCTTTATATGGAATGGTATTATTATAGGTTGGGGAATTTGTAATAAAGGGATCACTTGGATGCCTCACAAATTATCTACCCTGAGTTTTTGGCACAATCGATGGATCCCTGAGCTCACATCTTTGGGTGATAATATTGAAAGACCATTAATCCTACAAGATGAATCCCTTACCATAAAGGACATCTTAAACAATAACAATTGGAATTTCTCCAAAATCTCGATGTCCCTAGAACCAACTATCATCAATAAAATAAAAAAGCTACACAAATCAATAATAACCTCTATGACTTTCCCCTTTTGTCTTTGAGCTCAAATGAATTTTTCAATAGCAAATCCTGTTACAGACTCCTAAAGGAGCAACCAATCTGCCACAAGGACTTCACTTGGAGATGGGACACAAAATGTCCTAACAAAATTAAGTAACTACTTTGGAAAAAATTTCATAACAAACTTCCAACCAGAAGCTTCTTAAACCACGTAGTATTAGCATAGACCCTATATGCTCTAATTGCAAATTGGATAAATAAACTATTAAGCATGTTTTCCTAGAGTGCATAACAGTCAAACAGTAATGGGCCTCCTTAGGCATCAACCCTCAAAATTGGAATGATGCCACTGACTGGATCATACAACTTCGTGACTCAAAACCATCTCTCAAAATCCAAGTATCGATTAGCAATACCTATTTCCTTTGATCATTTGGTTAATTTGGCTAAACAGGAATAATAACCTTTTTAACAACAACACACACTCTACAATATTCAAAGTGCCATAAAATTTGCAGTGGAGTTCAAACTCCTCACTAGTAGAGAAATTGTTCAGCAATTATAAATCCATGTCCAAGTTAGGTGGAACAAACCTTCAAAGGACTCTATCAAGTTTAACTTTGACGGTTCGCTCAATAAGAACCAGTCACTATGCGGTTATGGGGGTATTCAGGGATTATAAAGGGCCAATGGATTGTTGGATACCATGGGAAAACCTCAGGATTATCTGCTCTGCATGTAGAACTAATGGCCTTTAATATTGGTCTTACGGATGCACTTATGCAATGTTTCACAAAGCTAGATATAGAAACGGATTCAACCGATGTTTTTAACTGCTTAGAAAATGGACTACTTTTACTTAATGACATTGTTAATGAGTACGGATGGTTAATAAAGCAAGTGAAGTTCCAGGAAGTACATCACACATTCAGGAAGGCCAACAAGGTGGCACACATACTGGCTATAGAAGGATTGAAAGGAAACAACAACAACAACAAGGATACAACTTTTACCTTATATGCCCCGTATTTTGTTAATAATGCCATTAAATCAGATTGTGATGGAAAAACTTATGTTATTAGGCATCTCAACAAGGATATTTGTCATAGACTAGCTTATTTTGATAACCACAATGTCCCGCGGGACTTGTTGGTAGTTTGTAATAGCCAAGTAGAAAATGCCCACTTGGGAATCTCCTAACTCCCTTTCTTGAAGTTTCATTTTTTCTTCCTTCTAATATACATTCAAATTACTTACTACGCAATTGTTACTCCATGTGTTTTACACATGATTCTATGAGTGTGTTTGGTAAGAAAGGAAAATATTTTTCGAAATATTTTTTTCAATTTTTTTATTTTTGGTTGGCTTAAATATTTTGAAAAATATTTTTTTAAAATTGGAGGAAAATATGTCCCTATTAATACATTAATTCCTTTGTATTTGTGTGAATTTTTAGAAAAATAATTAAATTATTGAAAAAAATAGAGTCGTGAAAATGTTAGGTATTTGTGATGGTGGGTGGGTGGGGGTGAGGGGAGAGTAGAGGAAACATAGGTACTTGGGGGAAAGGGGATAAAGGGAGTAGCATAAAAAAATATTTTTCTAAAAATATTTTCTACAACAACAACAACAAAAACAACCTAGTAAATCCCACATGTAGGGTCTGGGAAGGGTAGTGTGTATGCAGACCTTACCCCTGCCCCGAAGGGGTAGAGAAGCTATTTTCGAAAGAATCTCGGCTCAGATAATAAAAAAACAAAAGGAAAGAATATTAGATTCATCACGGGTATCATAGGGAAAAAGGAACATAAAATGCAAAAAAAAAAATGCAAAGCAAAAACGATGGCTAGTAAATGGATCGTGCGTCGAAATTAGAAAATAATAATACACGACATTTCCCTTAGATATCTTAGACAAAACCCCGCTGGAATAGGCTCACAAAGGTACAAATTAACGCAAGACTCAACTACCTCCTAGCCTACAACCGTAATACTCGACCTCCACAACTTTCTATCAAGTGTCATGTCCTCGGAAATCAGAAGTCTATCCATATCCTTCCAGATAACCTCTCCCCAATACTTCTTAGGCCGCCCTCTACCTCTTCTCTTGACTTTCACGACCAGTCGCTCACACCTCTTTACTGGAGCATTTGGGCTTCTCCTCTGAACATGTCCAAACCATCTGAGCCTCGCTTCCCGAATATTGTCATCAATAGGAGCCAGGTGTACCTTCTCCCAAATGTCATCATTCCTAATCTTATCCATCGTAGTGTTCCCATACATCCACCTCAACATCCTCATTTCTGCTACTTTCATCTTTTGGATATGTGAGTTCTTAACATGCCAACATTGTAACGACCCGACCGGTTGTTTTAAACTTTTGCACTTTGATCGCCAATTCTCAAGCATTAGTTGCCCCATATGATGTATTATGACAGATGTATATTGTTGGTTTTGGTTTTCACGAAAATCGGTATGAATTTGAAAGAATATTCTAAGTTGAAAGCTTTAAATTTGAAAGTTTGACAAAGAGTTGACTTATTTGTATATGAGCTTAAATCAAAATTTTTATGATTTGGTCAGATTTTTTGGGTGATTATGACTTATAAGAATGATCGGAATTAGTTTTGGATGTTCGGTGTAGAATTAGCTTAAATTGGCAATGTTAGTATTTTGGCGAATTCCGGTTGTTAGGTGATATTTTGATCCAAGGGTCGCAATAGAATACTGAGAGTTTTTGTAGCTTCGTTATGTCATTGGGGATGTGTGTGCAAACTTTTAGGTCATTCAGACGTTGCTTGGTCTGGTTTTTTATCAAGAGTGTGTTTTAGAAGTTTTTGGATACTTAGGCTTGAATTCGATGAGTTTTGGGTGATGTGGTGCTGTTTAGGGTGTTTTGATGATTGAAACAAGTTTGAATGAGGTTTTAGGATATGTTGGTACTTTTGGTTGAGGTCCCGAGGACCTCGGGTGAGTTTCGGATGGTCAATCAGACAATTTTTGGTATTTTGAAGTTGCAGATTTTCCGAAGTTTCTATTGCAAGCTTTTGGCCTTCGCGTTCACGAAGGGATGTGTAATGATTTTTCTTATAGATTGGATCAATGTAAGTTCTTGGCTAGATGAGTTACAGTTTAGTTCTGAAAGAAAGTTCATAAAACTCTTAGGAAGCAGGAAACCTCGGGTAATTAAGGAAATGATACTGCTAATTAGAAGTGATTGACGAGAGTCTATGTTTAAAAAAAGGCAATGTGATTAAGTTGATGTCACTTCGGTAATATTGCGACACTTTCAGGCTAGATCGACTGGTGATATTCAGGCTTTGCTTGGTGGCACAGGGAAATGTTTGAGTATTTAACGTGGAATGATTGGAATTTGAGGCGTAGCATTTATTCGTACGGCGAAATTGGGATCAGATACGGTGATTCATGGGTCGTGTGGGTTTGGAGACGGAAGTTCTCATATTCAGGCTATGTTGTGGTTGTAAATCGTATGTATCGGCACTATTTAGTGACTACAGGGATTTAAAGGCCCTAGTGGATCTTCCCTTGCTTAGTATGTTAGACTATGGATATGATATTGGGGTTTATACTGATTGTCTCAGTGTTGGGTTATTCTGGACCATTGCGCTATGGGCTATGTCGTAACCACAGATTGAGTGGCGAGGTGCGACGGAGTATGTTCTAGTAGAGTGGTTTATGTTTAAAAGAACCAGCGGACAGGTGGGAAGGATTTCTTTTCTTGGTTGGGCCTTCGTGATGTATGTCAGTGCAGTGGTTTCTACCATTGATCCAGTTCCCATGTTGAGGGACTTTTGGATGTGTTTCTTGCAGATGGGCATATCGTTGGGCGAGGTTGTAGATATCAGTATTGATTTGGTGTCGGGCGCCATATCGTATGGCTCCGGCAGGAGTTATAGTAGTGGAAGGAGCGGCTTTAGGCCTCCTTGATAATAAGTTTGTGGCAGGCCAGTATGGTTACGTGTTCTAGTTTGAGTCGACTTGGTTGTCCCCGAGTTGTATTGTTGAGGTACATGTTGATTTGATCGTTAATGAGCTTGTTAGTGATCTGGGGAGATCTATGAGTGGCTTTTCTATGTTGTGAGACATAATGATTTGCTGGTTATGTCCACATATGGTGCAGTTCTATTGGGGATCTGAGTGGAAGTTGATCGGGAAGAGTAATTGGATGTGGCTCGGTGGATGGCGTATCGGATAAGTCCTATCGGGTTTGCATGGTATATGTTACTTGTTTCACCGTGGCTGTAACAATTTGCTTTGGTTCTAGAAGTCAAATTGTGCGTGGTTATCAATTTTGAGCATAGTGACTTGAGGTGTCCCATGTGGAGCAATGTTTGGATAGGATCGCGTATTGCAGTGAAGCTATATGGAGATATGACCTTGCGGGTTAGATTCGTATGTTCTGTTCTATGATATGAGACAGGTTCTCAGGCTTGTGTTGTGGTGGTGTTGGTAAGCTTGATATTCAACTCTCTTATTTGAGTCATTTTCATAATTTGAGTATGTTTGGACCGTTGCTTATTGGTCCACGTAGTTATACAAGTTGTGGCTTAGGCCCGTATTGATGTGTCATGTCACCAGGGTAGTGTTTTGGGTCGGAAGATATCGATGAGATCATTAAGGAATACAAATGGATTCAATTTTAGCATGTTAGATGGGTAAATATTGAGGTTGAGTTCAAAATTTGGTATGGTAATTGTTAGAGGAGAAATGGCTTCATGAATGGTTGATCTGATAAATGGTTATGGGTTATTGCGTGTTTCATTTATCGTTGGCAGTAGATGAACGTGTTGGAATAAGACTTTAGCTAATAAGAGGTTTTCCATCGGTATTTGGTTGTTTTGGGCAACTGCTGTGAACGGAAGTTATCGCTACATGTGTTTGAGTTATGTGGTATATCATATAATTGCACCTAAGGTTGCAGGCATCGGTTATTACAGCTAGTTTTGGTCTATCTAGAATATTGGTGTGAGGTTTTGATCCTATTGATGGTTTCAGAAGTGAAAAATGTGACTCTATGGTTTATAGGCCAGGCTGGATTATGTAATTTCAGTTGCAATATGTTATTAGACCTATATGAGATAGGATGACGTGGGATCACCCCCGGGTATATGCATGGAAAGGTTATTCAGCGATTGGTTGGCTTTTGGAACAATTCTGAGTACGTTCGAGGACGAACGTATGTTTGAGTGTGGGAGGATGTAACGACCCGACTAATCGTTTTGAGCTTTTGCACTTTGATCGCCAGTTCTCGAGCATGACTTGCACCGTACGATGTATTATGACTATATAGATCGTTGTTTTAGTTTATACGAAAATCGGCATGAATTTAAAAGAACAACCTCAGTTAAAAAACTTTGAATTCGAAAGGTTTGACCAAGAGTTGACTTATTTGTATATGAGCTTGAATCAAAATTTTTATAATTTAGTTAGCTTTGTTGGGTGATTTATGACTTAGGAGCGTGATTGGAATTGGTTTTGGAGGTCTGGTGTAGAATTAGGCTTGAATTGGCAAAGTTAGTATTTTGGCGAATTTCGGTTGTTAGCTGAGATTTTGATCTGAGGGTTGCAATGGATTTTGAGAGTTTCTGTAGCTTCGTTATGTCATTTGGGATGTGTGTACAAAATTTCAAGTCATTTGGACGTCGTTTGGTTGGGTTTTTTTATCAAAAAGGTATTTCAGAAGTTTTTGTAAACTTAGGCTTGAATTCAATGAGTTTTGGGTGATTTGATGTTGTTTGTGGTGTTTTGATGATTGGAGCAAGTTTGAATGAAGTTTTAGTATTTTTTGGTACTTTTGGTTGAGGTCCAAAAGTCCTCGAGTGAGTTTCGGATGGTCAATCGGACCATTTTTGGTATTTTGAAGTTGCAGATTCTCTGAAGTTTCTGTTGCAGACTTTTGGCCTTCGCCTTCACGAAGCAATGTGTAATGATTTTTCTTCTAGATGGGATCAATGGAAGTTCTTAGCTAGATGAGTTACAGTTCAGTTCTGAAAGAAAGTTCATAAAACTCGTAGGCAGCAAGCAACCTCGGATAATTAAGGAAATGATACTGCTAATTAGAAGTGATTGTCGAGAGTCTATGTTTCCGAAAAAAAATAATGTGATTAAGTTGATGGCACTTTGGTAGTATTGCGGCACTTTCAGCCTAGATCGACTGGTGATGTTTGGGCTTTGCTTGGTAACACAGGGAAATTTTTGAGTATCTATCATGGAATGATTGGTATTTGAGGTGTAGCATGTATTCGGACGGCGAAATTGGGATCAGATACGGTGATTCATGGGCCATATGGGTTTGGAGATGGAAGTTCTCATATTCGGGCTACGTTGTGGTTTCTTGGTTAGGCCTTCGTGATGGATGTCAGTGCCGGGGTTTCTAGTATTGATTCAGTTCCGGTGTTTGAGGGACTTTTGGATGTGTTTCGTCCTGCTGGGCATGTCGCCGGGTGAGTTTATGGATATCGATATTGATGTGGTGTCGGGCACCATATCGTATGGCTCCGGCAGGAGTTATAGTAGTGGAAGGAGCAGCTTCAGGCCTCCTTGATAATGAGTTCGTTGGCAGGCCAATGTGGATGCGTGTTATAGCTTGAGTCGGCTTGGTTGGCCCCGAAATGTATTGTTGAGAGACAGGTTGATTCGATCATTAATGAGGTTGTTAGTGATATGGGGAAATCTATGAGTGGCATTCCTATGTTGTGAGACATTATGATTCATTGGCTATAGGCACATATGGTGCGGTTCTATTGGGGATCTGAGTGGAAGTCGAGCGGGAAGAGTAATTGGATGTGGCTCGGTGGATGGCGTATCGGTTATCTTCTATCGGGTTTGCGTGGTATATCTTACTTGTTTCACCGTGGGTGTAACGATTTGCTTTGGTTTCAAACGTCAAATTGTGCATGGTTGTCAACTTTGAGGATAGTGACTTGAGGTGTCCCATGTGGAACAGTGTTTGGATAGAATCGCACGTTGCAGCGAGGCTATGTGGAGATATGACCTTGTGGGTTAGATTCGTGTGTTCTGTTCTATCATGTGAGATGGATTCTCAGCCTTGTGTTGTGGTGGTGCTGGTAAGCTTGGTGTATATCTCTTTCATTTGAGTCATTTTCATGATTTGATTATGTTCGGACCGTTGCTTATTGGTGCACGTAGTTATACAAGTTGTGGCTTAGGCCCGTATTGATGTGTCATGTCACCATGGTAGTGTGTTAGTCCGGAAGAGATTATCGAGATCATTAAGGAATACAAATGGATTCAATTTCAGCATGTTAGATGGGGAAATATCGAGGTTCAGTTCAAAATTTGCTATGGTAATTTCCAGAGGAGAAATGGTTTCATGAATTGTTGATCCGGGAAATGGTTATGGTTTATTGCGTGTTTCATTTATCGTTGGCAGTAGATGAAAATGTTGGAATTAGACTTTAGATGATAAGAGGTTTTCCATCGATATTTGATTGTTGTGGGTAGTTGTTGTGAATGGAAGTTATCACTACATGTGTTTGAGTTATGTGGTATCTCATATAATTGCACCTGAGGTTGCAGGCATCGGTTATTACAGCTAGTTCTGGTCTATCAGAGTATCGATGTGAGGTTTTGATCGTATTGATGGTTTCAGAAGTGAAAATTGTGATTCTATGGTTTATGGGCCAGACTGGATTATTTAATTTCAGTTGCAATGTGTTATTGGACCTATATGAGATAGGGTGACATAGGATCACCCCCGGGTATACGCATGGCAAGGTTATTAAGTGATTGCTTGGATTTTGGAACAACTTTGAGTACGTTTGAGGCGACGAACGTTTGTTTAAGTAGGGGAGAATGTAACGAACCGACCGACCAACAGATGCTAATAGAATGCAATAATCTTCTTTGACCAGAACGTCTAAACAACATGAAAGGAAAGAAAGGAACTATCTGCTAAAGCCAGAATAGAATAGAGACTCCTGGTCTGCGGACTTAGTAGATATACCTCAAAGTCTCAACGAGAAATCTCCACCACGAGGATGATACGTCTGGGAGGAAGTACGTGGATCTCCACGTGAAAAACATGTGCAGAAGAGGCGTGAGTACACCATATCGGTACTCAGTAAGTGCCAAGCCTAACCTCAGTCAGGTAGTGACGAGGAAGGTTAGGGCCCTACTGAGGTAAAACATATTAAATAATAATATAAAGAAACAATTTAAATAAAGTCCACATTGAGAATCTAAACCAGATAATTAAGGAAAATAGTAATAGAAAGTAGAGGTAACAATACAAGGAATACTGCTCACAATAAGGAATAATGGCTGGGGATCTCTTAGTATCCCCATCATATACACCAGGGATCTCTTGGTATCCCGAGGATATCTTGGTATCCTCAAAAGGTAGGCCGGGGATCTCTTGGTATCCCGCACCCTCAATATATAACAAATCAAGTACAGGGGGATCTCAAGGGAAGTCATCCCGTCAATCCCAAATTAAACACACAACAAGAACAACTCATAATCTCATAATAAATACTAAAATCAGAACAAGTAATAGTAATATCTAGCCTAACATGCTTCACAATGTACAAATAATACAGTTAAATAATTAAGCAAGTAAGTCAGCTAAACATGCTTCTCTAAGCTAGCACATGTTAAACTTACCATCTAAAATGAACAAGTAAACACGAATCTCAATTAAATATTTCAAGTAGAAATGGGTTTATAAAAATTAGCTCAAGTATTAGCTCGCCACCTCACATACGAGGCATTTAAATATCAAAGATCATGTCCTAAGAAGAAAGGTCCCCCACACAAGGTTAGACAAGCCACTTACCTCGAACCATCTCAAACTCAACTAGGAACCACGCCTTTGCCACGAGTATCCGACTCCAAATAGCCCAACTCTATTCAATTCAATTATATATCGTAAATAATATTGCAAACAACTGATTCCACTATTAAATTCTAAAGCTAGGGGGCAAAATAAGTAAAATGACCAAAACACTCCTTAGACCTCGAATCGAATAATTTTCACATTCTCAGAACCCTCGTACTCTCACGAGTCTAACCATATAAATATCTCCCAAATCGGAGGTTAGATGCCTACTCAAAACTCAATAGTTTAACCTATGAAGTTTCACCCAATATTTCAAATTTTGATCCTCAATTCGAATTTTAGTGATCGATTTAACTACATAATGATGAAATACGACTATAAGGGATCAAAGAAACGTTACCCAATAATCTCCTCTTCAAAACCCTCTCAAAATCGCCCTTCCCCGAGATCAATTTAATTTTTCTAACTTATGAAAACTAACCCTCAAAATTTCAATATCTAAACAGGAATTTCCGCTTCTGCGGACAAGGGACCGCTTCTGTGGTCCCGCTGCATAAATGGGAATGATTCTGCGACTTCTTTAAATTTCATAAATTTCACTTCTGCAGGTAAACAACCGCTTATGCTGTTCCGCTTTTGCGGGATTAGGACCACTTCTGCGGTTCCTGAGGGCTATGCCCAATCCACTCATGCGATGACCCAAGCCGCTTCTGCGGCTCCACACCTGCTGAACCCAAAACGCAGGTGCGGTTATGACAGTAGACAGAACCTTCAGCAATTCTTTCAACTCCAAATTCTTCCGCCAACCACCCAAAATCATATTGAGGCCCTCGGGACCTCAACCAATATCACCTAATACCTCATTCAAACTTGTACCAATCTTTAAAACACCTAAAACAACACCGGAAACCCGATTTAATAATGATTCAAGCCTAAGAAATTCAATTTCCTTCCAAATATGCTTTCGATCAAAAACCCAATTTCCTTACGTCTGAATAACCTAAAATTTTGTACACACATCCCAAATGACATGACTAGGCTATTGCAACTTCCGGAATTCCATTCCGGCCCTCGGATAAAAAAACTTAATATCGGACCGGAAACATCAAAAATACAATCTTCGGCATTTCAAGCCTAAATGAGCTACGGACCTCCAAAATACATTCCAAACATGCTCCCAACCCCGAAATCACCTAACAGAGCTAACAGAACCATTGATTTTCCATTCCGAGACCGTCTTCACATTGTTCCGACTACGAACCACTTTCCAACACTTAAGTTATCATTTAGGGGCTAAGTGTCCCAAAATTCTCTGAAAGCCAATACTGAATGTCCCGACAAACCAAAATAGCATAAATAAACTTAGGGGAAACAGTTAATGGGAGATCGAGGCATAAATTCAAAAAATAACCAGTCGGGTCATTACATCCTCCTACACTTAAACATTCGTTCATCCTCGAATGAGCATAGAGAACATATCTGAAGTAGTGAAAAGATGAGGGTATCGGCTGCACATATACCTCTCGGTCTCCCAAGTCGCCTCCTCAGCTGGCTGACCCGCCACTGAACCATTATTGAAGCAATGTTCTTTGACCTCAACTTTCTGACTTGCTTGTCCAATATAGTCATTGGCTTCTCAACATAAGATAAATCCTTGTCCAACTAGACTGAGCTGAAATCCAACACGTGCGAAGGGTCACCGTGATACCTCCAGAAAATCGAAACATGAAATACCGGATGAACCCCAGCCAAACTGGGAGTCAAGGCAAGTTCATAAGGAACCTCCCAAACTCACCTCAAAATCTCAAAAGGGCCAATAAATCTCGTACTCAACTTCCCTTTCTTCCCAAATCTCATGACTCCCTTCATATGCGAGACCCGAAGCAGAACCCACTCACTAACCATATAGGAAACATCGCGAACCTTCCAGTCTGCGTAACTCTTCTATCTGGACTGGGCTGTACGGATTCTATCCTGAATCACCTTAACCTTCTCTACTGCATCCTGAACCAAATCAGTGCCTAATAGCATGGCCTCACCCGGATCAAACAACCCACTGGGGATCTGCATCTCCTACCGTATAAAGCCTCATACGGCGCCATCTGAATGTTGGACTGATAATTGTTATTGTAGACAAACTCTGCCAGCGGCAAGAACTGATCCCAAGACCCTTCAAACTCAATCACACACGTACATAACATATCCTTAAGAATCTGAATGGTGCGCTCGTAATTTCCGTCTGGGGGGTGAAATGATGTACTCATTATCACCCGAGTACCCAACTCCTGCTGAATGACTCTCCAGAACCGTGATGTAAACTGAGTAGCTCTGTCCGAAATAATAGAAACTGGAATGCCATGCAGATGAACAATTTCCCTGATATAAATCTTTGCCAACCGCTCCGATGAATAAGTAGTAAACACAGGAATGAAGTGCGAGGACTTGGTCAGCCGATCTACAACAAACCAAATGGCATTGAACTTATTCTCAGTCGAAGGGAGTCCAACTACAAAATCCATGGTGATTCTCTCCTATTTCCACTCCAGAATCTCCATCTACTGAAGCAACCTACCCGGTCTCTGGTGCTCAGCCTTCTCCTACTGACAATTGAGGCATATAGCTACAAAACCCTTTATGTCCTTCTTCATCCGCCTCCACCAATAGTGTTGCCTCAAGTCTGGATACATCTTCGTGGCACCCTGATGGACGGAATACCGTGAACTATGAGCCTCTTCCAATATCAACTCCTGAATATCATCAACATTGGGTATACAGATCCGACCCTAAATCCTCAATACCCCATCATCTCCAATGGTCACATCCCTAGCATCTCCATGCTGAACCAAGTCCCCGAGGACAAGTAAATGAGGGTCATCATACTACCGCTCCCTGATACGATCGAATAATGAAGACCGAGAAAATACACAGGCTAGAACCCGAGGCTCCGCCAGGGGCGTATGTAGGATTTTCCGTAAGCCGTGTCGACATTTAAAGAAATAATAAAGAAAATAATATAGTAACAATATCATATTAAAAAAAGTACCTTACTACAACTCTCCTCGTCGTGTTTTCATATTTTGGAAGGTATTCATAATAGCCTCATTAGGAATAAGACTAAATACATCCTTTTCTATATAAGGAACCAACCAACTACTCAAAAACTCATCATCCTTTCGACTCTGCAAATCGGTCTTAATCAACTTCATTGACGAAAAAGCTCTATCAATTGTAGCATTAGCAACTGGAAAAAGTAAAGCAAATTTTACAAGTTGAAAAATGAGAGGGTAAGTCCCATGCTTCTTTGTCTCTACTAATTTCGTGGAAAAATTTACCAAGTCCCGTAAGATATGAAGACCTTTTATCATGATCTCGGACATCAACAATGTAATTTTGAAGCTGAAATCGAAGGTCGACCATAGAATATTTATCAATATCATCAAGACATAACTCAGCTAATCTCAATATGTTTTCAATGTCAAAATTGGAAAAGGAGTCAGCTGGGTTCAAGCAAGCAACTCCAAGAAGCAAATCTGTTGTCACCTCATCAAAGCGGCTATTGAGTTCTTGAAATTGCCAATCAATAATTCTATAAAATACCTCAACACGGTAGTGATGTAAAACAGTATACTCAGCAACCCTACGACGTGATCTTCCAGGGATAACATATAGCTCATCAAATTCATGTATTGAAATATCATATTTCATACAGAATTTAGATACCTCATCAATAAGTGAATCCCAACCTTTCTTTCGCAGTTCCTGCAATTGATCCTTTGCCACTGCAACAAGTAACATAGCATTTACAATATCTTGCTTCTTCTTTTGAAAGGTTGCACTAAGCTCATTTGTGATTGCTAAGATAGTACACATCAAATGTAACATGAAGACAATTTCAAATATTAAACACGTTTTAAGATATCCATTTGCCTTACATTTTTATTCAAAACATGCATTAACAGGAATAACATCAAGCACATCAATAATAGGGCCAAACATAAGGATAAAATTATTAAAGGATTTGTAATGAGAACCCCATCGTGTATCACCATCTTTAGCATGACCCAATTCTTGATTCAAGCCCTTACTAGTTTCAAGCTCAACTTTACGTAATACCTCTTCTATTTCTTCTGCTTGAGATTCACGAAGTTCATCTCTACGCTTGAAAGAAGCTCCCACCATATTCAATATATCAGAAACCAACAATAAGAGTTCTTACACTTCATCACATACTCTAGAAACCGCAACAAGAGTTAATTGAAGTTGATGAGCAAAACAATTAATAGAATGAGCACCTCTACTTTCTTTTTGCATTAAGATCTTAAGACCATTTAAATCACCTTGCATATTGCTTGCTCCATCATAGAATTGTCCACGTATAGAAGATGGACTTAAAGAATGTTTAGTAAGTAAACTGACAATTTCATTCCTTAGCGACAAAGCAGTAGTATCACGAACATGAACAATACCCATAAAGCGCTCCATCACACTCCCCCTATCAACATAACAAAGAACAATAGCCATTTGCTCCTTACATGATACATCGCGAGATTCATAAACTAATATTGAAAAGTGATCATCATTTATATCCTTAATGATACTCTTAATTATTTCCATCTTACATGCAGTGATAATATCCTTTTGAATATATGGATAAGTCAATTGATTATTTTTTGTAGCCCTTTTAAACACATCATAAATATATTTACATCGCTTTGCATGCCATGTAATAAGTTCAATATAGTTACCTCTATTGAAAGATGATTCACCTTCACGATGTCCCCAAAATGATAATCCTTGATTCAAAAGATATCTTATCACATCAATAGCATCTTCTAAACGAGTTCGGTATTCTAACTTTTGTTGATAAGATTGTTTAGCAAGTGCACTTTGAATGAATTATTTTTGTTTCATCAAATCTTCACACTTCTTTCTTGACTGATTGTGAACGATGTTTGGTCCACTAATATGCATATCAAATCTATCCTTCTTATTCCAACTTGTAAACCCTATGCTTGAAAATACATCTCCTCCCCCTTTTTTAATGCATTCATCTTGGAACAAATAACAATATAAGCAATATGCCGAATCTTTTATTAGGCTATACTCCAACCAATCGTACTCAAGAAACCATCGAGTATTAAAACGACACAATTGACCATAAAAATTTCTTTGAGGTAAATTGTGATTTCGAGGTCGGCAAGGACCTTGTTGAATATATGATCTTCTTACTGCATCACGGTCATTTGGGTGATATTTTTGAATTGCTAATCTTTTCCCTGGATCAGTCTCTAAACGATTTAAATTAACTCATTCACTTTGTGAAAGTTGTTCTGATTCATCGACTGTTTCTTCCAAGTTTGATGTTTTTTGAGGTGTTGAACTTGTTTTTGAAGGCTCAGAAGGAACTACTCACTTGGTATCCCGCACCCTCAATCCAGAACATATCAAGTATAGTGGGATCTCCCGAGAAGACGTCTCGTAGTCCCAAATTAAACACACAACAATAGCAACAACTCATAATATCAGAATAAATACTACAATCAAAACAAGTAATAGTAATTTCTAGTGTAACATGCTTCACAGAATACAAATAATATAGTTAAACAATTAAGCAAGCAAATCAGCTAAACATGTTTTCTAAACGAGCACATGTTAAACTTACAATCTAAAATGAACAAGTAAACATGATTCTCAATTAAATATTTCAAGTAGAAATGGGTTTACAACAATTAGCTCAAATACGTACTCGTTACCCCACATACGAGGCATTTAAATATCAAAGATCATGTCCTAAGGGGAAAGGTCCCCACACAAGGTTAGACAAGCTACTTACCTTGAACCGGCTCAAACTCACTAGGAATCACGTCTTTGCCATGAGTATCTGAATCCAAATGGCCCAAATCTATTCATTCAATTACATATCGTAAATAATATTGCAAACAACTTATTCCACTATTAAGTTTTAAAGCTAGGGCGCGAAAATAGGTAAAATAACCAAAATACCCCTCAGGCCAATATCTCAGAATCAAATAATTTTTACATTATCAGAACCCTCGTACTCTCACAAGTCTAACCATATAAAAATCTCCCAAATCGGAGGTCAAATGTCCACTCAAAACTCAATAGTTTAGCCTATGAAGTTTCACCCAATTTTTAAAATTTTTTATCCTCAATTCGAATTTTAATGATGGATTAAACTACATAATGATGAAATATGACTAGAAGGGATCAAAGAAACGTTACCCAATAATCTCCTCTTCAAAACCCTCTCAAAATCGCCCTTCCCCGGGCTCAATTTGATTTTTCTAACTTATGAAAAATAACCCTCGAAGTTTTAATATCTGCATAGACATTTCCGCTTTTCTGGACAAGGTACCGCTTCTGCGGTCCCGCTTATGTAGAAATGAGACTGCTTATGTGACTTCTTTAAATTTCATTAATTTCGCTTCTGCGGGCAAACAACCTCTCACGACCCAAATCCCAGGTCGTGATAATCAATCCCAGCCAAAACATTAACTTAATTACAATTTTTAAGATAAAATCTCAGTTTAATAACCATAGAAATACTGCGAAAAACATATTCAACAATTATAACAACCCAAAAGATCCGGCGCCACAAGCCAGAGCCTCTAAGTATACTGAATAGTATCCTAAACATAGAAAAGTCTACACATGGAAGCAAAAGATAGATAAGAGGAGACATCAGGTTCTGTGGACGCCAGCAGCTACCTTGATAACTCCAGAACCGATCTAGGCAACAGTAGATAAGCACAGTTAAGCCTCCGGGATCCCTGTATATGCACACAAGGTGCAGGGAGTAGAGTGAGTTCTTCCAACTCAATGAGTAATAACAATAAATAATAACTGAATGTAAGAAATCCGGTAAGAACACTTACAGTTCTATTTTCAACGGCAAGAACAGTAAATGAGTACCAAACAGGGACAAAAAAACCTGATAAATACTTCCCTTTCCATCAGACCAATTACTAACACTGCTGCGGTGCGCAGCCCGATCCAACACCAGATATATAAACTGCTGCGGCACGCAGCCCGATCCAATATAATATATATAAAATGTGTTGTCGTGCAGTTCGATCCAATAAATATAGCCGGGTGCGCTCACCGGGGTGAGTACAGTCTCCGGAGGGGCTCCTTCAGCCCAAGCACTAAACTACTGCGACGTGCAGTCTGATCCATATATCACTGCGGCGTGCAGTCCGACCCATAAAATATACTACTGCGGCGTGCAGTCCGATCCATATAATATAATACTACGACGTGCAGTCCGATCCAACACATGTATATGTATATACTACTGTGGCGTGCAGTTCGACCCGATACATATGTATATATATCAAATAGCCTCACTACAGGGTGCTTGACCCCTCTCAGTCAATATAGACTTGGTCTCCCAGGCCCACTCAACTAATACAGGGTATTCAACCATAGGTATTGCTCATTTAGGGTGCGAGTTACGAAATCATTTTTATCTCATGATTTACAGTCAAAGTCAGGACAGATGGTATGTGTCCAATAGGTAAGGTGAGGTCAAACAGCTCAACATGCTCCCTAAGAGTTCTACAGATCGGCACAAGGCCCCAAACATGGCAACTAGCCCAAAATATACGAGCACAAGCTCAGTCTCAGTCAGAAGTACAGTAAGTCACCAATCGGGATGGACCAAGTCCGAGTCCCAGCAGATACATCACCACGCTCATCGCGAGATGCGTGTCTCATCTTAACATAGCACCGCATAGTGCAAATACGGGTTTTCAAACCCTCAGTATATCATTCATAACCATTACTCACCTCAAACCGGCCAAAATCCTAGCCCGCCTTGCGCTTTCCTCGCAAATCGACCTCCTCGGGTGCATAATCTGATCAAACCCACAAGGAATATGTTATAATAGCCTAATGGGTCATAACCCAATAGAAAGAACTCGAAAATAACCCAAAAATACAAAGTTGGAAAAACCCGAGCCCCGGGCCCACTTCTCGAAAATTACAAAATTCACATCACCGAAATACTCGTCTCGCGACGAATCCGTACATATCAAATTTACAAGAATCGGATTCCATTTGACCCCTCAAATCAACACTTTAAGTTCACTTGGGTTTCAAGCCCTAACCACCATTTTTAACTTCAAAAACCTTGAATTCTTTGTGTTTAATCCATGTTTTAACACTATAATGACATACTCTAGGTCCAAGAATACATACATGATGCTTTTCCCTAAATCTTCTTCAAAATCGATCCCAAATTTGCCTTAGTACGAGGTTCAAATGTTCTTCTCTTTTTCAAACTTATGAAAAATTACTGTTCATTAAACCTGGTCGATTTCTGCTTCAGCGGCATTTTTTTCCGCTTCAGCGACTCCCGCTTCCGCGTCCATTTGACCGCTTCTGCAGTTTGACTAAAGTCCTCAGCGACCGCTTCCGCGACCTTCGCTTCTGCGGTCGCATGACCTCTCATGCGGTCCCAGCCTTTTCCTCAACCGCTTCCGCGGTCGCCGCTTAAGCGACCACCCTTCCGCAAAAGCGGAAATACCATAAGCCTTCAGCTGTCTTCATGCAATAAATTCCCAAACCTCCAATCAACCATCCGGAAACATCGAGGCCCCCGGGATCCCAACCAAAACAACCAACCTACTCTAAAACATCATACGAACATGTTCCAATCATAAAAACACAACCTTTAACACGAAAATCATCAAATCAATACGGATTCAAGCCTAAGTTCAATTATAACTTCCGAAATTCACATTCGATCTAAAACCCGACCAAACGGCGTCCGATTGACCTGAAAATTTGCATACATATCCAAAATCACCTAGCAAAGCTACTGCAACTCTCAGAAATCCATTCCGACCCCTGGATCAAAATTTGACCTATCAAACGAAATTTGCCGAAATTCAAACTTAGCCAATTCAAACCTAATTATACACCGGACCTCCAAATTAAATTCTGATTTCACTCTCAACTCATAAATCACCATCCGAAACTAGTCGAATCTTCGGAAATCCGTTCCGAACCCTCTAACTTACAAGTCAACTCCTGGTTGACTTTTTCAACTTAAGCTTTCCTTAAAGAGACTATTTGTCTCATTTAACCAAATTCAACCCAGCACACTTCAAACTTACCAACACACATATATTAACACGGGGAAGCATAAAACAGGAAAAAATGGGTAGTAACTCACGTGACGACTGGCCGGGTCGCCACACAGCCGCTATGTTGTTTCGCTTTTGCGGGATTAAGACTGATTTTGCGGTTCCTGAGGGCTGTGCCCAATCCGCTCCTGCGATGACCCAAGCCATTTCTGCGGATCCACACCCACGGAAACCAAACTGCAGGTGCGGTTATGACAGTAGACAGAACCTTCACCAATTCCTTCAACTCCAAATTCTTCCGCCAACCACCCGAAATCATACCGAGGCCCCCCGGGACCTCAACCAAAAGCACCAATACCACCTAATACCTCGTTCAAACTTGTGCCAATCCTTAAAACACCTAAAACAACACCGAAACTCGATTTAATCAATGATCCAAGCCTAAGAACTTCAATTTCCTTCCAAATACGCTTTCGATCAAAAACTCAACCAAAACACATCCGAATGACCTGAAATTTTGCACACACATCCCAAATGACATGACGAGGCTTTACCACTTCCGGAATTCCATTCCGACCTTCGGATCAAAAGCTCACAATCGTACCTGAAACTTAAAAAATACAAACTTCGGTATTTCAAGCCTAAATGAGCTACAGACTTCCAAAATACATTCTGAATACGCTCCTAACCCCGAAATCACCTAACGGAGCTAACCGAACCATTAGTTTTCTATTCCGAAGTCATCTTCACACTGTTCTAACTACGGATCACTTTCTAATACTAAGCTCTCATTTAGGGACTAAGTGTCCCAAAACTCTCCGAAACCCAATACCGAACGTTCCGTTAGACTAAAATAGTAGAAATACATTTAGGGTAAATAGTTAATGGGGGATCGGGGCATAAATTTAAAAAACGACGGGGCGGGTCGATACATCTACACAATATGATGGTTTGGTTTACGTGATTTCTTGCTGTTAATTTATTATTTACCTTTATTACTCACTGAGTTGGAGTACTAACTTTATTCCCTACACCTCGTGTGCATATGCAGGTATTTGTTCACCCGGTAGCAGGTTTTGAGATGATCGGAGGCTAAGTTTCTCGGAGTTTAGCGAAGTGACTGCCAGCGTTTGTAACACCACATATCTTCCTTATGTTATCAGCCCTCTTTTGTATATTTTAGGCCTTATAGTTGTATTTATACTATGATAGATGCTCGTTACTTGTGACACCCTGGTTTGGGCTGTGTTTGGGTTGTATTCCGCACTTAATAAAGAAAACTTTTGTTTAGGCTGAGGTTATTTAATTGTGCAAAAACTGATTGTTAACATTAATTATTCTGAAGAGGCGATTTGTGCTGGTTGACTGACCTTGTCATCACTAGAGGCGCCATCACGACCGGAGTGAGGTTTGGGGCGTGACAAGTACTCAACCCCATATATCATGACCAGTCTAAAAAATATGTTCTACTCTCTAACCAAATACTAGAAAATATTTTTCGAAAAAAGATTTTCACTCACCAACCAAACAAAGGATAATAAGTGATAAAACTACTCATTTTCCATAAAAATATTTTTAGAAAAATATTTTCCATGAAAAACATTTACCTTCATCCCAAACACACCCTATATTATATGTAGAGTCAAACGTTTTTTCTTTAATCACAAATTTTCATATAATTTTAAAGAAAAACATGAATTATTAAAAGTCAAAGTATTACATTTTATAGTTTCTAATTCTAGTTACTAAAATCCATTAAAAAGGTGTTAGGAAATTAATATTCGGATTGAAATCGAAAATAGAAAATAATACCCCCTCCCTCCTATAAACTCCTCCACTTCTCTTAGCTATTTCTTCTATATATTTACTCCAACTTAGCTGATTCTACTAATTAAATTGTGTACTCCCACTTATATTTTTTGTTCATCATAACAACAACAAACATGTTTATCATGTTTGACATTTTACATATCTTTTAACAAAATATTATTTAAAAATAATTTAATTCTACTAATTTTGTTTGTCTTTTTACTAGTTTCTGAACACGTGCGTTGCACACGTATCCCTTGATATTCAGTACAAATTAATTGTTGCACGTGTATGCCTTGTATTTCAGTACAAACTTTTTAGAATGATATAAATAATATTAAGATATGTGTGAGATGAATTAACACACAAAGGGAGAAAATATAAGCTCATGAAAAATTGATCAACTGAGTTGAATTTGATCGAATTCAAAAAACATATTCACTTAGCAGGCGTGATATGCAATGAACTTAATTTTGATGTTCATGGGTATAAATAAATACACAATATGATAGTATATTACCTAATATTCCCTATGAAGTTGAACAACAATATTTACTTAGGTGTTCATGATTTATATTGAGGTTAAGTTTGGTGTTATAAGCTAGTACAAACATATTATTGAATATGATTGTATCTCAATTAACATTTCCTGTAAAGTTGAGCAACTACATTTACTTAGGTAGATATAATGTATAATGAAACTAATTTTGGTATTATTAGATACAAGCATGTGATATGAACATATATCTCACCTAATATATTTTTAGTGCTTTGTCGTAACCAAAACTCTCTTGTTGTCAAAAAATTACATATTAAATAAGTTAGTCCAAACATTACCGACAAAAATAGAAATACCACATTTGTCATCAGGTATAATTCACACACATAAAAATTAAATCTCGCGATAAATATAAAACATATATATCGCCAAATTTCTTTATAAATACTTTATGATAGTGTAGCACATATAAATAACCCGGTAGAATGATTATAACACCAATTAAGCAAACATAACATGATCATTCTAATATTTATCCCAGTGCAAAGGATTTTATTCTTCCGGCCGTAACAATAAATAAATAATAGCATTGGTTCAATCTAAGAAAAAAGATTTGTTGAAAATAAATATAGAAAAAAAAGGAAATAAATTTACCTCATATGCCACTTGAAGATTGGTTTTATGTATCGTAGATGACGAGTAGAGATATGTAAAAATAATAAAATAATTTCTAGGAGAAAGAGTTATTTTCTCAATCACGATGATTTGAGAGAAAGAACAATTGCTTAATTTGTTGGGATTTTTATTTTATTTTTTAATATATTGAGCATGATCCTGTAAATAAATAAAGGATCAGAGGAGAAGACTGACATATATTATCCCCGTAGAATTACTTCAACTTCCCACAAGTTACATTAGTCTGAGCGTTAGAAATTGAAAGAACTCCAACGCAATTAGGCATTTTAAAAGTTGTCATAATTTTTGCTTTTAGGATACTACATTGGAAGATGAAAGTCCAAGGTATTGAATAGGCTGCAATAAGTGGAACTAAAAGGTGTTTATTTTGCTTTTGTCACGACTCGAATTTCCCATCTTCGAAAATTGTGATAGTGCATACTAATGGGAGCTAAACAAGCCAATCCTTAACTACTTATTTCATTATTACATTGCTTCTTTTTAACATATATAAGGCGATAACATGAAAATACCGGAACTTTAAATAATTAAGCGGAATATAACAATTTAATATCTGAACATGAATATCTAAAACAACTGTTTCAATTTCGACTACCAGAATTGGTATCACATTTTCACAAACTGTCTAAAAGTACTACAATAAAAGGTCTAAAAGAATCAACTACAACACTGTCTCTGGAAATACATATAAGGAACGGGAATAAGGTTGTATCCGGTTCCGGTTCTGGGTCTATTTGGGTCTGCGGTTTCGGTTCAGGCGGTTCTGGCAGTTCCGGTTCTGGCGGTTCCGGAGGTGGAACCGGCCCGTGACAGTTCTGGGTACCATCCGATTCCGGTTCTGGCGGTTCCGGTTCCGGCGGTTCTGGCGGTTTCGGCGGTTCTGAAATTTTTTTTTTTTTTTTTTAAATCAATATCTTGTATAGTAGTCATTAGTATATTGTAGAATATATTTTATATGGTGTACTATGTGATTAGTATAGTATATATTGTGTTTGGTAATTAGTATATAATGTGTATAAGTAGTGTATATTTTATATATAAGTAATATATATTGTATTTATGTAGTATATATTGTATATAAGTAGTGTATATTGTGTTGTAGTTAGTAATTAGTATAAATTGTATATAAGTAGTATATATTGATAAAAGAATGTTGTCATTAGTATATTGTGTTGTATGTTATATATTGTATGTTATATAAATATTCAAGGATTGATATAGAAGTAAAGACAAAGAAATATTGAGACAAAAGATATTCAAGGATATGATAAAGAGCATATTTATTGACTAAAATGGCATATCTTTCTCAGTCTTCCTTCCCTCAATGGAATGAGCACAACATGGTACTAATACCACCATTAAAAGGAAAAAAAACTAAAAGAAGACGTGCCAATGTACAAGTTACATAATAATTTATGCATTATTTCTAACAAATCTCATAAAACCTTCAAGGTTTGGAGGTGGTTGTGTTGGCGGTGGTGGAAATGAAGCTTGTTCATCACCACTTGCTGAGCAAGTTCTGCTATCATTTCTTCATAGCACTCATCTATTTCTGGTTGTGATTCTGCTAGGCCAAAGTTCCTTCTTTCTGCGCGGATCCAATCTCGAAAAAGCATTGATTTTTCCAAGCTGTCCCGCATCGACGCTCTGTGATCACCTATTTGTAGTCTTACTTGACTAAAAGCGCTCCCCGATGCAACAGTTGACGCTTGAATCGACAGAACATCCCGAGCCATCCTTGCAAGAACGGGAAAAATGTTTTTCCCTTGTCTTCCACCATTCCAAAAGGTCGAAAGAGCCGTCTGGATTCTCATTCTCTAGTCCCTGCGACAAATAAACTTGAAGCTCATTTAGATGGGAAAGTTCATCTAAATTATCACCTTGAGTACCCCTGAACTCCGTCCACGATTTAAGAGCTGTTAAGCTAGCATCTCTTTTAGACGACTGTGATGTAGACGAAGTAGGGGGTGGGTGTGCCGGTTCATTACCTAAGTTATGAGCAGGACTAGTAGGTGTATCATCTAATTCTACTGGAGCTTGGGTTTCATCATCATCATCATCATCCTCATTTCCCTCTAATATAGGTGCATTAGGATAAAGAGCATTCATAATATCATCGTCTATTCTATCACCAACTGCTACATCATGTAGAAAATCAATATCGCTAAATTGAAAACAAGGGTGATCACTATCAAGGATTCCGAAGGGTTCATTAGGATTTCTAGGTTGGCTACTACTTTGAACTTGCTTATCTTTTCTAGGTCGAGGAGCCGGGGGAGGGGTAGTATTTTGGCCACTACTTTCACCGGTTTTAGCTTTTCCTGTACCGAACATTTTTCAAAATACCATAATAATTATAGTTAAGCAAACTAACAACACAAAAAAATTCTATTAGAACGTAAGAGTTGAAACGAGTTTACCGAATTGACGAACAACTTCTTGAAAATTGAAAATCGTTGAACTTGAACACTTGAAAACTTCAATTCAATAACTTCACGATTTTTCACGAATTTGCAACAATAAATTAAGCACTTGCACTAGAAAGATTGAAAGAGAGATTGAGAGATATTGATGAATTGGTGAATAAAAATGAAAGAATGAGGGGCTATTTATAGTTGAGAAATGGAAAATAGTGTAATTATATAATGTTTGGGGTTAAATTAAAGTTTGGGAGCCAAATGATTATTTTTTAAACTTCCAAACGGCTACTTTTTGCAAAGAGCCGTTTGGAAATTATTATTTTTTTAAAAAAATGCCCGTTACAGAACCGGCAGAACCGTTTGGAACCGCCAGAACCGGTCCGCTTCCGGTTCCGGTTCCGGTTCTGGCGGTTCCGGTTCTAGCGGTTCCAACGGGTAGAACCGCACCGCCACGGTTCCCGGGAACCGCTAGAACCGGAACCGCCGGAACCGGGCCGTCGGAACCGGCAGAATCGGCAGGGCTGCGGTTCCGGTCCGGTTCCGATTCAGAACCGCCAAATTTACAGCCTTAAACGGGAAAGTCAACAGAGGGAGACGCCAAGGCTTGCGGACGCCTGCTGGACTACCTCGGATCACCTGATGATCAAGAATCAGTAGTCTCGTTGCGGTCCAAAGTCCACAATATTGAGGTCTGCACAAAAGAGTGCAGAGTGTAGTATCAGCACAACCGACCCCATATGCTGGTAAGTGCCTATACTAACCTCGGCGAAGTAGTGACAAGGCTAAAACCAAACTACCAAAGTAAACATGTGCGATTGTATAATATAATGCGGAAAATAAAGCAGAAGTAAACAAATAAGGACGGGACGGGGAAAACATGCTTCGGAGAATAACAGGTAAAAACAAAACATCAAGAGAATTATTAAGGAATCAAAACCACCTATTAACAAGAATGCGGAAACAAAAGCAGCTTTCACTTTCTTTTCATATCTCGTGGCAAGCGTGCCACCCGCTCCCATTTTTATTATGTCTTGTGGTAGGCGTGCCACCCGCACCCATTTATTATGTCTTTGTTGCGGCATACAATCCGATCTACATATATTATTATTGCGGTGTGCAACCTGATCCATATATAATATTGTTGCGGCGTGCAACCCGATCCATATATAATATTATTGCGGCGTACAACCCGATCCATATATAATATTGTTGCGTCATGCAACCCGATCCATATCTATAATATTTGCAGTTACAACGAGAGTCCAGACAAGGAATCAATAAGGTCCACACTATCCCGGCAAGGGATTCGATAGCATAAGTAATTACGTCCCGGCAAGGGAGAAACAACTATAACCACATTTGTCCCAACATCTAGATACCACAACTATAACCAAATTTGTTCAAACATCTAACTACCACAGCTGTAACCAACCTGTGACAACATCTAACTACCACAACTATAACCAAATGTGTTACTACACCTAACTACCTCAGATATAACCAAACATGTTACAACACCTAACTACCTCAGCTATAACTATAGTCCTTACTCAACACAAAGAATCATTAACCTAAATATCCGTAATATCAGTTAAGAACACAATGCAAGGATACCACAACTCAACAATAGCCCGGCAAGTGTACAACGTAATAATCTCTTCTCTTTCCCTCTTTTACTTCACAACTCACTTCACAACTCGAGCCAATATACTAGAGTTTCAATTATCACTTATACTTTCACAATTTATTATACAACTGGAGCCAACGCTCCTCAATGTTCATAGGTCACAATTATTTCCACAACTTTACACAACAAATAGAAATCTTCACCAAGGCATGAATAATACAACGGAATCATAAAAATCACGATACAAGACTCACAGTCATGCTTGATACCAACGTATAAATACTTGTCACCATGCCTATACGTCGTACTCAATAAGAAGCAAATATCAAATAGGACACAACTACTAATCCCTCAAGCTAAGGTTAGACCAAACACTTACCTCAAACTTCTACGACCAACTAAAACCTCAATTACCACATTTCCTCTCGAATTTGGCTCCAAATCGATTGAATCTATACATAAATGACTTTATAACATCAATAAATGCTTAAACAATTCGAATCCAATGCCTAATTATAACTTTCCAAACATTCTTTCCAAAAACCCAAAAATCGATCCCGGGCCCGCATGGTCAAAATACGAGGTTCGAACCAAAATCAAATCACCATTCACCCGTGAGCCGAAATATATAATTATTTTTAGAATTCGACCCCAAAACGAGGTTTAAATCACAACTAATCAAAAAGCCCTAACTCTACCCAAATCCCTAGTTTTCTACCTTTAATTCCATATTTTAAGCCTAGAAATCTAATAGATGTTGATGGAAATGGAAAAAAATTAAGTTAAAGATTACTTACCTAAATCGTTTTGGTGAATAAGTGCTTTCAAAATTGCCTATGAGCTTTGGAAAAGAAGTGGTTTATGAAATCCCGTAAGGCTATTGTTCTGAAGTTTTAAAATTTAATTGGGCGAAAATAGCCTATGCGATCGCGAAGAATGTAATGCGATTGCATAGAGTATGGGGAAAATGATCATTGCGATCGCGAACAGAGCACTGCGATCGCATAGAAGAAACAGGCTGGGCATCGCGATCGCGAATAACACTATGCGATCACATAGAGGAAAATATAGGACCTCTCAGACCTAACACTATGCGATCACGGGAGTCACTATGCGATCGCATGGAACAAAACTGAACCCTTGAAAATTACTCTATGCAATCGTGAGCCTACTTATGCGATCACATAGTATAAATCACCGGACACCAAAAAGCTGCAGAAAAACCAGATTTTTTCTAAGTTTAAAACACTCTGACACCTATCCAAAACCCACATGAGCCCTCGGGGCTCCTAACCAAATGTACGTACTAACTCAATAACATCATACGAACTTATCCGTACGACCAGATTGCCAAAATAACATTATTATCAACAAATTAAACCTCAAAATCAAAGCATTTTTCTCAAACTTCTTAAAGCATAATTTGTAGCAATTTAGGTCCGAATCACATCAAACATAATCCATTTTAAACCAAATTTTATAGGAATGACTTAAACCATATATAAGACTTGTACCGGACGCCTGAACCAAAATACGTGCCCGATACTATTGCTTTCTAGATTTCATTTCAAATTTCCTTAAACATTTTCAGAAAATATTTTTTCTTAAGAATTTATTTCTCACGATTGGGACCTCGAAATTTGATTCGGGCATACGCCTAAGTCCCATATTTTCCTACGGATCCTCAGAGATCGTCAAATTACGGGTACGGGCCCTTTTACCCAGGGACCGTCAAATTACGGGTACGAACCCGCTTATAATATAGTGTGATGGTAATTTATTAGTCGTACGTATCATTATTAATTTCACTATATTAATCTTTAGGCGTAAGTATAAATTACTTTAGTATTAGAAGTTGAATATGCTGACAGTAATGCGCAAGTATAAATTACTTTAGTATTAGAAGTTGAATATGCCGACAGTGGGACCCAACGCGAAGGAATGGCAACGAACCATATCCTTATCGCGGATTACACACTATCGTCAACTGCCTTTCATCTCCTTGACTCAGCTTCCTCCGCCTTCCCAGCAGGAGGAAATTTAGCTCACTCCCACTTATTATGGCTTTCTCTTCGCCACTATTCTCTCCTGTTAACTTCGCCTTAAACCCTAACCCTCAAATCCATCCTAAATGCACTAAACCCAACCGCCGGAACTTCTCCGTCTGCGCCATTCCGCCACTCTCCACTGCCACCGACATCTCGGCGGTCACCGGTCCGTTGGACGGGACGACTCTCGCCGTACTCGGTGGTGGTTCCGTGGCAGCACTTGCAGCTATTCTCTCTCTAGCCGACCCCGAGCGCCGGCGGCAGCTGCAGGCGGAGGAGGTCGGCGGCGGTGATAAGGAGGTAGTCAGAGAGTATTTCAACAACAATGGATTTCAGAGGTGGAAGAAGATATATGGCGACGGGGATGATGTGAACAAAGTGCAGTTGGACATAAGACTGGGCCATTCTAAAACTGTTGAGAATGTGATGAAAATGTTGACTGAAGAGGGGTCTCTTCAGGGAGTTACTGTCTGCGACGCTGGTTGTGGGACCGGTTGTTTATCCATTCCGCTAGCTAAAGAAGGTGCTGTTGTATCAGCTAGTGATATTTCAGCTTCCATGGTCGCTGAAGCCCAAAAACAGGTGATCCCTTTCGAATAATTTTTGGTTTTGCTGACAAAAATTTCACATATATCCTCCAGTTCATATTATGTCTTAGTTTGTCTGGACAGGGCAATCGGATTAACAAGAGAATTGTCTGGGCATGAAGTTTAGGGAAACTTTTGAATCTTGTGGTTAAACTAAAGATGTATATAAATGTACCAAATTGCCCTTTGAATCTTGTGGTCTTAAACATGCAATGTGAGATCAAAATTAAAGAGTTACTAGATATGGATTATGAAACAAACTAAAAAGGAGAGTAAGATACATAAATTGAAACAAAGGAGTATAGTTTAAAGTTGAAGGTCCAACGAGTTGAATCTGCCTATGCTTTTGCATCACATTTTGAGTAGTCGTGGAATACGAAATTTATTTATGCTTCTCTTAGCTTTGACAAACTTCCCCAGACCCCACTTTGTGGGATATTACTGGGTAGTTGTTGTTTGTTTAGCTTTGACAAACTAAATTACAGCGTGGGAAATGCAATACCTTAGCTCGTACTTTTTCTTTTCACCGGCAGCTTTTATATTATATCATTGCTTGATTTCGCCAGGGCTTCCGAGCTTCTGATTACGAACTCGACATTTCAGAAGAGGGAGGAGCATTTGGTCACCTTCAAGAGTTCGGCGGCGAGGACTCAGATTGATTACATCCTTCTTAGAAGGAGCGATAGGGTATGTGCAAGGGACAGAAAGTTATTTCGGTTAGCTAAAGCAAGGGAAAGGAAGGCACGTGATCTTGACCAAGTTAGGTGCATCAAGGGCGAGGATGGTAGAGTTCTGATGGGGGAGTCTCAAGTCAAGCAGAGGTGGCAGACGTACTTTCGAGACTTACTTAATGAGGAGGGAGATCGTAACATAGAGCTAGGGGAGTTGGGGCATTTAGAGCAACATAGAGACCTTGGGTACTGCAGGCGCATAAGGGCGGATGAGGTATGGGGGCTTTGCGTAGGATGAGTAGAGGTCGAGCGACCGGACCTGACGAGATCCCGGTGGAGTTCTGGAAGTGCATGGGTAGGTCAGGAGTGGAGTGGCTCTCCAGGTTGTTCAATGCGATCTTCAGGACCAAAAGGATGCCGAATGAGTGGAGGTGGAGTACAGTGGTGCCCTTGTACAAGAACAAAGGGGACATCCAGTGTTGCAACAACTATAGGGGTATCAAATTAATAAGTCACACCATGAAGTTATGGGAGCGGGTGATCGAGGCGAGGGTGAGGGAGATGACATCTATATCTGGGAACCAGTTCGGTTTCATGTCGGATCGCTCCACTACAGAAGCTATCCACCTTGTCAGGCGACTGGTGGAGCAGTTCAGGGATAAGAAGAAGGACCTGCACATGGTGCTTATCGACTTGGAGAAAGCGTATGACAAGGTCCCAAGGGAGGTGCTATGGAGGTGCTTGGAGGCAAAGAGCGTGCCGGAAGCCTACAGCAGAGTAATCAAGGACATGTACGATGGAGCTAAGACTAGGGTTAGGACGGTGGATGGCGACTCAGACCATTTTCCAATGGTTATGGGGCTCCATCAAGGATCTGCGCTTAGTCCTCTCTTGTTTGCCTTGGTGATGGATGCTCTAACCCGTCATATTCAAGGGGATGTGCCTTGGTGTATGCTATTTGCTGATGACATAGTCTTGATAGATGAGACGACGGTCGGTGTTATTGAGAGGTTAGAGGTATGGAGACAGATTCTCGAGTCTAAAGGTTTCAAAATAAGCAGATCTAAGACAGAATACCTGGAGTGCAAGTTTAGCGCCGAGCCGAGCGAAGTAGGCAGGGACGTGATGATTGGATCTCAGGTCATCGTCAAGAGGGACATATCTTGGGTCGGTGATTCAGGGGGACAGAGAGATTAACGGAGACGTCACTCATCGTATAGGAGCGGGGTGGTCAAAGTGGAGGCTTGCATCAGGAGTCCTGTGTGATAAGAAAATTCCACATAAACTCAAGGGGAAATTTTATAGAGCTGTGGTTAGACCTGCAATGTTGTATGAGGCGGAGTGCTGGCCCGTGAAGAACTCTCATGTTCAGAGAATGAAGGTTGCGGAGATGAGGATGCTCAGGTGGATGTGGGGGCTCACCAGGTTAGATAAGATTAAGAATGAAGTTATTCGAGAGAAGGTGGGGGTGGCCCCGGTGGATGAGAAGATGCGAGAAGCGAGGCTGAGGTGGTTCGGGCATGTGCGGAGGAGAAGTCCTGATGCCCCGGTGAGGAGTTGTGAGCGGCTGGCGATTGTCGGCGTTCGGCGAGGCAGAGGGAGGCCTAAAAAGTATTGGGGAGAGGTGATTAGGCATGACATGGCTAGAATGCGGGTTTCCGAGGACATGACCCTTGATAGGAATGTCTGGAGGTCTAGTATCAGAGTTGTAGGATAGGGGCGGCTAGAGTTTTTCGTACTCCTCACCCGGGGTTGGGTGAGGCTTGGCAGGGCTATCCATAGATGATTTGTGTTTTGGCTTGTGTCTCCCTTATGTTAGTTATTTATGGTAGTTATTGTATTATATTATTGCATGCTATTTTATTTATGTTTCGTATGTTTAGATGATTATTTACGCTATTTCTGCTGGAGTTACTAATGCTCTTTTGTTTTTGTCTTTCCTTTCCTTCACTGAGCCGAGGGTCGATTGGAAACAGCCTCTCTGCCCTTTCGGGTAGGGGTAAGGCTCGTCTACATATTACCCTCCCCAGACCCCACTTTGTGGGACTATACTGGGTAGTTGTTGTTGTTGTTGTTGTTGTTGTTTGGAGTATATCTTAGATTATAAGACGAGCTTTGGTTCATCTTAAAGAAAGAAATTTATTTTAGAAGCTTGATTGGTATTAGCATTATGGCTTTTGTGGAGTTCAGAACTGAATAATACTTCTTAATCTTAATGAAGGCGCAAGAGGAGTTGTTCAAGGCTAAGGATGACCAGTCTCCGGCACCAGTAATGCCAAAATTTGAAGTGAAGGACTTGGAGAGTTTGGATGGTAAGTATGACACTGTTGTCTGCTTAGATGTTATGATACATTACCCACAAAGTAAGGCTGATGGTATGATTGCTCATCTTGCATCATTGGCTGAGAATCGTTTGATCCTGAGCTTCGCCCCAAAGACATTCTATTATGATTTGTTAAAAAGAATCGGAGAGTTGTTCCCTGGACCTTCAAAGGCAACAAGAGCATATCTACATGCAGAGGCTGATGTGGAGAGGGCACTGCAAAAAGCTGGGTGGAAGACAAGGAAGAGAGGCTTGATTGCCACACAATTTTACTTTGCAAAACTTATTGAGGCCGTCCCTACTTAGGATTTAAAGGCAAGTGAGATCTCATTTGTTCAGCCACGTTTCTTTGCTGCTGGTTAGAGATTAGGAAGTTCGTTGAGTGTTTATCCTGAAAGCGTTATCTTACTCCTCTGTTTTCTAACTTGTATAATAGTTTATAATGTATCTAAATTCTGCTTCTGACTTGGAAGAATTTTGTTGATATTATTAATATATCATGAAATGTAAATGTTAGTCATCATTTGGTGGCTTTGATACATTCCTTCTCGTTTTTAATTTTTGTGGTTCTCTGCCAGCAGCTCTGCTACATTTTTTCCTCAAATAATGCTTGATTGTTGTGAAATTCTATCCTTCCTTTTCTTAAGCTTCTATATTTCATTCCATGTGCACCGGAAACATCAAGATAATATTTTGAACAGTTAGCGGCAGTAAAAGAATATATAAAATGATAGTTTAAAAATTAGTTTAAGAGATAACACATTACATCAACAACAACAACAACCCAGTATAATCCCACTTAGTGGGGTCTGAGGAGGGTAGTGTGTACGCAGACCTTACCCCTACCATTGGGTAGAGAGTCTGTTTCCAAATAGACCCCCGGCATCCTTCCCTCCAAGAACTTCCCACCTTGCTCTTGGGAAGACTCTGTTAGAATAAGTGCCCAACGCTAGAGGGGGCTGAATAGCGTTTAACAATTATCGCAGAAATAAAATCGAAGTAAATGCGGAAATAAAAAAGTAAGGAGGGAGCACACCAAATTTATACTGGTTCGCCACAACGTGTGGTTACGTCCAGTCTCCCGAGAGACTCTCTCGAGCTGCAATTAACTCCGTTAAGCTTAAAGGTGCTCAACAAACCAATACAACTTGAGAACTCGAGTCACACGAGCCTCAACAACGTTTGCTCGGAGATACCGCACTCCAAGACTTCAACCGCAGGAATGGAACCTTCATCCTTACAACAACAAGGGATTAGACTTCCCTTCAAGTGTATACAAACACTTAGCACTTAAGAACAGGACTCTCTTATAGAGTAGATATGAGTAGATTTAAGAACGCTCAAGAACACAACAATTTCTTCAAGATTTTGGCTCTCAAAAGCTATGAAATATGAATGAATTGAATGCAATGAAAGTATAATAGATTGTTGAAGAATTGTTGTAGAAATGAGAGGTTTTGGGGTCTATTTATAGCCCTCAAGGATCAAGTGACCGTTGCTCAATAGTTAGACAAGAATTTTGAATTAAAAGGCAGAATAATCGATTATCTTAATTGCATAATCGATTATCTTAATTCAACATTCAAAAAACTAGTCGTTGGATGGCAACGGTAACAAGATAATCGATTATTCTCCAAAGGATAATCGATTATTTAACCTCTCTGTAATTTCAAGTTTGGGCTGGATACACAGAATAATCGATTATCAGATAATGATAATCGATTATCTGAGGTGATAATCGATTATCTGAAGGTGATAAGCGATTATCAGAACCTTCTGTAAGTTGGGGTTTTGCTACATTAGCAAGATAATCGATTATTGGAACATGATAATCGATTATGTAACCTTGAAAGTCAACCCAAAAATCAAAGTGTTCCAAATCAAAAACCAAGTGTTGGAAAAGCTTGTGTTATGGTATAAAAAGTGAAAACCAAGACTTAGTTCTTAAAAAACAAGTCTCCAAGGTCATAAACGTCGCGTCACTTTGTCAAAAGATGTTTTCCACGTGTTTAGACGACGACCATAAATCAAGTGTGTTTTTATGAAATAATGATTTGGAATATGTTTAAATATGCCCAGAAGTGAAAACCAATGATAATATTTCAAAAACCATTTTGGCTAAAATGAAAACGTCAAAAACCATGACGATGTCTAGCCGACGTCTAGTCGACGGTAGCCGACGGTCAGATTTTTGGTTTGGGCATGGTCACAAAATTTTGGTCAACAAAAATATTTATAATATGCATGATTTGATAAAATGATTTTAGAGAGAAGCCAAGAATTGAATCCATTGTCGGATCAAGATCACAATGCAAGCAACTCAATAATGTCTTCAATACATCTCTTGGTCTTGTTCTTGACTCTTCTTTACTTGGACTCTTCCTTGGTCCGTTAGCCATAATTCTCGCCTTGTTTGTTCAATGATATCTTTGTATTCACGACGTTTTGGCATTTGTCAACTTTGCATCCACGTCGGTTTGTCATTCATCAAAACCTTGTTTGTTCAATGATATCTTCGTATTCACGATGATTTGGCCTTTGTCAACTTTGCATCCACGTCGGTTTGTCATTCATCAAAACCTACAAAAACGAACACGACTTTAGTTCAACGTCTTTGAAAGTGTGTTCCAACAATTTTCTCCTTTTTGATAATGGCAAACCGAGATGGGGATATGCATAGGTGTTTAAACGTTTGTGCCAAATGCGTAATGGGTTCCCCCTCAATTTATGCATACCCCTTTTCTTCCCCCTTTTGACATTAGCAAAAATTTTATTGATTAAGGGAATAAAGATGGAGTACTTAATGGAAGCATTAAAAAATTATTCAAAACATAAACTAAAAAGAAAGAGAGTCGAGCTTGAGCTCTAAAAGCTTTTAGGAGCTGTCGTCATCTCCGTCACTCGCCGTTGCTTCATCATCATCATCATCACCGTCACCGTCATCATCGGTTTCCGGCACCTCGTCAACATCTTCCATATCCAAGTGCCCGTATTGAGTGCCACTTGACTCTCCCGAAAAGCCGGATGTGGCTTGAGCATAGGCGTTTGAAAAGCGGATTATCTGAATTTTTGTCAAAAAGCGGCATTTGCTGAACCACTGGATAATCGATTATGTCCTGTTTGCTAATCGATTTTCTGTACTTTTCCCAAAACTGATGCTTTACAGAAGCCTGAGATAATCGATTATGTTGTTCTTGGATAATCGATTATCCTGATTTTTGCACCAAATTTTTGCAAACGCAGAAGCATTGAATAATAGATTATGGTAGTCTGCTAATCGATTATGTGCTTCTGAAATTTCAGAAAATTTCCAATGCAACTCAAAATGGTTTGAATTTGTTCCCCCTGACTTTGTGGCCATTTTGAACCTCGATACTTCTTTACATCTACTTCCTTACCTTTTTCGTCTTTGTCAAGGTGATCGGATGTGCTCATGGGAGTAGTCATTGCTTTGGCGTTGTTCATCTCAAAACGTTTGAGCAACTCCTTGCAATACTTAGATTGACAAATGAAAGTCCCTTCTTTCATTTGTTTCACTTGCAATCCCAAGAAGAAATTGAGCTCACCCATCATTGACATCTCGAACTCACTTGTCATCATTTTCGAAAATTCCTTGCACAAAAATTCGTTAGTAGCACCGAAAATAATGTCATCTACGTAAACTTGAACCAAGAGGATATCTTTGTTTTTACTCTTGATAAAGAGTGTTGTATTAACTTTCCCCCTTTTGAACTCATTGTCCAAAAGAAATTTACTCAAGCGTTCGTACCAAGCTCGGGGAGCTTGTATAAGACCGTAGAGTGCTTTCTTGAGTTTGAAGACATAATTGGGGGATTCAAAGTCTTCGAAACCCGGGGGTTGTTCAACATACACTTCCTCTTGAATAAACCCATTGAGGGAGGCACTGTTGACATCCATTTGGTATAGTTTAAAATCCATAGATGAAGCAAAAGCAAGTAATAAACGTATAGCTTCTAAACGTGCTATCGGTGCATAAGTTTCTTCAAAATCAATGCCTTATTTTTGATTGTAGCCTTTAGCTACGAGCCTAGCTTTGTTTCTAGTTATAATACCGTTTTCATCAAGTTTGTTACGGAACACCCATTTCGTGCCAATTACGGTATGATCATTTGGTCTTGGCACCAATTCCCAAATGTCATTACGTTTGAATTGGTTAAGCTCCTCTTGCATTGCCAAGGTCCAATGCTCATCCTCAATTGCTTCGGAAATGGTTGTAGGTTCAATTTGTGATACAAAAGCCATGTGACCTACGGTGTCTTTAAGAGAGTTTCGAGTACATACCCCTTGTTTGATGTCACCATTACCTTATCGAGAGGATGATTTCTGGACGTCCTCCAGGCTTTAGGCATCACCGTCTCTTCCTCTTGTGGTTGTTTCTATTTCAAAGGTTGTTCCATGACTTCGTCTTGGACTTCCTTTGGGCTCTCTTTTTCCACATCGCCTTGAAGATTAATCTCCTCCAATGAATATGCATGATCATTACAAATATCCTTTCTCGCCAAGCGAGTATCATTTTCAAAAAATACAATATGAGGGGACTCCTCAATAGTTAACGTGCGTTTATAAAAGACTCTATAGGCCTTACTACGCAATGAATAACCGAGAAAGATGCCTTCATCGGATTTTGCATCAAATTTCCCCAAGTTATCTTTTCCGTTATTATGAACAAAACATTTACAACCAAAAACTCGAAGATGGGAGAGGTTTGGCTTTCTTCCCTTGTAAAGTTCATATGGCATTTTCATAAGTATCGGTCTTATGACGGCTCGGTTTAACACATAGCTTGCGGTACTCACGGCATCCGCCCAAAAATATTTAGGAATTTTTGCTTCGTCGAGCATAGTTCTAGCCATCTCCTCGAGACATCGATTTCTACGTTCCACCACTCTATTTTGTTGTGGTGTACGTGGAGCGGAGAAGTTATGCTCAATGCCAAGTTCGTCACAAAAATCCGCAAAGAGATTTCGTTCGAACTCTCCACCGTGATCACTTCTTATGGATGTAATTGTTGTGCTTTTTTCATTTTGAACACGTTTAAGGAAACTTTTGAAAACTAGAAACGCCTCACTTTTGTGACTTAGAAATAATGTCCATGTGTACCTAGAGTAGTCATCAACAATGACAAAGGCAAAGTAATTCCCACCAAAACTTTTTGTTCTTGATGGTCCAAAGAGATCCATATGCAAAAGTTGTAAAGGCCTTGTTGTTGAGACAACATTTTTCGATTTAAAAGAGGCCTTTACTTGCTTCCCTCTTTGACATGAATCACAAATAGTGTCCCTCTCAAACTTGAGTTTTGGGAGACCAACTACTAAGTCTTGTGAAACCAATTTATTCAAAAGGTTCATGTTAACATGAGCTACTCTTCGATGCCATAGCCACATATCGTCCTCTTTACTTATGAGGCATTTAGCAAAGTTTGATGAAGAATTTTCAAGGTTAACCATATAAATATTATCAATTCTATCACCATGTAAAATAACCTTATTATCACTAAGGCGTTCAACCGTACATGATTTAGAATTGAAATCACACGATTTCCCTTGTCACATAATTGACTTATGCTCAAGAGATTGTGCTTAAGACCCTTAACTAATAAAACATTATCAATAGAGGAGGTTTCATCCTTAGCAACCGAACCAATGCCGATTATTTTTCCTTTGCTATTGTCTCCAAAGACTACGTTTCCTCCTTTGGCGGGTCTTATTTGTAAAATTTGGATGCATCTCCGGTCATGTGCTTGGAGCATCCGCTATCAAGGTACCAAAGTACACTTGATGCCTTCAAGCATACCTACATACCAAATCAATGAGATTTCGGTACCCAAGCCATTTTGGGTTCTTGGGTGTTAGGGGCAAAGTGGTAGTGTGATTGTTTAATCGTGATATGCCTATGCCTAGTAAAGCAAACCGGAGCTATATGACCTATCCTATTACAATAATGGCAAATGACATTCGGATTATGCATTCTCCTAGGTTGATAATAGCTTCTAGGTGGTCTAAATTTATTTACCCTATTTTGAGAAGCGTAGTTTTGATGCACTTTTTGAAAACCGTTTCTAGGTGTTCTAAAGTGCTCAACATTTCTCCTAGTGTTTGTTCTAGGTTGTCTAGTGTTCCTAGAATTATCATTTCTAGGTTGTCTATTAATATTAACTTTATCTTTCCTAGGTTGAGCCTTAGGTTGTTTAGGTTTTGGCTCAACTTTTTCATTCATATTAATATTATTTTCGGAACCTAAGCCATGTTTAGTAGATTTCAAATTGCCAAGTACATTATTGAGGTTTTTATGAGAAGTATTAAATTTGTTCAAAGTACCCTTAAGTTTTTCAACTTGGCCTTTGAGAGATTTGCAAGACTTGCAACTTTCGTTTGAACCTTCGGATTTGTCGGCGCTTCTTTTGCCAAAAAATTTATTTTCTTCTCTTAATTTTTCATTATCTTGGCTCAATTTTTCCAACTCCTTCTCCTTTGAAGAGAGTTGTTTCTTTAAATTCTTAATGGTTTTAGAAGCGCTAACAAATTCGCCAAATAACTCATCAAAGGCGTCTTGCATATCTTCATAAGTATAAGGATCTTTAGGAGAAGTTTCACATACCTCTTCTTGTGCTTCCTCATGTGTCATGAGACATAAGTTGGCAGTTTCATCTTCATCTCCGTCGCTTGACTCATCCCCGGAGTCGCCTCCCCAAGAGATGTAGGCTCTTTGTTTCTTGACGGTCTTCTTTTCCGTCTTTGTGTTTGGGCATTTAGGTTTGATGTGCCCAACTTCTCCACACCCATAGCATTTGGGTGGTCCTCCTTGCCTCTTTCCCTTCCGTTCATACTCTTTACACATGAACTTGTGGAACTTTTTAATAACGAGTCCAAACTCGTTATCCTCATCGCTTGAATCCTCAATGACTTGAGGGTGTGATGTGGAGGCCTTGAGTGCAATGCTTCTTTTCCTTTGATCTTCCAAAGGAGGGTTAAGAATGGTGGACTCGTACGTCTTTAGATTCCCCCGGAGTCCGTCTATAGTGACGTTGGTGATGCCAATTGACTCTTGAATGGCATCGGCTTTGGAACGCCACTCCGGAGTGAGGCTCCGCAGGATTTTTCGTACAAGCTCCTTGTCCGTGTACGTCTTCTTGAGTGCGTGGAGGTCATTGACGATTTTTGAAAATCGTTCAAACATGTCGTCGATTTTCTCGTTCTCCTTCATACGAAATAATTCATATTCATGGGTTAGAAAATCAATTTTAGCTTCTCGGACTTGGTCTTTACCTTCGTAGGTGACCTCTAGCTTCTCCCACATTTGCTTGGCCGTGGTGCAACATGAAATCTTCCGATAATCATCGGGGTTTACTGCACAGTACAACATGTTGATGGCCTTAGCATTGTTTTCCACCTTTTTGATGTCCTCCGCATCATATTCGTTCTCCGTCTTTTGGACAACTTTATCCTCGACTTCCTTAGTGGGCAATTGTTCACCATTTTTGATGATTTGCCACAGTAGAAAGTTGTTGGATTGGATGAAGATTCTCATCCGCTCCTTCCAATAGGTGTAATTTGTGCCATCGAAGAGTGGTGGCCTCGTGGTTGATTGTCCCTCACCAATTCCTGCATAAAGATTGCGAGTAGAAGCCATAGATCGTTTCTCTCAAACTGTTAAGTCTTTCAAAGAGTATGGCTCTGATACCAATTATTAGAATAAGTGCCCAACGCTAGAGGGGAGGGGGGGTGAATAGCGTTTAACAATTATCGCAGAAATAAAATCGAAGTAAATGCGGAAATAAAAGAGTAAGGATGGAGCACACCAAATTTATACTGGTTCGCCACAACATGTGGTTACGTCCAGTCTCCCGAGAGACTCTCGAGCTGCAACTAACTCCGTTAAGCTTAAAGATGCTCAACAAACCAATACAACTTGAGAACTCGAGTAACACGAGCCTCAACAACGTTTGCTCGGAGATACCGCACTCCAAGACTTCAACCGAAGGAATGGAACCTTCCTTCTTACAACAACAAGGGATTAGACTTCCCTTCAAGTGTATACAAATACTTAGCACTCAAGAACATGACTCTCTTATAGAGTAGATATGAGTAGACTTAAGAACGCTCAAGAACACAACAATTTCTTCAAGAATTTGGCTCTCAAAAGCTATGAAATATGAATGAATTAAATGCAATGAAAGTATAATAGATTGTTGAAGAATTATTGTAGAAATGAGAGGTTTTGGGGTCTATTTATAGCCCTCAAGGATTAAGTGACCGTTGCTCAATAGTTGGACAAGAATTTTGAATTAAAAGGCAGAATAATCGATTATCTTAATTGCATAATCGATTATCTTACTTCAACGTTCAACAAACTAGTCGTTGGATGGCAACGGTAACTAGATAATCGATTATTCTCCAAAGGATAATCGATTATTTAACCTCTCTGTAATTTCAAGTTTGGGCTGGATACACAGAATAATCGATTATCATATAATGATAATCGATTATCTGAGGTGATAATCGATTATCTGAAGGTGATAATCGATTATCTGAAGGTGATAATCGATTATCAGAACCTTCTGTAAGTTGGGGTTTTGCTACATTAGCAAGATAATCGATTATTGGAACATGATAATCGATTATTTAACCTTGAAAGCCAACTCAAAAATCAAAGTGTTCCAAATCAAAAACCAAGTGTTGGAAAAGCTTGTTTATGGTATAAAAGTGAAAACCAAGACTTAGTTCTTAAAAAACAAGTCTCCAAGGTCATAAACCTCGCGTCACTTTGTCAAAAGACGTTTTCCACGTGTTTAGACGACGACCATAAATCAAGTGTGGTTTTTATGAAATAATGATTTGGAATATGTTTAAATATGCCCAGAAGTGAAAACCAATGATAATATTTCAAAAACCATTTTGGCTAAAATGAAAACGTCAAAAACCATGACGATGGCTAGCCGACGTCTAGCCAACGTCTAGTCGGCGGTAGCCGACGGTCAGATTTTTGGTTTGGGCATGGTCACAAAATTTTTGTCAACAAAAATATTTATGATATGCATGATTTGATAAAATGATTTTAGAGAGAAGCCAAGACTTGAATCCATTGTCGGATCAAGATCACAATGCACACAACTCAATAATGTCTTCAATACATCTCTTGGTCTTGTTCTTGACTCTTCTTTACTTGGACTCTTCCTTGGTCCGTTAGCCATAATTCTCGCCTTGTTTGTTCAATGATATCTTCGTATTCACGACGTTTTGGCATTTGTCAACTTTGCATCCACGTCGGTTTGTCATTCATCAAAACCTTGTTTGTTCGATGATATCTTCGTATTCACTATGATTTGGCCTTTGTCAACTTTGCATCCACGTCGGTTTGTCATTCATCAAAACCTACAAAAACGAACACGAGTTTAGTTCAACGTCTTTGAAAGTGTGTTCCAACAAACTCGAGCTCACAACCTATCGGTTGGAAGTGGGGGTTGCTTACCATCAGAGCAACCCCTCTTGTCATATAACACATTACATCAAAGTTGAGAATTAAACAGCTAAATGAATTATGTTTCTTAAAGTCATGTCAACTGTAAGATAATATTATTAGTGGAATGGTGTTAATCATTTAGGCTAAAGATGGAAGTGAGTCGTAAAAATTGGAGAAGAGGGAGTAGACTTTACTATTAAGTAATCCATTTTGGAGATGAGGGTTGAACCTGTGAATTCTCCGTTATCTTGCTAAGTGTTTGCTACCCTATGTCCAATTATCATCGATGTTTTTCAGATAGATTGATGCTAGATAAATTCATCACTGAATAGACCGTCATTCATAGTCGAAGGCAGATGTAAATGAGATCTTATGGTTGTCAATAAGTTGTGAAGATCACCAAGTAATCAGAAACCATACTGTCATAATCACTGTCAAGAACCTTGATAATCAATAAATAATCAAAACCTACTACTAAATTGTCATTATCTTAAAAGTTGTCTTTGTCCATCACATCTTATCAGCAACTCTTGCTAGTGCATCAGCAACCTTGTTAAGAGCAACAATTAAGCTATCAGTGTGTTCCTTCTGCTGCTCCCTGTCCAGTCGACGGTTGTCGATTTGAGCATCAAGTTGTGCACGAAGCATATTGGTGTTTTGCTCCATAGTTTTCAGTAGTTTATATCCCAGACTAGTAGCAATACAACCATCTGGTGATTGTCTTCTTCTCTTCACTCCGTCCTTAAACATGGAGCTTTTCCAGAAATCTGATTCAGGTTGTTCACCTTCAGCTGTACCTGAGAGCAATACAGAGGAATGTACTTTACTGTTAAAATCTTTATGGTATAGCATTTAACTAAAGCTGTTATGGATAACATAAGATAAAGGGCGGCACTTTGAAATGTTCTGTTAAATTAGTCATCTGAAAAATGATCCATCTATTTTTATTTATTTATTTATTTTTCTGATCATTTATTTGTACCACTCATCCTGTCTAGCTTAATGGAGTTATGGTTAAATTTTAACAGAATATTTGTGAAATTGCAAAATGTACTTTGTCTGTTACAAACAAAGCAAGAAAAAAGAGTTGACGCAGAAGTCTGTGTGACAGTAAGTATGTGCTGGGAAAGATGGGGCTGCTTCAAGCTTTGAATTGTTGGTTATTATTGGTTATAGATGGGATGGACAGCGGTAGCATGACACTAAGTCCCATATTTTCCTACGGATCCTCAGGGACTGTCAAATTACGGGTACGGGTCCGTTTACTCAAAATTTTGACCGAATTCAGATTTATTTATTTTAAAATCAAAACTTAGCATTTTTTTACAGAATTTCATATTTAAGCTTTCCGGCTACGCGCCTGGACTTCACACACAAATCGAGGCGATTCTAAATGTGGTTTTCTAGGCCTCAGAGACATATAATTCAATTAAAAACAGACGATGATCCTCTGGGTCGTCACAAATATGTTGGAAATCATGTATATCTATGATATGTGCGCTTTAGTTGTATGAGCATGATTTTCAGGTATAGGTTTTGATGAATGACAAACAATGAAGTCAAGTGTCAAACAACGATATAATATGACAATCAATCAAATGGCGAGAAGCATACTGATGACGGAATTGCATGAACGAGCCAAAGAGTTCAAGACCGAAGACCCAAGACGTAGGTCGTTTGGTAGAACCAATGTAAGGACAACGTTTAAGTTATTCCTTTGGCTCAACATTAGGTCATCATAAACTTGCATAAAATATTTTATTAAATCATATTTATCATAAACATGCATCTTTGTGTTAAAACAAAATGATGTTGAAGGTTTGAAACATGTCTTTTAAATCTGGGCCTCAACAATCGATTATTTGAATCCTACAATCGATTGTATTAAGACAGTGTGATCTGAAGTTTTTCAAAATAGCAAACAATCGATTGTCTACTTTTAACAATCGATTATTTTGAGATAGTGTGCAACCGAAGTTTTTAAACATCTAAACAATCGATTGTTTTTGTCATGCAATCGATTATATTCATAAACAATCGATTGTCATTTTCAAACAATCGATTATATTTTGACCGTTCCCACAGAATCCTAAATTGATTTTTGAACGTTGAATACAATCGATTATTTAGTCCATACAATCGATTGTTTAGCCTAAAATCAGGAATCTGTCTTTTGAACGTTGGTCAAACAATCGATTATCTACTCCAAACAATCGATTGTTTGAGCACAGAATCAGGGATTTTATTTGTCAATTAAGCAACGGTCAGCACCACTTTTTCACCTATAAAAAGAGGTCTTTTGAGCTGATTTTAAATACACAACTCCTCCATACATTGTTATACATATTGATCATTTTCAAGCATCATTTTAGAGCTTTTGTTGAGCCATTTGATAGACAACTTTGTGTTGTTCATAGAGCTTATTGTTTATCTCTTTATCCACTCTATTGAGAGAGTATTTGTTGTAAAAGAGAGTTGTTTGAGAAGAACATATCTTCTCATTTGTCGGGTTTGCTAAGTACCAAAAGTCATAGTGGTTGAAGTCTTGGGGTGAGGTATCCTCAAGCAAGTGAAGTCTTAAGGTGTGGTATCCTTGAGCAACTGTAACGGTTTGTTAAGCACCCGTAAGCTTGACGAAGATAGTGGAAATCTCGAGAGAGTCTCTCGGGGACTGGACTAGCCACGGGTTGTGGTGAACCAGGATACATCGGTGCGTTCGTTCCTTATTATTTACTTATCGCACTTATTTCATTCCTGCAATTTTTAAATTCCGCAAGTTTACGCTGTTTTTTATTATAACGCTATTCACCCCCCCTCTAGCGTTAAGCGTATATTCTAACAAAATATAGCCCAAAGATTACAACTAATTAAATAAAAGACTGTACAAGATTAGTGTTTATGTTTAGGCTTAGATGCTAGATAATCCATTAGCTCAACACCCCCCCCCCCTCAAGTTGGAGGGGGAAACAACCTTCAACTTGCCCAAAAGATCACGATGAGCAGCTCCAGGCAAAGGTTTGGTGATGACATCAGCTAACTGTTGAGAGGTGGGAACATGAGAGAGAGAAATCAGCCCATCAGAAAGCTTAGTCCGAATAAAATGACAATCAACCTCAATATGCTTGGTCCGCTCATGAAAGACTGGATTCCTGGCTATATGTAGAGCAGCCTGGTTATCACAAAATACAGAAAAAGGAAGTGACACAGAAACACCAAGGTCAGTGAGCAGTCTAGAAAGCCAAGATAATTCAGCAACCACCTTACTAAGAGCCACGTATTCTGCTTCAACAGAAGATAAGGACACCACTGGTTGTTTTTTGGACTTCCAACTTACCAAGCTACCCCCTAAAATCACACAGAAGCCAGTAACAGACCTGCGAGTATCAGGACAAGCTGCCCAATAACTGTCTGAAAAGGCATGTATAGAAAAATCAGGAGAGTCATAATAGAAAAGCCCCAAATCCACAGTTCCCTTGAGGTACCTCAGAACATGCAGGGCATCAGTCATGTGTGGAGTTCTAGGAGACTTCAAAAACTGACTCAAATATTGTACAGCAAAGCAAATATGAGGTATGGTATGTGTCAAAAATAGGAGCTTGCCAATCAAGCTTCGATACTTGTCAGGAGAAAAGAACAATTCACCATAATCAACATATAGTCTGGTATTAAGGTCTAATGGACAAACAACAGGAGAAATAGCAGTACAATCAAATTGTTGTAACAAGTCAGATACAAATTTCTTCTGATTAAGAAGTACTCCACCAGGAACAGCAGACACCTCAATTCCCATAAAATAATGTAAAGACCCCAGGTCTTTAATCCTAAACTGATCATCCAAGAAGTGTTTGAGGGCAGAAACTTCAGTTGTATCATCTCCAGTAATAATAATATCATCCACATATACTGCTAAAAGCACAAGACACTCAGGCTGACCCTTTACAAACAAAGAGTAATCATTCAGAGAATGTATATAACCTCTGGAATACAGGGCTTGAGACAGTTTGGCATACCATTGTCTTGAAGCCTGTCTTAATCCATAAAGAGATTTTTAAATTTGCACACAATGGGAGTGGAAACAGATGGAACAATAGGATCAGAAATACTCAAACCTGGAGGAAGTTTCATATAGACTTCCTCATCTAGGCCACCATGCAAGAAGGCATTGTTGACATCAAGTTGAAAAAGATCCCAGTGCATCTTAACAGCCACAACAATCAAGCATTTTACAGTAGACATTTTAATCACAGGGGAAAATGTTTCTGTGAAATCAACCCCCTCAATCTGGGTGTCTCCTCTAATAACAAGCCTAGCTTTATATCTTTCAACACTTCCATCAGCCCTATATTTGATCTTATAGACCCACTTGCAGCCTATGGGTTTCTTACCAGGAGGAAGGGGAACAACATCCCAAGTATGGTTGGCATCCAATACATCAAACTCATTTCTCATGGCATCATGCCAAGATGGGACTGATGCAGCTTGAGAATAATAAAGAGGTTCAGATTCCAAAGTAGAAGCAGAGGAAGAAGATCCAGAAAAGGAAGGTAGTTGACAAATATAATCTTTGAGATAAGAAGGAGTGGTGTGTTGCCTTCCAGATCTTCTGTTGACATTAGGTTGTGTATGGGAAGGAATAGCAGGAGGTGGAATATCAGGATTAAAGGATGGACTGGAAGTAGAAGGAACAAGTTCAGAAAATGTTGAGTCAGGAATAGAAGAAGGAGCAGGACTGGAAGTAGAAAGAAAAGGTTCATGAGGAGAAGGGAGAGTAGAACAAGTTGGGACAGAAATGTGTGTTCCAGAATTTTGGTGATCAGAAGAAGGGACAACAGGAGGTGGAAAAAAGAAAACAGAAGGACCAGAGGCAATATTAGAATTAGTTGCAAAAGGAAAACATGTTTCATGAAATACAACATCCCTGGACACAAAATACCTTTTGGAAGTTAGATCATATAACTTGTAACCTTTTTTGGCAAAAGAATATCCTAGAAAGACACATGAAAGGGCTCTAGGTTTTAGCTTATCTCTTTGTGGAATGGAGACAGTAGCATAAGCAAGACAACCAAATGCTCTTAAATGTGAGTAATTAGGAGCCTTGCCATATAAAACTTTATAAGGGGATTTGTTTTGAAGAGTTCTGGATAGTATCCTATTAAGCATGTATGTAGCAGTTAATAAACAGTCCCCCCAAAAGGATATGGGCAACTTGGACTAGAAAAGTAAGGCTCTACAAGTTTCAAGAAATGTTCCGTGTTTTCTTTCAACAACACCATTTTGTTGAGGAGTGTGTGGACAGGTAGTTTGATGGATAATGCCTTGTTGGTTGAAGAAAGAAATACCATCAAGACTAGACCCCAATTCCAAGGCATTGTCACCTCTTATAGTTTGGACAATAGCACTAAACTGAGTTTTAACCATAGCCAGAAAGGACTTAATCATGCAAAGAGCATTTCTCTTAGACCATAGTAGATGTGTCCAGGTGGCCCTAGAAAAATCATCAACTATTGTAAGAAAATATCTTGAGCCACAGGAAGTTGGTGTGTGGTAAGGACCCCAAGTATCTACATGAATTAGTTGGAAAGGTCTGCTTGTACTGATAGAGCTATCAGGAAAAGGAAGCCTGGTTTGCCTGGCCATAGGGCAAATAGAACAAGGGAATGGTTGTTTAGAAGCAAAGGAAAATGACAAAGCAGAAATGTGTTTCATATTTGCAAAAGGGATGTGAGCCAGTCTTAAATGCCAAATGAAATTCATGTCATTTGCAGCAGCATTATTACAAATGGAACTATTTACACTTGAAGGTAAAGCAACAGTCTTAGAGCTAGAAGAACCAACAGGATTACAAGAATCAGAAAAAGAACACAGATAAACAGATTTGCAACAATTAGAAGAAGCATGTGAATGTGGAACCCAAGCAAGCTTGTACATACCAGCTTCATCTTTACCAAGATCCAGAGACATCCTCAGAGTATGGACCTGTAACATATAAAGAAAACAGGAATTTGTAGTAAACAAGACTATGCAGTGCAACTGTTTTACTATTTTGTGGACAGAGATTAAGTTTTGTTGGAAAGAAGGAACAAACAACATATTATGAAGAGTGACGGATCGAGTTAATGTAAAAGATCTTGTGGAAGTCACTTTCACTCTGTATCCATTGGGAAGAGTTACAAGATAAGGTATAGCTAAGGGTGTGATATTAAAGAGTAAACTTTTATTAGATGTCATATGGTCAGGATCCCCTGAATATATTATCCAGGTGATAGAGTTAATTTGAGTAAGCATGCAGAATTTGGAATCAGAAACATGACTCTCAGTTAGCATAGTACCAGCAAAGTTGGCAGTACACATGGGAGTAAGAGCCTGAGTATTGGAGTCTCCCAACTGAGTCTGTTGTAGCAAAGTCATCAGCTGATCATAGTGTTGTCTGCTCAAACCTGGAATCATAGACCCTTGTCCATCCACTTTTGGAACAAACTGATCATCCTCAGTGGAATTTCCATTAAGATCATATGTGTGCCATGCAGAAGGGTTGAAATGAGCACCAGTAGTTACATGAGCAACATCAATTTTCTTTCTGTAAGGCTACTGCTATGAAGTTTTAAAATTTAATTGCGCGAAAATGGCCTATGCGATCGCGAAGAATGTAATGCGATTGCATAGAGTATGGGGAAAATGATCATTGTGATCGCGAACAGAGCACTGCGATCGCATAGAAGAAACAGGTTGGGCATCGCGAATAACACTATGCGATCACATAGAGGAAAATATAGGACCTCTCAGACCTAACACTACGCGATCGCGGGAGTCACTATGCGATCGCATGGAACAAAACTGAACCCTTGAAAATTACTCTATGCGATCGTGAGCCTACTTATGCGATTACATAGTATAAATCACCGGACACCAAAAAGCTGCAGAAAAACCAGATTTTTTCTAAGTTTAAAACACTCCGACACCTATCCAAAACCCACATGAGCCCTCGGGGCTCCTAACCAAATGTACGTACTAACTCAATAACATCATACGAACTTATCCGTACGACCAGATTGCCAAAATAACATCATTATCAACAAATTAAACCTCAAAATCAAAGCATTTTTCTCAAACTTCTTAAAGCATAAATTTTAGCAATTTAGGTCCGAATCACATCAAACATAATCCATTTTGAACCAAATTTTATAGGAATGACTTAAACCATATATAAGACTTGTATCGGACGCCTGAACCAAAATACGTGCCCGATTCTATCGCTTTCTAATCAGATTTCATTTCAAATTTCCTTAAACATTTTCAGAAAATATTTTTTCTTAAGAATTTATTTCTCACGATTGGGATCTCGGAATTCGATTCCGGGCATACGCCTAAGTCCCATTTTTTCCTACGGATCCTCAGGGACCGTCAAATTACGGGTACGGACCCTTTTACCCAGGGACCGTCAAATTACGAGTACGGGCCCGCTTATAATATAGTGTGATGGTAATTTATTAGTCGTACGTATCATTATTACTTTCACTATATTAATCTTTAGGCGTAAGTATATACTTTAGTATTAGAAGTTGAATATGCTGACAGTAATGCGTAAGTATAAATTACTTTAGTATTAGAAGTTGAATATGCTGACAGTGGGACCCAACGCGAAGGAATGGCAACGAACCATATCCTTATCGCGGATTACACACTATCGTCAACTGCCTTTCATCTCCTTGACTCAGCTTCCTCCGCCTTCCCAGCAGGAGGAAATTTAGCTCACTCCCACTTATTATGGCTTTCTCTTCGCCACTATTCTCTCCTGTTAACTTCGCCTTAAACCCTAACCCTCAAATCCATCCTAAATGCACTAAACCCAACCGCCGGAACTTCTCCGTCTGCGCCATTCCGCCACTCTCCACTGCCACCGACATCTCGGCGGTCACCGGTCCGTTGGACGGGACGACTCTCGCCGTACTCGGTGGTGGTTCCGTGGCAGCACTTGCAGCTATTCTCTCTCTAGCCGACCCCGAGCGCCGGCGGCAGCTGCAGGCGGAGGAGGTCGGCGGCGGTGATAAGGAGGTAGTCAGAGAGTATTTCAACAACAATGGATTTCAGAGGTGGAAGAAGATATATGGCGACGCGGATGATGTGAACAAAGTGCAGTTGGACATAAGACTGGGCCATTCTAAAACTGTTGAGAATGTGATGAAAATGTTGACTGAAGAGGGGTCTCTTCAGGGAGTTACTGTCTGCGACGCTGGTTGTGGGACCGGTTGTTTATCCATTCCGCTAGCTAAAGAAGGTGCTGTTGTATCAGCTAGTGATATTTCAGCTTCCATGGTCGCTGAAGCCCAAAAACAGGTGATCCTTTTCGAATACTTTTTGGTTTAGCTGACAAAATTTCACATATATCCTCCAGTTCGTATTATGTCTTAGTTTGTCTGGACAAGGAAATCGGATTAACAAGAGAATTGTCTGGGCATGAAGTTTAGGGAAACTTTTGAATCTTGTGGTTAAACTAAAGATGTATATAAATCTTGTGGTCTTTAACATGCAATGTGAGATTTTGAAATTAAAGAGTTACTAGATATGGATTATGAAACAAACTAAAAAGGAGGGTAAGATACATAAATTGAAACAAAGGAGTATAGTTTAAAGTTGAAGGTCCAACGAGTTGAATCTGCCTATGCTTTTGCATCACATTTTGAGTAGTCGTGGAATACGAAATTTATTTATGCTTCTCTTAGCTTTGACAAACTAAATTACAGCGTGGGAAATGCAATATCTTAGCTCGTACCTTTTCTTATCACCGGAAGCTTTTATATTATCCTTTGGAGTATATCTTAGATTATAAGACGAGCTTTGGTTCATCTTAAAGAAAGACAATTATTTTAGAAGCTTGATTGGTATTAGCATTATGGCTTTTGTGGAGTTCAGAACTGAATAATACTTCTTAATCTTAATGAAGGCGCAAGAGGAGTTGTTCAAGGCTAAGGATGACCAGTCTCCGGCACCAGTAATGCCAAAATTTGAAGTGAAGGACTTGGAGAGTTTGGATGGTAAGTATGACACTGTTGTCTGCTTAGATGTTATGATACATTACCCACAAAGTAAGGCTGATGGTATGATTGCTCATCTTGCGTCATTGGCTGAGAATCGTTTGATCCTGAGCTTCGCCCCAAAGACATTCTATTATGATTTGTTAAAAAGAATCGGAGAGTTGTTCCCTGGACCTTCAAAGGCAACAAGAGCATATCTACATGCGGAGGCTGATGTGGAGAGGGCACTGCAAAAAGCTGGGTGGAGGATAAGGAAGAGAGGTTTGATTGCCACACAATTTTACTTTGCAAAACTTATTGAGGCCGTCCCTGCTTAGGATTGAAAGGCAAGTGAGATCTCATTTGTTCGGCCATGTGTCTTTGCTGCTGGTTAGAGATTAGGAAGTTCGTTGAGTGTTTATCCTGAAAGCGTTATCTTACTCCTCTGTTTTCTAACTTGTTGATATTATTAATATATCATGAAATGTAAATGTTAGTCATCATTTGGTGGCTTTGATGCATTCCTTCTCGTTTTTAATTTTTGTGGTTCTCTGCCAGCAGCTCTGCTACATTTTTTCCTCAAATAATGCTTGATTGTTGTGAAATTCTATCTTTCCTTTTCTTAAGCTTCTATATTTCACTCCATGTGCACCGGAAACATCTAGATAATATTTTGAACAGTTAGCGGCAGTAAAAGAAAATATAAAATGATAGTTTAAAAATTAGTTTAAGAGATAACACATTACATCAAAGTTGAGAATTGAACAGCTAAATGAATTTTGTTTCTTAAAGTCATGTAAACTGTAAGATAATATTATTAGTGGAATGGTGTTAATCATTTAAGCTAAAGATGGAAGTAATGTCGTAAAAATTGGAGAAGAGGGAGTAGACTTTACTATCAAGTAATCCATTTTGGAGATGAGGGTTGAACCTGTGAATTCTCCGTTATCTTGCTAAGTGTTTGCTACCCTATGTCCAATTATCATCGATGTTTTTCAGATAGATTGATGCTAGTTAAATTCATCACAGAATAGACCGTCATTCATAGTCGAAGGCAGATGTAAATGAGATCTTATGGTTGTCAATAAGTTGTGAAGATCACCAAGTAATCAGAAACCATACTGTCATAATCACTGTCAAGAACCTTGATAATCAATAAATAATCAAAACCTACTATTAAATTGTCATTATCTTAAAAGTTGTCTTTGTCCATCACATCTTATCAGCAACTCTTGCTAGTGTATCAGCAACCTTGTTAAGAGCAACAATTAAGCTATCAGTGTGTTCCTTCTGCTGCTCCCTGTCCAGTCGACGGTTGTCGATTTGAGCATCAAGTTGTGCATGAAGCATATTGGTGTTTTGCTCCATAGTTTTCAGTAGTTTATATCCCAGACTAGTAGCAATACAACCATCTGGTGATTGTCTTCTTCTCTTCACTCCGTCCTTAAACATGGAGCTTTTCCAGAAATCTGATTCAGGTTGTTCACCTTCAGCTGTACCTGAGAGCAATACAGAGGAATGTACTTTACTGTTAAAATCTTTATGGTATAGCATTTAACTAAAGCTGTTATGGATAACATAAGATAAAGGGCGGCACTTTGAAATGTTCTGTTAAATTAGTCATCTGAAAAATGATCCATCTATTTTTATTTATTTATTTATTTTTCTGATCATTTATTTGTACCACTCATCCTGTCTAGCTTACTGGAGTTATGGTTAAATTTTAACAGAATATTTGTGAAATTGCAAAATGTACTTTGTCTGTTACAAACAAAGCAAGAAAAAAGAGTTGACGCAGAAGTCTGTGTGACAGTAAGTATGTGCTGGGAAAGATGGGGCTGCTTCAAGCTTTGAATTGTTGGTTATTATTGGTTATAGATGGGATGGACAGCGGTAGTATGAACCAAACCTCATATTAAATGTGTTAATTTTGATAATGATCTGTTTGATAGGAAATTCATAGAGTTGTATGCTTGTGAAGGGCTTACTGTAAGAGACAGGTCTCTTAGCTAGTATAGGGAGTCTGTTGGGCCATTTCTGTCTGAGCCCAATTGATTAGTAAAAGCCTTTTTCCTTTTAGTTGGTCAGCCCGGTCGGGTATTAGCCTTAGTAGAAGTGAAGCCCCATTCTAGAAGATTACCACGTGTCCTTAAATTAATGGGTCAATTATTTTCTTTTGTTTGTATAGCTCAGTCCTAGTTGTCCTTTAACTATCATTAGGATAGAATTAGTATTAGCTCAGTCTTTCATTTGCTACTGTTCCATTGAGCTAATCTCAGCTCAAGTGTCACACTTACTTTCTGATGGATTGTAGTTGTCAGGAAAATATTTATGCCACCAGGATAGAATTAGTACCTCCAACAGTATAAATAGGATATAAATATTGTTCTACAGAATAAAATTATTCCTAAAAAAATATCCAGAATTGTGCTAAATTACGAAAAAATTGTGCTAACCATGATATAATAACAAGGCAATTGTCATCATGAAAGTTGCGTCCAACAATCTCAGGTCGGTTGTGATGTAAAAAGTTAACTAACAAGTTCGGGTGTAGAGCAAAGCAAGTTTTGAAGGACACCTTAATTTACCTGATATAGGTGTGGGAGAGGGAATGGACTTAGCTTTCTTATCTTTGGCAATCCCTTCCTTCAGTGGGTTGCTTCCGATTTCCTCCATGGCTGGAAACATAACATCTTCTGACATGATATATCCGTCTGTATGAGAAACTGCTTCAGCCTCTGTGTTCTCCTGCTCGTCCTCCTCTTCCTCTTCCTCTTCTGCTGTTTCTATCCCGTAGTCAACTTTATCATCTGTAGTTATGGTTACCAGAGCTAGTTGGTATGCATCTGCTGTGAATTCCTTCCCATCCAAGACATCATAGACTTCTCTGTCAAAGAAACCTGGTAGCTTTTTCTCTCGCCTTAGATCATTACTCATAATCCAATAAGATTCGCTGCTTCCATTTGTTTGTGACTCCCATGCTTTAATTTTCCTGAAGTCGCTGATCATGTTACTCCATCGTTTTCTACATTGAACAGGTCCTCTGTTTGCTCCATGTTGTCTGCAGTAAGAGGAGACTGAGTTCCATTTGGGTTCAGGCTTGTCTGAACCAAACACAGAACTGGATTTACGCCCCCTATGAGTTCTTTCCTCTGCAATCTTCTTTCCTTCTATGAGAACAAGTGTTTCTTGTCTAGTCCATCGCGAGTGTCTTGGTGTATTACTTTTGTCATCTGTGTCTTCAGTTGGTTTTTGCTGTCCGTCAACCAAGTCAGGTAAAGATGTGGTGTTCTCATTCATCTCTGTTGAGCCTAATGTCATTGAGTTTTGTTTCAGAGGTCAATTAGGGTGAGATAACAGTGCACAAAAGGGGACAGTATAAAGATCTTTGGGGATAGTCTATTGGTGGAAATTTGTAGCCTATTATTGTGGGAGAGATTACTAGTTTCAAGAGATTTACCAAGTTGATTTGGTGATTGACTTCCAAACAAAGGCCTGAATTCTTTCTTTGGGGATTGAGTTTTAAAGTCTTTCTTGTTCAAGCACTGGATTTCCTAAGAGACAATACCCATTAATTGGACAGATTTCTTAAAGTATATCTGTGTTACCTTATTGTAGATGCCTTTGTTGGATCAATGTGTCATGATTTGTGTCTCACAAATATTTCCTCAAAACTTACAGCCTTGTTTGATTCTCTCATTCAAGTGGTTGCCATTTCTGACAAAGGGATTGTAATCCTTTATTCGACCAAATACTGGTGCCCTATTTATTGCCGAATCGTTTAAGGAAAAGGTATATTGACCTTCTGCCGTGGGTTACTAGAATTTCCAAGTAACTGTTACTCTATTGACTGCTGCCACTAAATAATGAAGTTTACCTAATAAAGTGTGATTGGTATGCCAAAAGTTATATTGAAATGTTTAAAATGAAATTTTGAGTATTAAAGGTTGATAATAGAGTTCAAATGTTGGTTGAGACAAGCGATATGAAATTAGAAAGTTAAGAGAGCCGTAAGAAAATTCATACAAGGTCTCTTAGAGTCTGTTTGGAAAGCCAACCTATAATTGGAATTGATGTAATTACACACTTATATAATTATGACAATCTATTTGTTTGTCATAGCGTAATTACAAGTTTACTGTTTGGCTGCACAAGTGTAATTACACAGTTAGATTAAATGTTAAATTAAGTAATTATCTAAACTTAAAAGTTAATATAATAGATATACGGCTATAAATTTTTATAAATATAAATGATATTATATTTAAGTATTTAAGATGTATAATTTTGTGAATATACATTAATAAGTAATCATATATTTATAACTAATATTGTAACAATAATTTTATATAAATTTTAAATTGATAAATTGAGTTTAGATACTTATAAAAATTAAAAATCTACATTTTTTTTAACATTATGGAATTCATATTTGATAAAATAAATTAATATTTATAAAAATAATGCCATAACATTATTCAAGTGTTTGACAAAATTGATCTACAAATTCTAACTAAAAAATAAACAACATGTGACGTGAGCCAATACTACTAAACAAGTAAATTGGAACCATGAATATGACATAATCTCAAAATTCAAAAAAAAAAAGTTTTAGTATATGTTAAATTCCAACATAATAATAGTAAGTTCTACTATAACTTTAGCTTACGGAATATAATAAGTTTATAACAGCATTCAACAATGAAATTTCACTTTAATTGCATCACTCATTATATGATAAATTTGTAAATAACTGATTATTTATAATACGGTAAAAGGTCAAAACTGCCCTCAACGTATCGACTCCGGAATAAAATTGCCCTCTGTTAACCTTTTGCAAAGAAAATGCCCTCCCCCCCCCCCCCCCCGTTAAATTTGTGGCATACTTCTCCCAGTGGCGGATCTAGGAATTCAAGTTTGTGGGTGCTGAATTTTTTTTTTACATAAAATTAATGGGTGCTTTTGTAAATTTTTATACGTTTTCTCAAATTTTCTATATAACTATACATACTCTGCGTCGAGGTTAATGGGTGCTCGAGCACCCAAATTGCATACGTAGATCCGCCACTGCTTCTGCCCCCAAAATCTAACAGCTGCTTGTATTTAATTTTTAATTTTTTTAATTCCACGTGTCATGTTTTGATTGGCCATTAAATAAACTTGACCGAAAATCAATTCTCACCCAAGTTCCGACCCGACCCGACCGACCCAACCCAAAAAACACCAAACCCTCTCTTCATCTTCCTCACAACACACCCTCTCTAACCCTAAACCACCAAACGACCTCCCATGGCTACCCCGTTGCTTCATCTTCCCCCTCCAGCCCGTCACCTTCACATCGCCGGAAAACTTCACAACCAAACAGCCCCCCTCCATCACGAACCAGGCGTCCAGCCTGTCCCCCATAACCAAGCCATGAAAAACCAGCCCCCCATTGGATATGAATGACCAATCCACTTTAACTGAAGATGAATATATGTGATATATCAAGCTCTTTACATTTGTTGGAAAGCGGGAAATCTCATTACACTTTAAGCCTGTTACTAGCAAATTTGGGCATATAAAGAACGGAAAAAGGGTCAAAACTGCCCTCAACATATTGACTCCGGAACAAAATTGCCCTCCGTTAACCTTTTTGGGTCGGGTCGGAACTTGGGTGAGAATTGATTTTGGGTCAAGTTTAAATAATGGCCAATCAAAACGTGACACGTGAAATTAAAAAAAATTAAAAATTAAATACAAACAGCTGTTAGATTTTGGGGGCAGAAGTATGCCACAAATTTAACGGTGGGGCATTTTCTTTGCAAAAGGTTAACGGAGGGCAATTTTGTTCCGGAGTTGATACGTTGAGGGCAGTTTTGACCCTTTTCCATTTATAATATTAGGAGGTGTAGTTCCAAAAAATAGAATATTAAAATAAATAAAAAATAAAATATAAGCAATTACATGAAATAACAAGAAGTAAATCAAGAGAAATCTGCTGGAGTTACTAATACTCTTTTGTTTTTGTCTTTCCTTTCCTTCACTGAGCCGGGGGTCGATTGGAAACGACCTCTTTGCCCTTTCGGGTGGGGTAAGGCTCGTCTACATATTACCCTCCCCAGACCCACTTTGTGGGACTATATTGGGTAGTTGTTGTTATTGTTGTTGTTGTAAATGAAGAGAAATAAAAGAAAAATAATATAACAATGAAAAATATATTTAAAAATTTTTAAAAGAAATTAAAAGTAAAAATAAAAACGAAAGAAAATAAAAAATAACCTTGTAATTACCACCAATTCTCACATCCCCGTGAGAATTGTAGAGTGTAATTACACCCCTCCAATTACACCCAATTCTATGTTAATCAAGTGATTACTTGATCAAATAAACATGCTAAATTGTATAATTACACCAAATTACACCCAAACTCAATTCCTAGGTGATTTTTCAAACAGGCTCTTAGGGGTCTCTTTCAGGATCTTTTTCTCTCGTTGATGTAACATTGGTAAAAATTATCTTATGTTAGGGACATGTTAGACAGTAGATTCAAGCATATGATGTTCTTTGTTAGTGGCTCAATATCATTTTTTTTTCCTTGCCATTTCTGCACAAAAGGATCACTTGATGGAAGCTTAGAATAAAAACTGAGTAATGGAAAGAAAGTGAAAAATAAATAAAGAAAATATAATTCATGTCCTAAACATGATATGTCTATTAATTTGATTAAAATTATTTAGAAGAGTGTTTCGTAAATTAAAAAACAAAAGAGCCGATCAACGCATATATATATATATAACTATATATATATACAACGCATATGGTTCGTGGGCACAATTACAGCATCAGGAAAAAAAAGAGGAAAACTTAAGTATGAAAGTCGTCCCACATCGGCTGTGGCAAAGGAAAACAAAGAGATGAAGTAGTATAAAAACACATGAGGGAACAACGTCTGACATACTTACCTGGACGGGGTCGATGGGCGATCGAGAAGGCCCATGGCCTAGGTTGGTGACTTCCATTGCACTTTGGAAGGGCGCCCGCCTAAGGTCGGCCCAAGTGGCCGAGCCTACGTCATAATTTGTGGCAGAGGGGGCCTGCGTTCGCGCGGCCCCTACCCAATTCATGTCGGAAGATTTTTTTGGCCTCAAGTAAACTACCTGTTGGGCCTTTTGAAGGCTGATAATCCTATCTCTGCTTAGTGTGTTGAGGACTGTATCTGCTTTATCTGTACTAAAACTTTTTGGCCTTATGAAAATTGTACGTTAATAATAACATGCCAGAATTGAGTTGGGATTCTCTAAAGTAAAAGAATTAGGGGAAGTTACATGATATACTCGTAAAGCTCACTTTCATCATATACTCGTAAAGCTTTCATGATATACTTTACTTTTAAAATTACATTAAATATCTCAAATATATTACACGATATGGAACGTAACTTTATCATATAATTCTAAAGGGAAACTTATAAAAATATCCCATATAAAGTTTAACTTACCAATTTCTAAGCCAATATTCTAAAAAATCAAAACAAACCTGGATAATGGATATTAGTTAAAATTTATTGAAAATATATAGATAAATTAATATACATAATTTTAGGAAGATTGGAGGTGATTTAGACTAGTTTTGTATCAAAATTTATAATTAAATCGATGTTAAAAATTTCTCATGTGACAAATGTATCACGTATGTATCTCACATACAAATATATATGGATATACATGTGATACACAATCGATACAAATATGATACATATGTGATACACAGTATCATACACGTATCATTTTTTTTCATATTTAGTTTTTACTTCGAATTTTCAATTCAAACCACCTCAAAACTTCACCAAATTATCCTAAAATTGAGATTCAAGCTCCTTATATATATCCAATCTATTTTAATAGCACACACTCAAAAGAAAGTAAAATTTTGATATTTTTTACTACAAATAGCTAATTGGCCATTTTAGCTAATATTAGTAATATTTTATAAATTGGCCAATTTTTATAATGAGCTACTTCTAAATGGACATAGATGGTAATTTCCCTATTCTAAATGCATCCGAACCTAACTTATCATATATTCCAATTTGGAATATAATATTCTTAACTAAATAGATCATAATGTTTTAATTTATACTATATTATTCAAGCTAAAGATACAACAATATTCTAATTTGAAAAATCCAAACTTAGCTTACCATAATTTCTAATTTGGAATACAATATCCAAATCAAATATATTACTGTTAAGAACAGAACTCTAATTAGAGTGAATGTCTATCTTATGGAAGAGTTTTACTTTGAGGCTAAGTCATTTTTCCTCCTATAAATAGAGGGGTATTACCCCATTGTAGATCATCCCAAAAATATCAATAATAATTCTCCCTACCTTGCTCTGCAATATTGTTCTTGTTCTTGTATTATTTTATAACGCGTTATCAGCACAAGTCTCTAACCATCACGATGTTGATGAATGACACCTAGTGGATCTGCCTGGAAAGCAGGAAGATTAATAACTGCTTGAAACTGATTGCCTTCCCTCAACACCAAATTTTTCCTAATTTTACTTTTCAACTTGAACTCTGCAGGTTTTGGTTGCTGAGAGGCTTTTAACTCCGGGAGAAACTCTTAATAGACTTCTGGGAAGCTAATGAAGTAACTTTCTTCCCCATGCTTGACGGTTTCATTCCCAGAAAAATTACAAAGCTACACACCTTATGGTGAGTTATGGTGACAAGTACAGTAAGTAAAAGTTATGAAAAGGTTGAGTCATTAACTAAGGTATGTATCTCTAACACTGAGGCTTCTTTTGCCATTGACGTTGTTGATATCCTTTGTCATAGTATGACTTTGCACTTATCATTTATTAATACTTAAAGGAAATAGCTTTCTCCACTTATGCTCTATGCGAAACCAACTATAAGTTTCTTTAAAAATGACATTTAATTTACCGTCATTTTAATTACCCCAACACATTAGTCATTTGTGCATTTGTAATTAATTGAATCACGTGTATTGATCCTAAAAATACTATAAAAATTATCTACATGCTTCCAAATTAATGTATTATTTTTATTGGTAACCTCTCATTAGTTTGGTCACTATACAGAAATTTGGAGGACGTTCTAACTTTGAAGTATTTTGATTGTTTTGTCCCAAGATAGTATTTTTTTTTCTCTCCTCCTAATTTGTATTAATTATGTCTGACAATATGAAAGAAAGTTTGTTGCCCTTGAAACTTCGGGCAAGAACTACATGACATGGGTGGATGCTGAAATCCATTTGGATGCAATGGGTCTTGGAGACGCCATTAAAGACAGAGATAATGCATCCACCCAAGACTGTGCTAAGGCCTTGATTTTCTTGCGCCATCACCTTGATGAAGGTTTGAAAATTGAATATCTCACAGTCAAAGATCCACTTATCTTGTGGAATGGCTTAAAGGAGAGATATGACAACCTGAAGTTGGTCACTCTGCCACAAGCACGATATGATTGGGCTCATCTGAGGCTCCAAGACTTTAAGTCTGTTTCTGAATATAATTCTGCAATGTTTAGAATTACTTCTAAATTGAAACTCTGTGGAGATACTATAACTGATTACAACGTTTCATGCCTCCAATATGGTTCTGCATCTACAACAACTTTATATAGCAAATTTCCATATAATCTGTAACTAAACCAAAGATCAAATGTTATGTTTATTCTGTGACATTTGCAATACATTGTACAATTCAATAATGTTATGCCATGTCGCCATTAATTTATGTAGCGAAAACATGTAGTCTACATAATTATAATGTCTATTGTCAAATTCACATATCAGCTAGTTTATAAAATTGTATGTACGTTTATTAGCAATACAACGCTGTAGAATTTTGGTCTATCTTTAGACTGAAGCAGCGCACTGAACTAACTACCCTACACTCAAAGTTCACATGTAAAAGTTTACATAAACCAAGCCATTCATTGTACTGTTTTACTTGATTTATTTCAATTGGCAACTAACCAATTTGTTATTTATTACTGCCTTTTGTAATGTTGTACATTTGTGTACAGTCTGCAATAGTTGTACATTATACTAAAGTCCGATAGTAACATATTTGTATGCATAACATATTATAACTAATCAATTCATGTACCACACATACGATATTCAAAGAGAAGAAATATTTCTCTCATTTAAGTATGTGTAAGGCAGATGTTACTACAATTTCTGGTAGTAGTAAATTGATTGAAGGCTCCGGAAAAGCAACTATAACTCTGCCTAAAGGAACAATATTTATCATAGAGAATGCAATGTTCTCCTCCAAGTCCAAGAGAAACTTGTTGAGTTTTAAAGATATCAGTCAAAATGGATATCATATTGAGACTATAGATGAGAATAATCTTGAATACCTCATTTACTCATGAAAACGAGACTGCCCACTTCGGTTTGGGGTCACGTCATTTTGCATGCAGCAATGCTAGTTCGTCTCAGATCGACGAATCATCACAAATATTCCCCGTTGCAATTAGTTTTGGGTCATGAACCTAATATATCCCATTTAAGAATTTTTGGATGCGCAGTATATGTGCCTGTAGCACCGCCATATCGCACCAAAATGGGTCTGCAAAGAACGTTAGGCAAAAATATGTTGGGTTTGAATCGCCCTCCATTATTCGCTACCTCGAAACATTGAACAGGGGATTTGTTCACTGCACGATTTGCAGACTGTCGATTCGATGAGACACTTTTTCCAAAATTAGGGGGAGAAGTTGGTGAAACCAAACGGGAAATTTTGTGGAAAAATCCATCATTATCTCATCTTGTTTATCATACCTCTATTTGTGAAAAAGAGGTGCAAAATATTATCCATTTGCAAAGAATAGCAAATCAAATGCCAGACGCATTTACAGATTTGAAAAGGATAACAAAATTACATATCCCCGCAGAGAATGTGATAGCAATATGTGATAGTACCAAATTAATTGAGAACTCTGTGCAAGAGCCAATTATATTATTTTGGAGAAACGCAATTGATTATCAATAAGGTATTGTGTTGTAGTAAGTCTCAAAGAAACTTATTCAGTTTCCAAAGTATATGTGAAAGCGGTTGATTATATTGAGACAATAAATAAAAGAAAGATTTGATATCTTCTATTACTACAACTTGTAGCGGGATAATCTGTATATGAAAAGCTACCCGCTTTATTCTCCAGTTTGTACTACACAAACAAAAGAATGCCACAATAAAGTGGATGTTAATTGATATAAAAAACCATATCATAATAAACTTGGAGTTTATTGAGAATTGCACATGTCATGGTATAAACATGAACTTATCAATATTGATAATTTATTCAATTGGCATTCGGGTTAGTCATATTAATTTAAGTATGATGTGCAACAATAATAGAGAATTCACATGGGTAAATATTAAAGAACTAGAAAGTTCTTTACGAATTCTCTTGTATTACTTGTTCTCATTAAATTAATTGACCAACTAAAGTTGGGGTTGAATCCCATAAATTCTGGAAATATCAAAGGTGAATATGGGCCCATTCGCCTGCCATGTATACCACATATGATGCATCTATGATATGGTTACATGTGCGATTATTATTAACCTGCAGCCTGGCCGGTGCTTGCGAGGTAAATTGCTCAGTAATCATAATTTTCAGATTTTCTATTCAAGATAGTTCATCTTGATAAGTTGGTTTACATCATAGTTGGTTTAGCAAAATAATTTATTGAATGCCTTCATTTAATAGCTAAATTATTGCTTATGAGAACAAAGTTATCTATATCAATTTGATACACGCTATACACGAGAGTATATTATATTCTCCCCTCACAAGTGGTTCAGGGTCAGGAACCAAATAATTTCATCTTATTATTATTAATGTGCTGTGTATATTAACATGATAATGCACAAAGATGATTTCCCAGAGTTGAGAAAACAAGTTAGTTTTCCTAACATGAGGGGGAGACATGATAAACACTTGAGAAAAGGTTACATGGGATGAATTATCATTTGTATATATAGATCCTCGAATATTATAATATGAACCTGAAGTTCATAAAAGGATAATTCAATTGCAACATATTGCAAAGCATGCCATACGCATTTGCTGACCCAAAGAAAGTAACTGTATTCTCACTGCAAATGCTCATATTAAGTCCTAGAAGGACAAAGTCTTTGATACGCTTAAAGCGTATAGACAAATCGGTTTCAAAAGAACTTCTTAATAAAGAAGATGGGCAAATGATCAAAGTGATCATAATAAGGAGGCAAGTGATCTAGAAGATCACATGACATAACGCTTCATAAAATCTCATGAGAGATTCAGGTACCTGAATGTATGAATGAAGAGATCTCCATGTTATGTCTTTATGAAAATTTACTGGAACCGATATAAAATGTTCGTCGACGACATCTATGATAGCGCTAAATATCGATGAGGATCTTATGTTTGTCGAATACAAACAAAAATATTGGCCAAATGGAAGAGATACAATTCAAGTAGAATTGATTCCATATGAAAGACATGTAATTTTGGACATGTAGTTCGAATACTTGAAAGTATAAAGTCAATGGTATGTGTAATCAGTTTTCGATATCTTATTTGTTTAGCATGACATGAAAACTTGATATACATCTAAAGTCTATTATATGACTTATATGACTTAACTTATATGACAACCCATGAAGGATTTAAGTTGTGAAGAATCTACAATTCTTGATCTTGAGGTACCACTTCCTTAATGCAATTTATGCACAAATATATCTTGCTATAACTATGATAATGTGATGGCGAGGATATCTCTATGGAATTATTGAAGAGCCATTCCACGATATTTCTGAAGACATTATATATCTATCACGAGTTATGATTTCAAGGTGCAAATACTCATTATAGTTAATATGGCTGATTTATTTATCAAATCTCTACTAACGATCTCTTGAAGCTAGTGCACAAGATTGGGATGCGAAGACTCAAGGATGTGAATTGATGCTCTCTTCAGGGGGAGTTAATGAGCGTTGCACTCTTTCTCCCTTTCAAGGTTTTGTCCCACTGGGTTTTCCTTGCAAGGTTTTTAACGAGGCAACCAATAGGTGCATTTCTAAATATGCGTACTCTTTTCCCTTTTCTATAACTTTTTTCCCATTGGGTTTTATTTCAGTTAAGGTTTTAACGAGGCACATTATTTATTGAGTAGACATTTAAGGGGAAGTGTTAAGAATAGAACCCTAATTAGAGCGAATGTCTATCTTATAGAAGAGTTTTACTTTGAGGCTAAGTCATTTTTCCTCCTATAAATAGAGGGGTATTACCCCATTGTAGATCATCCCAAAAATATCAATAAGAATTGTCCTCTCCCTACCTTGCTCTGCAATATTGTTCTTGTATTATTTTATAACAATTACAATATTTTAATTTGGAATATAGTATTCAATGCAAATATACAATAATTATTAATTTGAAATATAATATTAAAACTAAATATGCTACAATATTCTAATTTAGAATACAATATCCAAATTAAATATATCATAATATTCTGATTTGGAATATATAATATTATATTTTAAAATACAGTAGGTATATATGGTAAAATAATCTTATAAAGTAGGGATAAAGAGTAAAAGAAATATTTTAATGATATATGATGTTAACTAATGTTTTCAATGGGCATAACGCACAGTGTATTCAAAAATTACAGATGACAAACTGAATATAATATAGAAAATTTTACACCCTATAGAACAATTAAGTACCCTATTTATTTAAAATAAATATCATTTTAAACTATTATATACTATAGATACTTTTTATCCTTTATATCAAAATGTCTAATTATAGTTACATCATACATTTATTTAAGGCACCATATATGCTAAATAATATTTTTCTCTCATATAATCGCCGTAAGAAGACAAACAATTAATTGGGGCTGACAATAAAACTTACATGTAACTAGGTTCGAAATCTGGTATCGACGAGACGACATTAGGGTTACCCTTGAACAAAGACGACGGAGTTTGGGGCTGCGCAACTTGAATAGTCTATTATCTTTTTTTCGTTGTATTTCAATGCAACTCGATGTATTCTATATATTTTATTCTATTCAGTATTTTCTTATTTATATTACAATGTATTCTCTTGTATTCGATGCAATTCACCGTATTCACTGTCTCGCTATATTCCATGAACGTATTTATACATTTTGTTAATTATTATAATTTATGTATTCATATGTATTATATAATTTCTCTGAAGATTGCTATATTTTTGGGGTATTTTCGGTTGAGAATCATTTTTATAACTGAAAATACAAAAATAGTATGTTATAATTGAATTTGTAGAGTTATATTAAGAGTCTATTATGTTAATTGATTTACTTTCCATTTTAAAAACAGTGTAATTTCCTATTTCACGCGGTGAAAACAATCTAATACAATTGAATACAATAATATGTACAACCGTAATCCCATGTTTCACTCCATGAATACAGTCGAATGCACTCGAATACAATAACTAATTAACCGAACTTCCCTGATTCACGCCTATTTATCAAATACTTCTTATAACCACACAAAATATATTTATAATCGGTAATTTATCAAATAATGTCTATAGATGGCTAATTACTACTAAAGATACTACTTTATAATTTTTTTTATAATATATATATATATATATATATATATATATATATATATATATATATATATATATATATATATATATATATATATATATATATATATATATATATATATATTATAACTTACTCCTATTAATTTTTCCATGTAAGGTAAAATGACGGTTTCCAGAAGTAACGGAGCAGTGTAGACGTTATATGGAGCATTTACCACATGTGGGTTGTGGAGCGCGAAGGCAAAGGGACATCTTACACAACGGATAAAAGAGGGTCTGGCAATTTTTTTTGCCAGTTACTTGTTGCTCGTCTATTATTTTTTTTTTGTTCTAAAATTTAATGTAATGTTTCCCAATGATTATTGTAATGATAGTAAATCCTTTTTTCTTGGTATCCGAGGAAGGCAGCAGCTTTTCTTTGCTCTTTTTCTTTGTTTATTTCTATCTCTCTTATGTTCCAATTGGTATATTATTGGTTGCACTTTGAGAGATAAATAAGTTTTTGTTTGATCGTGTTTTATATACAAATAACAACTATTACTACCCAGTAAAATCCTATAAAGTAAAATTTGAGGAAAATAATATGTACGCAGACCTTACTCCTACCCCGATAGAACAGAGAGACTTTTTCGGATCCCCGGCTCTTTGATCGTATTTTATATACTTTTTATATATTTTAAAGACGAAATGACTTCCTGCCCACTCAAACTTGCAGTCGATTTTAAAGTCGATAAGCGAACTTTGCATTTTCCCATTTGAACACTCAAACTCCTAAAACCTATAACTAATAAACACATATGATTGTGCGTGGTCTGCAAGCACTATAACACAAGTGACATGTCACATACTTATCCTCTTATTAATTGCCATGTGTAATTTATGGGTCCCACTTTTAAAAAAAATAATTTACTTACAAAGTCAAATTTATAATAGGATTAGCAACCAGCAATCAAAACCCAAACGCAATATATTTTGAACAAAGCGGTCATCAAGTCCAGTTCCGATCAATTCCTCGTAGTGTTTTAGCTAAAGTGATACATAAAGTCAAAAATTCCTTTTGTTTGTTCTTGTTGTAGTAGTAGTAAAAGAAGAACAGAAAATGGTGGCTGTGGCGGCTCCGAACAACGCCACCAGGAAGAGGGAAACAACGCCACTGGTAAATCCACCATTTTCAATTGTTAGAAGTCAAATTTGAACCTTCAAATTCTAATCAAACCTCAGTAAAAAAAAAGCGTCAAAATGATTATAACACTCTTGAAAAGACCCACAAAATTACTCCGGCGAGATTTCTGCCGGAAAAAGGTCATTTTTTCACTTGAGTTTCAGCTGTTGTTCCCAGAATGTGGATGAAGTAATAAATGGTGCCGTTGAAGTGGTTCCTAAGAAATATGAAATCTCCCTCGCGAAATCGCCTGGCTTCGTCGACTTATATATCATTCCGGCACCGGAAGCTTCAACGCAAAGGGTCTTCGAATTCGGGCTCAAAAGACCCCTCTGCAGCAAGATTCTGAATAATACAGAAGAATAGCAACGGGCCGACTTTTGGAAATCTGGGCTGGTCCATAATTCGGGAAGTTTGGGTTTCAACGGAGCAAATTATTCGCTTGTCAAAATGGCAACCATGTTGGGAACGAAATATGAAGAAGAAGTTGGGAACCATTTTTTTTTTAGTTTTATAATTTTTAAATTAAATTAATTCATTCACGCGCCTAAGTAACGTGATTCACATGCATTTTGGCCACATCAACTATATAGTTGCCATGTAAGCATATTTAGCAGTCAAACGTGTTTATTAGTTATAAATTTCAAAAGTTTGAGTGTTTAAATGGGAAAATGTAAAGTTCGTGTATCGGCTTTAAAATCGACTGTAAGTTTGAATAGTCAGGAAGCCATTTCGCCTATTTTAAATTATTAATTATTATGACTTAAAATATTTTATTAAAATATAGTACAATTTTTTAATAAAAAATCATAAATTAGTGCAACAGCAAGTACCGGTTTAACTTGGGGGGTGGTGATTTAGTGGCAGTGGTTTTCCGTTAGTGCGCTCCGGAAAGAAGGAGCAAAGGCAATCCGGCTGTGTTTTCCGGGCTGTCCATTCCCTACCTTATGATTTTGCAGTAGTCCAAGCCCAAAAGGAGAAGGAAAAGAGAATTGGTGATGGAAGAAAATGGAACATTCAGTGGCGAAATTAGCTCGCAATAACGCTCAGCCACCCGCTCATCTCCGATGACGATATCGTCGCCGAGGATAGTAAAAATAACACTAGGGCCAGTTATTTTACTTATAATCTCTGGAAAAGTCTTTGTCGGCAGTGCTTTCACACGGGGATCGCAGACTAAGCACTTTAGCAACTATTTCCCATGAGATTTAAAAACCTTTTTGCCTTCGAAAGAAGTTAAAGAAGATATTAATCGTAGCTTAAGACTTCCTTTGCCTTTGAAAGGTTGGAATCCAGGAATCGTGGACTAGAGCCCTTATTCTAGGTACTCTTCTCCTTAGACGGAGGATGACTCTCCCATGATCTGAGACAGCCTCTTTTTCCTAGTTAGGACATTCGGATAGATTAACCGCCGCTTCTTTTTTCCGATTCCGAAACAACTTGGGCGAAATAGGGTTCTACCGGGAAACCATGGATTTTTTAGTTTTCACCATTAGTTACTGCTTGAGCCAATATCTTTCCACGGATCGAAGGAAAAAAGACAGTTCGATCGAATATTCCTACCTCCATCCCTAGAGGAGCCATATGAGGCAGAAGCTCCACGTACGGTTTTGAAGGCGTAGAAAGTCTTGCTTACTATCTCCTCCATCTAAGTTATGTAAGAGGAAAAGAGCGAAAATCTTACTTTTAGGTAGTGGCCTAAGCGCTAAGAAGCATCGTTTTTATAGGCAAACTCAGTAGTTGGAAGAACTTATCCCCCTTGCTCGGTCTCCCTTGCACTAAGCTCTTCAGCAAGTCTTCCAGTAAACCGACGACTGGAGTCTGGCCGTCCTGAGTTGATTCGAGGAGGTTATCTTCTAGTATAATAAGAGGACAGGTGCTATCATATAGAATAGAAGTCCGGCAAAGCTTCTAGCTCTAAATAATTGGAATTCTGGTATGGCACATATTCTTCCATGGAGCTAAGGTCCAAAATATGGAAGAAACAAGCGTTTCCACGGCCCGATCATCCAATTCGCTCCAACAGACAGGCATGGTTCTGTAGTCAAAGCAACTTCGTCACATCACTTCTTACTTAATGGTTAGGTCCGAATTCTACAATGGAGCTCAGAATGAAATTGGTTCTTGAGTCAATCTTTCTTGCTGGTACAACAACTCCAGCAAGAAGGATTAGAAAATCGGATTCAATTGTCAACTGCCCCTATCGGAAATAGGATTGACTACCGATTCCGAAGGAACTGGAGTTACGGCTCCTGGTGCAACAGCAAGTACCAGTTTAACTTGGGGGGGTGGTGAATATGGAGACCAGGTTCGACATGAAATCATAAAGGTTTGAGGACCCGTTGGTCAAAGGAAAGGGAAGGTCCTGCTTCCGGGACGGATACACTGCCTTCGTTCTACGAACCCTTGTTGATTCTGCACTTCATTCGCGAAGGAACCGGACTTTCTTCCGACGTTAAAAATTCTTCCAATAATTTCGAGCCCGATCAGAAATCAAGAGCGCCAGACGAGGAACCCCTTCCCCCGTCGCACGCGGCTACCTTTTTTCTTCCTTCTCAAGCAGATGCCGAACCTCATTATTGTGGCTGCTGGCAAACCCCACGGTTCACAGCAACTACCTTTAGAATATTGGTTAGGGAGGGGAAATCCTCTTAACCCCTATCTTAAAGGGAATATGGTTGCTTATCTCCGGAAGGAATTCAAACCTAGGGGCAAAGAAAGGGTCAAAAGTAAGTTCCGTGCCTATAGTCATTCCTTGTGAAGACAGATTCTCGTCACTCAGTTTTCATAGCTGAGCCAACTGATTCAAATTCGAGATTTTCCTTGCTATGTATCGGGAAGGATTTGGAATGGAATAATATCGATTGAGGAATGAGGGATGGAAGGATGTTCCGGTATTCGAATTATCCGCAGGGCTACACGACGGTGGAAGTAGAGTTGAGAGTTGTTTCCTGAATCCGAAAGAGAGTACTTGGGTTCTCCCAATAGCTACTGGTGTCATCACCCTGCAAAGAGGTGGAACCAACCAAGAAATAGGTCATCCCGGCTATCCCGATCTTTTATCTGTTCATTTCGTCAGGTATCTGAATCAACCACACTCTCTTAGTATAAAGCGAAGCAGGACCGTTGGCCTGATCTGACTCCCCACACAACCGTCCTGGCGTATGTTTCCGAATCAACTGCATCGTAAGCTGCTATTGCTCTTGCCAAATAAAAAGACAATTCTCCCTTCAAATATTTATGTTCGAATCCACGGTCAGAATTTAAAAAATTGGCTCTTGAAATTCGAATAGTGCTACGTAACTTGGCACAAAGGAGTAACTAAAAATAATTATATTATGATGGAAAATGTATAAACACGAAAAGCTGCAGAATATTGTAGAGAAGTCCATCAACAAATTCTAATTTCTAATAGAATATTGAATAAAAGTAACATAAAATTGAATTATAAAAGTTTTAAGATCATTCTTGGATTATCAAAATTCAATGAAGTTTGAAAAATTAGAGATATATATAAAATTTACATAGAGCATGTTTGGCTCTGCCGATTTAGAGTAGCTGATAAGTATTATATATTAAAAAATATTTTTAAGTGCTGAAGCTCATTTAAAAAACAAGCAGTTACATATTTGGGTAAAAGTGCTGAAATTAATAATAAACAACTAAATAATTGGGTATACAAAGATTTTATTTAAAAAAAATATATTTTAAGGTTAAACTAATAAATATTTTGGTCAAACCTAAAATGCTTACAAACTGAAATTTGATAAGTTAAAAAAGACCAACTTATGACTTTTAGCTCATTTTTAGCTTACACGTACTTTTAATTTTATTAAATGCGCAAATAAATCAAAAATTATTTATAAGCAAGTTTGATAAGCTTATAAGCTTAGTAGACACCCTCCTAATATATAATTTATACTAATTCTTTAAATGTTTAACTAAGCGGTTAACTGTGGTTTATTTATTTTAATTTGGGTAGTACACGATTATACCCCAATACACAGAGAGAGCGGGTATTCTGGAAAGTTGAATTTTGTGGAAAGCTGTGCAACACTGTGGAAAGGAGAAAAATGGTGGAAGAAGAACCAAAGGTTATAGCGGAGGAGATAAGAAGGGAGCAAGAAGAAGTGTTGTTGTGTCTTATTGAACAACGTAGTAAGGATGTTGAAAATCTTCGCAAACGCATCTCTTATTACACTTCTCAGGTTCTCTTCTTTGGGACCCTACAAACCTTTCATTAAATGTCTTTTTAAACTTTAATGCCTGAAATTGTAAAGTGTTAAAGTTGTCAACTTCCTTTATTGTTTGGAGGGGACCGGATTGGTACTGGTCGTTCTTTTGATTTTCCCCCCTTTTTTTTGTTTGAACAATGAAAACCATTGTTGATCCCTAGGAGTTTTGCGGTTAGCATTTATTAATAATGTTAACCGAATGTAAAGAAAACTGCTATCTAGTCAGAAGTCTATTGATACCTTCCTTCGTGGGTTTGGATCTCCAAACTCGAAAATCAAGCTTTGTCCCGAGAGCCTTCAAATTTCTTGTTCTTTGATGCTTTTTAAGAATAATTAACTTCTGTCTATGTATTCTAGGGGCTTTCCAGTTTTGTACGCACGCTTGTATGTGTGTATGTACATGTCTACCCTACTATAACATTCGTGGACAAGTTCACCTAATTCATGTCCTAGTGGGAATTAGATGGAATAGTCGGACACCATCAGTCATAAAAAAACATTTTTGATAAAATTATAGTCTCAATGGAGAGGACCCTCCCCATGAGGTTCGGGGTTCAAGTCAACAAGGGGAAAAAATGAGTAAAAGCTACTGTTGGCCCATAGGTGTTTTTGGATTTGTTACCATAAAATCATGGTCATCTTAATGAGGATTTGCTTTTAAGAAAACCTGGAATATATGCTTCAGCAGGAATGACACAAGTTGCTGGTATGAACTATTAGAGTTGTGAAGTAGATGTGGATACGCAACCACACTAGGATTTTCAGTCTTTTCTCTATACTAGTAAGAGGGATTGAACCTGCAAGCGCTAACCTAACAGAAAAGAACCTCCTCTAGGGAAATGGCCCAAGTGCGTGTAATAGAGAATAGGCATGCTTGGCTTACTTGAATTTATTGATTTGATCCACTTTGAAATAAGTATCCTTTCTTTATGTCATTTGGGCTGCTCGGACATTCTAAGGATGACTGAAGCCTCTCTTGAAAGGCCTCCTGACTTGATCTTCTTCTTTATATACACAATTTGATGTATGAAATTGGAAGAAGTACTGCTTCCTTAAAGAGTGAACCAGGTTCAGGATTCAGACTAGTAATTTTTATTTTATTTTATTATGCAATTAGCTCTATTCTCGACTTGAGGGCGGGAACCGCCTTATCTTTGGGTGTATGCGTAGCCCAAAATTGGAGGCGGTGTTCATTTTTTGATAATCAATAAGTAGTATAGCTTCGATAGACTTGCAAGTTTTACCATCAATCTTGGTGACATCTATGCAATGCAGCTATATCTGGATCGACCAAAGTCAAGCCACTTCTGTCAAGGACCAATATAGTCGGAAAAAAGCTAATTGCTGTATTTTTTAGGGGGTTTTCTTTCTTTTCCTTTTTGGGATTAATTTTACATGTTTGCAGTTCATTGTCTCTCTCTCAATAACAAGTAGTCTAGTGAATATAGGTGCCTTGAGGAACCTAAAAACTCAACTACACTTTCTCCTTTCTCCCAGACCACAAGGATTTTGAGTACAATTGAGATCAAATTCAGTGGTTGCAAGAGTGTCCATTGATGATTCTGTAGTGGTCTTCTCATTGTTCAAATAGATGACATGGAGATATTATCATGTGGCTTAATGCGAGTTTTATTCAAATTATGACATTCCAGGTCTTCAATTGGAATATGAGCTGGCTGTTCAGCTGTTTACGTTTCTAATGCTTCTACAGAAGCTTTATACATGAATGTTAATTGTATATCTTTTTCTCTTCCCATTCTTGAAATTTGCAAGTTTTCTCTATGCCAAGGATACTCCATATATTTCTGATCCCCTGGCAAAAGGAGGATACTTGAATGTCCAATTTTATGAGTGATAAGCTTCAAATCTTTGCTTGTGGCAACATATCCAGCTTTGAGTTACACTTAGTGTAGTGCAACAGAATCCCTTTGTCTTAAAAATTATATATCTATTAAATTCCATAGGGATGATTGTGTATCTATCAAGTTTCATACACATCTGTTAACTTACCCTGCAACCATTTTACTCACAAAGGGATGACTGTTGAATGTTGGCTATTACCTGGCGGAGGATTTATTATCTACTTTAATATGTAATTGAAATAATGTTCATTTTACTTCGGAGTCTTTCTCTTACTTTGGGACCATAACTAATGTTATTTTCCCTCTTCCTTGGAATGAGATTTCCAGCTTGATCAAGCAGAGAGGAATTTAGAGGAGTCACGACAGAAACTTGCTAGCCTCCGGGCCCGGGTCAATGTGGCAACATCCACAAGCTCTCATGGGAATGACTTGGATCCGGTGAAAGCTAAAATAAAATCCGTCAGTCCTATTCAGATAAGTGATGATTGTTCTGAAAGCCTCTCTGACTCTGAGTGTAAGCCTCAACCTGACAAAGACAACATCACAGCTAGAAAATCTTCAGCACTTGATAAAAAAATAGCAAGCACTTTTCAGAAAAACAATGATAATTCCGCGAAGCCGCCCACGGCAAAACCATTACTTATCATTCCTGACGTGAGACCAAAGGTTTCTCAGCCTTTGAAGATTGTAGAACCTAGTCCTGTCCCATGTGGACCTGATTCGTGTGCTGGAGGATCTGGTTTTAATTTTCGTAACACTTGCATTGCAAGGTCAAAAGCAGATAATATTGTGGAAACCCCTCCTGACATTGTAGCTGCTGAGATTCAACCTAAAGGAACAAAAAGGAAGTTTGGTAATACTTTATTCGTTAGCTTTGATCTTTCAATACTAGTATGTGTAACATGCACTTTGATATAATATGCAAATGCTTTTTTTTCATATGAAAATTACCATTTGACGAGCTTGTTTCTCATCTTCTCTTTGTGGGTATAGAACAGAAAGAGCGTAAAGAGTTGATTCCATTGATAGGTAGCTCCTCTTCAGCAAGCAAAATCCATTGCCAGACGTGCAATTTCATACCTAGTCAACACAAGCGAAAGATGAGAACTATTGTCTTGTGCCCTACGAATGATCAACTTTTTGCGAGCAGGTAGATACACGCTCTGTGTGAATGACAATTGTGATTGTGTATTTCATTCATTGCTTCTAGATTTATAGATGAATAATGGGTGGTCTAACTGTAAAAATTGCTTGTCCCTTTCCCTTCTACAGTTAGTCATGTATGTCATGGCTCCACCAACTTCATCATGTATGTCATGAATTTAATCTAGTTTAGAGATCCCACACTACGCCACATGATTGGATATTGTGGCTGATCTGAAGATGTTCGTGCCCGAGCAAAATTTGAGTTCCTAAATTGCACGCTGCAATTGGTCATATTAGATGATAGTAAGTTTAATTTGCCTAAGTAATGATTTGATAAGTTGTTTCCTTCAGTGTTATTAAAAGCCATGGTGATACGAAGCGAAAAGCTATCGCTTCATGGGTGAAACCAAGTGCTTCGTAGAATGTCTGCTTCAAACAATGACAACAAAGTAATCCGGATGGGAATCGGTCGGTTTTCTGAATCTCAACTTGGAGGAGTTGGATTAATATCGACATTATTGTATATTGGATACTAAAATTAGTTATTTCAAATAGCACTTTGATCATTGTGGTACTAAATTCATTTGTTCTTTTTTAACGCTTAACTTCAAAGAAGCATGCAACGTCGCTTCTTGCTTAAACAAGCCTCATGGACCTTGTTGCTTTTTTCTTCTTTTCGCTTTTAAAACACTGGTTTCCTTGATGTAATGCTGCACTGTACTTGCTTTCTTTTGAGAACGACCTGTTAGTCATGTTTCTCAGTCTTTCTCATACAGTTTTCAACCTTTCAGCATTGAATGAAACTAATCAGTCTCGAATTCTTTCTATTTGCTTAGAAAGGCTAACTCAGAGTTGCTTAACATGCAGTGCACTGGATGGGGTTGTCAACTTGTGGCAGGTGCAGGACATGGGGTATGTCAAAACTTTAGCATTCAAATTCCAGTGCTGCATCTGTATCATTTTCCTTTGCGAGACCCACTTTATAGGCAATAACTTTCAATGTCAATTGTTTTCCCCTCGCATCACCAATTGCTTGTATTTTGATGGTCTGTCACTTTGGTAATCAGGTCAAGTGCCAATCTTGTCAGTAGCACAGATTGCATTTCGCACGAGGGAAGAAGATGGCCAGAAGACGTAGCATGGCATCCGAAAGGCACTAGTCTCTTTTCTGTGTACACAGCTGATGGTGGGGATTCACAAATTTCAATCTTGAATCTTAACAAGGGAAAAGAGGTATTTTTAGGAAATTTCTTGATGAAATTATGACAAAGATCATTTCACTGTAAAATCTGCATGACTGAAGAAACATACGTGCGTGGTTTGATTTTTAGGCTGACCTGTTTGGCCTTATGATGGACAAGGTTTGTAGCAGGAATACTGGGTAAATCACGCCATAGCGGTCTAAAATTTTTAGGAAAAAAATGTGGAGTATACGGTTCAGGGATCTATGCCTCTCTCTCTCTCTCTCATGATTTTGCTCTAAACATTTTTTAAAGAGTCAGAGGCAGCAGCGTGATTTTATTTTTAGACTGTAGTCATAAAGTAAACATCCAAAAGGGATGTAACATGTCTTTTGTCAAGTCCATAAAGAAACTCTGAATTCTCCTCCCTCCACGAAAGATAACCCATGGAAGCCCATCAGGTAAACCTGATATTCATATGCCGCTCCTCCAGCCTAAACTAAAGTCTATGATTTATAGGTGCATTGTTGTTCTTGTGTCTGTCATTATCACAATTAACATACATTCTATTGGCGCTTGGTTATGTAGCACTTGATAGTATGTCTTACATACTCTATTGTGTCAAAGGACTCTCTTGGATTTTTCCTCTGCTCTGATCTCATATCCTGCTATATTAACAGAATACACGAGTAAATTTCTTGGAGGAGAAGCCTCATGTCAAAGGGATCATTAACAGCATATTGTTCATGCCATGGGAAGAGGACTGTTTTGTTACTGGTGGTAATGATCATGCAGTTGTCTTGTGGACCAATAAAGATGGAGAAAATTCATGGAAGCCTAAACTGTTGCCTAAAGAGCATTCTTCCGCTGTAATGGGAGTTGCTGGTTTGCAGCATAAGAAAGTTGTGATGTCTGCTGGTGCCGATAAACGTATATTAGGATTTGATTTACCAGCTCAGAGAATAGAATACAAACATCAACTAGAAAGCAAATGCATGAGTGTCCTGCCAAATCCACATGACTTGAATCTTTTTATGGTTCAGACAGGGTAAGTTACCATTATGGTCATTCTATGATATTTATGTGCACGTGTTCTTTGTTCCATTATGTGCATATTTCATTATGTAGATATTTCTTTTACATTAGTAATAACGTTTCTTGCTATTTCCCATTCCCTCCTCCTCCAAAGCACCCAATGTGTTGTAATTTTTTGATATTTTAACCCCTTTCTTTCTTTGTCAAAATGTGCTATGTGCAATAATGTTTGAGTAAAGTGAATTTCTACTATATTGTTTTTGATACATTTAGATTTATATGATAATGTTTTGGTTTTTCTTTGGTAATGCATCGGAAAATGATGTGTTCTGCTTTAATTATGTTTAAGAACTATTATACCTGTGAGGAGGAAGAAGAAGAAGGGGAGCTGCCTGAACCATGTAGAATCTAGAACTTGATATGGATCCATAAAATTTGTTTTTGGAATCCTATGAAGTCATTCCTCCTAAAAGGAAGAGATCTGGGGTTCATTTAAAAGTATTTTGATAATTTTCTATTCTTAACATTATTGTGGTACTTAAGACAAGAGGGGTTGCTCTGATGGTAAGCAACCCCCACTTCCAACCGAGAGGTTGTGAGTTCGAGTCTCCCCAAGAGCAAGGTGGGAAGTTCTTGGAGGGAAGGATGCCGGGGGTCTATTTGGAAACAGCCTCTCTACCCAAGGGTAGGGGTAAGGTCTGCGTACACACTACCCTCCCAGCCCACTAAGTGGGATTATACTGGGTTGTTGTAACATTATTGTGGTACTTAAATGTGAACAATTCAATATCTAGACTTAGTGAGGAGAATAGTATGCTAGATAAAGATATTCACACATACTTAAAATATGATAAATTGGAGGAGTGCTACAGGATCTTGATGTAATTGGAAGATGACTACTAAAGTGAAAGCCTTAAAGGCGAGATTTATAGAGCGGTTGTGAGACGAGCAATGTTTATATCTGAAGGAGTGTTGGACCTCTAATGACCCAACATATTCACAAAATGAGTGTTCTGAAAATACAGATTTTAAAACGTAGGGGTAGTCGTACGAAATTTGACGATCACAATTGACCACATTTGATAGAAGGTACAAATAGCACACATGGAGGATAAAATAAGTTATATCGACTTTCAAATACACTAGTCCATGTGACACTATGATGATTAGAGGTCATAAAAGGTGATGACCTAGACTTAAAACGTCGTGGAGTAGTGTTGTCAGGGAAAAGCTACAGCCTCTTAGACGATAAAAAATGATGAAACTGAAAGATCCAAAGAAGCGATACCGACTAATTGGGATTAGGGTTTATTTTTGTGTACACTTTACATGTGGTTAGGTGTTTGGCAAGAATTTTTTGTTTGTTCTTATTGGCATGTTAGTAAAAAATGTAGAGAACCTCTTATATTAAAGTTATAGGAAGCCCCTAATTTCTCTTAAAAGTTTAAGTTATGGAATAAAACGGATCCAAAATAAGTGAAGGATATTGAGGATTCACATAGCCAACCTCAAGTAGTTAGGGATTGACGCTTAGTTGTTGCAGTGTAAAGCCTGTTTTATATCTTGAACTATTTTATCATGATGTCACAAGTCTGATTTGAAATATTATTTTAAGGTAAATACGATTGAAGCAGGAATATGTTAATTAGGCTGATATATTTTTGTTGTGCTTTTACTGATCCTACGACTGCATCTTCACATGCAGGACCTTAGAGAAACAGCTTCGTTTGTTTGATTTTAGGTCGAGGGAAGCTGAGATTCATTCCTTTGGGTGGAAACAAGAAAGCAGTGACTCGCACTCGGCTCTTATAAATCAGGCTTGGTCACCTGATGGTTTGTACATTTCATCTGGCTCTGTTGATCCTGACATTCACATATTTGATATACGGTACAATTCTCACAAACCTTCCCAGTCCATTAGAGCTCATCATAAGCGAGTCTTCAAAGCTGTTTGGCACCACACTCTGCCGCTCCTCATTTCTATATCTTCTGATTTGAACATTGGATTGCACAGAATTTTATGAGGTGCTTCCTTTTCTTTTTGGCCCTTATTGTACCCAGACCCCATTCATTTTGGATATCGTTACCGCGAAGCCATATTGAGCCCTTAGATCAAAGAAATTCGTTGCTGTGGGTTTGATATAGCAGGCGATTTGAAAAGAAAATGTTAAGGAGTGTCATCTTTTCCTGCTGTTAAATCCTATGAAAAAGGCTGTCTGTACCATTCAGAAGCATTTCACCTCTTTGTTAGCTCATAGGTCTTGTCAATTAATTGACTGCTGTAGGTGGGGTGATGTAGAGTTGGAGAGTTGAAATGACAATTTTGACAACCAAGTACCACATTAAAATCCAGTAGAAATAGACACTAAATAAATTGTTATTGTCTGTCTAATCCTAAGTAGGTAGAGTTACCCAATATGTATGTGGGAGATAAGCGGTATTTCGTGAATTAATTGAGATGAATGCGTGTTGTCCAGGACACGAAGCATCTGGCTTACCGGTAATCTCCCTTCCCGTTATGAAAAAACAAAAATGACTGTTGAAAGTTGTCTAATGTAATGGACATATCCCCAGCCCGCATTCCGTCCTTGTTTCAGACATATCCTTTAGTGGTTGACCTCTTGAACGTTGACCACTAACTTGACTTTGATATACCAACTTAGAGTTATTAAAATGTGTGCATCAAAGTTATTATAATAAGTCTGTGAATACTATGACAGACTATTTGCATGTTTTGGTGGTTAAATCAAGAAAAAAGTTTTGAGTAGTAAGTCGTCGTTGAAGACTTGAAGTAGTGTTTTTCTATTGTTGTGGCGTGGCCAAAGTATTTTTCACTTGCACTCAATGAACGAATGTATGAATGAATTTTCATGAAGGGGTCTACACCTAATCATGCTTTAAAAAGTTTGCCAGATGTATAGATCACATTATTAATTGGAGGCCTTGTCTTTTTGTTTGCTTTCTTTTAAAGAAATACTATATTGATGGAGGATGATTGTGTTGTCTTTCTATTTAATGACCTATGCAAGTGAAAATGGTTTAAATAAGGTGAACTAGGGGTGTACATAGGCCGGGTTGGTTCGGATTTTACAATTACCAAATCAAACCAATTGTGTCGGGTTATTAAATCTAAATACCAAACCAAACCAATAAACTGGGGTTTTTCGCTCTCGGATTTTTTCGGGTTTTCTCGTTATTCGGGTTTTTTCTAAACTTTTTTCAATAAAATCTTCATAGAACAAAACATATAAATTATGCTCAAAATATTTCTTTAATCCTAGTAAGATACAACTATATAAAGTATTTTCCAAGAAAATAATACAAAATATGAGATGTGTCATGACCTTATCCTAAAATATTCAATAACGAAGACAATAAAATTGTGTAATATCAATATTGCTAATTAAAAAGCCATTATAAAATAAATATAATCTAAAAATACTAAGTCATGCTAAAATAAGTAGACTAATAAGGGAATATTAATTACATGACTAAACGCTAAAGAAAAAATAAAAATAGGTTGTGCATTTATCTAAATTATTGCAAACAAATAGATATTCAATACATTCTCGTTCATAGTATTGAATTGAATGTCTTTTGTTAGCATTAATATTGATTTGATTTTGGTTTTAATTTGGCTTTTGTTCGCATTATTTAATTTACTAATGTTAATAGCTATAAAACTTATTGGAACATTCAAAAAGCTCTAAGTCAAACCTTGAAATAATACCTTAAAAGATAAAATTATGAATTTCTTTAAGAAATATTTATAAATTACATCACAATAAGTATATTTATATATTAAATATATCTAAAAGTTATATATATATATATATATATATATATATATATATATATATATATATATATATAGTATTGGGTTGGTTTGCTTTCGGTTTGACTTTCTTTAGTTAAAACCAAACCAAATCAATTATGGTCGGGTTTTTTTTTCCAATACCAAACCAAATCAAACCAAACCATGGTCGGGTTTTTTTTCTCGGTTTGACTCGGATTATCGGATTGGTGCGATTTGTCGGTTTACTTTGTACACCCCTAAGGTGAACCCAAAGGGTGTGGCCTACACTATATGGGTTTATTCTATCTGCCTAGTGATCGATGAGATGAGACGAGAGCAGAATTATGAGGTTTTAAGTTTAAATTTTGGACGACTACAAAAAATGCTAGGTTATTTTTTTCTGTCTAAGTCTTAAATGTGGTCTAGCGCACATCCATCGCCAAAAAATTATACTTGTGTATATAAATTAAATACTATTTTATATGTGTTATAAAATAGAAGTCTATTTAGAGTGAATGTCTAAGAGTTTTAGCTTAAAGCTAAGTCATTCCTCTTCCTATAAATAGAGGGGTCTTACCCCATTGTAAATCACCCCAAGTATTAATAAGAATCTCTCTCTCCCTATTCTCTCTCTATATTGTTCTTATTCTTGCATTATTGTTCTTGTCTTTTATATTATTTCATAACACGTTATCAGCACGAGACTCTACCGTCTCAAGAAGCTCTTTAAGAAGATTAAGCCGCCGTCAATTTCTCCGCATCGGAGCCGCCGTCGTCTGCATTAGTGGAGAAAAGGAAGAAAACATTGAAAATATAATTGGTATACCTTAAAGGTAAGTAATTTACTTTTCCCTTTCAAATTCTTGAAATTCTACGATTTGATTTAATATACAAACAAAGTTTGATTATAACTCTAATGGAGTTTGTAAGAAATTATAACCACATGAAGTGGTAAAATCTCTATGTCCTGCCATGATTAAATTCATGTATGATTGTGGGCAAATAATTGAAAATCCGTCCCATTGAATTTGCTCCATTCCCTTTAGAGAATGTGGAAGCAGTATATGATAAGTCTGAAAGAAGACTAAAATATTACCATGAAGGTATCAATGAATGTGGACGTGGCAAAGAATTCCGTCCAATTGAATTTGCTCCATTCCCTTTAGAGAATGTGGTAGCAGTATGTGATAAGTCTGAAAGAAGACTAATTACCGTAAAGGTATCAATGGATGTGGACATGGCAATAGACGAAGTTATAATCGTCATTATTGTGGTAATGAGAACAATAAGGATTCTCAAAATAATCTTTCACTTTATGAAAGTAATATTTGACATGAGATTGTGTAAAGCACATGATCTTGATCCATTCCCTGAAGTGAATGTGATAATTGTAATAGAGCCCGTAAGTACGAACACGCTCTTGATGTAATTTTGGTTTATGTCTGACATTATGAAAAGAAAGTTCGTTGCCCTTGAAATTTCGGGCAAGAACTATATGATATGGGTGTTGGATACTTAAATCCATTTTGGATGCTATGGGTCTTGGAGACGCCATTAAAGACAGAAATAATGCGTCCACCCAAAACCATGCTAAGGCCTTGATTTTCTTGCGCCATCACCTTGATGAAGGTTTGAAACTATGCTAAGGCCTTGATTTTCTTGCGCCATCACCTTGATGAAGGTTTGAAGATTGAATATCTCACCGTCAAGGATCCACCTATCTTGTGGAATGGCTTAAAGAAGAGATATGACAACCTGAAGTTGGTCACTCTGCCACAAGCACGATACGATAAGAATCCAAAAGCAAATAGTTTATAAACTATATATTATCGTTGCGGTGGAAACGGGCACTGGTCAAAGGCTTGCCGTATACCATGACTTTTGGTTGACCTTTATCAAGCATCTCGAAAGAGTAAACGCCCTGAAACGAATTTTGTCTCTGACGACAACATTGACATCACCCACTTGGATGTGGCAGACTTCTTTGAGCAACTCGAGGGGTAGATAGACCACCTAATCGGTGATGGATCCGTGATGAAAGAAGATGGAGCTATTTGTTTTTATTTTACTTGTTTGTATTAGTGAATGAATAAACTAATAGCCATCAGTATTAGCTCGTATTAGTTAGTTCATGACATAATGTTAGTATTAGTTCTTTAGAATGTATCAATATGCTCAAATATCAATAATATTTTTACTTTCCAGTAGAGGTAATCGACTAACCTGAAAAACTAGTCGGTTATCTCATATTTCGCATAAAAACTGCAAAACAATCGATTGTCAATGATCAACAATCGATTGTCTTTAAAACAGTGTAATCTGGAATTTTTCAAAAATCATCCACAATCGATTGTCTATGTCTAACAATCGATTGTCGTTAGACAGTGTAATCTGGAATTTTTCAAAAATCATCCACAATCGATTGTCTATGTTTAACAATCGATTGTCGTTAAACAGTGTGCTCTGGAATTTTTCAAAAATAACCAACAATCGATTGTCTATGTCTAACAATCGATTGTCTTTATACAGTGAGGTCGGGAATTTTTCAAAAATAACCAACAATCGATTGTCTATGTCTAACAATCGATTGTCTTAAGACAGTGTGATCTGAAGTTTTTCAATAATAGCAAATAATCGATTGTGTGTGTTTAACAATCGATTGTCAATGTTCAACAATCGATTGTGTGTGTTTAACAATCGATTGTTTTATGAAAATGCTTAAACTGAAATTTTCAAACTACAAAGTAATCAATTATGGATAACATATCTGATTTTGTTAGTCAACTGTTAGCAGCAGATTTTGAAAATATTATGTGACACAAACGAATTGAAGTTGTTTATTCTCATGTTCGTATATTTTCTTTTATATGTCAAACCATGGGAAGTAAATTGATTGAAGGCTCCGGAAGAGCAACTGTAACTCTGCCCAAAGGCATGACGTTTATCTTAGAGAATGCAATATTCTCCTCCAAGTCTAAGAAGAACTTGTTGAGTTTTAAAGATATCATTAGAAATGGATATCATATTGAGACAATAGATGAGAATAATCTTGAATTCTTCATGAAAACGAGGCTGCCCATTTCGGTTTGGGTTCACGCCATTTTGCATGCAGCAATGCTAGTTCGTCGGCTGCCCACTTTGGTTTGGGTTCATGCCATTTTGCATGCAGCATTTTAGTTTGTCGGCTGCCCACTTCGGTTTGGGGTCACGCCATTTTGCATACAGCAATGCTAGTTCGTCTCTGACTGACGAATTGACACAAATATTCCCCGTTGCAATTGGTTTTGGGTCATGGACCCAATATATCCCATTTAAGAATTTTTGGATGCGCAGTATATGTGCCTTTAGCACCGCCATCCCGCACCAAAATGGGTCTGCAAAGAAGGTTAGGAATATATGTTGAGGTTGAATTGCCCTCCATTATTCGCTACCTCGAAACATTGACAGGAGATTTGCACGATTTGCAGACTGTCAATTTGATGAGACACTTTTCCCAAAATTAGGGGGAGAAGTTGGTGAAACCAAACGGGAAATTTTGTGAAAAAATGCATCATTATCTCATCTTGATCCACATACCTCTATTTGTGAAAGAGGCACAAAAGATTATCCATTTGCAAAGAATAGCAAATCAAATGCCTGACGCATTTATAGATTTGAAAAGGATAACAAAATCACATATCCTCGAAGTGAATGTGACAACATCTGATACATATTCATTATTGGAAGAATATGAACATGAAATTGGTATTAAATATACCACACTCACCCCTAGAAGGAGGTTTGAGATGATATATGGTATGAATGGTCGTTGGTCACGTACCTATTGTACGCCAAAGTATTTTGGAAATATGACTATTAAAGGACAACGATAATGCAAGAAACATATCTTGCATATAAGTTTGACATGACCATAATGGTATAACTTTCTCTTTAAGAAAGATATTCACCACATGGATGTTGATGAATCTGTGGTAGTACAAAATTAATTGAGAGCTCTAGAAGAGCCAATTATTACTATGTTGGAGAAACACAATTGAGTATTGTGCTGTAGTAAGTCTCAAAGAAACTTATTCAGTTTCCAAAGTACACGCGAAAGCGATTGATTATATTGAGACTATAAATAAAGGAAGGCTTTGATATCTCCTATTACTACAACTTGTAGCGAGGTAATTTGCATATAAAAAGCTACCCGCTTTGTTCTCCAGTTTGTACTACACAAAAGAAAGAATGCCACAATAAAGTGGATATCTATTGGTATAAAAACCCATGTCATAATAAACCTGAAGTTTATTGATAAGTGCACATGTCATGGTGTAAATTTGAAGTTTACCAATATTGATAATTTGTTCAGTTAGCATTCGTGTTAGCCATCTCATTTTAAGTATGATGTGCAAATTCACAGAGGTGAATATTAAAGAACTAGAAAGTTCTTTACGAATTCTCTTGTATCACTTGTTCTCATTAATGAACTGACCAACTAAAGAGTTCGGGTTGAAGCCCATAAATTCTGGAAATATCAAAGGTGAATATGGGCCCATTCACCTGCCATGTATACCACATATGATGCATCTATGATATGGTTACATGTGCGATTGTTATTAACCTGCAGCCTGGCCGATGCTTGCAAGGTAAATTGCTCAGTAATCTAACTTCGAGCATAATTTCCAGATTTTCTACTCAAGATAGTTCATCTTGATAAGTTGATTTATATCAAAGTTGGTTTAGCAAGATAATTATTGAGTGCTTCCACTTAATAGCTAAACTGTTCCTTATGAGAACAAAGTCATATATATCAGTTTGATATACGTTGTATACGAGAGTATATTATATTCTCCCCTCACAAGTGGTTCAGGGTCAGGAACCAAATAATTTCATCTTATTATTAATGTGCCGTGTATATTGACATGATAATGCACAAAGATGATTTTCCAAAGTTGAGGAAACAAGTTAGCTTTTCTAACATGAGGGGGAGACATGATAAACACTTGAGAAAAGGTTACATGGGATGAATTATCATTTGTATATGTATATCCCCGAATATCATGATATGAACCTGAAGTTCATAAAAGGGATAATTCAATTGCAACATATTGCAAAGCATGCTATACGCATTTGCTGACCCAAAGAAAGTAACTAAATGGAAGAGATACAATTCAAGAAGATTGATTCCATATGAAAGACATGTAGTTTTGAACCTATAGTTCAAATGCTTGAAAGTATAAAGTCAAAGGTATGTATAATCAGTTTTCGATATCTTATTTGTCTAGCATGACATGGAAAACTTGATATGCATCTAAAGTCTATTATATGGCTTATATGACTTAACTTGAAAGATTTAAGTTGCTTGAAGCATATGCAATTCGTGGTCCTGAAGTACCACATCCTAAGTGCAATTTGTGTACATATGTATCTTGCTATAACTATAAGCATGATGGTATTGAGAATGCATCAATGGAGATATTGAAGAGTTATTCCACGACATTATATGAAGATGTTCATATCTATCAAGAATGATGATTTCAAGGTGCGGAATATTTATTTAAGTCAATATGGTTGATTTATTTATCAAATCTCTATCAAAGATCGTTTTGAAGATGATGCACAAGATTGGAATGCAAATGCTCAAGGATATAAATTGATGTACTCATTAGGGGGAGTTAATGCGCGTTGCACTCTTTTTCCCTTACAAGGTTTTTTCCCACCGGGTTTTCCTTGCGAGGTTTTTAACGAGGCAACCAATAGGCGCATATTCAAACATGTGTACTCTTTTTCCTTTCTTTAATTTTTCACAATGGGTTTTGGTTTTAAGGTTTTATGAGGCACATTATTGAATAGACATTCAAGGGGGAGTGTTATAAAATAGAAGTCTATTTAGAGTGAATGTCTAAGAGTTTTAGCTTAAAGCTAAGTCATTCCTCTTCCTATAAATAAAGGGGTCTTACCCCATTGTAAATCACCCCAAGTATTAATAAGAATACTTCTCTCTCTCCCTATTCTGTCTCTTTATTGTTCTTATTCTTGCATTATTGTTCTTGTCTTTTATATTATTTCATAACAATATGCTTATATATTATAATTTTAACATCCTTAGCACAATTGAGGGAGACAGTCCAGCCACCCACCCAGTGTGTTAAAATTGACGTGTTGTATCACGGGTTCAAAGTTTTTTGCCCATTTTATTTGCTAAAATTAAACCATGTGTGGTATATTTGATTGTTTTACAATTTGAAATTTTTTCTAATAAAATAACTCTTAAAACTTAAAATTTATGTAGAAATAGATAACTAATCTTAAAAGTAATATTTTAACTAAAAGTCTTTTTAAACAAAATTTTATAATTTAAAAGTCAAATTCTACAAAATTTTTGGTACACTATTCGTCTACAAGAAAAAAAATTATTTACTTAAATTTTGAATATCCTTGGACGAAATTTTTGGCTACGGCATTCCGCACAAGCTGGCCAAACACCCTACGAAATAAATTGGTAGTAAATCTGGCGTGGTGCATGGACAGCATTTTCAGCCAATTGTCGCAAACCTTTCAAAAACAATCTTCTTTCGTTGGTTCTTTCTCACATTTGTTACCATTAAATTATAGAAAAAGGTGACAGAGAGACAGAGTAAGTCTTCCAATTTCAATAATTACATGCAACAAAGTGGAGTTGCTAAGAAATGATGCTTCCTAAAAGCTTTACAATGCTTACATGTAAATCCACATGGCTTTAATTTCTAAAGTAATACGATAATTATCAGCATGTAGGGTCAGCTAGCGCTGGACATTTGATTTATGCATGCATATATAATTCTTTATTTACTCGTATCAAATGTGTAAATACCATATGATATGAACTATTGGATTAGAAATATGATAACCAATAGTATTAATAAGACATGACATGTGACTGAAATCTTACTCAGTATAATTTTGTAAAAGCGTAGTGTAAATTACCACCGGGTTTCTAACCCGTAAGCTACATTTATATATCTGTCCAAATAGAAGCTTCTATTTTGTACAACCACTCTCCCACACCTTCAACCCCAATTTTCTTTATGACACCTAATCCAACAAACTAATGAACGATAGTTTAAAATTGTAGTGGCCTTAAGGATTATAATATAAATTATTATCTATGTGAGTTTCATTGGTTATTTTTATTTGAAAATATCATTGATATACCACTAAAGAATATGGAGCAGCGAATGAGATTGTTCTTCCGTTAACCAGAGGCCTCGGTTATGGAAAAATCCTTGGTAGGGAAAGTTTTCTGGCAAATGAGATCTATGCGACGTGAATCTAAATATAGTCGGGCTCCAATACGGATACCGAACCTTGGTGTTAAACCATAAAAGACATTGCAAGTACTAGTAAATATTACTTCGTTGGGAAAAGAAACTTTGAGTTATCGACTACTATCTTAGTTTAAGTAGCCTATTTGCTAAAACTTCATGCTGCGTACTAGCTCTTCTATAGCACACTTATTTGCATGTCCATTTATTGACAGTGAAAATCCCTCGTCAACTATTAACAATGACCAGAAATGAAAAAGTCGTAGAAGAAAATGTCTTTTTTTTTAATTGTTGAGTGAGATATTGGTATGCTCGTATGGGTGCACGTTCATTATTTGGAAGACCTAAAGAATTATTATTATTATTATTATAAATTCAGAAAGAGCTTTTAGTTTATTTTAGGTTATCGAAGAATAGGTGAGTTATGAAATATCCCCTGTTGCTATTTTATGTGGCACAACTTTTTATCATATGAGGCATAATTTTCTTTTTAGTCCGAAATATGACAATACTTTTTATATTTAAAATATTTAGTTATAAACTTTTTATTTTATCTTTGATGGAGGAATTCATAGTCACACAAATACGATATATTTTAGACTATAAATTTTAATTTTTTTCTTTCTTAAATTTCAGGCCTAGTCAAAACAATACCACATAAATTGGAGGGTGGATGAGAAATCAATATGATGAATGTGTATCAATTGATGATTCTGCCCCCTAATACACGGCTAAACAGCCCTTTAAATACAAAATACAATGGAGACAAATCCCACTCTTGTAGGATTTATATTTAACTTAGGATTCTAATATTATCCTAACTAGTAGGATTTATATTTAACTTAGGATTCTAACATTATCTCTAATGTTATCTTCAATACCCCCCTCAAGTTGGAGCATGCGGATTACAAACGCGCTTTTTGTTAAAACAGATAGGACTAACGCGGCAGTGGGTGGCCCACAATGTTCTGGCTTAGTTTCTGCCAAAATCTATACCTCCACGGAAAAAATTTATTTCGTGTCTCACAACAACAACGATGACCCAGTATAATTCCACATAGTAGGATCTGGAAAGAATAATATGTATAAATATTTTACCTCTACCTCAGAGACACTATTTCCAAATAGATCCCGGCATCCTTCCAACTCACGAGGATTGCTTACCATCAGAGCAACCCCTCGTATCTCACGACACACAAAATAAAATTTTTCACGGAAAGAAATTTTATTCTGTAGTTTATATAATTACATTAGTTGTGTAAGTTGGATCCCAGTTTTACTTTTTTGGGTACATAAAATTTGAGGTTCACCAAATTATAGAATAAAAAGTTGCCTTATCAACTAGTGTAACGAACGTTAAAGTATATATACACACAATATACGTTTGTGAATCTATAAATTTGTGAATACAATATACAGAGAGGAGAGAGAATAGATAATTGTATTTGGACATTTTTGAAAGTGTGAGAAGAGACGGCGGCCATGGGAAATTGCTGCTCCGACGTGGCCGGCGGGCAGTCGGCGGTCGGTGGTACCGGAAAAAATCAGAACGATCCAGTTTACTCTCCTAACGAGGCCGTCGATGCCTTCCTTAAGTCTCGCGGTTACCAAGGCCTCTACTCTCAGATCGAGGCACTTCACTCTCTCTCTGTTACTTTGATATTCATTCAACCTTACTAGCTTATACGCACATATATCATTTTCCCTATGTCCTGTTAAACGACTGTGATTTTGATGACTTAGTTTATCGTTTCAGTACCAATTGTGCTTGAACTAAGATACTACAAGTTGAATTGGCATTGGCCGTGCGAGAAACTGACTTGTTCTGCGATTAGGAATAACTAGCTTGATTGTATGTCTCTGAATTTTCATTGGTAATTGAGGTAGATATGGACTTGTTATATCAGAATTCCTACGATAATAACTTAGTAGTTTTTTATTTTTATTTTTTGTTATTAAAGTTTAGTGTGTAGATATCATATATAAAAGCTTCCAACTGCAAATGTGAGCATTCTGAAGTGCTAACTTTATCCTTCACAAGATCATGATCAAAATTAAATATGTTTGGCTCCAACCAAACAGAAAGGCTAAAACAACAACAACTACCCAGTATAGTCCCACAAAGTGGGGTCTGGGAGAAACAGAAAGGCTAAAAGTTCCGAGTAAATTGGTAGCGGGAATATAGTTATCATTTAAATCTAAAAGATTATACTTTCGAGCTTGAGGTTTCTCCAAGCAAATTATTGGATTCCTTTCTAATTCTAGAACTGGATTGTTTGTACCTCTTCATATTGTACAGCTGTTTGTTTTTTATTTTTCGTTTTTGTTAGCTAGGAACCTAAGAGTAGTCATTGACTTGGAGGATGGACCGATGTAATTGGAATTTGACAAGTGATGTGGCTACTTAATTGCACTGCTCTTGATTAGCCAGTGTCCTATTATGTCATCTGAAGAAGGGAGCCAAACTGCTAGATGTTCGAATTGATGACGAAGTCCATTTTTTCTTGTTTTATACGATGTAAATATAGCGGTGCAGTTATTTGTGAACCAAGCTACTTCATCACCAGTCCATTATTGTAGGGCTTTGAATTGACTGTTTCACTATGCAACATCATATTGCAGTTCTTGGTTATTTGATTTCTGTAATTGTTCTCTTCATTTTCAATGTTGGAGCTTTCTTATATTTATTTATTTATTTATGCACTTGCAGTTGTCTCTATCTGCTACCAGCTTGCGCGATCGTGATATGCTTTCCAAGGTTTGTTGCTTATTTGATGCGCGTTAGATAATGTAAATGACAATGCTGACTTTCATGTTCCGTGATTTATAGCAGCATTGGGTTATTCTTAGATAGAGTGTCATCTTTTCTGGTTTTGACTATCATTGTTGCTTCTCGTTTTTTATATTCCTGTTGAATATGAATTGTTTCATCTCCGTAATATGACTTCAAATTTGAATCTTTGCCTAGGTGTTTTCTTGTTTTACTTTTTTCCATCAGTGCAATAATTTCTCCTGTATGAAGGTGAAATTCCACTTTCGGGGATAGTACTTACTCGAAGTCTCAAACACTCCAGAATATCATTTATTTGACCTTAAATTTTTCACTCTCAAAAGCTAGTTTCTAAAGACAACCTGGTAAACTGAAAGGTTAATGGAACTATACTCGAGAAACCGTGGTACCAAACATTGAGGTTATTTTTCATGTATTACGTGTACTGCCTGCTAGCGTGTTACCATTTTTGTCTTCGATTTACTTTGTATGGCTAGCTTTTAAAATATGGCTTGCGGGAAAAGCCTATACTTGGTGCACCAGATTTCTGGGTTTAGAATGTTATCCGCGGTCCTGTACCAGCTAGAACTTATTGCCTTTTGTGGGGTTTATGCTCTGAGCTCAGTTGGAATCCGTATAGTCTAGTGGTGTTTTGCTATGAATAGCACCCTATTGTTGATAGAGAGCTTACCGCCTCCATGTACAAAGAGTTTTTCTTTGTGGTAAAGAAGCATGCTTACCCAGTCTATAACATAAAGGCGTCAGAGACGCGTCTAAACTAATTTAAGGGTAAGGGATTGTACTCTTTCTTCTGAGGATACGCTATCCCTTCCGGTTATGATATGGGAAAGGGAGGTGAAATCTACTCACTGATCTTTGATGTTTAATTGGCTATGTTGTATTTGTGATACTGTGCTTAGTACTTCCATAACAAATGAACTAGTTTTTGCTTGCCAACTTTCTAAGAAGTACTCTCCAATTCTCATGATGGCTATTTCTGGACTTCAGTAATTTTTTTTTTAGTTTATGAGTTACCTAATTGTCTTTTATCCCATTGTTTTTGATAAATGGTATTGTTTTAGTTGTATTGATATTTCCTTGTCAATATGAGATGCCTTCTATCTTCAAGCATCATAGTCTGTTTTCTAAAATAAACATGTTATAACTTAACTGAGAATTTGTTGTTTTTATTTTTTACAGAGTGACCCTATGGCAGTCCTTTATTCAAAAGAAAAAGATGGTTCATTGAAAGAGCTTAGCCGTACAGAAGTAGTTTTGAACTCATTGAACCCAACGTGGATTACAAAATATACAATTGCTTATTATTTTGAGACAGTGCAGAATTTAGTGTGAGTCCTGATACTACACTTCCTGGTTCTATTGAAATACATGTTTTTCCATATCACAATCTTTGCCTTTATTTCAGGTTTCGCGTGTACGATGTTGACACTCAATTTCACAATCAAGATGTCAAGGTATATATGTGCTCATTTTAAAATTTCTGATAATGATAATTACAGTTTCTACTTGTCCCCGGAGGCATTCATATCAGATTAACCTGTAATTTTGAATATAAACTCCGCTATGTAAGTTTTAACATGAATCTTGAGCTGATTATAAGGAGAAGACTTAAAGAAGAGTGATTGAATCAACATAGTGTTTTGGATAGCGCGTGGCGACAAATAGCGATGAGGGCTCGCTTCAGTGAGGCGAGAGGCGCGCAGCGAAGCGCTCGCCTTTTTGATGTGAGGCGATAATTTATAAAAAATAAAACATTATATATATAAAACTAAAAACTCAATAACAATAATATGTTAATAAATATATCAATTTAAAAATTAAAAACTCAATAGATAGTCATAGACTCATAATAGATTCATAAATTAAAGACTAATAGTCTAAACTCTAAAATAAGCAACATCTATTCTTCTTCAAGTTTTCAAATTCTACAACTTCATAATTGATAGCATTATATTGGCTATCATCTTCTTCATCCTCGGACTCTTCATCAATTAGGGTAAACCGGCTTGAACTTGCTATCCCCATTCCCTTGTACCTTGAACTTGTAGAACTCGCTCTAAATCCATACATATTCTCCTCAATTCCCACGCCATAGAAGCAGTACCCCAATCAAGATCATCTCCTTCATACACTTGTTCATCTTCATGATTTTGGGGGGCTCTAGTTAACCATTCATTTGCCTCATCAATGTTGTCCAACAAAATTAGATCAATGGTATCGCGAGCTTCATAATGTCGCCTTAATGTTTTATTGTATTTAATATGCACTAGCTCATTGAGACGCGATAGCTCAAGCCTATTCCTTTTCTTGGAGTGAATCTGCGCATTAAGTGATTTAGATTAATTAATAAGTACTAATAATAATACAATATAGAATATATTAATATAATAAATTTACTTCTTACATGCTCAAATACGCTCCAATTTCTCTCGCATCCAGATGCACTACAAGTTAGGCTTAATACTTTGATGGCAAACTTTTGCAAGTTTGGAGTTTGACTTCCAAATTGCTTCCACCATTCAACTATGGTAAAATATTTAAAAAGTTAATAAGTATAAATCAAATAAATTAAATTAAAGTTATAAGGAGATCTATATTAAAGTTAGTTACCTGGCGACCTTTTGTCTCTGGCTCTAATGGCAGCCAGTAAACCAAATAGGTCATCTGCTTGTTCGTACTTACCAAACTCCTCCCCTATTAGATCTATCGTCGCTGAATTAGGGATCAACTTCTCAAGACATGCATAGTATCTAATCCATACCTCTGAAGCGAAAGTTTCCTGACTAGTGTTCTTGTAAAATAATCCCGGGTTCAAAAGATGGCCTGCTACATGCAAAGGTCGATGGAGTTGCTTGTCCCACCTGGTATCTATTATCTCAAAAACTTTCTCATATTTCCTAACATCTCCATCAAATGATGCTGCAATACCCTCTTTGGCTCTATCCATAGCTTCATAAAGATAGTCCATTGGTGGTTTTTTCTCCCCATCCACAATGCGGAGCACCCGAATCAAAGGACCACCAACTTTAAGAGCCCGAACGACATCATTCCAGAATGATGGAGCAATAAGAACTTTGGCAACCTCTCTCCCCGCAGCTTCCTTTGCATATTTATTATCTTTCCAATCAGTCGAAAGCACTAGCTTTCTCAAATTTCCCTTTTGCAAGTAAAAACTATGCAAAGTTAAAAAAGTCGTTGCAAATCTAGTCTTGGCCGGTCTCACCAGATTTCTTTCTTGTGTGAATTTCCTCATCAAATTCAACAACAACGGCCTCTGACTGATGTAAGCATACATCTTGACGGCCTTAGCAAAAACTGTAAAAGTAACAATAACAATTTTATAATCAATACTAACTTAATAGGATATGATATAAGTATAAATAAAGTTAAAGGCTTGAAAGATAATTATATTAAAGTTACCTGAGGCACATGAGTTTTCCTTGAATATATCACCAAACATCAAGTTGATACAATGGGCAGCACATGGAGTCCAATAAACGTTTGGATAGATAGCTTCCAATCTTCCACGCACACTAGCATTATCTGTAACAACTTGTAGAACATTTTCCGTTCCAATTTTATCAATAGTATTTCTAAACAAGCCGTACATTTTGCTTCCATCCGTAGAAGAGTTGCTAGCATCGTGAGGTTAAAAAAAAACACTCCCTCTTGGAGAGTTCACCAACACATTTATGATCATTTTTCCATTCTGTGCTGTCCACTTATCCATCATAATGGAACATTCAGACCTGGTCCATTCCACTTTATGCTCCTCAATAATTTGGTCTATCTTCTTCACCTCCTTTTTAAGATGAGTTACTCTAACTTCATGATAGCTAGGAGGCTGCATTCCCGGGCCATATTGTCCTACGACCTCTATGAATTTATCAAAAGTTTTGTAGTTGACACAGTTGAAAGGGGAAGCCCTGCATCGTACAACAATGATGCAAAGGCACTTACGGCGCGATCCCTCAAAATCTTCTTGGTATCTTTACCCGAACCTTCTTCACCTTTTCCCCTTTCTTGTTGTTTTGCCGAGAAATAAAGATTGATAGAACCTTTTGCCACCGTACGTGCCGTGGATGACCCACTAGATTGAGAGGGCCTTTTGGGAGGGGGGAGGTCCCATTTCACCTTCTTCATCCATCTCATCATCTTCATCAATTAGATTCACAGATGCTTCATAATTCATTTGAGTTCTTACTATATTTTTCTTTTCAACAAACACTTTTACTTCCTCCCTAACCTCGGGCGGACAAAGGGGACATTGTATTACATTTTAAAATTCACCGATCAAATGTTTCTTGTGACGTTATCCCACCATTATATATTTTTTCACAAAACACACATTTAATTGCGAATCTTGACGGGCCTGTATAGCATAACTCCAAGCTATATCTCGTTTAGTATTTCTGTTATTGGATGACGCCATTTCACCGCTGTTTTATATACAAAAATTATCAAGTCACTACGCAATTAATTCTACTATATAAAGAAGACAAAAAGAAATAGAGCAAAAAAAATCTGCCTGAAGAGTTTGGGGAAAAACAGTACACTGCCTGAAAAATAAAAACAGAGCAAAACCAAATAAAGAAGTAGAAAAATAGAAAGAAGAAAGAGAAGAAGAAAAGCAGAACCTGCTCTGCTTCTGTCAAACAGAATAAAGAAGAAGTCAGAAGACAAAACAGATCAAAAAAAAAAATAAGAGAAGAAGAAAAGCCTCAGTTTTTGCTCGACAAAACAACACAAAACAGAACCTATTTGGCTCTGTTTCTGTCGAAAATAACAGAAGAAAGAAGCAAGAAAAAAAGAAGAAAGAAGAAGAGAATAAGAAAGAAGCACAAATACAGAACCAATTTGGTTCTGTTTCTGTCGAAGAATCGAAGAAGAGAAGAAGAGAAGAAGAGAAGAAGAGAAGAAAGAAGGAAGAAGAAAGAAGAAGCATACCTCTGTTTTTTGGCTGTTGAAGCTTGAAGAAGATGAAGCCAGATGATGAAGAAGAAGACTGAAGAGAAGAGTGGTTTGTTCGCAGGTGAAAAGCCCTAATCTCTGAAGTTTTTTGGTTCGCAGGTGAAAAAGATCGAGCCCTAACTTCCGACTTTAAGTTTTCTCCCTTTCTCTTTTTTCTTTTTTAAATAGCGACGCTACAGTCGCTTCTCGCCAAACAGTCGCCTCACGCCACAACCCCCTGAAGTGAGCGCTATTTGAAATCGCATCGCAACAGTAGCTCTGAAGCGACAAACCCATGCCTCGCCTCGCCTCACGCTATTAGTGCTGAGGCGAGCGCTATTTATAACACTGAATCAACCTGCTGCTTTAGTGATTTGAACTGTGTAATGTGCTAATTACTTTATACTGTCATAATCCTTACGTGTTATGTTGTTTGTACTGGCTTATGTGCTTGATCTCGAAATCAACATGTCACTTATGTGGTAAAAGATCTGCATATATTTTGCGAGCTAATAACACTTCAATAGCTTACCCGATTGAAGCATAAAACAACAGTTTGTATTTGCACCGTGCAAGAAGAAATATGGATTGTAATCACTACAGCTTATTGCAGCATTGGCATGCATGTTAGTTTCACTTTTTAGGAAAGGGTTCTAAACTTTCAAGAAAATCCTCTATATGTTGTTGTAACTGATGGAACCTTCTAATTCTCTTCCTTTACACAACATCTCAAGTTATGTGATCTCACTTTCATCTGTGTCGTCTTTTAACTGGACAATTCCATTTTCTGGACATCTCAGGCAGCATGTGAAAGTATTCCCTCCATTCTTGTATATTGAAGGGAGTTTTTCTTTTTAAGATCCTTGCAGATGCTTGGTCTTAGAAGTAGTCCTACATATGGTATTTTTTGGGAGCTAGCTGTCTGCAGTGACAGTTTCATTTCAAATTGAGTAATCATGCTTCACCTGAACCTTGAATTAGTTCAATAGTGTTAAAAAAGGAAGTAGATCAATAGTAAGATAGATATGTCCAACTACCATATTTTTGGTTTCATTTTCTTATTTTGCTACATGCTCATCTAGGAAAGTGGGGGGGGGGGGGGGGGGGGTTAACATCGTGTACTTGAGTACCTGCTGCATGCTTTGAATTTGCTTATTATGGACAATGAGTAATCCAATTTTTCTCTTTAAATGCTATTAGAGAGTACAAGATACAATCATCTGTTATATATCGTGTGAAAAAATATTAGAGGATACAAGGTATATAATCATGTTCTTTTGAATGCTCATTCAAGTGCTTCCACAGCAAAAAGCTTATGAAATCATGGAAGTTTGTATAATTATTGCAGATGCTTAAACTGGAAGAGCAGGACTTTCTTGGTGAGGCCAGTTGCACATTGGCCCAGGTGTGCATCCCTTTTTAATCATTAACATTTGTTCATAAAATTATAATATCACCATAGCTTTCTGGCACTGGTAGAAGTGAAATTGCATGATGTACTATCAAAGCTATTATTAGCATGCTAACTGAAGAGTAAGGAGAAGACATATCTCACCTTGAGGCTCTTCTACTAATTATTTGTACAGTACTTGGTTATGGACATGCATTCCATTGTTTGGTTGAGACTCAAAATAGATTGTTCATAGTTTAATTTGCCTGTAAGTACTTTTAAAAGAAAAAACCTCTTTTCTTAAAAATAAAATTGTTTTGAAACTGCTGTAAGTACTTACAACAACAACAACAACTACCCAGTATAGTCCCACAAAGTGGGGTCTGGGGAGTGTAGACAAGCCTTACCCCTACCCGAAAGGGCAGAGAGGCTATTTCCAATCGACCCTCGGCTCAGTGAAGAAAAGGAAAAACAAAAAGAAAATTGTTGCTTCTATTCAGAATGGCTTTCCTTTTGGTCGGAGCTACAGTATTATGGATCTGCTTTTTCAGTTGTACCATTTTGCTTTATTTTCAAGAGGTTATGAATTTTCTGCCAGATAATGGTTACAAGCCCTGAATCATTTGAATTATTGCATCTCTGTGTAATATTCTTGCCTACAACTATCTCTTCCACGATTTAGGATCAAATTCTGGTATTGTCCATTTTAATAATGTAGTTTTACGTATGAGGTTATTTTGTTTATTAATCCAATGGATGTTAAACATATTTCCGTGTAGATTGTCACAAAGTCAGGCAGGTCACTGACCTTGGACCTTGTATGTGGCGAACAATCTTCTGGTCAAACGCTTGCGCGAAAGTTAGGCAAGCTTACTGTTTTAGCTGAAGAAAGTGTCAGCTCGAAGACTACTATTGAGTTGAGATTTAGATGTTCAGAATTGGAATCAAAGGATTTGTTCTCAAAAAGTGTACGAAACTCATCAGAGTAGTTTTATCTTTTCTCACTATGAAACGTATGATGCTGATAACTCTTCTGCTTTTGGCAGGATCCATTTCTGGTGTTCTCAAAAGCTACAGAAAGTGGAATAGTGGTTCCAATTTGCAAAACAGAAGTGATAAAAAATGATCACTCACCCATCTGGAAATCGGTGTTCTTGAATATCCAACAAATTGGGAGTAAGGTACAATACAATTCCCTTTCGAGTGATCCATTATGCATTTTCTTAAGAACGTGTTGTGTTTCTTGGGCAAATCCCATACAAATAGAACCCTGAAAAGGAGGAAATGATATCCTTCAAAATCAATTTTCTTTTTCCATGAGAGTGTATGCTGTTCCAAGCAATCAATATATGTTGAGCTACATGCGCTTTTTTTCCCCTAAAACTTATTTGGGCAAGCTCTGAAATTGCTAATATTTTTCATACGAATTATGAGGAAACTCCCAGTTCTCACTTTTCACAGATCTTTGCTCCCTAACGAGTAAATTTCACCATCTATTTTCTCTAGTACTTTAAATTAGCTGTCTTTTTGGACTTTGTAATTAAAGTACTCCAATTGATGGGATTCAGCAGATATCTATGGAGTCAAGCTCTTGTGCAATAACAAACTTTACTCATCAAAGTAGTTAATGGTTTCGACTTTGAGCCTGCACTTTAAGAACTCACTCGTTTTAAGGGATGTGATTGGTAATATACTTGTCCCCTGAGGAAATTACCATCTACTTTGTGCTGACAGTATGTTGCATAATCGAAAGGGATATCACTTCTGCACGATATTTATCCTTTAATTTTCAGTTTAGAAACATTTGAATGAATGCAGGACAGCCCATTAACTATCGAGTGTTATGACTTCAATAGCAACGGCAAGCATAGTTTACTTGGGTAAATGAGCTTCTTTTTCATCTCTTCATCATTTCTGACTTCTACTGACTGGAAGCTGACAGTATTTCTCCTGATTGTCAGAAAGATTCACAAGTCACTGTCAGATTTAGAAAAGTTACATTCTGCTGGTATTGGTGCAAATCTTTTTATACCAGCTGCTCTGGGACCTACTCAACAAAACAAGGTAAGAACTTATTAATCAGGTAAACAATACTGCTATTGCAACTTATTTAATTAAGAGTCACTGGATTTTTATCCAGGTTCTGAAGAGTCAGCTTTTCGTGGAAAGCTATTCTGAGAAAATCCAGTATACATTCCTTGATTACTTAGCATGGGGCTATGAACTCAACTTCATGGTGGCCATTGATTTCACTGGTATGTGGTTGTCTAATGATACATATATTTTCATGTTTTCAAGTACCTGTTTAATGTCTCCAAATACCAGATTCTCCTAAGTCTTCCTTTGTTTCCATAGCAATGCCTGGAAATGTAGTTATCGTCTTCATCAGTGGCATGATTTATTTAGACAAACTCTGGGCATCTCTTTTCGCATGTGCAGTGGGGGCTGGACTGATGCCTCCATTGACAACTCTTATTTGTTATTGTTAGCTTAACTTAAAGATTTTATGGAATGTGAAAACCTTTGCAATCCCCCTCCCCATTTATGTCAGAATTTCCCTGGAGGGAAAAACTAATTATTTTTCCTAACAATTATGTAGATCCTGTTTGAGTTGATGGTTGCATTCATCTTTTCCCAGTAATCTTCTGCACTGAATTTGCACATACATCAAATTGTTCAGAAAAATAAGTGCAACCAACAGTTCGAATAGGGTAGAGGGGAGGGTCCATACTCTCCGGAGTTCCAAACCTGTGGGCCAACTGGGGTAGGGCCAGCTAACTCACATGGGATGTCTTATGTTATTGAAACAAAAACTTCTGTATGTTAGTGCTCGCATTCATGCTTAGCTTGCATCTGAGCCTGTAATCTTTTCTTGTGTGAATTATTGTATGTCAGCTTCCAATGGAAATCCACGCCTTCCTGATTCATTGCATTATATCGATCCTTCAGGACGGCCAAATGCCTATCAAAGAGTAAGAATATAGTCTCAATAATAATGATTTGATATGTTTCCTTCATATGAAGTAGGTTATTTTATGAGCATATCAATTTCAGGCAATCTTGGATGTTGGAGAGGTGTTGCAGTATTATGATACAGACAAACGTTTTCCTGCTTGGGGTTTTGGAGCACGGCCAATTGATGGCCCAGTTTCTCATTGCTTCAACCTAAATGGTAGCAACAGTTACTGTGAGGTATTTCTTAGAGAGTGTTATATACTTTCAAGACAAGAGGGGTTACTCTGATGGTAAGCAACCCCCACTTCCAACCGAGAGATTGTGAGTTCGAGTCTCCCCAAGAGCAAGGTGGGAAGTTCTTGGAGGGAAGGATGCCGGGGGTCTATTTGGAAACAGCCTCTCTACCCCATGGTAGGGGTAAGGTCTGCGTACACACTACCCTCCCCAGACCCTACTAAGTGGGATTATACTGGGTTGTTGTTGTTGTTATTGTTATATACTTTCAGTTTTGTTATTGCTTTAGCTTTCTGAATTTTGTTTTGCTATTAATTTCAGCTATTTTTTCTTCCTTTAACTTTAGGTGGAAGGAATCCAGGGTATTATGATGGCATACATGAGTGCTCTTCATAATGTTTCACTTGCAGGTCCAACTTTATTTGGACCAGTGATTACTTCTGCTGCACATATAGCAAGTCAGTCTATGACGAACAGTGAGCGGAAGTATTTCGTTTTGTTAATAATCACGGTACATTTCATTTTCTATGTTCTATATCTTGTCTGATTTCCTGATGAACATCTGTTTTTAGACCTTTCAAGTAATATATTAACCATCATCTGCTATACCAATCAGAGTTTTAGTGAACCAATCCCTTCTCAATCATGTGTATATATCTCTATGCATATACATCGTAAACTAAACCTGAATGCATAAAAATGCAGTGAAACCTCAAACTTGAATTTTTGTTAGAAATCAAACTTTGTCTATCTTATTTTGGTTGGGTTTGATTTTATTAGAGACTTTTATAACTGAATTATATTTTTGAAAATTTCCAGGATGGAGTGATAACGGATCTCCAAGAAACAATGGATGCTCTTGTTCAAGCTGCGGATTTGCCATTGTCAATTCTTATTGTTGGGGTTGGAGGAGCAGACTTCAAAGAAATGGAGGTATGCAAGTGCAACAACTTATATCCTCAACAAGGAGTGGCTTTTGAGTTATCCAATTCATTAACAGTGATGATTCTCATGTGATCCGTTTTCACAGATATTAGATGCTGATAAAGGAGAGAGGCTAGAGTCTACAACTGGACGTGTTGCTGTGCGGGATATAGTACAATTTGTTCCTCTCCGAGATGTACAAAGTAGGTCATACTATAAATTTCTCAGTTAAAGCTTCCTCGTGTAGAAAAGGATAATCAAACGTTCTTAAGAGCTTGAGAGAATATTGCAGGTAGGTTTCTACTGTATGATCTGACGCCTTTCCATTGATTTGCAGATGGAGACGTCTCAGTTGTTCAATCGCTTTTAGCAGAATTACCTTCCCAATTTTTGGAATTTATGCGGTTCAGAAAGATACAGCCGACTTTATGATCATAATATTATTATTGTACATATAGATGTTGATTCGCCTATTGCCTGCGCTATTTGCCATTTTGGAGCTTGCTTCCCAAGATAAGTTTTGCTGGTCACGTCTTCCTTCATGTTGTTCGGAAGATTTAGCTGATATTTTTCTTCAGCATCATTGAGCCGAGGGTCTATCGGAAACAATCTCTCTATCTCCATGAGGTAGGGGTAAGGTTTGCGTACACATTATCCTCCCCAGACCCCCACACTCGCACCGTGGGAATATATTGGGTATGTTGTTTTCTTCAGCATCGTGTTGTAATTGATTTGTTTATTAGAAAAACCATGTCCATTGCCTTCTGTTATGCAAAAATCCCAATCTCGTTAGGAGCAATGGGCATCGTGATCACCTTCCAGTTGCGATAATCACGATTACTTTGCAACAAGTAAAGGCAGTTGCCCCTGGCAAAATAACTAGCAATTTTAAAGGCAGTTGTCAGAACCACAAGCTGATGAGTGAGGTGGTCTGGCAGTACAGGAATCCGGCTTCAATTCGAGCTTCTTTTCCTCTGGTGGCGGGGTGGGTAGTACTTTTAAATTATAATGAGATTATTCACTGCATGTTTTTTTTAGATGATTAGTTTATTGGATTAAAAATGTGATATGCAGCACAATTGTGTTTGGTTATAAATTAGATAAATTTGGATATACTTTACCTTCCAATTTTAATCTTGGCTCTTTAAAAGACAGGAGAAGAGTTTTGGAGGAAGACATTTATTATTTTACTTGGGGATAGTTATCTCTCAGAGTGGTATGAAATAGTTCTCGGACTAATTATACCGATAAACTTTTTTTAACCAAACATAGAGTAATTTCACAATTTATTCCAAATTATTATCGTTATCCCTTCAACCAAACACCCAAAATTATCTACATCTTACTTCCATTTATTAATCCTTTTAAAGAAAATCACGATAAGACATCTTTTTGATAGATCATTAGATATGTGAAAAGTCTCAATTTGAAATTGTTTAAAATTTGTGGAGAAAATGCATGTTTTTTAAACATTTGTTAATTCCTTTTTATGACGATTCCTTGCAATAGTTATTATGTACAATAATCAAGTCCAAATAAAAATCAATTTACCGTTTGCCGTGGACCCATCTCCATTCGGAAAAAATAAAATTACAAATTTTAACCTTAATATTATACTTAAATAAATACAACACAACGAAATGATGGCTCATTCAAGGAGAGGTGGGGTTTTATAAGTTTTATAAAAGCAAGGGGTGCCATATTACCTTCGTAAAACCGCTAGTTTCTGGTCGCTGGCTTGCTGTTACCTAAGATGTCCAGATTTTTCTGTTAACTCAACCTTTTGCTGTTGTGAAGCAATTCGACAAGATTTACTATATTCACAACATGTACTCAATTAAATTTCATAACATGGTTTCTTATCTTAGAGTATCCTTTTTAATATAGTATATTTTTTTGCTATCAATCAAACACCAAAAAAGTTTTTTCATTCAGCTTTTGCAAACGATGAAAAAAAAACATTTTTAGCTATTTTTGAGTTTTTGCAAAAGCTAAAAATATTTCTCTTTTCTTTATGTTAAGTAGAAAAACAGTTTATGCAAAATCTTTAAAAAATTAAATTACCAAAAAATTTTCTTCGAAATTTTGGCAAACGCTACCTTTTGTACCATATGGATGTAATAAAAGAAGAAAGCATAACAGTTGGATATACATATTGTTAGGTGAAACAATTACACAAGCATCCCAATAAAAAGTACGACCGCCTATAGGGTATAAACCATAGTATAGTCCACACTAAGTTAAAAGTATTCACATTCGGGTATAAAAAGCAAGAATAGTAAACCCTAATACTTCTTCTCTTCTTCCCCCTTTCCTCGTGGACCTCCTTCTTGTTTCATTTACTTTGTGTTTGGTTGCTAAGCTAGTACTGTTGGATGGACTAGATAGAGTTTTATTAGAAGAAATTAAAGAGTCAAAAACAGTGGATCCAAGGCATGGAAAGAGGGGACTTTTCATCCAGTGAAATGGAAGAGAAAGAGAATAATGATAATATTGATCATCCTCAACTTCAACAGGAGATTACATACTCAGCTCGATCTCAGCATGACATCTCTGCTATGGTTTCTGTCCTTTCTCAAGTTATTGGAAACAGTACCACCCATAATTCTTCTTCTGCTAATTCTACTCCATTAACCCTACCTCAGTCTGCTGTAGCTCTCCAAAATCAATCTCAATCTATTGAGGATCAAGGTACACACTACCATCCCCACTCTCCGGACCTATTTATGAGATTACACTGGGTATATTGTTGTTAAGTGTGTCACTTTAAGGAGTGAGTTGTTGTCGACTCTTTATATAATCTTGAACGATGCTAACCTATTGAGTTAGTTCCAGAATTGAGTTAGATCCAAGATTCACCTTTTTTAAAAAAAAAAACAACCTATATATATTTCTGTAAGTTGTTTATCATCTTCATTGGATGGCAAGTGATTTCCAAAAAGATGACCATATTTAATCAGATGTATTATCTGACTCATTTCCTTTTTCGCAAGCCGATACATATTTTTATTAGACTATATATACAACCTTATTATGCATCTCATTAATATCTTGTTCATGACCACTTCGGGTGGCGTCCTTAATCAACTGACCTTTTAATTTCTAATTCCCCAAATGGAAATAAACTGATTGTTTCCTTCATTCTTCCCACTAAATTTCTTCGAAGCAAAAGAAATAAAGAGAAATTAAAGGAAAGCAAAAACTTCGAGGGAAAAAAGAAGAAGAAAAGTAAGGAACATTAGGTAGCAGTTAATTTCAACTAGTTCAATTTCTTCCTAGGGTTACACCGACCTCGGTTGTCAACAACTCAACATCACAATATATCTAATCACGTTTTCTTAATAGGAGTAGGATTTAACTTATTTACATTGAAATTAAAAAAAAATTAATACTATCAATGTACCTTAACCAGCAGACAATCTACAGAAGTAGTATTATTTCTAACAGTCATGCTCTATAATACATCCAAGGTTTCTTTGGAACCACATTTTTATATTTTCTTTATAGAAAAACTTTAATAATAGCAGCCAAAATATTTCAGAACAAATAAACCTCTTATATAGAGGTTTGAATGTAGTTATATTTTAGATGATATGATAAGAATATATGTATTTGTGAAGGGAATTCAAGAAGAAAACGGTATAGAGGAGTGAGGCAAAGACCATGGGGAAAATGGGCAGCCGAAATTCGAGACCCAAAGAAAGCAGCAAGAGTATGGCTTGGCACTTTTGAAACTGCTGAGGCTGCAGCTGTTGCCTATGATGAAGCTGCTCTCAGATTCAAAGGCAATAAAGCCAAACTCAACTTCCCTGAAAAAGTTCAAGGCAAATTCCAATACCTTACTAATCAAGATCATCACTTGCCTAATAATATTGTTCAACAACAATATATAGCAACTACCTCCACTAATAATAATCCTCTCCCTTTTCAAGAACATTATCCTAGTATACATCACTATGCTCAGCTGCTTCAGAATGACAGCAATATTACTGATTTAAACTTCGGTATCTCGCCATGTTATAATCTGCAGTTATCTGGTTCTCTTGATTTTTCTCAATCATCATCTAACAGTACGTTATCAGAATTGCCAGCTTTGACATTACCGTCAAGTTACAAGCAAGAAGAAGAGGAAGTTTTTATGAGATTCTCATCGGATTTTGGTACTTCTTCAAGCTCATGTGCACCTCATGAAAGTAACTGGGAAGAGTTTGAAGATAGAAAGTCATAAGTTAGTTTCCTAGTATTAGGAGATATGAAGAATGGAAGAAGTTTGTATGAGATTTCCGTCGCATTTTATTTCGTAATAATGAGGTTTCTTATTCTCTTATTTCAGTCTTTTTAGCTTTACTTGCTTTGGAACTATATATATTCATGAAGTAATAGCAAAATATTGGTGTGGTTTTATGTGTTTAAGGTTAAGTGTCAAGATAACATTCTTACCAACAACATAGAACATACCTATACCTAGTGTAATCCCACAAGTAGAGTCTCGAGAAGACAGAGGCGAACTTAGGTATAAACTTGAGTGGTCACATGACCCCATAAACTTCGGCAGAGATCTTGTATATGTATATGTGTATATATTGAAAATAATTAATATAAATTCCTTGGCACCCTCAACACTAAAAGCCTTTAGGGGCACTGGTTGAGCAGAATACCGATGCCCGGCCACCTTAAAATCCTGGGTCTGCCTATGCGAGAGGATAGTATATGTATGCAGCCTTATCCCTATCTTGTATAAGTAATAGAGAGGATGTTTTTGATAGATCCCGGCTCAAAGCAAGCATGCAAAGATGAACTCAATTTATATGAGGTTCCAAATATATAGTTTTAAATCGTCTAATAAATTACAAAATTTATGAAATACGTATACTTGATACATCAACATTTAGTCATTTAGCGTGACTGCTATTGTGCCTTAAAAAAGACCAAAGAAAGCAATGTTCACTATACTGGATTAAAGAAAATGAACCCCTTTCTCATTTTGAACATGACAGTCATTTGCAAAGATGAACTCAATTCATATGGGACTTCCAAATAATTTTATATCGTCTAAAAAAATCACAAATTTGTCGTATAACTCCTAGTCGATGTTTATCAATGTGAGTATCTGTAAGCATATGGCATTCAATGAAAACAGTACATGCACATGATGCAAAGTGAAATAAGTGGAAGCTATATTAGCGAATAAAGGAGTAGAATTTTGATTATGTGTAGCTGAAGTTGGCCACTAATTGTATTTCTCTTTTGCATGGTATGGAAATTAAAGTAAGAACGAGGTGGCACGCAATTAGACAAGAGGTGTTGCTCTGATGGTAAGCAACCTTCACTTCCAACCAAGAGGTTGTGAGTTCGAGTCTCCCCAAGAACAAGATGGGAAGTTCTTGGAGGGAAGTATGCCGGTTTCTATTTGGAAATAGCCTCTCTACCCAAAGTAGGGATAAGGTCTGCGTACATACTACCCTTCCCATACCCTACTAAGTGTGATTATACAGGGTTGTTGTTGTTGAGGTGGCACGCAATTAGTGGGCAACTAAGTTTTGCTTTTCGTTCAGTTTGATTATAGAGGCAATTAAGATTTGTGGAACGCCGTCCTTTCCTTTAATTGTTACTTATTACTCTAAGTATATTTATTAAAGTAGTAGATGATACTGCTAAGTAAGTAAAGCATATCTAGTTTTCAATCAGCTTCCTACTGTTTCGCGATTTCCCTATATTTCAATTGTTGTGATTTTGTATGTTTGCTTTGAGCGGATAATCATTGAAAAATAACCTCTCCCTCTGCAAAAAGTAAGATAAGGTTGTGTACTCACTACCACAAACCCACTTAGTTTGTTGTTATTGTAACACCAATATTAGAAGATGAAACAAATTAATGCCTCAAGAAGTATATCATGAACTGGAAAATAAGTGATTGTAAAAAAGAAATATAATTAGTGAGTTATGATTTGAATGATTAATTAATTACTAATTGAGCAACCTCTTTTTAGAGGCCAACAAATTATTTTTTTGACTACTTAGCGCTAACTTAAACAAACAACTCTCCCCTGGTCCCTCTAAATTTTTTCTTCTTTTATTGTCCATCATTTAATCCTCTAATTAGGAAAAAGAATAGACTTAAATATTACCTTTTTTAGTTTATACTTTAAAATAAATAAGTAAGAATATGAGTCCACTTGTCAAGAAATGAACTAGACTTAATATTGGTTATATGACTCATAATAAAATTTCTCAACACAAATGGATTGGCCTATCGATTGCCGAGCGGAAGCTGATCAAGTCACAAATATTTAGAACTTTCCCTTTTAAAATTTATAAATATGTCTCCGATCCGGTCTCTATTAAAATTCATTAAAAGCGGGTGTTTGTCATAATTTTCTTATTATATTTGATTTTCCTATTTGTTGAAGGAAAGAGCAATATAATTATCTAAATTGAGTTTTCATTTTGTAGAAGGAAATTATAATTATCACATATTTGGCTAGTCCTTTTTCTTGTAGGAAAATATTTGGACTTCTATAAATTGAAGATCTATCATTCTCATTCAGTAACATCCACAATTTAGCCATACGTGGTTTGAGAGTTGTGTTTAGGGTGAGAACTTTACGGGACAAGTGTTAGTGTGTCACTTGTATTTGCCTCTTCGTGAGGTTGTTCTTTCGATATTTTGTATTCTCTTTTATTATAGTGAATTGTTCATCTCCGCCGTGGACGTAGATCGGTCGACCGAATCATGTTAAATGTTTGTCTTTTTCGATATTTCTCTTTTGTTGTCTGATTTATCGTTGTTGAAGATTTGCTTTGCTAGCTTACACATGACACATGATTATTTTGGTCCTAACAGTTTGGAAGTAGTTTTGACAATTTTGAGTCAAGGCCAAGAGTGTATTTTCTAGAGAATGGGGACTTGCATAACATCATTTTGGTCTTTAGATGGTAACGCCTAACATAGAAAGAATGGATTATGTATAGGAGCTTAACTTCTATATAAAGACAATTTAATTTTTTAAAACACAGTTAGGCTACCTAAAATATAATACTAACATAGTAGTTGTTTATATGAAGTGAGATTAATTGCTGAAAAATAAAAGCAGAATCTACTATTTAAATAACACTCCAATTTTTTTTAGACATAGTATAGGTCAAATCCTATGTATAGGAAGTAAAGACGTCCGCGCACCAATTAATGATTCCGGCGCTTACGGCATAGAGTGACCAACCAAAACAACAACATCCCAATATAATTTTATGAGATCCGGAAAAAGTAGTATATATGCAGATCTTACCCCTACTCTGGGATAGAGATGCTATTTTCAAATAGACTCTCCGACATTCTTCTCTCCAAAAACTTTTCACGTTATTCTTAGAAGACTCGAACTCACAACCTGTCCTATGTGTGGTTCTTTCCTGAACCCTATCCTATACAAATACATTGTGCATCGGGCTACTCTTTTAGTGTACATCACATAGTTAAAGAACATTAAACATTCTAAACATAAGCCGGCGAATTAACTTTCAGAAAGGAAAAAAAAGTAGAAAAATAGATATGAGAAAGAAAAGGCATATATATATATACACACACTTCCCTTTCCTTTGTTGTGAAGCTAGTTCGATAACTCACCTTTTGGCGTTAATCCAAAGCTTGAAAAAATGATCATCTGAGCATTACCTTTTAGCATATAAACGTGCATGGCTTATCATTCTCAGAAGCTTTATTGAAAAACGAGTTGAAGATGACTATATTTTAGTATAAAAAAGGGTAGTTTCAGAATACAGTGAAAGTAAAGACTGAAATTCGGTCTGCATTCTCTGTATCTTATTACCTTTATAAAGAGATAGAGAGAGAACAAATGTGAACAAAGTAACTCAACAAGTCATAGAATTCGGCTTAGGTTGACGAATTCTAGCCAATATATAAATTTAACCTGACTACACCGCTTTTTCACGACTCTATATTTTTTTTTATTATTGTTGAATTTATGTTTCAGATTTTACCTAAAACCGTCATTCTACCTTGAGTTGAGAGTTTACCTAAAATTATTATTCTACTTCGATAATAAAAGGATAAATTCTGCATATACAATATATTTTTCAGATCTCGCTTATAGAATTATACTTGTTTATTGTTGTTGTTACAATTATACTAAAAACAAACCATATCGCTCAACGATCAAAGTGAATAAAACACGTAGCTAGACAAGGACCGTCTAACTTTCATAAATCATGATTCATTTCTTTGCTTTTTCTTCAAGACATATGGGTGGGGGCGCTCACCTAGTTTTATCCTAACTTTCTTTAATTAAAAAATTTAGATAAGTACGTTAATTGCTTTTCATCCTAAAGCAAGTCTTATTAAAAGGGTTTCTCCAGTCACTTTCGTATTCTAATAATTTTTGATTTCCATATAGAAGTAATAATATATGGAACTATGAATACTGGTTGAAATGTTTTGTTTTTAAATCAATTGAAATTTTGCACACTTTATTTTATAGATCATAAAAATACTTATCTAAACTACTATCTTTCTCTCGCTTAGCTAATACAGTAATACTCCACTAGTTAGAGTAGAGAGGTAGATATGGAAAGAGTAACAGGCTAAAAGCAAATCATTTCTTGATTCTCTTGTTTTACTAAAATTTCCTTTTACAATCAATAGATACATGACATGTATTTTGTATACAGGCTTCAATCATTTTGCCATGATAAATTATATACATTCTCATCTAATTAAATCATTTAATCATAATAAATTAATATAATTTAGTATAAACACTCGACATGGGTAAGTATTTAACCAAATATTTTGAACAAAATTGTTTTGCCAAAGCGAGTAATATTTGGGATCGGAGAAAGTTAATAATGAATCCGCCTTTGTTATAATAGGACTATTAAGACCTATACAGCTATACCTATTACTCCATTAGTTTATTTTAATCCGTTGTAATAGTAACATGCCTTATTTTTGGGTAAAATATATCACACTTTAGTTGGTCACTTGTAATTATTTTTATTACCTGATAAAATTCCTTTTACTCATAGAAGTTAACTCAAATATAATTTTTCTTTTAAAGATTCCTCGTATTTGATTAATTTAGTTATCTAAATCTGAATTCCTCATATTAGTTTGTCAAGATTCATGTGTCAACCCACAATAGTAAAAGCTGTATGCGTCTTTTCAAGACGTTAAGAGTCCAGTATTCGCTATACTTAAAATAGTAGGGGTTAAATTACGCTATCCCGATAATTTGAATTAAATAAAAAACCATTTAATTATGATTTGGTTTGGTTTTGAAGAAAAAAAACCCAACCATAATTAATTTGATTTGGTTTTAATTAAAAAAAATCAAACCCGAAATCAAATCAACCCGACATTATATATATATAAATTTAATATATAAATATGCTTATTGTGATGTAATTTATAAATATTTCTTAAAAAATGTCATAATTTTATCTTTTAAGGCATTATTTCATGATTGGACTTAGAACTTTTGAATGTTCCAATAAGTTTTATAGCCATTTATAATATTAGTAAATTAGATAATGCTAACAAAAGCCCAAACTAAAATCAAATCAATATTAATGCTACAAAGACATTCAATTCAATACTATAAACGAGAATGTATTGAATATTTATTTTTTGTTTTGCAACAATTTTGATAAAACCCATTTTTATATTTTTCTTTAGCATTTAGTCATATATTAATATTTCTGTTATGAAATAAAAGATTCTTACACTTCTATTTAAGGTGAATGTCTTTAATGTATCTAATTAGAGAGATTTTAGAGTTCTATTAGTGGTAGCTAAATCTTCCTCTCCCCTATATAGAGGTGCCCCCTACCATTGTAAATCATCCCTTGAGACCCCTCTCAACTCAATAAGAAGAACTCTCTCTACTCTTCTCTCTATTGCTATTGTTCTTGTTCTATTGTTCTTGTCTTTTGCTTTAGTTTATAACACGTTATCAGCACGAGACTCTACCGTCTCAAGTATCATTCTCGAAAATCCAAGGTATTTTCCCTCTTCCCAATTTAATTTTTCGAGTATGTCTGACATTATGAAAAGAAAGTTCGTTGCCCTTGAAATTTCGGGCAAGAACTATATGACATGGGTGTTGGATGCTGAAATCCACCTAGATGCTATGGGTCTCGGAGACACCCTCAAAGATAAAGAAAAAGCATCCACCCAAGATTGTGCGAAGGCCTTGATTTTCTTGCGCCACCACCTTGACGAAGGTTTGAAGATTGAATATCTCACCGTCAAGGATCCACTCGTTTTGTGGAACAGCTTAAAGGAGAGATATGACAACCTGAAGTTGGTCACTCTGCCACAAGCACGATATGATTGGGCCCATCTGAGGCTACAGGACTTTAAGTCCGTTTCTGAATATAATTCTGCTATGTTCAGAATTACTTCTAAACTGAAGCTATGTGGAGATAACATCTCCGATTACGATATGCTTGAGAAAACGTTTACAACGTTTCATGCCTCCAATATGGTACTGCAACAACAGTACCGAGAGAAAGGCTTTACGAAGTACTCTGAACTGATTTCTCTCTTACTAGTGGCTGAGCGAAATAATGATCTGCTCATGAGAAATCACGAAAATAGACCAACTGGGTCTACACCACTGCCTGAAGCAGATATGGTGCACTCGCATTATGCCAAACATAAAAGGGACCATGATCACGGTCATAAACGGGGTCAAAGTCAAGGACGTGGACAAGGAAGAAATTCCAAAGAAGTCCGTCACCCCCCAAAGAGAGATAACCACCAAAAGCAGAAACGGGGTCCAGAAGATCCTAAGGCAAATAGTTCAGAAACTATATGTTATCGTTGCGGTGGAAATGGGCACTGGTCTAGGACTTGCCGTATACCAAGACACTTGGTTGACCTTTATCAAGCATCTCGAAAGAGAAAACGCCCTGAAACAAATTTTGTCTCTGACGACAACTTTGACTTCACCCACCTGGATGTGGCAGACTTCTTTGAGCAACCCGAGGGAAAGATAGACCACCTAATCGGTGACGGAACCGTGATGAAAGAAGATGGAGCTGTTTGATTCTACTTGTATTAGTCAATGAATAGATTAATAGTCATTAGCATTAGCTCGTATTAGTTAGTTCATAAAGCAATGTTAGCAGTAGTTCTTTAGAATATCTTCAATATGCTCAAATATCAATAAAACTTTTATTTTCCAGTGGGGGTAATCGACTAGCCTGAAAAACTAGTCGATTATCAACTATTTTCGCATTAAAGTTGAAAAACAATTGATCAACAATCGATTGTCGTTGACTAACAATCGATTGTCTTGAAACAGTGAGGTCTGGAAATTTTCAAAAATAGCCAACAATCGATTGTCTTTGTCTAACAATCGATTGTCTTGAAACAGAGGTCGAATTTTTCAAAAATCACCCACAATCGATTGTCTATATCTAACAATCGATTGTCGTTAGGCAGTGTAATCTGGAATTTTTCAAAAATCATCCACAATCGATTGTCTATGTATAACAATCGATTGTCTATGTTCCAACAATCGATTGTGTGTGTTTAAAATCGATTGTCTTATGAAAAACGCTGAAATTTTCAAACTGCAAAGGAATTGATTATGGATAACATATCTGATTTTGTTAGCCAAATGTTAGTAGCAGATTTTGAAAATATTATGTGACACAAAAAGAATTGAACTTGCTTATTCTTATGTTCCTGTATTTCTTTTGTATGTCATACCATGGAAAGTAAATTGATCGAAGGCTCCGGAAGAGCCATTGTAACTCTGCCCAAGGGCACGACGTTAATCATAGAGAATGCTATGTTCTCCTCCAAGTCTATAAGAAACTTGTTGAGTTTTAAAGATGTACGCCGGAATGGCTACAATATTGAGACAATGGATGAAGATAATCTCGAATATCTCGTCCTCACTTCAAAGAATGTCTCCGACCAAAAAGAGGGTTATTGAGAAATTCCCGTCTTTATCTTGTGGCCTGTATTGGACAAGAATTAGTGCAATTGAGGCACATTCAACAGTAAATCTAAAGAATACTGAGTCCAATACATTTGTACTTTGGCATGATCGACTGGGTCACCCAGGATCAACCATGATGAGACGGATTATAGAAAGCTCATATGGGCATCCGTTAAAGAATTTCAAAATTCTTTCAAGTAATGAATATCCTTGCACTTCGTGTTATCAAGGCAAGCTGATTATCAGACCATCCCCAACAAAGGTTGGGACTGAGTCACCCCAGTTTCTGGAACGTATACAAGGGGACATTTGTGGACCTATTCACCCACCTAGTGGGTAGTTTAGGTATTTCATGGTCTTGATAGACGCATCCTGTAGATGGTCTAATGTGTGCTTGTTGCCACCATGCAACCTTGCGTTTGCAAAGTTAATGGATAATAGATGAGAATAATCTTGAATTCTTCATGAAAACGAGGCTGCCCATTTCGGTTTGGGTTCACGCCATTTTGCATGCAGCAATGCTACTTTGTCGGCTGCCCGCTTCGGTTTAGGGTCACGCCATTTCGCATGCAGCAATGCTAGTTCGTCTCTGACTGACGAATTATCACAAATATTCCCTATTGCAATTGGTTTTGGGTCATGAACCCAATATATCCCATTTAAGAAGCTTTGGATGCGCAGTATAGGTGCCTGTAGCACCGCCATCCCGCACCAAAATGGGTTTGCAAAGAAGGTTAGGAATATATGTTGAGTATGAATCGTCCTCCATTATTCGCTACCTCGAAACATTGACAGGAGATTTGTTCACTGCACATTTGCAGACTGTCAATTTGATGAGACACTTTTCCCAAAATTAGGGGGAGAAGTCGGTAAAACCAAATGGGAAATGGGAAATTTTGTGGAAAAATGTATCATTATCTCATCTTGATCCACATACCTCTATTTGAAAGAAAGAGGTACAAAAGACTATCCATTTGCAAAGAATAGCAAATCAAATGCCTGACGCATTTACGGACTTGAAGAGGATAACGAAATCTCGCATTCACGCGGAAAATGTTCCGATCCGTATTGAAGTCCCTATTGGACAAATATCTAGTGTCATATCCAATGAGTCAAATGCACGCCAGAAGCGTGGCAGACCATTAGGTTCCAAAGATCGAAATCCTAGAAAGAGGAAAAAGAACGATCCAAATGACACTATGAAAGAATCACATGAGGACGCTCATGATTTGATTAATGCCGAGATTCACGAAGAATCTATTGAGCCTGAGACTCTTGAAAATATGGAATGCAAGAATGTGAGGATCTCGAACCTCAGTCTGTGGTAGTACAAAATTAATTGAGAGCTCTCGAAGAGCCAATTATTACTATGTTGGAGAAACACAATTGAGTATTGTGCTGTAGTAAGTCTCAAAGAAACTTATTCAGTTTCAAAGTACACGCGAAAGCGATTGATTATATTGAGACTATAAATAAAGGAAGGCTTTGATTCTCCTATTACTACAACTTGTAGCGGGGTAATTTGTATATGAAAAGCTACCCGCTTTGTTCTCCAGTTTGTACTACACAAGCGAAAGAATGCCACAATAAAGTGGATATCTATTGGTATAAAACCCATGTCATAATAAACCCAAAGTTTATTGATAAGTGCACATGTCATGGTGTAAATTTGAAGTTTACCAATATTGATAATTTATTCAGTTGACATTCGTGTTAGCCATCTCATTTGAAGTATGATGTGCAAATTCACATAGGTGAATATCAAAGAACTAGAAGTTCTTGTTCTCAGTAATGAACTGACCAACTAAAGAGTTCGGGTTGAAGCCCCTAAATTCTGGAAATATCAAAGGTGAATATGGGCCCATTCACCCGCCATGTATACCACATATGATGCATCTATGGAATGGTTACATGCGCAATTGTTATTAACCCGCAGCCTGGCCGTGCTTGCGAGGTAAAACGCTCAGTAATCTAACTTCGAGCATAGTTTCCAGATTCTCTACTCAAGACAGTTAATCTTGATAAGTTGGTTTATATCAAAGTTGGTTTAGCAAGATAATTATTGAGTGCTTCCACTTAATAGCTAAACTGTTCCTTATGAGAACGAAGTTGTATATATCAGTTTGATATAAGTTGTATACAAGAGTATATTCTCCCCTCAAAAGTGGTTCAGGGTCAGGAACCAAATAATTTCATCTTATATTAAGGTGCTGTGTATATTGACATAATGCACAAAGATGATTTCCCAAAGTTGAGGAAACATGTTAGCTTTACTAACATGAGGGGGAGACATGATAAACACTTGAGAAAGTGTTACATGGGATGAATTTTCATTTGTATATGTATATCCCCGAATATCATGATATGAACCTGTAGTTCATAAAAGGGAAATTCAATTGCAACATATTGCAAAGCATGCTATACGCATTTGCTGACTCAAAGAAAGTAACTAAATGGAAGAGATACAATTCAAGAAGAATTGATTCCATATGAAAGACATGTAGTTTTGAACCTATAGTTCATATGCTTGAAAGTATAAAGGCAAAGGTATGTATAGTCAGTTTTCGATATCTTATTTGTTCAGTATCACTAATGAAAGCTTGATATGCAGCTAAAGTCTATTATGCGACTTATATGACTTAACTTGAAAGATTTAAGTTGCTTGAAGCATATGCAATCCTTGGTCCTGAAGTACCACATCCTTAGTACAATTTGTGTACATATGTATCTTGCCATAACTATAAGCATGATGGCATTGAGAATGCATCTATGGAGATATTGAAGAGCTATTCCGCGACATTATATGAAGATGTTCATATCTATCAAGAATGATGATTTCAAGGTGCGGAATATTTATTCAAGTCAATATGGTTGATTTATTCATCAAGCATCTACCAAAGATCGTTTTGAAGATGATGCACAAGGTTGGAATGCAAATGCTCAAGGATATGAATTGATGTACTCATTAGGGGGAGTCAATGCGCGTTGCACTCTTTTTCCCTTACAAGGTTTTGTCCCACTGGGTTTTCCTTGCAAGGTTTTTAACGAGGCAACCAATAGGCGCATATTCAAACATGTGTACTCTTTTTCCTTACTTTAATTTTTCCCATTGGGTTTTGGTTTTAAGGTTTTATGAGGCACATCATTGAATAGACATTCAAGGGGGAGTGTTATGAAATAGAAGATTCTTACACTTCTATTTAAGGTGAATGTCTTTAATGTATCTAATTAGAGAGATTTTAGAGTTCTATTAGTGGTAGCTAAATCTTCCTCTCCCCTATAAATAGAGGTGCCCCCTACCATTGTAAATCATCCCTTGAGACCCCTCTCAACTCAATAAGAAGAACTCTCTCTACTCTTCTCTCTATTGCTATTGTTCTTGTTCTATTGTTCTTGTCTTTTGCTTTAGTTTATAACAATTTCATTATTAGTCTACTTATTTTTAGCATTACTTAGTTCTTTTAGATTATAATTTTATTATTATTATTTTTTTTTAATTTGTAATATTTATATTACATAATTTTATAGTCGAATATTTTAGGATAATACCATGACACATCTCATATTTTTTATTAGTTTCTAGAAAATCAATTTATGTAGTTGTATCTTACTAGGGTTAAAAAAATATTTCAAGTACGAGTTATATATGTTGTTTTAGGAAGATTTTATCAGAAAAAATCCGAAAATTTCCCGAAAAATTTGAGATTGAAAATTCTAAATTTTATTAGTTTAATTTAATCTTTAAATTTAATAATTCGATCTAATTAATTTAGTTTAATAATTATAAGATCCGAACCAACGTAAAATATGAACACCACTACTCTAAAGTTAAAACGATACTAAATTGTTATCGGGATTTTCATGATAATGATTGTTATTGAGAAGAAAGGGAAGATAAAAAGAAGGAACGATTCACGCAGCTAATAATAATAATAATTACATTTGAATATGATACAACTGTTTCTTCTTTTTTTAGGCACGCCGAGTTGCTAAATTCCTTTCACTAGCTACTGCACACGTGTATTCGATACTTATATCATTAAAATTAGGGGTGTACAAAGGTAACCGATAAACTATATTAATTCGATAATTCGAGTTAAATCAAGAATAAAAAACTCAATTATGATTTGATTTGACATTGAAAAAAACCCGATCATAGTTGATTTGGTTTGGTTTTAACTAAATAAAAGTCAAACCGAAACCAAATAACCCGACATTACATATATAGAAATTTTTGATATATTTAATATATAAATATACTTATTGTAATGTAATTTATAAATATTTCTTAAAAAATGTCATAATTTTATCTTTTAAGGTATTATTTCAAGGTTGGACTAAGAACTTTTGAATGCTCCAATAAGTTTTATAGCCATTAATATTAGTAAATTATATAACGCTAACAATCAATACTAATGCTAACAAAAGACATTCAATTCAATATTACGAACGACAATGTATTGAATGTCTATTTATTGTTTTGCAATAATTTAGATAAAAATGCATAACATATTTTTATTTTGCTTTAACTTTTAGTCATGTAATTAATACTCCCTTATTAGTCTATTTATTTTAGCATGACTTAGTGCTTTTAGATTATGTTTATTTTTATTATGACATTTTAATTAACAGTATTTATCTTACATAAGTTTATTTTTTATATTGTTGAATAATTTAGGATAATGTCATGACACATCTCATATTTTGTATTATTTTTTTGAAAAATAATTTATATAGTTATATCTTACTAGGATTAAAGAAATATTTTGAGCATGCGTTATATGTTTTGTTCGACGAAGATTTTATCGGGAAAAAAATTCGAAAAAACCCGAGAAAAACCGATATTAAAAAACTCTAGTTTTATTAGTTTGGTTTGATCTTTAGATATAATAATCCGACACAACTAATTTGATTTGGTAATTAGAAAATCCGAACCAACCCGACCTATATACACCCCTAATTAAAATCATTACTAGTAAAACATAACAACATAAAAGAATCCTCGCAGTTTACATAACTTTCTCCGAAATCATATATCTCTGCACTTTCAAGTGAATGGTTATGGCCGAACCCAAACCAGAAAATAAAGCTAATACTGTCATTCTTTTCTATAGCACATCGTTTGTTTCGAATATTTTAAATATTATTGCAAAATATTGTTGTAATATAATATAAAAATTAATTTCGAAAATATTTGATTTTATAGTAAATTATTATTATATAAGAATATTGCTATAGAAAAATCTGATTGTATATTAAATAGACACGACATCCTTTAATACAAGTTACTGTTATCCCGATGCCCATACCCTGTATTGTCAAACTCTTCGCCATTGTTTCTATTGACCTTAATAGCTTAGCTTGTTTGGATGGTTGTTACCTATTGATTGTTACATTAAATACATTATTTGTTACTTAAGTTGTATCGTATTGTTAAATTTCTTGTTAATGACAAAATATACCACTTTATGTGACGACCGATTTGATTTGATTGCATCGTTATATTCGTCTTTTTCACTCAATCATCCTTTATTTTATTTATTAAATAATTTTATTTTATCATCTACCTTATATTTTTATGTAATAATTTTACCCCGTATCATAATTTTTCTCTATAATATTGTAACAACAACAACAACCCAGTATAATCCCACTTAGTAGGGTCTGGGGAGAGTAGTGTGTATGCAGACCTTACCCCTACCCTTGGGTAGAGAGGTTGTTTCCAAATAGACCCCCGGCATCCTTCCCTCCAAGAACTTCCCACCTTGTTCTTTGGGAGACTCGAACTCACAACCTCCCGGTTGGAAGTGGGGGTTGCTTACCATCAGAGCAACCCCTCTTGTCTCTATAATATTGTAAGTTTAATCTTTATATTACTGATGCATGAAACGACGTCAAACGATGCAATCCATCCAAATATTGCATTCATCAAATAATACAATACATTCATTATGAAACGATACGTAACAACTATCCAAACAAGCTGCAAGTCTAACCCCTACTCTTGTTCTTAAATGGTGGCATCCTAGTCAACTTGCATACGAAACATTCCACCTACACAAATAACAAGTAACTCTATCCATCAAGATTTGAACCTCTTGCCCGACTTCGAAAAGCAAAAAGTATTACAAAAAATCAAAAAATAAAACAAAACGCCACACATTTATCATTCTAACTAGTTAACTTATCCGCACATCGCGCGGTTAATATATATAAAATAATTCATAGTACAAAATATAAATAAATATAAGTAATGTAAGATGTACGTACCTCGATTATCAAAATCCAAGTGTATAACAAAATACATATGAAAAATTAAAATAAAGAAGCAAATCCAAATTAAAGCATCACAAAATTTGTAGCTTTGTAGTAATAAATTACTCGAGGAGATTAATCTTCTTCATAATACGTAAAGGTGATGTATATTAATAATTAACACTCCATTAATTATCATAAAACTAACATTTATCGAAGACCTTTGGTCTTATATATCTCCTCTCATATTGTTATTTAAATAGTATTCATCAATAATATTAATTAATTAGTGTAAAGCTAAAAAAGTTAACATTTATTGAAGACCTTTGGTCTTATGCAACTTCTCTTACATTTCATAATTATTTAAATGTTATTCATAACTAATATTTATTATAAAACGTATTAGATTAGATAGTAGTAAAACTTAATGAGCTTTAACAAATTGTCTTCCATTAAATAAAAAGAAAATATGAAGTGACAGCTAGGAGCATACATAGACCGGGTTGGTTCGGATTTTACAATTACCAAATCAAACCAATTGTGTCAGGTTATCAAATCTAAATACCAAACCAAATCAATAAACTCGGGTTTTTCGCTCTCAGATTTTTTCGGGTTTCTCGGGTTTTCGGGTTTTCGGGTTTTTTCTAAACATTTTTCAATAAAATCTTCATAGAACAAAACATATAAATTATGCTCAAAATATTTCTTTAATCCTAGTAAGATACAACTATATAAAGTATTTTCCAAGAAAATAATACAAAATATGAGATGTGCCATGGCATTATCCTAAAATATTCAATAACGAAGATAATAAAATTGTGTAATATCAATATTGCTAATTAAAAAGCCATAATAAAATAAATATAATCTAAAAATACTAAGTCATGCTAAAATAAGTAGACTAATAAGGGAATATTAATTACATGACTAAACGCTAAAGAAAAAATAAAAATACGTTGTGCATTTATCTAAATTATTGCAAAAAAATAGATATTCAATACATTCCCGTTCATAGTATTGAATTGAATGTCTTTTTTTAGAATTAATATTGATTTGATTTTGGTTTTAATTTGGCTTTTGTTCGCATTATGTAATTTACTAATGTTAATGGCTATAAAACTTATTTGAACATTCAAAAAGCTCTAAGTCAAACCTTGAAATAATACCTTAAAAGATAAAATTATGAATTTCTTTAAGAAATATTTATAAATTACATCACAATAAGTATATTTATATATTAAATATATCAAAAAGTTTATATATATATATATATATATATATATATATATATATATATATATATATATATATATATATATATATATATGTGTGTGTGTGTGTGTGTGTGTGTGTGTGTGTGTATATATATAATGTCGGGTTGGTTTGGTTTCGGTTTGACTTTCTTTAGTTAAAACCAAACCAAAACCAACTATGGTCGGATTTTTTTTCCCAATACCAAACCATGGTCAGGTTTTTTTTCTCGGGTTGACTCGGATTATCGGGTTGATGCGGTTTGTCGGTTTACTTTGTACACCCCTAGTGACAGCTATGGTGTTATCCTTTTCTTCTCCTAATTCTTTGCAAAAGTTCCTTTGCTTCTTCTATTCATGACACTCATCCTATAATTTGAAAAACATAATTAACTCATCGAAATGAAAAAATGAAAAAGAACTTCCAAGTATTCGAGAAGCAAAAGGTTCGAAAAAGAAGGAGAAAACTTATTTTTATGTGATATATGGTAACGTTAAAAATGTACGTTCTTCATCATTTCCTCTGATGAACATTGCAAGACCAATATACTACCATTACTTTTTTCTCAGTCCAACTACTCTAGCTGTATATGAAAGTTAATTATACAAATAGTGAAAAATTGTTGATTTAATCCGAAAAAATATTGAAAATAAAGAAGTTGTTACCCGGGGAAGAATGAAGAAGTTCTTTCATCTCAATATGTACAAAACTCTAGGATTTGTTGGACTTTGTTATACATCTGTTAAAAATTGCAGGATCAAAATTTTTTAAGAAAAAAATATAAAAGATATTTTGATACGAAATTTACTTACTCACAAATTAAACAGCATACTGGAATGATCTGTAATTGCTTATTCTTAAAATTCAAAATAAATAATGAAATATAGAAGAGGAAATAAAAAGTCTATAACTTACTTGGATTAAATAAATAAAAAAAGGTAAAAAGAAAAACTCATCTTGCTTCTAATTCTTTGTAGTGTCAGGATCCTGTTACCAGAAAAATGAGAAGAAAAATAACTTTATCTATGCCTAGCTTTATATTATATATAGATATAGAATATAGATAGATAGATAGATGCTTATACACGCTGCGCAATACCTGAAAGTTCTTCAGCATATCAAGTAGTACCTCATTTAACTGAAGAAACCCAGATACATCAACTATAAAGCGAGAAAATAAAATTTTACAAATACATGGCTCTGAAGCATTATACTAAATGGAACAACGCCTCTTCACAAGGGTGATTAGAGTGCATCAAAACCCTTGCACTCTCCCTCCATGGGTAATTCCTCAAGCAGCTTCTCCCTTTCTCCTTTCACGGTTCCTCATGGACTCAATCGGAAACTTTTACTGGAAAAATCTGGTGACTGGATTAATGCTCTTCTGCTAAACATACTCCTTAAAAGACCAGGAGAATCTCTACCAGAAGTAGAGCAAAAATAATACTCCACTTTACTAATTTGGACCCAGTGCTTTACCCTGGCAACTTGTTTCTGAGGGCTCTTTGGTACTATGAATGTGGAAGATGAAAACTCCAAGTCTTTGCATCTCTCTTATATATAGGTAAACGTACCTCTGGCGAAAATATAGATAAAGAGAAGAATTCAAGTGTAATGCGCTTCAGACAAAACTGCAACATGTCGGCCAATGATGAATGCTCCGCGAACCAAGAATTTGCCTAGCCTCTGATATTTTGCTTGCTTATTGATATTGTGTATTGCTTCATGGGCAGCACCGATTCTTGAGGCATCTGCCATTAACCAAAAATGTTTTAGATTCTAAATTAAATAGGCATCAATAAAGAGGCAAAGATTCAAGCATATTTGATCATTGGGGTAATTGAGTCATCAAGCAGAAATACATTATACACTACGGTACTGAAATTCGAAGGTCCAAAACTTGTTCCTGCAGCTGTGCAGCATTAGATGGCAGATGATTTTCATTTGCACTTGCTTTCACTGCAGGAACACCTAGCTGGGGTTATCAACAAATAGTACCCTACTGGTTTTGCTGAAGTATGAATTAGTAAAGCCCAATATTGCCCATTTTTTTTCCTTTACTTCGTTTCGGGTGTAAAATGCTAATGTAAACTATTGTAAAATTAAGAATCAATTCAACAGATCAGCCATATTGTCCATCAAAACTTACTTGCAAGTCCTGATGACACGCCCCACAAAAGCCCCTTGCCACTATTCCAGAACCCATAACAATCACATCTGCAAGAATTCTCACAACCTGCAATTAAGAAGACAGAACAGATGTAAACCAGTGTTTTAAAAGGCGTTCCTGGGTCGAGGCCTACCAAAAATGCCACGGACCGATAGTGGGGGGCGAAAGTTTCGTAACGCGTACGCCCAAAAGTTCGAGGCGTAGTCCGGGCGAGTTTTTTGGTTGAGGCGTAAGCCCAAGAGACATCTTTTTAAAAAGGAATTGAAAACATTAAATTTAAATGTAAACTTTTTAATATTGCTAAAAGCCCTAAATTAGAAGTCTTTCCCAATTCTTTCCGCTAGTCTACCTCTACCAAGAGCAACGATTTATCACTTTTTTTGAAATAGAAAACTTCATTCTTCTCCATAAGTCAAATTCAACAGGTTTGTTTCTTCCTCCATGCAAAAACTTCATAATTTTGAACTCATTACTTTCCTTTCTTTTTATAATTTACTTTTAGTTAGTAAATATGTATATAATTAGTTTTTAAGTTCAGTTCTTCTCTTGCTCTCTTTCAAAATATTATATGGGATTATACGTATGTGTGCTTTTATATGCATTGATTAGATTTATATATAATTTCACTTATTTATTTGAGATTTATAATTTAGTTAGATAATATGGGATTTCACTTATATATAATTATTTAGGATTTATATGTAATTTCACTTTATTTGAGACTTCTATATAATTTCATTAGATAATATATATATATATATATATATATATATATATATATATATATATTATCTAATTTATAGGAGTAGTTTTTTTAAAAAAAATTTTATGCAATTTTACCTATTTAATAGTATTTTTTATAATTATATTATTTTATAAAATATTAAAAATTAAATACCCATGGGGCTTACGCCCCGTGCCTCGAGGCTTACGCCCCGCTGAGGCATATGCAAAACGCTTCGCCGTACACCCGCGCCTTTTAAAACACTAATGTCAACCAACCAACAGACTTATGTGAAACATGAGTGTTCTCCCAGATAAAATTAGTTCCGCGTAGCAAAGAAACTACATAAGAGAAGTCTAATTGATACCAAAAGTTGAAAGTAATATTCCTCCTAAACAATAACGCAACTTCTGTTCCAATGGTATAATGAACCTAATAAGTTGCTCACTTTTTTTCCTTTATGGTTGGTAGTTCTTCGGCTTCTTTTTCCAAATTTCTTTTTTTTGCAATAGAGGCTCAGTTCAAAACAGGACTCTATCTTCCCAAGAACCTCTGCCAAATGAGCATCAGTAAGCACATTATTCTTTAACCATCCAAGTAGCAGTATTGCAAAACCAAGATAACATTACCAAGACCGGTGCCCAGGGGAAGCAAATACAAAAGAATAGGTTGCAAGGCTATGGAAGTCAAAACTGTTTGAAGCCAGCATGATACCAACAACAACAACAACAACAACTACCCAGTATAGTCCCACAAAGTGGGGTCTGGGGAGGGTAATACGTAGACAGGCCTTACCCCTACCCGAAAAGCCAGCAGGATACCAAACTAGTTAAATACATTCTTTAAATCTCTCTCAAAATAAAATAACAAACTCAGGCGAGAGCAATTCAAATGAGGCTTTTTCAGTATTGCAAAATCATCCAGAGGTTTTCATACATTACTCAACAAGCTACCATGGCACACTCATCATTTTTGTGACACTTTTTAACAATTTTCTGCTTAATAATAGTTGTAGACGTAAAAATTAATAAAGATTGTCCTTTCTCTAACAGTTTAAACTTATAAACTAGCCGGCCACACAATTCAGTTAACTTTGTAGATTAGATAGTTCATACACTTCAATATGATATTAGCGCATATCAAGCATACCAGAATAGAATGAAGTTTGGTGTTCGAGCCTCACCATCACCAATCAAGAAAAACACAGAGAGGGAGTTTTGCAAACCAATTATTAAATCGAAGTTTTTACACAATACAATACACACACTTCAATAGTAACAATCCTATACATTGCTACAATTTTAAGTGAATTTATGTCATACAATTTTTGTCTATTGGAGATAATGGGACAATAAGTGGGCGATGTAGATACTGTGGAGGCTGGGGCCTTATTAGTAGTATAAATTAAATGAGCTTGCTTGTTTCCTTTATAACCAAGAATGATGAGAACAAAAAGAAACACCTCTATGTATTCATTTCACCACTTGCCTGTAAAACTAAATCACCACTGTAATGCAGTTCAACTTATGTGATAGTTTACCTATCACTAGAAAATTAATCATATGAGACATGTCTCCACATTTTAGTGGCGCACGGTTCGAAATCCCTGCGGCTAGTAGATAATGGGCCTGTCCCTCTATCCTTCTTCACCTAAATACCAAACCTTTGTCTACGTCAGCGTTCGATTTACTAATTCTTAATTCATATTTTCAGTTTATCTAAGATCTCTCACTTATATGAACTGTATCTCTTACTTGAAGCCATCCAATGTTAACATTTCCTTTTTTCTTTTCCTTAAAGTTGAATAGGTTGATTACATAATCAACAGATTAAACATAGGAACAATAAGAATGAGAAGAAAGGCAAAGGGAACACAATAATCTCATAAGGAAAAAAGACATCATTGCCATTGCCAGAAAAGGGGTCCCTTCCATTCCATTTCAAAGAGACATCATTTGGTGGTTTAATAGCAGGTCCTGCATCAGTAGGCTCAAATTAAGTATTCTTCCAGGTTGAAGACTGAAATAACTAATCTAAGCCAATCAAAGATTATGTACATGAATCCCTATGCGAAAGTGGGAAGAAAAAGAAAAATGGAATATCAGCAACAACAAGCCAATAAAAATTGTTATAAGCTAAACCATCTGATAAGATAAATGGAAAGATTAGTCCCGTATGGGTCACAAAATAATTTGAACAACTAGCCTCATATGGGTAATAAAAATTCATAGCTACACATGTTCTGAATCTCCTCAGTCCTCACAAGCATGCGACCGCATTAAGGGGAAAACAGCTACTTATGTTTAGAGGCATAGTAACGCAACAACCAAATACAGTTTCGCATTCCAACAAAAAAGAATCACGAGAAATACAACATGTTTACTTTAGCAGCAGATTAAGGCTCGCACGTGTCAAAAATCAACACAAACATGATAGCGATACACGCCATTTACAGCGCATCCTGACAGCTTTCCGTTAATGTCTAAGCTTTTTTAGTAATGTGTTAAAGTTAACAAGGGTGATTTGGTAAAACTGACAAAACTGTTAGAGCCTATAAAACTCCCGCTTACAATTGGAAAACCCTCACAGCCGCTCCTGTGCTATTGCTTTCACTCCTCATTGGTCTCTCTGCCTACTCCTCTCCTCTTTCATCTAATTCACAGCCGCAACTAAGCCCTCAGGTGTCCTTTTCCCTCCCTCCGGTGCATCCCTGCTAATCTCAATTATTCTCTTATAAAGAGTAAATTTTTGGTCCAGCCTCCATCGATCTTTAGTTTGTTTTAACAAATGACCATGTATGTAACAAGCATTTAAGAATGTCAATCTGAGATCTAATCTTAGTTTTCATTGTTTTCCAATTTAAGACTTTTTTTTTTTAGATTAAACTTGCTTTTCCATTGATCTCAAAAAAGATGTACAATATTACTATCCAGCAACATTTGGACTAGCTACTGATCTATACTCAATGCTAACAGTGTAACTATACAATTCTACTCTCATTACATACATGTATCCTATCATTAAGCAGTAACTAACAAGCTAAGGATAGTAATTGAGCTGTCGCAGCCCATCCTGCCATTGTCTGCAATTTCTTCCACAAAGATGTGTCAATAATGCAATCTCCTTATATATCAACTCTTCCACAAAATTAGCACCTTCAAACCTCATGTGATTCCTTATTCTCCAAATCAATGCAACAGTAGTGATAAATGCAGATGCAGTGATTGCATTTCTCCACTGGTTGCTGTTAGCTTTGCTGCATATCCACATGAGTTCATTATCCCAGCAGCCTATAGTTTTAGAGTATCCCAACCAAACACAAATTCTGGACCATATTCTGTTTGTGACACTACATTCAAAGAACAGATGGTTAAAACTTTCAATATTCTGCTGACAGAAAACACAAGTAACTGGAAGTTGCAGTCCCATTGCCTGCAATCTATCAACTGTGGGCAGCCTATGGTGTGCAGCAAGCCAGGCAGTAAACTTATGTCTAGGAAGCACATTTTTAATCAGTAACAGCTTTTTCCATGTAACCTTAGTGAAGCTGGGCATCAAAGAGAGGTAAAGCTTCTGTATATTAAACCTGTTCTGCTTGCATACACTGTGTAGTCGACCATGCAAATCCCCTTGAAGCTGAGTGCTCTCCATTATGCTTGTTCTACTCTCCAGTATCTTTCTAACCACCCAAGAAGCAGCCTTTGGTATGGTAATAAGCTCCAGATTTAAGCATGTCTATCTCAATTCTAATCTTTGTTTTCAGGATTTTCCTTTCGGGCCGCAAAGCTAAAGATATACACGAACACCTCTTAGGAGTAGCGCCATTAAAGGTCAGTGTTCTTTATTTCTGTCTCTTCTTTTTTCTGGGATAGTAATCACAGTTCCTTTAACGCTCTTTCTCTATATAATTTATGTATATGTGAAGACTCTGTTGAAAGATGTTGCTGGTTTTATGTGTGTTCGTCAGGGGTTTTCTTGTTTTAATAATAGACCATATAACAAAATGAATTGCCGGCCTTAGATAACACTTGGCTCCTTTAACTTGGACTGTCCAACATTGTCCCTCTGTTGCCTCACTCTCAAACTGACAGATCTCATACCGATGTCTAAACCCAAAAAGAGGGAAATTTACTTTAAAAGGAGAATAAAGAACAGGAGCACACATATAATTAGTACTGAAGTGCCCTTTTATGAACGGACATAATAATCGTCCGCATATAAATGTGTCACAGAAAAAAAAACTCAAATTCTATCTCTGAAAGGAGTGTACAGACTTTCAAATGAGCATTCCTTAGTAGGAAGTTGCTCACCCAGCATGTGTATATGGAAAATAAGAAAAAGTAATCACTAACTTGAAGTAATTCATCTTTTTCTTCGGTAAGTAATTAGTATCCGTTTATACCAAGATAATTTACTAAGCCAGACCCAAAAAATCTACAAGTTGAACACGTCGTCCTTAGCGCCCCAAAATCCAGAAAAAGCCAAATAGATCATGGAACGTGCCATGAACCAAAAGAAAATATCAGTAAGAACTATTTCTGAATCACATATACCAGTAACGAATCTGGTCAGGTGGCAGAGATATACCTAAAAATCAAGTCACTTATGATACGATGAGCATGTTGATAAATTTCGTGCAAAGAACAAATATAGCACGCGAACATGGAAATAAATGTAAATGCATTTCAATATATAGCAGAGAATATTATTTTTACTTTTCCAATTAGATTGACGATCATAATTACACAATATATGTATTCCTCACCAAAAGAACAAATCATAACTATATTATATACAACAACAACAACAACAACAACAACAATAACAACAACAACAACAACAACAACTACCCAGTATAGTCCCACAAAGTGGGATCTGGGGATGGTAATATGTAGACAGGCCTTACCCCTGCCCAGGCTGTTTCCGATCGACCCTCGGCTCAGGAGAGAAAAGGAATAACAAAAACAAAGGGCATTAATAACTGCAGCCGAAATAACATAAATAATTGTCTAAACATAAAAACCATAAATAAAATGGCATGCAATAATATCAAACAATAACTACGAGAATAACTACCGTAAGGGGACACAGTCCAATATATGGGTCATCTATGGAGAGCCCCACCCAACCCCGGGAAAGGAGTACAAAAATTCTAGAAACCCTTACACTACAACCTTGATACTAGACCTCCAGACTTCCTATCAAGGGTCATGTCCTCGGAAATTCGCATACTATCCATGTCCTGCCTAATCACCTCTCCCCAATGCGGGGAGTATAGTACAAATAAAAAAATTCACTACCATAAAAGACTCCTCACTAAAAAATTTATATAGTTAAGTTTCCAACCATATATAGGAGTAGGTTCTCAGCATGTGCTCATATGTTTCTTAAAGAGGTTAGCTTATGCCTATGTTACTGTATCTATGCAAGATACTTACCAATTCAAATATCCTATTAAATACAGCTACAAGAAGGTCCCTGTAAAGCAAAATACTAAAATTACAATTACGCAGGAGAGTGAATTTCAATGTATTCAACAAAACACAGAGCACTTCGTCTGAGGATTTTCACCGAATAGAAAAAGACATAAAAGGATTCATCGAATAACCAAAAGGAGGAGCAGATTAACAAAATATGTCTTAGTTTGAACAGAATCAAAAGGATTAATCAACAATTTCACCTCATTAAACTACAAAAGTTTCAGGTTGTTGCACGAAATTAGAATTAGATAATGAGAAAGAGGGGAGAAAAACCTGGCTTCGGCGAGGGTGAGACAAGTAAGAAGCAAATACTTGAAGGAAACAAGCAAGCCATGAAAGAGTGTAAAAGTTTGTTCCACCAACTTACTCTCAGACGGTTATTTTACAACCCATTTCTTAAACTGAGCCCCTTTACGGGTTTAGACTTAAGACCCGAACTAATTACTTCAACTGGCTATTTCCGCAAAATCACTTCGAAGGCCTGTATTTAAAGGTTAGCCACGATTTTAACTTTTTTGCAAACCTAACCTCCTATTCACTCTCTTAACAAACCAGGCATCATTCCGATATTCTTTTCAATGGCATAGCCGCTCTTTTTTTGTCTGTATTAAAAAGTTAAATCATTAGTTTAATAGAATTGCAAATATAAACAACCTTTTGTTTTAGCTGGCCGATTACTACCTCTTTCTACTTATTATTTTATCTTTACGGTTTCGAACAAGCAATTTTTGTACTTATAATTTAAATTGGTTGATCATCTTCACAGTCAACCTCCTAATTATCCAACTAAAAGGCGTCAGACATTTTATTTTCTTTCCAACATCTCTAGTATAGCATATAAATTAAATTAATATATAAACTTTATACTAAATCAAATAAAATGAAAGTACTAAATATTGTTGTACTTTAGGCTGGAAATAACAACAACAACAACAACTACCCAGTATATTCCCACCAGGTGGGGTCTGGGGAGGGTAATATGTAGACGAGCCTTACCCCTGCCCGAAAGGGCAGAGAGGCTGTTTCCAATCAACCCTCGGCGCATAGGATAAAATGAAAAGCTGCATTAAAACAAAGACAAAATTAGAAACAAAGGCAAGACAAAACAAAATAATAAAGCATAAGTAATCCCGCAGAAATAACGTAAATAATTATGTAAACATAAGAAACATAAATACAGTCGCATGCAATAATAACAAGTAGAAACTACCATACTAACAGCCATAAGGGGACATAAGCTAAAATACTAATCATCTATGAGTGACCCTACTATCCCACACCCAACCCCGGAAGAGGCGTACGAAGAACTCTATGAGCCCCTAGCCTACAACCCTGATTCTAGACCTCCAGACTCCCCTATCAAGGGTCATGTCCTCGGTAACCTGCATTCTAGTCATGTCCTGCCTAATCACCTCTCCCCAATGCTTCTTAGGCCTCCCTCTCCCTCGCCGACCACCAACAATCTCCAGCCGCTCGCAGCTCCTCACCGGGGCATCGGGACCCCTCCTCCGTACATGCCCGAACCACCTCAGCCTCGCTTCCCGCATCTTCTCGTCCACCGGGGCCACCCCTACCTTCTGTCGAATAACTTCATTCTTGATCTTATCTAGCCTGGTGTGCCCACACATCCACCTAAGCATCCTCATCTCCGCAACCTTCATTCTCTGAACATGAGGGTTCTTCACGGGCCAGCACTCCGCCCCATACAACATCGCAGGTCTAACCACGGCTCTGTAGAATTTCCCCTTGAGTTTGTGTGGAATTTTCTTGTAACACAGGACCCCTGAAGCAAGCCTCCACTTTGACCACCCCGCTCTTATCCGATGGGTGACGTCCCCGCCAATCTCTCCGTCCCCCTGAATCACAGACCCAAGATATCGGACACTGTCCCTCTTGGCGATGGCCTGAGAACCAAGCATCACTTCCCTGCCTACCCCACTCGGCTCGTCGCCAAACTTGCACTCCAGATATTCTGTCTTAGATCTGCTTATTTTGAAACCCTTAGACTCGAGGGTTTGTCTCCATACCTCTAACCTTTCACTAACACCGGCCCTCGTCTCGTCTATCAATATTATATCATCAGCAAAGAGCATACACCAAGGCACATCCCCTTGGATATGTCGGGTTAGAGCATCTATCAGTAAGGCGAACAACAGGGGGCTCAGCGCCGATCCTTGATGGAGTCCCATTACCACAGGAAAATGGTCTGATTCGCCACCTACCGTAATAAATACAAATCCTCAAGAGACGTAATAATATGACATATGTTAATACTTGGATATAACGCCTTGACAAATGTATTCCCCAAAAAAGGAAGAAAAATGATACGTTTTTTCTTAATTGAAAAGTTCCTTAATAATCACCTAATTATTAGCTTAGCATCAATATTTGTTGAGCTTTCCCCAGCGTCAATTTTCTTTTTCTTGTTCGAGTGATTATCATTTGAAGGGACCTCATCATCATTAGACATTCTATTTTCTGAACTCTCATTATCATCTTTAATTATAACATCTTCCTTTACATCTTCAATATCATCATTATTGTCTTTTTCATCAAACTCCTCTTGTAATTTCCCAATGGCATACTCCAGCTCTCTATTAACCTTAGGATTTTGCAAAAACTCAGATATGTCAAGTGGGCAAGCTGGGCATTTCATACAATTCTTCTTTGTCCGAAGGTTTCTCCCATTATGGCATTCCCTTTCCTTTATAAATGCTTGTCCTTTAAATGCTTTCTCAAGGCAACCTTTGCAAAAGTTATGAGCGCAAGGAGTTGTCACAGGTAGAGTTACCACATTCTTGCATAGTAGACAGCTGAACCCTGCATGCGTCAAATTACAAATTAATTACTACTTTGATTAATTAATCTTACTTGCATATATAAGACTTATCCAACAAAGAAATTGAAGGGAAAGGGTAGGGGCGAAGGCGCGAAGCTATGTTGGTCTAAGGTGGTCAACTCACCACACTTCGCCGAAAATGTGTTACATATACTATATATATATATATATATATAGTACTATACTAGGATTGGTTTTGCTTAACCTTTTAAAAGTGTCTTGTTAATAGATGTTTTCTGAGCTTTCTTTGGTGTCTTCCTTGCTCTTTTCCCATCCGTCGAACTTCCTTCAATTACCTTTTGTTGGCTGGGCGGTGGTGGCTTCTTCCACTTCCACCTACCTTCTCCCCCCTGGCCAGACATGCTTTTTTTTTAAAAAAAATCAAATAAAATTTTGACGAAAACATCCTAGAGATATTTAATACTCCTATTATTAGTACGTTTAAATTGTCGTAACAGATAATCTGCTTACTTTTTAGGTTATAAATAATCGCTATTGTTTTATGAACAGTTACCTGTAATTATTTTTACATAACTTGATATTAGAAAAGTCTTTCACATTGTCAACATATACAAATTAAACTCCTTGAATAGTTGTACCGGGTACTATATATATAGATACTTGAAATTTTTCTAAGAGTTGAAGTTAATTTGTGATGGAGAACTGAAAACAAAAAATTGCATGCTAATTAATTAAAGTACCCAAAAAGTTTACTATAAGCAAAAGAATATCATACATCATAATCCCATGAAGGACTGCAGGTCCTCTCAAAAACGTCAAGTGCCTCTTCAAGTTCAGGAATTTCTGGCAAGGGCCGAGGCGTATCCCCAAGCTCATCACTACATCATGAAGAATATAATGAATCTTCAGTTGTAGAGTAATTAATTAGGGGAAGAAGCAACACAATTATATATAAGAAAACACAAACCTCGTCCAAGGGGCAGGTTCATTATCACATCTTACAAATAAGTACCTACACATCTTGTAGCCCTGATGATACAAATACATATAATATCTCAAATTTATTGATCAGCTGAATTAATTAATATTGACAAGTAGCTAGAGAAGTTCACGGAATCTTGGAGTTTAAAAGAAATATTTTAACCTGTTTTCCCATTTTCCTCCAACACTTCTCGATCTTGTAGACACCATCATAACGAAGACCATCCTGTGGGGCATAGGACGATCGCTTTTCTTTGTGGGATCTGACAATAAAAAATGTGTATGAGTCAACTTGAATAGAAAAAATATCTTACATTAATTGTTACACCAGTTCTAATCATTGTATTTAATTTATATACAATAATTAACTACAAGGGAGTCACTTGCTTTGTGAAAAAAAATATATTCATCATAAAATTCTATGATATATTACCTAACAACACGAACTGGATAACCTTCTTGGCAGCTGACTCGCAAAGCTTCGTTGGAATTGGTGAATGATTGATCAAATGATTGATCCTTATTTGTTCGTTTGTTGCCACTTAGATCCCTTCCCCCACTGCATATATATTGCAATAAGAGTAGGAAGAGTCTTAATTAAGTTCTTGTAACATAATAAATTAGATGGAAGAGGGAGTATTCGAGATAAGCAAAATCTCAATTGCTTATATTGTTATTCCCTCCTATAGCTAAAGGCGTCAGTTAGGAAGAGTTATAATATAATAAAGTTTAAGTTATGTACATCGTCAGAAATTTATAAGTAGAATTACAAACCATGCCTCGAGTCTAAAATACTACCTTCAGTTGAACCAGAAATGTTGAAAGCTCATATATAAAGATAATTAATTGTACCTTCCGGTGTAGAGAAACCATTCTCCATGGTCCTCGTCATCTTCATATCCACCTGAGAGCACCACAGATTGCGCACCATATTTTGTTTGTCCAGCAATTCCGGCCACATGGGGCCAGTGCACACCCCATTGCCTGCAATTCAACCGATGTGTCCACGACTCCCCTACTAAAACACCTTGATTTCTCTCCTGATCATTCTCGGCCAATATTGGGCCGAAATGATCTGAAGGGATGGTCACAAATATTCTCCCGCTTGATGCATTAGCCATTCCAGACCTTTTAGCTGCCCCTTCCCTAATAAATGGATTGTCAGGACGGATTTCCTCACTCACCTGCACAGATAAATTCGAAAATTTAAATTTGATGGTTTCAATCTTTAAGGTATTTCATTATCTTATACTATTCGAAATTAGTTTTAGTGATTTTTCATATAATGTCAAGATATTAGTTTGGGTTGAACTTATAGACGATTTATGTATAACTCCATTTGCCAAATCTGCTCACCTGATGATAGGCTGGTTGAGGCCTTCTAGGGGCATTATTCTTTCTCGATTCCTTCGCCATTCTTATGGCAGTCACTAATGCCGAGTTTATACGAGGCTGATCAATCATTTGGCCACTAATTTGAGAACGGCACTTGACACATCTATCTTTACCTTGACCAATCCATTTCTTAAAGCACTTTAAGCAGAAGTTATTGCCACAGGATGACTGAAAAAATAGAAAGAAAAAAAAACTATTAGGACATAGAAGCGTCAGTACTATATAACAGAAACCCTGAAATGATTATAGAGTGTGCATCTATATATATACTTCTCATGCATACATACAATCAGCCGCCGATGTACATGCGGTGATGAGTTTTAATTAATTGAATCCCTTTCGTCCGAAAAATTATATTTTGCAAACAAAAATACATATCGATTAACTTTACATAAGGGAAGTTTCTTGTGAAACGGCAAAGGTGGTCAAATTTAAAATTCAGATTAGATTACGCAGATTTAAATCCCAAGTGTGGCATTCTTGCATTTTTTTTATACCCTTGATAGAATTTACAACCTGGAAACTGCATAGAACACATATCAAAATAGTTGTATTAGATCTGGAAAAGGAAACCTAGATCGAAGAAAGTAGACATGAGAAGGAATCATTTTTCTAAAAGATGATTTTAGATCGATATACCGTTACGGGCCTATCTGGAAGCATATAACAAAAGGGACATTTGATGCTTTCACCAAGCACAGCCAACACATCTTTTTCTTCATTCTCATCTTCTTTATTCGCGTTATCATTCTGATGTTGTTTTCCACTGACTATCTCTTGTCTCCTTCTCGCCTTCTCTTCTTCCGTCATCGACGTATCCGCTTCGATCTCCCGAATCTTCGCCACTAGTTCTCCGCCGGCGGAAGCAGGCGGCGGCGCAGCCACCCCTGTTAGACCTGTCCCGGCACAATCAGGACACTCGAAGTTAACGACTGACGATAACATAACAGGTGGATTTTCCAGGCAATCCATGTGCCAGGGCGTTATACACGTAACGCAGGTGACTCTCTTCTCATGTGACGGCGTTTCTTTACATAGCATGCAAACGCCTTCGCCGGCAATCGGGAGTTGATTGATGGACGCCATTGGAGTAGCTAGGTTATCCGAAGATAGAAACGATGAAAATTAAGGAGATGGTGAGTAGCTAGTGTGAAGAAATCACAAAAACGTAAGAAGATTTTAGGTAGAAGAAGTGTTAAGATTAGCTCTATTTATAGTAGTGGGACAGGTTTTGGAGGAAAAAAAAATTTGAAATGGAATCCACTAAACTTTCACTAGATTACCTTAGAAACCATTGCTGAGAACTTAAAGTATATTTAGAGGAGACTAGTTTGACTATTTTTCATCAAACGGACGGATGAGATTGATTCTTAGTGTACCTGATGTAGAAGATTTTGTCATTTTTCCTGATGATATTTTTATTTACCGTAATCTGACTTTTGATTGTAGATTAGATTCTTGTAATATTTCTGTTTGTCTTTTAGGAATAAATAATTTTGTATAAAATCAAAGTATTTTCCACAGAAGCTACGCAGGAGGGACATGGACCATTCTACCCTCTAAGTCCACTGTCACTGGCTCACTGCTAGTAAAAATAGTAGCAATACTTGGTGGTGGGGGGGGGGGGGGGGGGGGGATAAAATACGATTGGTTCTTATGGAATTTTTTTAAAAACATACAGATTTTTAAATAAATTATATGTCAGGTATCATGAAATTTGTGTATTTGTTGGTGGTTTATCAAATGTACAGTCAAACAGCCAAGTAAGATTTCATCTGATATGCGAGTTTAGTAACATAATAATCTATTATTTTTTGGGTAAAACATTTAAATAAGATGTAGCAAATCTTAGAACAGGAAGTTTGATAGCACGTTTAATATCTTTAATTAAACTGGAAAAAGGATGAATTTTTTCTATATAAAATAGAACTAACTAATACAATTGATCAGTAGATCTTTAAAAATGGGTATTATCACTTTTAGGCCGCGCTAAAAACTATTTATGTTCAGTAGCCAAAAAGTGTATAAAATTTGTATAATTTTTGTATATAACATATACATTAATTGATGAATCTTTAAAATGTATATACATTTTTAGGCTATTATTTTGAGACCAGCTATATAGTATCATTTTTCCTTTTAAAAACTTGGATACTTATTAGTTATGTCCATAATCCCTACATTAATTGAGTTTATCTTAATAGGAATCTATTCTAGATTTTGAGATATTGAATCAGTAAATGATAAGCTTAGACAGGATTAAAAGGATTAACTCGTCTTATACTCGTAATAAAAATTATAGAATATATATATTTAAATTCTAAAAAAATGATAAGAACCTATATATTGCAGTTATGCCAATTAGTTTTGCTATATATTATTCACACTAGCTGGACAACACTGTTGAGGGTCGATCGATGGACAATTCCCTCAGACGGCTTTTCTGTTGAAATATTTTGATTTCTCGAAATTATCTATTGTTAGAGGACAAAAAGAGATATTACAATCATCTAATTTGCAATAAAAACAAGAATCAGATTACTGTATATATCATTCAGGAATAACAAGAAAATCTGCTATTTTTCCGAGTACATTAGGAATCAATGTAATCCGTCCATTTGGTCGAGAAGTCGTCAAACATAGTGTCTCCCCTAATTAAATTTCCTTTACATTTTCAGCCATTATGATTTCTTTCTTCCTTCAATATAATACCATCAATTTTTTTATTTCCTCCAAATCCAGTCTTGCCACTATATATAGAGGTAACCTTAAGACTCTTTCTACCTAAAATTTTCGAGCTACTTTGTGATTTCTACACATCATATCACCATATCCTTGTTCATATATCTTTGCTATTTCTAATTAACCTAGCTACTCCAATAGCGTTCATCGACTAGTTCCCAATTGACGCTAAAGGCATTCGTTTGCATTAATTATGCAAGGAAATGCCAGCACAGAAAACAGCCCTGGCACATGAATTATATGTCACTTGTGACTAGTAATTAAGTGTCAGCTCATAAAATACGATCTTATGTTACTGCAAAACTGATTGCAGTTTTCAAAAAAGTCATTGAGACGGTCAGGTCATATATAATTTAAATCCTTTCGAAAAATTAAAATTATTGAGATTATCGTATATTTTACTCATTTACCTACGGAAGAAGATAAAGGGGCTGTCATGGCTAATGCATCAGTTAAATTTTGGTTTAGTTGTAGTATTTGCGCCATATACATAAATCAAGACATAAATAAACAATGAATTCTCCAAATTTGAAATATCAAGTGCTCCTCCTTTCTGTTTGCTTCTTTCTTCTTATATTGCAATTATATACTAGCATTGTGTCGAAAAATCTAAGGTGCAACGAAAAAAAAAGGTGTAAAATCAGTCATTTGTTCAAACATTCAGGAATTTGCAACTGAACTTTGCGAGCCAGCTACCAAGAAGACTAAACATTGGTCCTTCGTTGCAAAAGCTATTTGCCTGTTGTCCTACACCATCACTACTCTTTTCTCCCAGTTTTTTTTTTGTTTAATATAAAGGGAGAAAAGAGTATTGAAGGAAGGATGAGTGGTAATTGGCTTATTTAATTTATTCTTATGAATATAACGATATTAATTGGAAAAAAATTGTTGAGAGAAGATAAAATTATAAATAGAAAGCTTTCCATTGGGGGAGAGTGGGGAATAAGATACTGATAGATATTGCCAAAAGATCATTAAAAGAATTCCATTGCTTTCTGAATTTATTTTACCGTCTTATTTTTTATTCAATGACCGTTAATTACTTAATTCACGAGCTCTTGCAAGTTTATAACACTAAGAAGTCCAACTTCGAAATTAGTGATAGTATCATACGATTTTCATTCGCCAAAAATTGTCACTTCTTTAAATTTGAATTGCCTATTTTTACCTATTTTTTAGATTTGACTATATGTCTATATTACAAAGATTACCACAACACTTTCACACTTATGAATTACAAAATCAATCTATGCAATTCCTATGGGCAAAGATTACTTGACATACGTCCGAAAATATTTACATCATACTATATATATCTATTTATACTATATTAAAAGCACGAAGACCCTTAGCGAAATGTCGTTCGTCTTTTTTACCCTTTAAAAATAAAATACACACTATACAAAATTGTCATTTAACTATTTTTCTAATATTTAGGACTTCAAAATTATCAAAATTTTCTATATTAACTTTTTCCTTATTTAAACTACATAATACCATATTCGTAAAAAAAAAAATACTAGCAAAATCAAAGTAGAAACTAGCGGGTACTTCGAACTCCTATACGGTTTAGGAGTGTTGGCTTTGTATAGAATTATTGCCGGTTAATTCTTTAAAATTTTACTATTTTTGTAAAATAAAAGAAAATTAATTAAAAGAGAATAAGTAGGAAGCAAATAAAGTCTTGTGCAATTAGAACTCCTTAATCTTTTTTTTCTTAAATGTAAGATGTTAATCTTGTAGTGTGAATGCTTCAAAGTTTATCACTATCCACTTTACTACAAATAACTTAAAATAATTAAAGGGTACAATGCACATGCATTAAAATTTACCAAAAAAAAGAACAAATCTAATTTTAAACCAAAAACTATTGAAGTTTCCTATACATTGTAAATCAAAACCTATAAACCTAATTAAAAATTATCTATAAATAAGTTTAGAAAATATAGGAATATAATTTTTATAATAATTATTTGTATTATAGCAATAATATACTATAAGATATTTAAAAAATTTCATTAAATTTATACATGTTAAAGCACAAATACAATTAGATAATTGAAGCATAAATAAGATAAAGAAATTTATATAACGAAATTAATAGTAATAAATTGCACGTATTTCTTTATAAGAAATTTAAGGATGAAACGGTAGAAAATAAGGTGTATTATAAATAATCATCATTTTTAATGTGTTTGTTTTTTGGCATTTAGTAGCTTCACTATATATTTTTTATATTAAACTATTTATCGTAAATATTAACTCACCCGTAATTATTATTTTAAACTTTACAATTTCAAGTCATAACTACTGAAGCCTCCTATACATCGTAAATCAAATCTATTAATATATTAGGACAAGTAAAAATTATTACATATAACTAAGTTTACAAATGACAAGAATATATTTGAAAATAATATAATTATATTAATAATATATATAGTGTACTTTAAATTTTTTGTTGAGCTTTTACACGTTAAAGCACAAACCCAATCAAACAAGTGAGGCATAAATAAGATGTTGAAATATATTGGAATTATACTAATAAATAGTATGTATTTTTATATGAAATGTAAGGATGAGATAATAAGAAAAATATGTATTGTAAATAATAAGTTGTCATTTTTTTGTTTTGTACTTTTGGTCCAAAAAATGACGATGCCTCACTATATTTTTTTATATTAAATTTTTTATTATAAGATATTAATCCAAATATAACCATTTTTTATAAGATATCAATTCAACTTTAATCATTTTTTAGACTTTACATTATTAATTTTTGGGAAGCTATAAGAAAAAACTTTTTATTCTCTTTTTATTTTTGTTTTTATTAGACCACCAAAACAACAATAATTTTTATAAGACCACATACGTCCTCATAAATCACAATAAAGCATCAAAAAACTTATGTCAAACATGATTTTTTTATTTATTGAGCTAACTAAATAGGAACAACATTTAACTTTTTAAAAATTTCTTTTACTTTTATTAGACAAATGCATGGTTTGATAATATTTACGTAGTTTTAAAAAAAATATATGCTCATTAATATAGAAATACGTGCAACGCGCATATATATATATATATATATATATATATATATAAAATAGCGGCTATATAATATCAATTTTCTAATTTTTACCTTTGTTTACATCTTATTTTGGCAAATGACATCCATAATTCCATATGAGTAAAAAAATTTATGATGAAGACATGAAATTATGCACTTGGTAGGGTCATCATTTTTTCACCGTACCGGGGGGGGGGGGGGGGGAGTTGAATATAGTAGCAGTAGTACTGATATTAATATTGGCAACTAGCACTAAATAGTGTTCTTTAGTAGATACTCCACCCCGGTTCAATATAAGTGATTTTTTTATTTTTTTGGATCCAAAATAAATAAATTTTTTTAGATTTTAAGAATGAATTAATTATTTTTTCCTACATTATCCATAGAGTAAATAATATTGAAATATGTATTATAAGTATTTATGTGAGATATTAAAAGTTAATAATTTAATTGCTAATTAATATTAAAAGATAAATTTTACACTACCCAAAAAATTAACTTATTTTAAATTGATGGTGGCATCGCAGTCAAAAGGCACGCACTTTAGATACTGTGGACTGAACATATTGTTTGAGAATATACAAACACGGAGTAGTAATTGCCAGCATGAGACGCGTGAATTAGCAGCAACAACCCTAAGAACCAAGGGGCATACTTAATAAATTCACAACTAGCCAAAACAACCTCAACTATACGTTATCCACTGTGCTGGCAGAGATTCAAGCCTAAAAATATCTTTACCTCTGATATTTTTCTTTCTTTATCAAAACAAAAATCCAACAATTGTGAATATTCTTAGTAGATAAATCTATCTGAATTCTGAGTGAAGTTCTTGGTGTTTGTCTGAAAAAATGGACCCTGCCCAAGAAGCCCAGAACAGAGAAGCTTTTCGGCAAGCTGTGATTAACACACTCGAACGCCGTCTCTTTTACATCCCCTCTTTCAAGATCTACCGTGGCGTTGCTGGCCTTTACGACTATGGCCCTCCTGGTTGTGCCGTTAAATCCAACGTCCTCTCCTTCTGGCGCCAGGTATTTCTTTCTTTTACTATCAAAATTCTCAATTGCTGATTACTTGTTTGTTATATTGCTTTCCAATTCAGTTACTCAATTTTATTTTAGGGATATGTGTTTTTGCCCATAATTGGGGTTATTAACTAGATAGTGAACATTAGTAATATGGGTTTAATTAGACAAAATTGGGGTTTTTCTTTCACATTTATATGATACTTCAAATGATGACTTGTTATTCTGTAATTCAGCATTTTGTTCTTGAGGAGAACATGTTAGAAGTTGATTGCCCATGTGTTACGCCTGAAGTTGTGTTAAAGGCGTCAGGGCATGTGGATAAGTTCACTGATCTTATGGTGAAAGACGAAAAGACTGGCACTTGCTACCGAGCAGATCATTTGCTCAAGGACTTTTGCAAAGACAAGCTTGAGAGAGATCCTAATCTTCCTGCTGAAAAGGCCGCGGAATTCAAGCACGTGCTTGCTGTTTTGGACGATCTCTCTGCTGAAGAGCTCGGTGCTAAGATTAAGGATTATGGCATTACTGCTCCAGATACGAGGAATCCTCTTTCTGCCCCTTATCCTTTCAACCTCATGTTCCAAACATCAATTGGGCCTTCAGGCATAAGTCCTGGGTAAGAATACCATTTGGAGGAGAGCCTCTATATAACCATCATTATTTTTGCTTAGTTTGAAAGAGATCTTTTCTTCTATTATTTTGATTATCTTGTTTATGTCTGCTATTGATTGGCATGCAGTTACATGCGCCCGGAGACTGCTCAAGGCATTTTTGTCAACTTTAAGGACTTGTACTATTATAATGGAAATAAGCTTCCTTTTGCCGCTGCACAGATTGGTCAAGCTTTTAGAAATGAGGTTAAATGGCCATATCTTACTGTTGCCTTTATTTTTCTGATGCATAACCTGATCATATTTGTATGTTTTCTAGTATCTATTTGGCAAAAATTATAATTTGAAGACTTTGGATTATTGCATCTGATGACTTCTGAAGGTGGGAGGGTGAATAAGTAGTTATCTGGGCACTAAAATTTCTCCACATAGCTGATGATAAGAATCTGTAGACTGTTCTATCTTAATCTGCTGCCTTAGGCACGACGAAGTTGACACGAATGATGCGTCAAATTTGCAACTAATGGCATATGCTAATATATCTTATGTAGAGATGTTAGGCAACCACAGGCTTTAATATCTTACTAAATCTTGTGTTTTTTTTTCCTTTTTTTTTTTTGGGGGGGGGGGGGGGGGGTCAATTTTTGTTTGATCTATTTTGCTGAAGCATTTCTGCCAACCCCAAATTGTTTGGGACTGAGGTAGAGTTGTTGTAATATTGAAGCATTCTAGATTTACTTTATCTCTCTAGCTAAGTCATAGATGGACCATGTTTATGTTCAAAACCAAGTTTGCTTTTCTGTAAATAATTTAAAATAACAAGGTATGCAGATCTCACCACGTCAAGGTCTCCTGAGAGTCCGTGAATTTACACTTGCTGAGATTGAGCATTTTGTTGATCCGGAGGATAAATCTCATCCAAAATTTCCTGATGTTGCGAACTTGGAGTTCTTGATGTTCCCAAGAGAAGATCAGGTTTCTGGAAGATCAGCTAGGAGAATAGGTATTGGTGAAGCAGTTGTCAAGGTGAGATAAATTCAATGATTAACTTCTTGGTTTCTTCCTGCTCCCCTGGATAAATCCTCTAATTCTATTATACATGTTTAGATGACTCATAACTGTTGCTTCTGCAGGGAATTGTCAACAATGAAACTCTTGGATATTTCATAGGGCGAGTATATCTATTTCTTACTCATCTTGGTATTGACAAAGACCGGCTACGGTTTCGTCAACATCTTGCAAACGAAATGGCACATTATGCTGCAGACTGTTGGGATGCTGAAATTGAATGCTCTTATGGATGGATTGAGTGTGTTGGTATAGCTGACAGATCTGCGTATGACTTGCGTGCTCACACGGTGAGGCTTACATAAAATAGCCACATACGGTTAATTTATTATATTCTTCAACCTACCCACATATGCTACATCAGTTGCTTGCTGTTTCCACATTCACTATCTTCTTCTTTTCAGTATCTATCTGTTAACTTATGGTTCGCCTAGTGTTTCACGCAACATAAGCATAATTTTTTCTTAGTATACTATCCTACACTGAACTAAGTCACCCATTGCAGGATAAGAGTGGTGTGCCTCTAGTAGCCCATGAAAAGTTTCCAGAGCCCAGGGAAGTAGAGGTGTCTCTCTTTCTTTCTGTGCACAAGAGATTGCTGTCTATAATCTAACCCTGAATAAAATACGTAAAACATGCTTACGAGCTTAATGTGTTATCTCTATTTTCAGAAGCTTATTATAACTCCAGCTAAAAAGGAGTTAGGTCTTGCTTTTAAGGGTAACCAAAAGATGGTGGTTGAAGCACTGGAGGTACACAGCATTATTGCATTAGTTTACTCGTTTATGCCCTTCATGTGAGGGTTAAATTAATAAGATTATTGTTTGCTTCTGTCTCAAGGCTATGGGTGAAAAAGAAGCAATGGAAATGAAAGCAACATTGGAGTCTAAGGGGGAGGCCGAATTCCATGTTTGCACCCTCGACAGGGTTGTCGCTATAAACAAGAATATGGTGTCCATCTCTAAGGAAATGAAGAAGGAACACCAGAGGGTTTTCACTCCATCAGTCATTGAACCATCTTTTGGTATTGGGAGGATAATATACTGCCTCTATGAGCATTCTTTCAACACAAGACCTAGCAGAGATGGTGATGAACAAATGAATTTTTTCAGCTTCCCTCCTATTGTAGCTCCTATAAAATGCACTGTGTTCCCATTGGTTCAGAATCAACAATATGAGGAAGTTGCCAGACAAATTGCTAGGTCGCTGACTGCCTATGGGATCTCGTATAAGATCGATATAACAGGTAAGCTCGGCCTTGAGAGTTATTCTAAGCACTAGCTTTGGCCACAATAATGTTAAGTCCTGAGTAAGTCACATTTTTTCTCTCTAATTCCCCTTAAAAGCTACCCGGATCAAGGATGTTTTAATATTTATTTCCATCTCTTTCATAATCATTATATCTCGCCCGTATACTCATTTTACCACTTCTGGAGTAAATAAGTTGAACTTTAAGCTGCTTGCTAATTATTTTTGTGAGAAAGCACGGGAGAAGAATATAACTGAGATTAAACATAATACAATGAGCCCTATATATAATACTAATAACCTAGAGTTCTACTATAACTAGAGTTCTACTATTTTTACATATCTAACACTCCCCCTCAAGCTGGTGCATATAAATCATATGTACCGAGTTTGTTACATATGTAGTTTAACATCGAACCCAGGTTTCTAGACCCAAAAGCATCGATTCCCAAAGACATCGTTGAAAATTTGCTGAAACAGATGAAGGAAAACTGTTTTTTTTTTGTTTTTTTTTTTTTGTTTTTTTGCCGGAAAATCACTGTAGATGCCGGAAAAACTTTAAAGTTGTCGGAATTGAAAAGTAAAAACATGAGTAGGCTCGGAATTTGAGGGCGATGATACTGTCCTGAAGAAACTTTTTGAAATTTTGGCCGGAAAGTCTCTGTAGCTGCCGGAAAATTCAATAAAGTTGCCGGAAAAACTGAAAGTTGTCGGAATCGAACGAAACAAGGATGGGTAGGTTCGGAAAATAAGGCCGACCAAACTGTCCTTCTGGAGCGAAGTGAAAAAACTGGCCGGAAAAGGCTCCACGCGCCGGCGCGTGGTCTGACACGCCGACAGCTGTGGTGGCGCGTGGTGGCGCGTGGCGGCGCGTGTGGAGGTATCTGCCGGAGAAATTTCTGGGGTTTGGTCGGAATTATATTCCGAGTCTTGTGGTGGTGTTGGTTTTTGCACAACACTGATAATTAGTGACTTTGACGCAATTAGTCACTTAGGTCACCGGAAAATTGCACGGTGACCGAGTTATTTCTTCCCGGATGTCGTTGGAATGACGCACAACGATAATTATATCACCAAAGCTCTGATACCATGTAAAGAATGGACATTGGGTCTAACTCAACCTCAAAAGCTAGCTTTTGGGGTTGAGTTAGGCCCAAGGTCCATTCTTATCATAATTATTAGTATTATATATAGGGCTCTAGTTATAGTAGAACTCTAGGTTATTAGTAGTATATATAGGGCTCATTGTATTATGTTTAATCTAAGTTATATTCTTCTCCCGTGCTTTCTCTCATGGTATCAGAGCCAGGCCCATCCCAATTATTGTTACCGATGTTGGGCCCCCATTTATGTTGTCAACGCTCCAGAGATTTGGGCGTGAGGGGGGTGTTGAGTTGTCCCATATCGGAGGGATTTGAGGTCCTTGGTCTCCTTATATGGCTTGGGCAATCCTTACCTCATAAGCTAGCTTTTGAGGTTGAGTTAGGCCCAATGTCCATTCTTTTCAATTTTCTTATCCTTTCTCTTTGGATAGCGATAAGAAATATTGACAAGTCAACATTACTTGAAATTCCTAAGAAAATGTGCTTTCTACTTTGTCCTACAATGAACATACATAGGTTAATCAAATCCAACATGGGTTGCAAATTGGGTTAACGTTTACTGGGGAATTAAAGCCAAGGGTGTGACCTAGTAGTCGATGAAGGGGGAATGAGAGATTAGGCTTTGAATCCCACCGTAGGCAAAGCTGCCTAAGCATTAGTAAATAGAGTTACTCAATACTTTTGGTGTTTGTTATCCGTCCCTTCCCCTGACCCCGCGCATAGCGGGAGCTTTGTGCACGGGGCTACCCTTTAATACTTTTAGTGGGGGGAAATGCAAATAACCAGTGGAAGAGTCAAGGCGCATGAGCTGGCCTGGAGCACCACTAGTATAAGAGAGAATGGAGAAAATTCACCGGGGAATTATTGAGTTCACTATATGAACTTTAAACAAATATTAAGTTATTGACACGATGTATTGTTCGATTGTTCATTAAGGTCCACTGTCCAGGTTAATATTTTCCATCTATCAAATTTGTTTGCTCTACTCTCTAAACGTGACTGATAGTAACTTATTTTAGCTCATTGCTATGAACTTTAAAGTCTGGCTAAGGTTGGCGTGTACACTCCTGACAACTACTGGGTTCACATGGTCTAAATGCAGAAATTTGAGTTTACTTCATCTTCCTTTTGATTTAACATGCACGAGGACTCCAATTTATCCTTATGCTCGTATCCCATGCGGTACTGATCTCTATAGGATTTATGGATTTACCATAACCTGAACTGCATCGATACACTGTTATCATATAATATGCTAAAGTTTACCTTGTATACCACTAGATTTTGACTGACGTAATATCTGGTGGGCATATCATCAGCATCCATATTAGCAATGATTACCTGTCTTTTTTTGTCATTGTGCTACAATATTTTTTTTTGTTAATGCTTTCTTGACTTTTGGTATTTCTTCTCTATAATGTTATGATTTGCATGCTTGCTTGAAGTCGAGTGTCTACTGGAACAACCTCTCTTTATCTGCATAAGTTAGGGGTGAAGCTGTGTACATAATACCCTCCCCGGACCCCCTATTTGTAGTATATACTGGGTTTGTTGTTGTATGTATGTATATTTTGTTTTGGTTTTGATGAACTGGTGGGGTGCTTAAACTATTTGATACTTAGTTGTGGTCCTTGTGATTTTGTGTTCTAGGTACATCAATAGGGAAAAGGTATGCAAGAACAGATGAACTTGGAGTTCCCTTTGCCATTACAGTGGATTCAACATCCTCTGTGACAATCCGTGAAAGGGACAGCAAGCAGCAGATTCGCGTGAATGTGGACGAAGTAGCATCTGTTATTAAGGAGGTAACCGATGGTCCAAGCACTTGGGGTGATGTGTTGTGGAAATACCCTACTCATTCTTCTTGACCCCCATTGAGAATGTTTACTTAATAGCCTGAATTGTTTATCCGACATTGACAAATTTCTTTGATACACACAGTTTGGATGTACTATTCTAATTTGCATTGAAGCGTCAGTAAATACTTATCCAGTTAGATTACTTGTACCTACTACGTCGTGGTCTATTCTCATTCTCTTCTTGTGTCTTTGTCCAGTACTAAGCTATCTCTGTTTCCTAGCTGAATATTTACATGACAATAGTAGACATCAAGTTTACCAAACCATTATATGTCACAAGTTCTAAACTTAAGCAGTTACAGAATTTGCAGAACTGAATTGAAGGACACCCATGTTATGCAGATATTTTCATCTATAAGCCGAAAAGGTTACATTACAAGTAGAACAAAGTAGGATGTAGATATAGGGGCAAAGTCAGAAAAGAGTAAACTGAGTACTCTACTCTCAACTTAGAAATGAGGGAGGTGATCACCAACACCACCACCACCACCAGAAACCGAGCTAGAAGCAGCAGCAGCGTTGGTCCGTTCAGAGTGGCAAAGCTGGCGGAGCTTGGTGGGAACATACCAAATGGCGAGTCGAGGATGTGCATTAAAGATGGTGTCGATATCCCAGCCTTGTCGAGCAGCTATGGCCACAAGGGGCTTGTAACATGCCTGTCTCCACGCTCCGACATTCTCTCCTCGCTCCTTGAAAGCTCTTCTTAGCGCATTGGAAGCTTCCTCATCAAGGCAATGAAGTGCGTAGCAATGCACGTAGTGTCGCATTTTTGGCTTGTTTATGTAGCTTGCCCCTGCCTTCTTCGCGTACCTGAACACCTGATTTGTTACCTGCAATTTTAAAACAATCGATCGTTCAATGCCTCTCCATTTTCATTCGACGGGATAACATTACTGTAAGATGATTATTTTTTGCTCCTTAACTATTTCAAAAGCCAAAACACGTTAGTTTGGTAATTGCTTTTCGTAATTTTTAATTGCCAAAAGCTAACTTCTTATTGTTTATTTTGGACGGAGAGTACTAAAGGATTGTTTAGTTAATGAACAACATATGGTGGAACAGTAACACCACTTAGGTTATAGTGAGAAGAGTTCATGATTCCCAAACCAAAAGATATCTTATTTATTAAAATCAAGCTTTAACTCACTAAAAAACTAAAAATTAAAATGGATAAGAAAATAGAGTTTTATTCCTAATTCGCGAAGAAAGAAAACGTTGCAAGTTTTATCTCATTTCTAACGTTGGTCAATGTGTAGAACTTCGATGTGGCAAGGACAAGCTTACAGGTGGAACCACTTGAGTAAAAGTACAAAAGGAGTAATGGGCCGAGGGAGAAATTCATTAAGCTTTATGGTTCATTGGTCGGATGGTAACCAACCCTCACTTACAACCGAGAGGTTGTGAGTTCGAGTCTCCCCAGGAGCAAATTCTGGGGATTTATGCCGGGGATCTATTTGGAAACAGCCTCTCTACCCCAGGGTAGTGGTATTGTACTGGGTCGTACTTTTGACAAGAGGGGCTTGGTCTGATGGTAACCAACCCTCACTTACAACCGAGAGGTTGTGAGTTCGAGTCTCCCCAGGAGCAAATTCTGGGGATTTATGCCGGGGGTCTATTTGGAAACAGCCTCTCTACCTCAGGATAGGGGTAAGGCTGCGTACCACTGAGTGGTATTGTACTGGGTCGTACTTTTTTTATGGTTCAGCCAATCAATTCCGTACCTTAGCTGTCGAGTTCTATTCCGGACAGCTAATGGTTACCTTGACCCAATTAACGAGGTCTTCTGAGCCCACAGTTCTTCATTTTATGCCCAACCTTTTCCCAACCAACTACTTCCTAGAATTTTTATATCCATTCAGAAAAACTGAGTCTACCATACTCAGCTCCATTCATTGAATAAAGCCAATATATTTTAGTAATTAGATCACAAAAACAACAACAAATCCAATACAATCTCATAAAAATTTCTAGTAATTAAATTGAAATATATTAAACTTATAAAACTGAAACTTATATGATATTAAGCGGGTTAAGACCACGAGAGGAAGATGGGAGTATTTTATCAGTGTGATGAATTGTAATACCAATTCGATATTCTTTTAAATATATTTTACAACTTAGAAACAACAAAAAAATATTATGTCAGTTTCATAACTAAAAATATCTCATCATAAATAATTGTTATGACAATATCGATAAAATAGAAGATGAGTGTTTAAGGAATCCAAACAACAAAACATGTGTTAAATAAATTATAATTCGTGGATAAGGACATTTTATCACGTAAAATTAGTTAAGGGGTGCGAATTATTTTGAATTGTAAAATAGTTTTTTAATTAATGAAAAAATGAAAGAGAGAAAAGAAGGTGACCTTAGTGGGGCATTTTTCACCACGTTCCTTGGCAATATTCTGAACTTGGATCAAGAAATCCCGGCATTGCTCATAGAGGTGGAACAAGTAATCCAAGCCGTTCTTTTTCCCACGCGCCACCTCACCTGGCTCCGTCACGATAAATGGATGCTCCCTTTGCCTCTCGCTTAATCCTCCCCCGGCGTCGTTAATATTCCAGTCATCTTCTTGACCTTCCTCCGTTTCTTCATCCTCCTCCGCCGACGCTCCTCCCCTTCTCTCCCTCCCCGCCACCACCACCTTCTTCCTCCTTCTTTGTTTCATTCTTCCACCGCCAGCTGCCTCCACCACTTCCCATGTCGTCCCCCCTCCGCCACTTCCCACTGCTTCTCTCTCTTGCTGCTGCACTGGTTCCTCGGACAACCCTACTTCACCATATATATGATAGATATACACAAATTGAGAACTTATATTATGTGAAGAAAAAAGTGCCAGTCTTACCTATACCTTTTTACTTCTACACACGTTTAAAAATCGTCATAACTCGTTAATGAGTACATACAAAACATATCTAATTACTCTCAATGTCTCATTTTATGTGACAGAACATAAGGTCAAAACACGTACTAATTTTCATGTGTATTTGAATATTTATTTTTTATAAAATTTAAATAAAAATACAAATTCAATTTAAGTGAGAAAAGCATAGTTAACAATTCAAAATATCTATAAAGACTTCGAGAAAATTGTAATAAATAAAATTATTCAACTCTCAAAGTAGGGCAGTAATGTCACATGAAAATGAAGTAGAGATTGTCAAAAATATGGAATATGGAACAAGAACCCTAATACCTTATAGTTGCTTGGTTGCATGCATCCGTAAAAATAAATTATTTTCCTATAGCTAGACTCGTGGATTCGCGTTCAATATAACAGTTGTTCCACAAGAATCATGCTATTTCTAAAAAGTTATGCATGTTATTATCTACTAGAAATACATCAATTAACTTCAAATTGTTTGTTCACTAGCTACTCTTAAACATTTAAATACCAACTACGTGCAATTTGGTCTTAGAAATCACTCGAACTGAATATACCTTCATATGTCAAAGTGCAAATATATACTGTCGATTGGAAACAGCCTTTCTGCCCTTTCAGTAGGAATAAGGCTCGTCCACATATTACCCTCCTCATACCCCATTGTGTGGGTAGTTATTGTTGTTGTATACTGTTACTTCAAAAACTTTATGCATATATAAAATAACAGGGGTGCGAAGGAGGTTTCAAATTCAAAGAAAAACAACCTTCTTGTGAGAGAGCGTCAAGGGCATTAGTTCCACCATCAGACAAAAGGTGGCCGCGCCGCCGCAGTTCTTCCTCCTCAAGCCTCCGCCGTTCCGCCCTGATTGCAGCTTTTATACCGTACCTTTCTCCGACGAGTAGTTCCCATCTGAAAATCTGTGAAAGACTATTCATCATATCATCAAGTTCCTCATCTTTCATGTCCAATAGAGTGTTCACCGTAAAACCTAACTCGGCTATTTTAGCAGCAGTGTAATATCTTATACCGTAAGCTTGAAATAACTCCTCTAGTCCTCCTAACTCCCTTGTCCTAATGGAATAAGCCGCCGACATTGGCTGCGGCTGTGGAAGAGCTAGCGGAGGAGGAGGAGGTGCCACCGCTGCTTCCATTAGCCGGGTTGGCGGTGGCATTGCACCTCTAGGGTCCCACTTGAACAAACTTGCTGAGAAATCCTCTGGGTCCATATGCTATAACAATGCACACACTTGGGTTAAATGGAATGAAAGGGTTAAAAACTGTTGCTACATATAAGAGTTTACCTTCTGACAGTGTAAAAAAAATGGTAATTACACAATTTACAACTAAAACTGTTTTATGGTAACTAATCTACTAATTTACGATAAAATTTACTTAAAGTGTGTTTTTTAAACTCTATCATCGTATAAGCAATTAACTTATATAAACCGATAATTCAAATAAATTTTACACTATAATGTCATTGTAGAGGAGTGTTGAAGGTAAAATTGTTCAAATGACCTATAGGTTACAAGTTCGAGCCATATCGTTCGGATATTGCCTTTCTCCGGAAACTTTGTGTACCAGGCTGTATTTTTACTATAATGTCATTCAAAATTATCTTCAAATAATTTTCATTAATGGGATTTGTAATCTTAAAGATAAAGCAGATTACCTAGCTAATATAACACATGAAAGTAACTTGATATTGTTGAAGTTTTTCTGTCGTGTATATGTTATAATCAAACTCTATAAATAAAAGTTTTACATAGAGATAACTGAATCTTAAGTTGAAAATATTCTACTATATTTTTTCTGGGAATTGCATCAGAGATAACTGAATACCAATGTGCTTTTCTGCTTTTGCATACTGAGGAACGTACGATAGAGGAGTGTTGCAGAATTATTTGATATTTTCTGAAGAGGGAGTAACCTAGTTCCAATCAGACTAGATATAGGCTTTAGGGGATTGAGAATGAACTAGTCAGAGAAACACGTCGAGTATCTAGTTTTCAACTCTTTTTGGACTTTATGAAACCATTTTGGGACGACTTTTGGGACTTTACTCATTTTAGAAAGTTGGCCTAACTATGGTTGTGACATAAATTATGCACCACTTCAGGATAGATTTAACTTATTGTATGTGGTTACAGCATAAAGAATTTTCACACCCACTAGCTTGTATGATGATTATCTATTAATGCTATTATTTAAACTTTCATTTGCACTCTTATTATATAAAAGTTAATTCATGATGTGGCACGTGTTTATATATACTTACTCCGTTCTAGTTTATGTAAACTTATTTTCTTTTTGGTCAATTCCAAAAAGAATCACTCATTTCTAAATTTAGAAATAATTTAGCTTAAACTTACAATCCTATTAATAAGATGCTTTTATAACCACACAAATACAATGTGTCCCTTTTTTTTTTGGTAATTAAACTTTATATTAATCACCAAAGTGGTTGTCATACAAATCCATAGAACAGCTTTATACTCAGCTGCCTATCAAAATTTAAACAAAAACTGACTAACTATACTATCCAAAAGTTCAACATTACAGTAGGTAATGTTGAAGATGTAACCTAAATTTAGGAGATGCCCTAACATTACAAGTGTAAGCAATGCATCTAAGCAGTTTATCACTAGTACATGAGGTGTTTCCAAATATTCTCGCATTCCTTTCCAACCACAGGACATAGAACATTTCTGTCAAGGACATTTTGAATATATGAGCTCGAGGAGATTTTCCTTTAGCCTGATCAATGAACCAGTGGACAAACTGTGACCAGTTCTGTCCAGCAGGTTGTGTAGCTCCAATTCATTGCAATGTGTGATACCTCAGCTGAGTAGTAAAGGTGCAGCCCAAGAATAAGTGATCTCTGGTTTCCTCAGTTTGTTGACACATAACACAAGTGTTATCCACATTCAAGTTCCATTTGATCAACCTATCTTTAGTAGGAAGCCTGTCTTGTAAAAGCAGCCACAGGTTGAAAAGTGCTTTAGGTCGAGCAGGATTCTGCATGATTAGGTTCTTCCAAGGTACTCTAGGAGCCTCTCCAATCTGTTGAAGATAGAGCATTCTGATAGAACAGTCAGGTTTATGTAACAGTTGATATTGTTGCAGCAGAACAGTGCCTTCAACGATCTTCCGAACCATCCAACTAGCTTGTTTAGGTACATTGATGGTCTCCAACTGTTGTTGTTTGATATAAACTGTATGAATCCACTTCACCCATAGGACATCCTTCTTGTGTGCCAAATTCCCAGCTTAGTTTTGCAACAGCAGCCTTGTTCCATTGTAGGAGATTAGTCAAGTTTAAGCCTCCAGCAGACTTTGGCAAACAGAGTTTTTCCCAAGCCATATAGGCTTTCCTAGTTACATTAACTGAGCCAGACCATAAGTACGATCTACATATTGCTTCTAGCAGTTTTATAATTTTGGAAGGGATGAGAAAGAGTTGAGCCCAATATGCTTGAATACCAAAGATTACTGATTGCACCAACTGGATTCTACCAGCATATGACAGTTGTCTGGCAGTCCAGGATGCAATCCTGGCAGTAATCTTATCGACCAGTGGTTGCCATTGGAAAACAGTTAGCTTCTTGGTAGATAGTGGCACTCCCAAGTATTTAAAAGGTAATTCTCCACGTACATATCCAAGATGATCAATAATTTGTTGTTTCTCCTCAGGCTTTACCCCCCCAAAATAAACAGCACTCTTATGTAAATTGGCTTTCATACCAGAGGCTGCAGTGAAATGAGAGAGCAATGTAAACATGGAACTTACTGACTGAACATCTCCTTTGACAAACAGCAAGAGGTCGTCAGCAAAGCTTAGATGAGTTATTCCTAGTTTTTTACAACCAGGATGAAATGTGAAGTCTCTAGCTTGTCTCAACTCTACCAATGATCGACTTAGGTATTCCATCACAATAGCAAACAAGAATGGAGATATGGGATCTCCTTGTCTCAAACCTTTGGCTGCTTGAAAAGGTTCTGTTGTTTCTCCATTTACCACCACTGTGTAGCTGACAGTTTGGACACACTCCATGATCCATCTTGTAAACCTGGCAGGAAAATCTAGAGCCTCCATAACCTGCTGCAAGAAACAACATTCAACTGAATCATAAGCCTTCTGTAGATCAATTTTGATCATACATTTGGGAGATATATGTGATCTAGAGTAGTGCTTTATTAGTTCATGTGCTAGAATGACATTATCTGCAATCCTCCTTCCTGGGATGAATCCTGCTTGTGCACTACAGATGATACTGCTCATGACTTTCTGAAGCCTGTTGGCTAGCAGCTTGGAAATGATTTTGTACAGAATGAACAGCAAGCTATTGGTCGAAATTCTTTTACTGTCTGAGGATTGGGCACCTTGGGAATTAAAGTGAGGGAGGCACAGTTTGTTGGTCTATGCATTTTGTTAGTTTCAAAGAAATTCTTGACTGCTTGAATTACCTGCTTTCCAGTGATATGCCAAGTTTGTTTAAAGAACAGGGCATTATAGCCATCTACTCCTGGAGCTTTGTCATTACCAATTGCTTTTAAGCTGTCTAGGATCTCAGTGTCACTGATGTCAGCAGCTAGTTCCATCTTCTGGTGATGTGTTAGGCTAGGTCCATTTCGCATGTACAATCTGTTAACAGCTGGAAGGGAAGTGGCAGATGTCCCCATGAGTGACTTATAGAAATCCTTAATCTCTTTCTTCAGGTCATCTGGATCAGTTACCTTCAAACCCCCTTCTGTGATCAGTTCAGTGATTCTCTTATACTGGTTTCTCTCCTTCATTACAGCTGAGAAATATTTGTTATTTGAGTCTCCAAGTTGGATCCATCTGGCTCTAGATTTCTGTTGTAATACTGATTCTTCAATCAATGACCATTTTCCTAATTGCAGCACCAGTTCCTTTTCTCTGATCTGTAATGCATCTGTATAGGACATAGTCATCTGGTATTGGACATCTTCCAGTTCCTTTCTGCTAGTCTCAATCTTCTATGTAATATTCTTAAAATCTCTAGTATTTAGAGACTTTAAGGCTAGTTTGAGGGTCTTGAGATTGTTCCACACCCCTTGTAGAATACACTGAGCATTGCCATTCCAGTTATCCTTGATCAGAAGTTGGAAATCCTTATGTTGAGTCCATGCATTGTAGAACCTAAAGGGAGTCTTCCTGAGTCTGTTATCTTATGCCAGGGTTAACAACATGGGATTATGATCAGAGATGTGTGGCATTCCATATACAGTGTGTACATGGCTCCACTTCATCATCCACTCATAACTATTAAACACTCTATCACTGCCACTTTGCTTATTGGTCCAAGTAAAATAATCCCCTTTCCATGGGAGTTCAGCCAGACCAGCCTGCTGGATACACTTAGTAAAATCTGCAGTCTCAATTTGTTTAACTTGGTGACTGGATTGCCTATCATTCCCAGACATAATGGCATTGAAATCTCCTGCTATTAGCCAGGGGTCAGTAGTAACAGTAGCAAGATCCTGAATTGTCTTCCACAATGTCCTCCTTTGATCAATGTCATTGAAGCCATAGACCACTGTTAGACAGCTGATAAGTCCACCAGTGAGGGTCCTAACAGAATAATGGATGTGTTGAGCTTCCTCCTGTAAACCAGTGATCAAGTATTTTGTAGCATCCCATAAAATCCAAATTCTACCATTCATTGCACCCCTGCAGTTAGTTAGTACACTCCAATTAGGCAACAAGAAGCTAGATATTCTTTCTGCATTCTTTTGTTTAACCTTTGTCTCTACCAAACCAACAAGGTCAAATTTATTGATTCTAAGGTATTCTTTGGCTTCCTTTTGTTTGTACCTTTTATTTACACCCCCAATATTCCAAATAACCACTTCATCAGGTATTACTGGTTCCCCCTTCATCCAGGGGATGGTCTGCCCAACTCACTGACCCAACTTCAAATCTATTAGACATCACTAAAGGAGATAAGGGTGGAAAGTTTGTGATGTTAAAGACTGGAGAACTCTGTGTATCAATACCCTTCTGTTTATTCAAACCTTCACCTAAAGCAGCATGGATACATGGTTCCTTTTGGAGGCTGGGCTGCTGTATTTGAGATCCCTGGTTACTCTGGTCCACGGGGGTAGGAGCTTTAACTCTCCATTGCTGTGTCACCTTAGGCTTCTGTATGGGGTTCTGTTGAGTAGCTTTGGCCAGACAATTGTGCCCCACCATCAGGCATTTCTCGCAATATGAAGGTTTCCAGTCATAGGTCACATCTTGCATAAAACTCTTCCCATCTGGATCTAGTAGCTCAATCTCATTAGGCAATTCCTTTGATACATTCACCTCAATGAGCATACGAGCATATGAGATTCTGGTTTGCTTAGTCGTACACTCGTCAGCAAAAATGGGCTTACCCAACACACTTGCAATTCTACTCAAGGACCTGCTGCCCCAACATGACATAGGCACGTTAGGGAACTTGATCCACAGAGGAATTTCCGTAGGGAAGGCAGCTTTAAAATCAAAATCAGCAGACCATTGCTTCAAGATCATAGGTCTGTTCGCAATAGAGTATGGTCCTGCACATAGGACTTCCTTGGCATCATCCATGGACTGAAATTTGACAATATAATAACCTTCGTCATGGTAAAAGAGATCTGGTTCAGGCACATGAGAACAGTGTAGGTTAATAAACCTCTTCATAGCATTATAACCTGGACCATTCCCTAGAACAAAGACAACTAGAGCACACTTCCATTTTTGTTCTTCTTCTTCCACTTCATCTTTAATCAGTTGACCCACTGGTTTACCATTAATCACCGTTGGTGGAATATACTCCAGCGACATACCATTAGCAGCAAGTCGATTCCTCTGAAATAGACTAGCCCACCCTTTGGGTGCTTCAATTTTTGACCCCTCCTCTATATTGGGCTTTGTTACTGGATGTGGAGGTTGCTGCATGTGCTCGGTACCCCTATTTCCTTGCACCATCGGATCCATCGCCGGTACAATCTTAGGATCTGGACTATTAGCTTCATTACCAGCAAGCATTGGAAGCAAAGGAACTCCAGATGCCTCTGATTCTGAAGCTGCATGAGGCAATGGAACAGTGTCAACATTGTTCTGCAATGAAACTGTGTCGGTTGGGTTATCAGCACGTTCTGGTTGTGTAACATTGGGGATAACACTGTCTATGAGAGCCAGAGGTACTTTGCGAGGTCGGCCTCTCCCTCTCGCCATGGGAACACCCTCGGTGTATGTTAACTAACGTGCTCCGAGAGGAGAGAAGAAGACGGTCTTCTATTCTTCTTTTTTTTCTAATCTCAATGATCAAATTATGTGTCCCTTTTTGACTTGTTTAGGATCACAAACTCCAAAAATCTTTATTTTTCCTTAAACTTTGTGCCCGATCAAATAGGTTCACATAAATTAGAACGGATATATACATATATATATATATTTAAACTAATATGTATTGTTTTTCGACAATCAAATTAATTGTTTGATCTATCACGTTCTTATTACTCCCGAGTAAAGGTAAATTTCCTGTTTGACTTTTCTTAGGTCAGACTTATTTTCTTTTTGGTGAATACCTCAATATGATGTAGGCCCTTTTGACTTATGTGAATAACCACTCATGCTATTAGTATTGCTAAAGAAATAGATTTCTGGTTAAAATTTGTCATTAATTCTCGCAATAGATAAGGGAGCTCTCTGTTATCAATATTTTACATAGTGAAATGACAAATTTTTAGGTCTAGAATCCAACTGGAAAGGCAATTAAGATGGGTTGGGGGGGGGGGGGGGGGGGGGGAGAAATTATTTGTCCATATATACATTGTAAAACTCATCTACAAATAACAAACCTTAATGTGTGTTACGAGTAGTCAAAATTAGACAACATGGAGATAGAATAAATCTGTTACATACCTTGACAAAATTAAAAGGAGGTTATATAGAAGCCAACAGCTAAGACTAGATGATAGTTTGTTTGACCAAAAAGTATTAAATTTTTTGTTAAACTAATCAAGTATGAAGATTTTAGGTAAATCTTATCCAAAAATAATTTACCTTAGATATGAGATACAACATGTATAGGGCTAAATTTGGCTCATCACGTCTCCACGACTGGTGGACATGTCCTTATATAATAAAGGCGACCCAAGTACGGGTGCGGCCCAAATCAGGAACGACGTCGTTTAGCAGCTGACTCCCATTGCTGAGTGGCAGCCACCAAACTTTGTACTTTTTCTTATTATTTGTTATTATTTATTTATTCGAGGAAGGTTTCCTACTATATAAAGGAAACCTTCTCTTTGTAAAAGGGCATCGATCTTATTCTCTAGTAGTATGATCTCTCTCTCTCTCTCTCTCTCTCAAGTCACAACTATTGCTTACCTTTTAAGTTAAGATTACCATTATCGTCTATTCACATACTAACGAAAATTCTAAAAACGATAATTACCTCTAGGGCTCATTAAATTTGATTACGATTTACCCTCATATATTTTTTGATTGTTTTTAGGCTTACAAAATACTAATACCTTATTTGAGCTAAACAAAAGACATGGGTGAGCGAATAAAGCAAACATAAGATTTAAGTATAATATTGATAAAATCCCATTATATAAGAAGAAGATGATGATTTTCATTACGTTGAACAACCATAAAAAATACATAAATGAAGAGGGTCACCGATTTTTAACGAGGTAGGACCCCATACATTTTTTATAATGAGACTAAATGATATGAATTGACGAGGATATGAACTTTCTTTCTTCTTCCACCTCGGAGAGAGTGAATGACAGATGCATATTTCTCCTTCTCTCAAAGAGCATGCCTGTGTGTGTATCTATTTTTCTGTCCCCTTTTCTTCTTCTTCTCCCTTAGTTTATATACTAGGTATTCTCTATTACTAAACGGTCATAAACTAGAGTACTTAAGTCATTTAATTGTAATACGGGTTGACACCTCAAAATGTTGTATCATCCAATTTGCCCATGTCGAGGTGTGTATCGTTACAGCATGGTATGGATACGACAGTCCCAAGTAACTTTTCACTATCTCTTCTCACGCCAATTTTTGGTTGGTTAGATTTTGACCCATACAATAGTATTGTTAGGTGTTTGCCCTGATTTTTTTACCGTAATTGATTTTTCTATCTTATAAAGGAAAGGACAATATATTTAACATAATTGAGTTTTTCTTTTCCGGAAGGAAAATATAATTCTTCTATATTTGGTTAGTCTCTTTTCTTGTTGGAAAAAGTTTGGAGTTCTATAAATCGAAGATCCGCGCTTCTCATTCAGTAGCATTGAAAATGTAGGCATAAGGGGTTTGAGAGTCGTGTTTAGGGAGAGAATTTTACGGGATAAGTGTTAGTGTTCACTTGTGTTTGCCTTTTTGTGGGGTTATTCTCTCTATATTTTGTACTCTCTTTTATATAGTAGATTGCTCATCTCTATCTGTGGGCGTATGTCAATTGAACCACGTTAAATGTTTGTATCTCTTTCGATATTTCTCTTTTGTTATCTGATTTATCATCGTTCAAATATTACTTTAATAGCTTCCGCATGACACCTGATTTTTTCGATCTTATCAAATATGAGCCCACGACAAATCAGAAAGGCTTCCTTGTTGACAATTGTAAATTCAAGATTTGGACGTTATTTTTTCTAAGTTGAGATATAATAGGTTCGTAAAAATGTATATCTAACTGTATTATATTATTACGACGAAGGAGCATCCTTTACCGTAACTACATAAGTAGGTTTTTTTTTAAATAAAAAACAAAACTTTTGCTAAAGTGAGGAGTTTGTAAAGTAAAAGATTCAGTTGGGGGGGGGGGGGGGGGGGGGGGGGGACAAATTTGAGTCCGATTTCGTACTAATTTACTGCGAATTAGGTTAACAAAATTTTGTCCGTTAACCTAATTCGTAGTAAATTACTGCAAATTAATAAAAAAAATATAAAAGCAATTCGCAGTAATTTACTGCGAATTCTCTTTATATTTTTTATTTTTATTAATCACCTGTTCCAGGCTAAAAAAAAGGTACAATTCACATTAAATTACTGGAATTAGCAATTCGCAGTAATTTACTGCGAATTGTTCCTTTTTTGGGCCCCACCTAATTATTTTAACCGACACAACAAAAATAATTCAAAATTATAAAACGTAGTATTTTATTGCGAATTCATTTGAAAAATTCTATGCCCTGAGCTCGGACTTGCCTTATTTATAGGCGTTTGATTTTCATGAACATTCATTCAATAAACTTCTCTCTTCTTCTTATCAATTTTTTTATAATGTCGGAAGTGCAAAAAATAAGGGTTTCTCTATATTGGGGTGGTGAGGTTGTGTTGGAGAATAACTCTGTGAGGTACATTTCACCTCCACAGTGTCACGTTAAATTGCCACTTAATATGGAATACGATACATTACTATCGTTGTTACGTAAAAAATGAGTGAGAGGAGGCGTTCAGTTAACTTCAAAGTAACTGGTAGGTTTCTGTATTCAGTGACTTCGCAGAGGTTTGCTTATTATTCGGAGTTTAACATCGATGATGATGATACTCTTAGATATTTTTTGCGGATTCCGGAGGAATCCATGGAATTTATTGTAATAAAATTATTGAAAATGTACGTTAAGGTGGAAGAGGGCGTGCATAGCATGGATAGCCCCAGTCATCGGGTGGTTATTTTGGAGCAATTTTTGCCGGACAGATTGGTGAAGAAAGAGCTTGCATTGATTTAAACTTGTCACCACCGGCGAATGAGCAGACACAAAATAATTTATCGACTTTATATATTCAACAAAAGTACTGATAAACTTCTATTTTGCTATGGTTTTGCTCTGTTTATTTTACATTTGAATTTGATCTGTATTAACAGTCATATTTTTCTTAGGAGGTACCATCCAGATATGAATTTTACGAGTTATGAGCCGACCCCTAGTTGGAATATTCCTAGTTCTGGAGTATTGGATCACGGTGGTCCATCCGGGAGTCATCACCAACAAAAATTGTCAAGACAATACGACTTGTAAGTAAAGTGATATAGCTATTTCTAAAATATTTTTCCGGAGTATTAGGTAACTTATCTTGTTGTTCTTTTTATGCAGTGAAAACCTACTTCTCAAAGCTCCTGACCTCACACAGCTTCCCATAGACAACGTATTCACTCGTGATTTGGCTGATGCGTAGAGTCAGAAAGATGATAGTGACCACGACAATAATGCGAATGAGTCTAGGGATGACAGACCCTTTCCTTTTGAGGTTGGTGATGAAGAGGAGAAAGTGAATGTTGCACCTGAACCGGCAAGGGAGCATGTTCCTCCACCTACCGTGCGACCTAGAGTGTACGAGTCCCACATGCCATATCATGAGCGGAATATCCCCTACCTTGATAATTTTCCAAGCATGCCGAGCGTGGATGCCCTCACAAAAGAAGATGATCAATTTCGATCACAAATGTGGGATGAGTCTAGGCCATCTGTTTTGACTAAGGGCATGTATTTCCCCGATAAAGCTCGCCTATTAGAGCTGTAAAAATATACAGCATAAAAGAGTGTCATGAGATGACTGTAGTTGAGTCAACTACGGATAAATGGAAGGTTGTATGCCTTAGATCTTTTTATGGGTTGTCACTGGATGTTGCGTGCCACCAAGAAGAAATCAGGTTTGTGGAAAGTGGGTAAATTTATTAGCGACCACAGATATGAAATGGACACATACAATGAGAATCACTTCCACCTGGATGTCGACTTGATTTCTCTTGTCTTGATTCCATATTTGGAAGTGTCCATTAGATTAAAGATTAAAGAGTGTATCATAGCTGTCCATAAGGAGTATGGTTGTACTGTAACTCAAAGAAAGACATATCTCGATTGCAAACGTGCCTTTGAACTTATTTATGGCGACTGGGATAAGTCTTTTTCAAATCTGCCCAGGTACATGGCCGCATTACAACATTTTAATCCGGCGCCGTTGTTGAATTCAGGCGTGCGCGGAGTGCGGACAGACCCGAATATATTTTCAACTATGTGTTTTGGTCATTTAAGTTGGGAATTGATGGTTTTGTGTATTGTTGTCATGTTATTTCCATTGACGGTACCCATGTCAATGGAAATTATGATATTAATCTTTTGACTGCAGTTGATGTAGATGCCAACGGGCAAATATTTCCATTAGCATTTGCCATATGTGCCAACGAAAGCGAAGAGACGTGAGCCCTTTTTTGAACCACTTGAAGGAGCACGTTGTCAAAAAGCGTTTAGGTATACGTCTAATATCTGAACGGTATGGTGGTATTTTAAGTTCTGTGCGTCACTTGCATGCATGGCAGGAACCATATGCATACCACCGTCACTCTGTGCAGCACCTGAAGGCCAATTTTCAGAAGAAATTTTCTGACAAGACATTGCATGACTTAATGTGGATGGCTGCAACTGAGCACCAGCAATGCAAATTCAGTAGGCGTATGAAAGCGATCAGGCAGATAGAACCAAGAGTCTATACTCCGTTGATGTGACATGAGCTTCACATGTGGACATTCCATGCATATGGCGACAGACGATGGGGAGCCTTGACTACAAACGTGTCGGAGTGATTCAACGGCTTGCTGAAATTTGCCCGTGGATTGCCTGTCACTGCCATGGATCACATGATAATCAAATAGAGCGGAGAGAGGTTTGTTGAAAGGCATGCAACTGCCTCAGCATTGATGGACCGGGGTGTTGACTTTGTGCCAATACCCATGAGAAGATTTGAAAGGTTGAGGAGGCGATCACAGTGGCATTCATTTCTTTAGTACGATCACGATCGGGGTGTTTTTGAATGTGGAGCTAAGACCATGAAGTATAGTGATTGGGAAGAAGATGTCGACACTATTGGGGTTGTTTGAACAAGTTTTATAGGCATCCGACGTACCTATATGCAACTTTAAGGTATGAATTGATAAATCATGTGGCCAGAAATACTATAGAGACAAGTTGTACTATCTTCATGAAGTGTGTACGGGGTAGTGGGATAGAGAGCGCCAATCCAATCAAGAAATTGAAGAATTGAAGGCGAAATAGAGGAGGTGGGAAAAGAGAAAAAGAAGATCGAAAAGAAGCTATTTTTGATGAAGGAGAGAATACTACCCGATCGTTCTTAAAGAATGACATGTTAAGTGTTTTCGTTAGTCAATCTTCATGTTTCCTTTGTCAAGTTATTTCGTTAGTTCTACTGTTTGTTTTTATTTTTGGTTGTCAATGTTTGTGGTTGTGATGTACTATATAAGTAAAATTGTTGTTCAAACGCAATTAAAATAAAATTGTTTCACATAATTAATTGTTGTGTTATTTTAATAAATTAAACAATTAATTATGGTTAATATTGGAGAAAATAGTCATCTAAGTGCTCCAGACTTGATTTAAACAGTTTGGTACCACCGAATTATATATGGATTCAGCATTTTTAGAATTTTCTTACCTTACAGATTTAAATTTAAAATTATAATTAATATTGGAGAGTAATTATATATGGGTTCCGGACATCATTTTTTTGAATTGGAAAGACTAATTATGTATGGGTTCGGATTTTATTTTTTTGGCCCGGTAGCACCGACTCATCGTTAATTATTATAATTCTCAATTTTAACATTTTTACAATTTTCTTAGCTAATTATAAATTTCTGATTTGGAGAGAATAATTATGTATGAGTTCAAAGCTTTATTTTATAGGCCCTGTAGCACCGAATTGTCCTTACTATGCTACAAGGCTCTATATTTTACTATGGTACAAGGCTCTAAAAAGCTCTACATTTTTACTACGCTAAAAGGCTATATTTTATTTCGCTAAAATGCTATATTTTACTACGCTACAAGTCACTATATTTTACTACGCTAAAAGTCATTATATTTTACTACACTACAAGGCTCTATATTTATAACAAAAAACATGCTTTCAGGTTTATAAATCAAATATAATACATAAATTCAGGTATCAAATAAATCAATCCGAGTATATTAAAGAACACAAACATAACATAAATTCACATGTAAACTACTAAACAATACTAATATTCATAAATATACGAGTTTCCCCATAAAGTACATAGAAATACTTCGATGTAAATTTTCGGAACCCGAAATACGCAATCGAAATCAACCAAAAGTGTGTGGGACCTACACTCCTTGTTATTTAGTCCGGGTGGGGCCGAAATCTTTTTTATTTATATAAAGACGTGGGTTGGGGGGACCAGAAAGGTGGGGTTTTTTTAAAAATAAAAATGGTGGATGAGTTAAATGAGGAAGACGACTGGAATATTTAAATGGCTATTTCGCAGTAAATTACTGCGAATTAGCTTAAATCGAAGTAATTTACTGCAAAATATACTTTAAAAAATGGTCTGGCCCATATATTGAGGAGACGCCTCGTTTAACGGGAATTCGCAGTAAATTATTGCGAATTGTATTTTTTTTTAATAATTTGCAGTAATTTACAGCAAATTAGGTTAACGGAATTTTTCAGGTAGAAATAGAACTTTTATTTTTATCATTAAAAAAAACTATGAGTCCAAACAATTGTCATTTCGATTTCGGACTCATGAGACATTTAAGAAAGACTATTACTTGGCAAAGTTAAAGTAGGATGCAGGGGAAGTACGTTCAGAAAGAAGCGTTAGATGGAACAGTTCAAAGTCAGATGATATATAATTATTATTATATATGTACGCTAAAGATGATCAAACTGAGCTCCAGGGGGCTAACCTTAATAATCCTTCTGTAATTTAATAAGGCTGTTCCCTTTGTACTTTCCAAAGACTAAATAGAGTAGTTTCTCTCTCTTTCATTCACATTCTCAAACTAATGCTGGAGCCAATCCATAACCACAATAATCTTCTTCCAATAATAGTATGAGAAAATGCTAAAAATGGTCTATCTTGTTTGAATATAAGTTTAAAATCTAACTTCAACTATTTTTTATTTATCTTCTGGTGTTTTATGCAACTGTTTGAGGTGCAGTTTCTGCTATTATTGTCGGAATATTTATGGCTTTTTTTTATAGCTCTCATTAAATCTAAGAATTAAAATTTGTTTAATACTTAACTGTTAGCAAATTTAAAAGACTAAACCGCTCAAAAGTACATTTAAAATAATATTTCCAACTACCCCAAACATAGGGGATGTATGCATGCATATTGGTGATTGTTGTATGAGTTGAAGATTGATTTGTCATGATTGAAAATTAATCAAGATTTTATTCTAATTCACGAAGTTTATGTACATATTAACTCGTGTAATTATTATATTGTATGGGTCAAAACTTGACCTCATGATAATCAATGAGATCGACGATTTTATTAAAGCCTATTTGTAATTAATAAATGGTATGGCCATTTATTAACAAGATTATCGCGTAGTTACTCGATTTGGCAGCCAAGGCCACGGCCTGGCCGTCCTTGCGAGGGCGTTCCCTCAATGTGGTCCCAACCCTTAGTGCCAGCTGGCAGACCTCATGGCTATAAATACTAAGAGAAAGAACCCTAAAAGGGGGCTGCTTCTTCTTCTTCACATCTACATGGAGAGGCAGACCAAACAAATATCATTAATAAAAGATCTTCACCCTCCTCCCTTTAACTTATAACTGTTGTCTCTTGCATCTTATTCATTTGCTCTTTCGGTTTATTACGATTTGCTATGATTGGCCCTTCATTTATTTTGATTGTTTTATGCTTATAAAGTGTATGGGAACTTTGAGCTAAACAATTTGGCGCCGTCTTTGGGGATTTCATAGCAGAATCGCGTAGTTTATCCCTAGACCAAAAAAAAGGGGGGAAAGAAAACAACCCAACTCGAACAAACCCAAGCGGCATGTCGGATGGAAGGAAGTCAAAGACCTCGAAATGAGCTTGATTCCACATCCCCGCATCCCCGAGCAAAGGGAAGAAGAAGAAGCGGAAGCAGATCCCAAATCCCCATGGGGAAATGTGCATAATATACCTCACCTCCTTTTCACACGGGATCCTACCATAGAGGAGGAAAGCACGAAAGTATCTCAAACCGAGATCTGTAACGGCGCGACCTGTACGAACCAGTCGAGAAGACTACAAGCGCAAGACAAGCTAAATATAATTTCCGAGTGTGTTATTCATCTCTAAATTAATAGAGCATCTCTAGATACAAGAATAATTATGAAACCAGAAGCAAATCCCAACGCCCAACACGAAGCGGGGTATGCGGGAAAATAAAAGTTCAACTACGGTTGAACTGGGACTCAAGCTACGCGCCATCAAAAACTTACAAAGGTTCAACTACGGTTGAACGGCAGTTCAGGCTATGCGCCTTCACCCAAAAGTTCAACTACGGTTGAATTGAGATTCAGGCCACGCGCCTTCAAAAAATCACAAAGGTTCAACTATGGTTGACTAGTTTAGGCTATGCGCCTTCACCCAAGAGTACAACTACGGTTGAACTGGGATTCAGACTACGCGCCTTCAAAAAATCACAAAGGTTCAACTACGGTTGAATGACAGTTCAGGCTATGCGCCTTCAAAATATCACAAAGGTTCAACTACGGTTGAACGACAGTTCAGGCTATGCGCCTTCACACAAAGGCTCAACTACGGTTGAACTGGGACTCAGGCTACGCACCTTCAAAAATTACAAAGGTTCAACCATGGTTAAACAACAATTCAGGCTACGCGCCTTCAAAAAATCACAAAGGTTCAACTACGGTTGAACGGTAGTTCAGACTGCCTTCACCCAAATGTTCAACTATGGTTGAACTAGGACTCAGGCTACGCGCCTTCAAAAATTACAAAGGTCCAACCACGGTTGAACGGCAATTCAGGCTACGCGCCTTCAAAAACTTACAAAGGTTCAACTACGATTTAACGACTACTCAGGCTATGTGCCTTCGACTTGAAAAACTTACAAAGGTTCAAATACGGTTGAACGGAAATTCAGGCTATGCGCCTTCACCCAAAAGTTCAAATACGATTGAATTAAGACTCAGGCTACGCGCCTTCAAAAATTACAAAGGTTCAACTACGGTTGAACGACTACTCAGGCTATGTGCGTTCGACTTCAAAAACTTACAAAGGTTCAACTACGGTTGATCGACTACTCAGGCTATGTGCCTTCCCCTTCAAAAACTTACAAAGGTTCAATTACGGTTGAACGGCAATTCAGGCTATGCGCCCTCACCCAAAAGTTCAACTACGATTGAGCTGGGAATCAGGCTACGCGCCTTCAAAAAATTACAAAGGTCCAACCATGGTTGAACGGCAATTCAGGCTACGCGCCTTCAAAAGTTACAAAGGTTCAGCTACGGTTGAACGACTACTCAGGCTATGTGCCTTCGACTTCAAAAACTTTCAAAGGTTCAACTACGGTTGAATGACTACTCAGGCTATGTGCCTTCGACTTCAAAAACTTACGAAGGTTCAACTACGGTTGAACGGCAATTCAGGCTATGCGCCTTCACCCAAAAGTTCAGCTACGGTTGAAGACTCAGGCTACGCGCCTTCAAAAAATTACAAAGGTCCAACAGCGGTTGAACGGAAATTCATGTTATGTGCCTTCGACTTCGAAAACTTACAAAGGTTCAACTACGTTAGAACGGCAGTTCAGGCTATGCGCCTTCTAAAAATTACTAAGGTTCAAATACGGTTGAACGACAGTTCAAGCTATGTGCCTTCACACAAAAATTCAACTACGGTTGAACTGGGACTCAGGCCAAGTGCCTCCGCCATTATGTATTACAAAATAATTCGACTATAAGTTAAACCAGAACTCAGGCTACACGCCTCTGTTACAAAAGCCACAAACTCAACCACGGACGAATCAAAGCCAAGGACGAAAATCCCCGAGGCTATGAGTCGGGCCGCGATCAGGTGAGGACGAGCGCCCCCAAATGCCCAACAACGAACGAACCACGGGACGGGCCTAGCACCCTCGCCATTCAGGTAAGTATGAGTAAGCTCAAAAATAAAGTGTCAGCCCGCGTAAAGTCAGCCCAAGTCGAACTACAAGGATGTGTTTTTTGTTACCACGGCCAGTAGTTCGACTAAGCCCGAAATGGGACTAAGGCTATGTGCTGCCACTACCCAAATGCGGCTATAACCAACTCCCGTCACGCGGGGGAAGGTGAAGACCAAAATCGTCTATCTACGGCCAAAGCCATCTGCACCAATCGCCCCCTAAGGTAAAGGGTCGATTATACAATGGTCGAAATCACCTTACCTATCAATACTATTAACATGCTTACTGGAGAAACTCTAATGCAAGTCCCTCTTAAACATGCACAAAAGGAAACGCACGAAATTGACATAGAACAAACAGAAATGAAAAAGGTATTTTTACAATATTTGCACGGGGTTACCCCCAATTACATTGGCCTAAGGCCGGCAAAGAAAAAAGAGAACAAAAACTAAACAAACATTAAAACTCTTTCCATTTTTTCACTCGGCACCCCCAGCGCTCACTTCAGCATTATCAGCGCCCTCAACACCATCATTGCCCCCGGGCGTAGACGGGTCAAAACCGCAGTCGAGGCGGGCATCACGGGACTTTTGGCGTGCCTCCTCATAAGTGGCTTCAGACACGACGCCGGCTTCCCACAACCTCCTATGCACTTCGAGCTGGGCCTCGGCATATGTCTAAAGCTCACGAGCAGGACCAAAAGAGGCGGTCTGATCCCTCAGGTGCTGGTTCTTAGCCTCGAAAGTCGCAATCCGATCTGCTGCAGCACGGGCGTCCTGCTCACAGACTGGCAATGCGCCCCTCCAACAACCGCTCTCGGAAGGTAGCGACGGCCCTCTCTAATCCACGCTCTCGTTCTTGGGCACGGTTGGTCGCCTGTAGTGTTTCAACCGTCGCCAGGGCGTCCTCTTCCTGATTTCTTAAAGCGGCAGCCTCCATCTCCAGGGCAGCCACCTGCCTAGTCAAAGCTTCAGCAGCCTCTGCTGCAGCAGTCTGATTTTGGCGCTCTCTCTCAGTAGCCGCCCTTCTCTCTGCATCCATCTCCTCGTTCACTTGGTGGAGCTGCCCCTCAAAAGCATTTACCCTGCTAAGGGTCTGTTGCATATGAAGCTCCCTCCGCGCCAGCTTTTCAACCAGCTCCCGATTCCGTGGGTCGTTCCTTATGCGTTCACGCAGGTCACGACAACGGTCACATTAGCGGCGGTACTTCTCCAACAATCGCATGAAAACTGCCGAGCGGATGTTAGCCCGCCTGATGCTCGTCACCTCCCAAAAACATGACTACAACAAGCAGAGCGACTGTTAATACAAGAAGACGTACTAAGAAAGAAAACAAACCAAAGTTTTATACATACCTTTATACTCAGGGCAGCAACCTGGCCCATCAACCCGACATCCGAGATGTTGGAAACACGTTCTCAATGCAATATACTAAAACGTGTGTTCTTTTGTATAGGTTTTGATGAATGACAAACGAAGCGAAAATTGATATATGACGAAGTTCAAGAAACAAGCGCAGAATTGATATACAACGAGATTCAAGCTCAAGACAAAGTTTTATAGTTTAATTGAGTCATTCTTAATTGTGATCTTGATCCTACAACTTGACTCGTAACATGGCTTCTCTCATAAAACTATTTTCCAAAATCATGCATATTTAATTTAAAATGTCAAATGATTTTAAATCATGCATATTTACAGTAGTCAAAATAATTTTTAGACATGCCTTAAAAATCTGGACTAAGATAATCGATTATGTACTTATGATAATCGATTGTTTTAAGCCAAGACTGCATGACAATCGATTGTGAGTAAGACAGTGAGCATCAGGTTTTTCAAACGTGCATGACAATCGATTGTGAACTAATGACAATCGATTGTAATTGAGGCTGTGTCCATCAATGTTTTTCAAAACTCAGAATAATCAATTATGAACTAATGGTAGTCGATTATGTTGAGACAGTGTCTTCCAGTGATTTTCAAATTTATTAAATAATCGATTGTTACATTGGACAATCGATTGTCAAAGAGACAGTGTCTAAAATGTTTTTCAAAAACTGATAAGTAATCGATTATTGACTTTGTGCAATCGATTTTGAAGCTGACCGTTGTCATAAAGTTTTCAAATACCGTCAGGTAATCGATTATTGATTCTGTATAATCGATTGCTTTGATTAAAATCCGGAAAAATTTTTTTGAACGTTATTGGGTAATCGATTATTGATTTTGTATAATCGATTGTTTTGATTAAAATCCGGAAAAGATTTTTTGAACGTTGCTGAGTAATCGATTGTTGATTCTGGACAATCGATTGTTTGTGGTAAAATCTGGAAAGGATTTTTTGAACGTTACCAGTAATCGATTATGGATTGTAAGTAATCGATTATCAAGCATAAAATCTGGGATTGAATTTTGATCTGACTGGCAGACAATCGATTGTTGGGGTTTGACAATCGATTGTCAGTGAGTAAAATCAGCAACTCTTAAATGGCAATTAGGCAACGGTAATGCCAAGTTTTTCAACTATAGATACAGCTTCATTTCAGTGTTTTAAACACAACAACATACTACAACTGATCATTACATTGCTATAAGCTTGCATACTTTTGTTTATCATTTTATATTCAATTTCATAAAGCTTTTGAGAGCCATATTCTTGTCCAAAGTTGTTGTGATCTAGAGCTTACTTCTTTTACTCATATCTACTCATTAAGGAGTATTTTGTTTGAGTTTTTAGTGTTTTATACACTTGTAAGAGAATTGTAATTCTCTTGTTGTAAGGAACTTGTGTTTCCTTGGTTGAAGTCTTGGAGTGTTGTATCTCCGAGCAAAGGTGTTAAGGCTTGTGTCCTTAAGTTGTAAAGGTTTGTTGAGCACCCGTAAGCTTAACAAGTTAGTGGAAAATCTCGAGAGAGTCTCTCGGGGACTGGACTAGCCACGTGTTGTGGTGAACCAGAATATATCGGTGCGTTCTTTCCTTTTTGTTTATTTAACGCACTTATCTATTTCCTGCAAATTTTAATTTCCGCAAGTTTACGCTAAATTTTATTATAATGCTATTCACCCCCCCTCTAGCGTTAAGCGCTTTATCTAACAATTGGTATCAGAGCCCAACTCTCTGAAAACTTAACAGTTTGAGAGAACCATCCATGGCTTCTACTCGTGATTCTTCTGCAGGAATTGATGAAGGACAGTGCTCCACACGACCACCTCTATTCAATGGTACAAATTACACGTACTGGAAGGAGAGGATGAAGATCTTCGTTCAGTCCAACAGCTTTCACCTTTGGAAGGTGAAAATGAAGGGAAACCAAATTCCAACAAAGAAGGTGGAAAACGAATGGGTTCCCAAGTCCGAGGATGAGTATAACGCGGATGACATCAGAAAGGTTCAAAATAATGCTAAAGCAATTAATTTATTATATTGTGCTGTTAATGCTGACGATTACAGGAAAATATCGTGTTGCACAACGGCAAAGGAGATGTGGGACAAGCTAGAAGTTACGTACGAAGGTACGGACCAGGTAAGGGAAGCAAAAATTGATTTCCTAACCCATTCTTATGAATTATTTCACATGAAGGAAGGTGAAAAGGTGGACGAAATGTTTGAGCGATTTTCAATAATCGTAAATGACCTACATGCTCTCAAGAAAACATTCACGGATAGAGAGCTCGTGCGAAAAATTCTTAGAAGTCTCACACCGGCATGGAGATCAAAGGCCGATGCAATTCAAGAATCCATTGGCATTTCAAACATCACCATCGACGCACTAAGAGGTTACCTTAAGACCTATGAATCTACTATTCTTAACCCTTTTGTTGATGATCAAAGGAGGCAAAGAATAGCTCTAAAGGCGAGCACAAGCCAACCGCAAATTGATGAGGAAGGAGACAACGAGTTTGGACTCGTTATCAAAAGATTTCAAAAGTTCATGCGCAAGGAGTATGAACGCAAGGGCAAAAAGCAAGGCGAACAAATCAAGTGCTATGAATGTGGTGAAACCGGGCACATCAAATCAAATTGCCCAAACATCAAAAAGGAGAAGAAACCTTTTAAAAAGCAACGTGCATACATTTCTTGGGGAGGCGACTTCGGAGATGAGTCAAGCGAAGGAGAAGAAGACGAAGCAGCAAATCTTTGCCTTATGGCACAAGAAGACAACAAAGATGAGGTTTGTCAAATTTCGTCTAAAAACTTCTTTACTCTTGAAGAATGCAAACTGCTTTTGATGAATTATATGCTGAGTTTATTAAGGCTTCAAAAACTGTTAAGGGCATAAAAGAAAATGCTTCTCTAAAAGAAAAAGATTTTCAAAAACAGCTTTCTTTAAAAGAAAAGGATTTAGAAAAACTGGTTTTAGAAAATGAGAAGCTGAAAGAGGAAAACAAGTTTTTTGGAAAAAGAAGTTCCGATAAGCCCGAAAGCTCTACTAGAAATTGCACTTCTTGTTTGCATCTTAAGAATGAAGTAAGTAGGCTTAAAGGCACATTAGATAAGTTTAATTCTTCGCACAAAAACTTTAATGATGTTCTTGTTAACTTGAAATCAACCAAGCATGGAATAGGCTTTAAGAATGAAGAAAAGGTTGAAGCTAAACCCCAACAACCTAAAGCTCAACATAGGATTAACAATAGAAATGCTTATTCTAGAAACAACAACTCTAGAGCCAATATGCATGCTAGACAAAATGCTGAACTTTTTAGAAGACCTAGGAATGACTTACCACCTAGAAATAGTCACCCTAGAAATGATGCATACTTTAGGCCAAATTTTGAACCCCTTAGAAGACCTATCAATGGCCCTCAACCGAGAAACAATCACTCTAGAAATGCTGCCCATCCTAGAGCTCATAGTAGGAAAATAATTCTCATGAAATGCGAAATAGTCATAGTGTTCAAAATAGAGTAAGAAATTTTCATCCGTCTAGTTACTATGAACCTAGAAGGATGTATAACCCAAATGTGACTTGTCATTATTGTAGACATATTGGTCATATTGCTCCTGCATGCTTTACACGTCATAGACATATTACTCAATCGCATCATTATAATATGCCTAACCCCCAAGGACCCAAGATGGCATGGGTACCTAAAGAACATTAATTTGTTTTGTAGGTGTGCTTGAAGGGATCAAGTGTACTATGGTACCTTGATAGTGGATGCTCCAAGCATATGACGGGAGATGAATCCAAATTCCTTCAATTAGAGCACAAAGAAGGAGGAAGTGTTATCTTCGGTGATAACAATAAAGGAAAGATCATCGGCATCGGCTCGGTCGGTAAGGATGAAAAATCCTCTATTAAGCAATATTACTTGTTAAAGGATTAAAGCATAATCTCTTGAGCATAAGCCAATTGTGTGACAAGGGAAATCTTGCCTTATTTGATTCGGATGAATGCTTAGTATTTAGACGTAGTGATTTCAAAATTATCCTTCGTGGTTTTAGAGTGGATAATATTTATATGGTTGATCTTGCTAATTCCTCACCCGAATATGTTGATTGTCTAATGAGTAAAGAGGATGATACTTGGCTATGGCATCGTAGAGTAGCACATATCAATATGCATCTTTTGAACAAATTGATTTCTCAAAACTTAGTTGTTGGTCTTCCCAATTTAATATTTGAAAATGACTTTATTTGTGACTCGTGTCAAAAGGGGAAGCAAACAAAAGCATCTTTCAAATCTAAAAACATTGTTTCAACTTCTAGACCATTGCAGTTGCTTCATATGGATTTATTTGGTTCCTCTTGCATTGAAAGTCTACGAAGAAATAGATATGCTTTTGTGATTGTTGATGATTACTCGAGATTTACTTGGACTTTATTTCTTGCCAACAAAAGTGATGCTTTTCAAAATTTTAAATATTTTCTTAAGCGTGTTCAAAATGAGAAAGAAACAACCGTCACTTCAATTAGAAGTGATCATGGGGGAGAGTTTGATCACAATCTCTTTGCGGACTTTTGTGACGAACTCGGAATCGAGCATACCTTTTCCGCTCCATGTACACCACAACAAAATGGGGTGGTGGAAAGGAAAAATAGGTGTCTCAAAGAGATGGCTAGAACCATGCTCGACGAAGCTAAGATACCCAAACATTTTTGGGCGGACGCTGTGAATACCGCTTGCTATGTTCTAAATAGAGTAGTAATTCGGCCGATACTCATGAAAACCCCCTATGAACCTTATAAGGGTAGAAAACCAAATATTTCCCATTTTAGAGTTTTTGGTTGCAAATGTTTTGTTCATAACAATGGCAAAGACCAATTGGGTAAATTTGATGCTAAGTCGGATGAAGGTATTTTCATTGGATATTCCTCACGTAGTAAAGCATATAGGGTCTTTAATAAAAGAACCCAAATTGTGGAGGAATACCCTCATGTTGTATTTTCCGAAAATAATGCTCGCTTGGCGAGAAAGGATTCCGGTTTTGATCTTGCAGGTATCTTAGATAGCTTGAAAGACAAAATACAAGAGGAACCACCCAAGGAAAATAAAGATGAAACTGAGGAACAACCAACGGAAGAAGCGCCACAATTGGAAAAAGAAATGAATATGCCTAACGAGTGGAGGACAATCAAAGATCACCCTCTCAAACAGGTAATTGGCAACGTTGGAGACAAGGTAAGTATCCGAAACTCTCTCAAAAATACCTTAGAACATACTGCTTTTGTTTCTCAAATTGAACCCAAAACCATCTCAGAAGCAATTGGGGATGAATTTTGGACCTTGGCAATGCAAGAGGAGCTTAACCAATTCAAACGCAATGACGTTTGGGATTTGGTGCCAAGACCCGAAGGTCATACCATAATTGGTACGAAATGGGTTTTTCGCAATAAACTAGATGAAAATGGTATAATCACTAGAAACAAAGCTAGGCTTGTAGCAAAAGGCTATAATCAAGAAGAAGGTATTGACTATGAGGAAACATATGCTCCCGTAGCTAGATTAGAAGCTATTCGCTTATTGCTTGCATTTGCCTCTTCTATGAATTTCAATTTATATCAAATGGATGTGAAAAGTGCTTTTCTAAACGGTTTTATTCAAGAAGAAGTTTATGTTGAACAACCCCCCGGTTTTGAAAACTTTAAATCTCCCGATCATGTTTTCAAGCTCAAAAAGGCTCTTTATGGTTTAAAACAAGCTCCCCGAGCTTGGTATGAAAGATTATGTAAGTTTCTTTTGGAAAATGATTTCATTAGGGGGAAAGTTGACACAACTCTCTTTGTTTAGCATAAAAACAATGATATTTTGTTAGTTCAAATATATGTAGATGATATTATATTTGGTGCTACTAACAATGTTTTATGCAAGGAATTTTCCGATTTAATGACAAGCGAATTTGAGATGTCTATGATGGGTGAGTTAACATTCTTTTTGGGATTACAAGTAAAGCAAATGAAAGAAGGTACATTCATTTGTCAAGCCAAATATTGCAAAGAATTGCTGAAACGATTTGAGATGAACAATGCAAAAGAAATGGCAACTCCCATGAGCACATCCGATCATCTAGACAAAGATGAGAAAGGTAAGGAAGTCGACATCAAAAAGTATCGAGGTATGATTGGCTCTCTTCTTTATCTTACTGCTAGTCGTCCGGACATCATGTTTAGCGTGTGCTTATGCGCTCGTTATCAATCGTGTCCGAAGGAGTCTCACCTTACTGCGGTAAAACGGATTTTAAGGTATCTTTTTGGTACTACAAATGTGGGTCTATGGTACCCCAAAGGCTCTTCATGCCAACTTGTTGGCTACTCCGATTTCGATTTTGCTGGATGCAAATTGGACTGCAAGAGCACTAGTGGCACTTGCCATTTGCTTGGTAGCTCTCTCGTTTCTTGGTTTAGCAAGAAACAAGTAAGTGTTGCGTTGTCCACAATCGAGGCTGAATATGTAGCCGCGAGGAGTTGTTGCGCTCAAATCCTATGGATGAAACAACAACTCTTGGACTATGGCCTAAGTCTGGATCATATCCCTCTTAGATGTGATAATACTAGTGCCTTATGCTTGACGAAGAACCCCGTTCTTCATTCGCGAACGAAACACATTGAAATTAGACATCATTTTATTAGAGGTCACGTTATCAAAGGCGATGTCGAAATTGAATTTGTTGAAACCAAAAACCAATTGGCAGACATCTTTACAAAGCCTTTAGAGAAAGAGTCCTTCTTCCGAATTCGCAGTGAACTCGGGATCCTTGACTCCACGTTGATCTAAGTCATGCATTGCATTTTTTTGTTACATGATTTCTAACTTGAGCGTCGGAGACGTTTAATTCTATTTTGCAGGTATCGCCCCAAAGGAAAGGGGAATTATAAAGCTTGACGTACAACAATCGGTTTCCGTCGTCTAAAAATCGATTATTTCGTATCAATAATCGATTATGTTGCTATTATTTGGGTTGATGTTGCTGTAATTTCTTTTAATAAATAAACAAGGTTTATTTCATCTTTGGCATCTTATTATTATATTATTTTTGCTAATGGCAAAAGGGGGAAGATAACGGGTATGATGCACTCTTAAATTGAGGGGGAATTCTCAAATTGAGGGGGAACAAATTGCATACTTGTTGCATGTGTATACTTGTCTTGAATCGTCATTATAAATTGCTTGTCTTGCATATCCCGCTTAATGTTTGCCATTATCAAAAAAGGGGAAATTGTTGGAAACACGTTCTCAATGCAATATACTAAAACGTGTGTTCTTTTGTATAGGTTTTGATGAATGACAAACGAAGCGAAAATTGATATATGACGAAGTTCAAGAAACAAGCGCACAATTGATATACAACGAGATTCAAGCTCAAGACAAAGTTTTATAGTTTAATTGAGTCATTCTTAATTGTGATCTTGATCCTACAACTTGATTCGTAACATGGCTTCTCTCTTAAAACTATTTTCCAAAATCATGCATATTTAATTTAATGTCAAATGATTTTAAATCATGCATATTTACAGTAGTCAAAATAATTTTTAGACATGCCTTAAAAATCTGGACTAAGATAATCGATTATGTACTTATGATAATCGATTGTTTTAAGCCAAGACTGCATGACAATCGATTGTGAACTAATGACAATCGACTGTGAGTAAGACAGTGAGCATCAGGTTTTTCAAACCTGCATGACAATCGATTGTGAACTAATGACAATCGATTGTAACTGAGGCAGTATCCATCAAAGTTTTTCAAAACTCAGAATAATCGATTATGAACTAATGGTAATCGATTATATTGAGACAGTGTCTTCCAGTGATTTTCAAATTTATTAAATAATCGATTGTTACATTGGACAATCGATTGTCAAAGAGACAGTGTCTAAAATGTTTTTCAAAAACTGATAAGTAATCAATTATTGACTTTGTGCGATCGATTGTGAAGCTGACCGTTGTCGTGAAGTTTTCAAATACCGTCAGGTAATCGATTATTGATTCTGTATAATCGATTATTTTGATTAAAATCCAGAAATTTTTTTTTGAACGTTATTGGGTAATCGATTATTGATTTTGTATAATCGATTGTTTTGATTAAAATCCGGAAAAGATTTTTTGAACGTTGCTGAGTAATCGATTGTTGATTCTGGACAATCGATTGTTTGTGGTAAAATCTGGAAAGGATTTTTTGAACGTTACCAGTAATCGATTATGGATTGTAAGTAATCGATTATCAAGCATAAAATCTGGGATTGAATTTTGATCTGACTGGCAGACAATCGATTGTTGGGGTTTGACAATCGATTGTCAGTGAGTAAAATCAGCAACTCTTAAATGGCAATTAGGCAACGGTAATGCCAAGTTTTTCAACTATAGATACAGCTTCATTTCAGTGTTTTAAACACAACAACATACTACAACTGATCATTACATTGCTATAAGCTTGCATACTTTTGTTTATCATTTTATATTCAATTTCATAAAGCTTTTGAGAGCCATATTCTTGTCCAAAGTTGTTGTGATCTAGAGCTTACTTCTTTTACTCATATCTACTCATTAAGGAGTATTTTGTTTGAGTTTTTAGTGTTTTATACACTTGTAAGAGAATTGTAATTCTCTTGTTGTAAGGAACTTGTGTTTCCTTGGTTGAAGTCTTGGAGTGTTGTATCTCCGAGCAAAGGTGTTAAGGCTTGTGTCCTTAAGTTGTAAAGGTTTGTTGAGCACCCGTAAGCTTAACAAGTTAGTGGAAAATCTCGAGAGAGTCTCTCGGGGACTGGACTAGCCACGTGTTGTGGTGAACCAGAATATATCGGTGCGTTCTTTCCTTTTAGTTTATTTAACGCACTTATCTATTTCCTGTAAATTTTAATTTCCGCAAGTTTACGCTAAATTTTATTATAACGCTATTCACCCCCCCTCTAGCGTTAAGCGCTTTATCTAACAATTGGTATCAGAGCCCAACTCTCTGAAAACTTAACAGTTTGAGAGAACTATCCATGGCTTCGACTCGTGATTCTTTAGCATGCCCTTCAGGGACGCGCTCTCCGCTTCCGAGCATAGAACCTGAACAACCTCACCAGGTTCTCGTCCTCGAGCAGCAGGTTCAGTTGGTCAGGGATCTCAAAATAACGGTTATCGCCTTCAGCCTGCACCGCAGGACGGGTATAACCCTCCTGAAAGAGACGGATGTCTTCAGAATCCATGTCGGACTCCGAATCATCCCCCCTCTCCTGAGGCGCCCCTTCGTTCTGCCGCCCTGAAAGTCGAGGCCTCCACTGCTCGGGACGTTGAAGTGCCAACATTTGCCAAAAATCGGTTCCTGTACCCTCCCCCAAAATAGTTGCTGAGGAGCTACCTTCCCTCCCAGCAACAGGAGCAGAAATTTGAATCGCCGAAGCGATTGTGTCACCTTGGCCTGAGCCAACCGGGGCAACCCCCACTGAGAGCTCGCCCTCTGGGGCAAGGTTCATTGCGTCTCCTACTACTTCAGATGGCGAAGGATCCAAGCTAATTACCATTAGAAGGGACGGGGTGAACGCCACCCTACGCCAAACCAGCGACCTCCCGTCTTCTTCTTCATCTTTATTCGGTGACCGCTCCGCCTAGGAACGCACGACCCCTGGAGATTCTTCAACTCGGGGCACGGACTGCATCGGAGAGTGTGGCACCGAGGATTCTACAGCGGTCGCCCTCGGGACCAGGCGAGGTGCCGATATTGTAATCAATCGGGCAGTCGCCCCCGGCCTACGGAAAGCAAGCTGAGGAGCCCTCCTGCGTCGTGGTCATTCTGACCAACCAAGGAAGAAAGGTTAAGTAAAAAAAACTAAGGAGTACGAAAGAAATGCAATCACAGCAAGTCAAATTCTTACCAGCAGGCGGCCTACAGCCATGGACCTCCCAGAAAGATGCCCACGTGCGAGTTCCCTTTGTAATAGGAAGCACGACCTCAACCCATTCGCGAATGCCGGAAAACGGTGTCGGTGGCGCACCTCCCGCTATGGCACAAGAAGAGATCAATATGTACGAACACAAAGCAGGACATTTAACCAAAAGAAATCAAGACCAGTGTAAAAGAAATTTACGTGCATGGTTCCACTCCTCCGGGAAGTCACTAGAACAAGCCACCACATGCTCAGTCCTGATGTAGAAGAAGTGCGCGTAAGGACGGGTAGCGATGTCGTCATCAAGCTCCGCAGTTAAACTGTTGACCCCACGAGGGACCAACCAAATCATGGTGCCATGCACCCTCTAAGGAGCATAAAGGGTTAACAGGTGCCCAAGAGTAATCTCCCTCCGTGCCAACTCCGCAAATTTGATCATCACTACCAATAACTTGTAACAAGAAGGGATGAGCTGACCAGGGCACACCCTGTAGTAGCAACAGAATTCGACCACCGACATTGGGAGAGGAAGCCTGTATCCCATCTTGAAAGGGAAGGCATAAATGACGCAGTACCCTTGGTGGTCAACGTGTACCCTTTCACCGCTCCTAGCTAGGACGATGTCAGCAAAGCGTGGAATATCACACTGGTCCTTTAGCTGGGCGATACCAACTAGGGGTGTTCATTGGACGGATTGGGCGGCTTTTTACTTTAACGGTTTTGTTTAACGGTTATCGGTTTTTAAATGTATTCATCCGTTAGCCACCCGATAAGATATCGGGCGGATTAGTATCGGGTTAGCTCTTATCGGACGGTTAATGGGCGGTTTATCGATTTAATACCTAAGGGCTCAAATGTGTTCTGTCCGCACACTATACTGAAATATCAAGCTCATAGCTTTGACAATTTGTTGATCAGTATATTGATGAACTTCTTAAGAGGTCACCAACTAGGACGCAGCACACCAAATAACTTTTATTTGCTATCTGTATAGACTATAGAGTACAAAAGTGACGGTGGGGGGGGGGGGGGGGTTTTGTTTTTCTAATTTATTTGTATTATAGTTTTATACACTTATACTTATTCATTTTAAGGTTTTTTATTTTTATATTTCATATATATAATTATGTAAGTAAAAATAAATTATATATATTTATATTCTTAATGGCTTAACGGATTACCCGTTAAGAAAATTGAATAATTCGCCCCCAAACTGCTAAGCCGTTAATAAAAAAATTCAATCCGTTCTCCGTCCGTTAAGCCGTTAAGCCGTTACCATTAAGCCATTAAGCTTCGGTTCGGTTCGGTTTTCGGTTTCGGATCGGTTTTGAACACCCCTAATACCAACTTCCCCTATCAATGGGGCTTCATCCACCTGATCCTCTTTTACGGGGTTAGAGAAATCAGTTGCCGGACCACCGGGCAGAGAGAGATGTCAGTCACGACGGGAGCCGGTCAACATTCGGCGAATCGGTGGTTCTCACCACCGTAGATGGGCCCTCAGCCGCTGTAACCGCCACCAGAGCAATATCGGAACGAGAACTGCTTGTCATTGTCGATATAATGAAAGAAAGTAGGCGAAAGTCACCAAAACAGCAAGAGAAGATGAAAATCTGAAGGTAAACGACAAAGAACGGAGCAACAGAGAGCAAGAGACGAATTAATTTGGAAACAAGAAGGGCTATCTCTCTCATAATTTCACTTAGACACAATATCAGAAAAGTGAGAACTAAACGATACAACCCCTTATTTATAGACGAGGCATATATGATTCTCATGAATCCCAAAGGTCACCATAAACTACCTGACTAACCGCAAAAGGATTCAGGCCTACATTAACGGACATCATTATGACAGATACCATGGAACGGTCATTCAGCCGTCAATCGGCAGGTCATTTACGAAACGGTTGTAACGGTCCCAAGATACCAAGAACACGCCCCGTGCGTCACCATGAATATGACGCCTTCCTTGTACGCGGTAAGCACGATCGCATCCTCCCCAGGCAAGCGTAATGGGCTACGGCCATCTCCAAACCATTAGTGGCTACAACCGTTTTCAAAATAATGATGGCCACGGCCGCATCTGAAAGTAGCATTGATTGCATCCGTCTCTGAAGTAATAACGGCCACGACCGTTTCCTGGATATAAAACGGCTACGTCCGCTCCCGAAATAAGGACGGCTACGACCATCTCAAAACCACAGGCTGTCGCCGTCCCTTGACAATAAGGTAACTATGGCCTCCTACCACAAGAAAAGTACGTGCAAATAAATGGCCACGACCATCTCAAATATGCGAACGATTATGGCCGGTCACTCATACGAGAACTGAACAAAGAATTGCAACCACGGTCGTCGGTTATGAACTCACTTGATAAACGGCTCTATTGCAGTCAAGGAATGACCGCGCTAAAAGGCTACGACCGTCTCTAAAATATATATGGCTACAGCCATCTCCAAAGAAAATACGGCTATCCAATGAATAGAAGGCTACGTCCATCTCTAAAAATCTAAAAGGCTACGGCCATCTCTAAAAACCTAAAAGGCTACGGCCATCTCTAAAAATCTAAAAGGCTATGGCCATCTCTAAAAATCTAAAAGGCCACGGCCATCTCTAAAGCATGAATGGCTATGGCCATCTCCAAAGAATAACGGGCTACGATCGTCCCCAACACACAAACGGCTGTGGTTATCGGCAGAATCCTCTTTTCGAGCTCGGCCTGGGTACGACCTTAATAAGCGGAGGGACTATCTGTATGGGTCAAAACTTGACCTCATTATTATGAATGAGATCGGCGCATTTATTAAAGCCTATTTGTGATTAATAAATAGTATGGCCATTTATTAACAAGATTATCGGGTAGTTACTCGATTTGGCAGCCAAGGCCACGGCCTGGCCGTCCTTGCAAGGGCGTTCCCTCAATGTTGTCCCAACTCCTTGGCGCCAGCTGGCAGACCTCATGTCTATAAATACTAAGAGAAAGAACCCTAAAAGGAGGCTGCTTCTTCTTGTTCACATCTACTTCTAAAAGAAGAGAGAAAACATCATTGTAATGCTCTGAACCTCTCCATGGTGAGGCAGACCAAACCAATATCATTAATAAAAGATCTTCACCCTCCTCCTTTAACTTATAATTATTGTCTCTTGCATCTTACACATTTGATCTTTCGGTTTATTACGATCTGCTATGATTGACCTTTTATTTATTTTAATTGTTTTATGCTTATAAAGTGTACGGAAACTTTGAGCTAATTATATATAATTTATCCATAGCAATCCTCCCAAAAATTTATTTCATTTGATTTAGGAGAAAAATGCATTTACCCCATAGTATGATGTTCATATATTTTATTCATTTACTGTGCATGAGCCATTAATAATTTATACTAGTCTCTCAAGTCTCAACTACTTCACTGATCTGAATTTATATGCTTATTTCTTTTTCACTATATTACATTTTGAAATGACGTCATGTTATACATTTTTATATTTATAACAGTATTATACATAAAATATTTCTCGCAGAACTACAAAGATCTCGTCAACCTTAGGACTATAAATTCTCACCTAGAAATCGTGAGACGTAGTAATACGGCAGTGTACGGATTCTATAATTTTGTCGCATGGCGGAATTAGAGCTAATATATTATGGCGGAGTTATAAGTATACTAGAATTCCAGCATATTATATTGGAGTTCCAGAATAAGTATATTAGAACTCCAACATAAGTACACTATACTGGAGTTCCAGCTATGGGTGGACATACTTTGGACAAATCCGAAATCCAAACCGAAATTCAAATTTATTGGATTTTTTGTTTGGATTTTCGGATTACGTATTGGATTTTGGATATAATTTTTAAAAATTTTTAGAATTTCGGATTGGATATTGGATGGTACTTCGCATTATTGGATATCCGAAAACCCGAAATTCATATACTTTATATTTAATCCATTATTCATAAGTCAATAGTAATAAGTTCAATACCCTATGCATTAGAAATTACTATCACATATATTCAACATTAAGTACTAAGTTATTATGAGAATACTTTCTATTTAGATATGGTTTTACTATTTCTACTTCTTATCTGTCGTATTAACGTCTCTATTGTATTTTTATTTAATTTTTTTATATGATAATTTCATTACTTTATTATTTCATTTGGATGATTGAGGTGAAAATGAAGAACTTTTTAGGCATTTTAACATGAATACTTCATTTGAATATTTATCTTTGTAAAAAGAAAAAACATCTCAAGTTATAAGTTCAAAAACGAAAACCCAAAATATCCAATCTGATTAATCCGAAATCGAACTTAAAAAATCCGACCCAACCCGAACTTATTTGGATTGGATTTGGATTGTCATTTTGTCAATCCGAAAACTAAAAATCCAAATCAATTTCATATGCAATCCGAACTGCTCGAACGTCCACCCCTAGTTCCAGCAAGTATACTGCTCCAGCATAATATGCTGGAGTTCATACACAGGTGCACCGAACTCTAATATATTATGCTGGACGGATCTCTTTTATAGCAAATAGTAGCTATTTTTATTGACTTGGTAAACACTGATTATTTTTGAATGACTAGTCCTAAAACTAGTTATACCGTGTTTTTTTTTTTTTTGCAGAAATTAAAGAAAGAAAAAGTTGTAAAAAGCTGAATTTTTTTTGAAGTGTTAAAATGATGGCATGTCCTAAATCTCAGAGTCTTGACTTAATAGCAAATGTCACCTCAGAGAAAAGACAGTTACCAAGATTCACAACTCACATGTATCGATTAACCTTAATTGAATGTCGTTTAATCGTTTGTCTAAATTAAGAATAACTAATAAGCCACGGTGTTTAGTGTTTGTTGATCATGAAATTTTGCCAAATATTTCTTTATTGTTTTATTGATTAAATCAGAAAATTAATTTTTAAAATTATTTAAATTTTGACTCAGAGAGGCTAATTTGAGCTAACATAGCAGATGGATAATTGCTGCAACTCTATTCGATTTTCAACAGAAGGAAAACAAAACTGTTGGGCTTCGGCATTTTAAGCTTGATTCAGGCCCGCGTATTTCTCCTCAAACGAGAGGTGAGAGAAAAAAGATTTATGTGAAACTATCGGTGTGTTTGGTGTTGACGGAAAATATTATTTACGAAAAATATATTATTTGAAAATATTCTTGGAAAACAAGTGATTTTCTTACTTATAGGAGAGGGAGGAGTGGATGGTGAGTCGTGCTGGGGGTTTGTTTGGGAGAGAGACATTTGCCGGAGCAGGGGTTGGAGAGTGGGCGGAGGGTGGGCTGGATGCAGGATGGTAGGTCGGGTACGGGGCCAGGTAGCGAGGGTGTGGAGTAGAGGGTGGGGTGGGGGTGGGGGTGGGGGTGGTAAAGATTGAAAAAGTATTTGAAAAATATTTTTCCTCAATCTTTGTAGGGAAGTTATTTTTTTTCAATTGAAGGAAAATTAATTTATAAGAAAAATATTTTTTAAAATATTTATACCAATCAAACATAAAAAAAAACTTAAAAAGATTATCCAAACACACCCTATATGTCTTATTTGTTACAAAGACAAATTAGAGGTGGAACAAGAAATTGATATTGCAATTTGAAAAAGATGGATGAATTGGGCAAATTTGGTTCCCTACGTCCACATATTATCCACATACGACCTCACTAAAGAAAGCGGCCTTATCGTGGTCGACTTAAGTAAGGCCGACCCCAGTCAATAAACAGACCAAGTGATGTGACTCGCTGTAACGTCAAATCAAGCTCTGACATTCGTATATCAATGCCACAAACTCTTGTACTTTCTTTGTATTATTTCAAGGAAGGTCCCTTAGTATATAAAGGGGACCTTATCCCTTTATAAAGACTTATGTGTATTTCCTTACTGAAGATATACAACTCTCTCTCTTGTGCAAAAAGCCTGTTATACATCTTACTGTTCTTACATCTCGATTTTTATATTATAATCACTGATTTCTATTATCTAACATTCTCTAGATCACATTACCCTTGATTCCGATTAAACACTTATCATTTTTTGATTGTTTTAAATCTAGTTAAGTGTTCGAATAACTTTTTAGCCAAACAATTTGACGCCGTCTGTGGGGATTTCGAGAATTAAAGCTGTAGTTTGTTTCTAGAGATCCTTCGAAAAGCCACCCTCTACAACCTAGAATGGCCGAGAACAATGCTAGAATGAAGGCTATCTTGGAGGTTAGAACAGACCTCACGGGCACTCTCAAGGCAGCTGCCGAAGGAGATGCCATACTCACAACCCCTAGTACTTTGATAGGCGTGGAAGCCTTACCCTCCTCGTCAGAAGACCTGGTGGTGCCACGAGAAAGAGAAGCTTCAACATCTACCACAAAATGATAGATACACCCCAGCAGATCATGTCGCAACCGAGGATGAGCTCGAGGTCACAAGAACAAACAACGTACCCGTCGATGTCCAAGCTAACGCCGTATTTCAAGTGCCATACCATATGGGTGGTGACGGCCTTCCCTCTAAGGAGCGTCCGGCACAAACCCGAACTCTCAAGGCGACTCGACATATGGGCCGTCGAGCTCAGCGAGAATTACATTACATACCTCCCAAGAACCGCCATCAAGTCACAAGTCTTAGTTGACTTCATCGCCGACTTCAGTGCGAAAGTCCTGCCAAATGGTGGCAGGTGCGGCCCTACAGGTATGACTCTGCCGTGCTTGATGACCTTTCTTTATGTAGGGTTATGATATTCCCCTACTTACTTGGTTTCTTTTCCAGACTCTTGTCTTGTAGGTAGAGAGGGATCGGCGCCGGAAAGAGGAGATGGCCAAATACAATAGGCTGGCGCAGAATTACAATAAGGTGCGCAAGGCGCATCTAACCCTGGCCGATATATATACAAGCAGGATCCCATCTTTAGAGTGGTTCGTGAGGGCTTAGTGGAGTTCGAGGCGCAATTAAAGAAATGAGTGGCCGAGCTGGAAAAGGTTGATGAACAGCTCATGGCCGCTGTTGCTCGGGCCGCGGAGATGGAGGTTCTTATCTTGGCCAAGGACGAGGAGCTGCAGCTCGATCGTGTTGTGGTGGAGGAGGCCGCACAGTTCTCCAACAAATTATAGTGACTTCGGATCACTATACAACGCGAAGATTGGCCGGCCATCATCTCCACCCGGTCCAAGGACCTTCTTCCTTTGTTTCCGCCCTCCGTGGCTGCCTCCGAGCCCCCCACATCCATGTCTTCACTTCTCATCGCTGCGGCCTCCCTTCTAAGATCATCTCTTCCTGAGCGAATAGCCTCTGCCATAAAGGCCGGCCTTGATACAAGGCAAGATGGCCTAGCCTTTCCCGACTGGGTGGCCACGGCTTTGCCAGTGAGAATCCGACGCTGCCTCCTCTCTAACATCTCCTCCTCTTCACGGTCCCCCTTTGCGGGGTGCAGAGCTGGCTCAGAGGGGTCAGCACGACAGAAGGCATCCTTACAGGGGCAATCTCAGGAACAGCCACCGACACCTCCATGGGCGTCGTCTCAGGTACGACCCCCATCACAGCCTCAGATGCTATCTCTAGGCCCGCTTCTAACGCACCCTGCTGTCTAAAAGGGGGCGAAGCACTTCCCCTGGACGTGCCGACAAGGACCAGATCCTCCTCAGGATCAGATACCGTTCTAGAAGGACCAGCCGCAATCTTCTTCTTCTGCCGCTGCTTTTTTTCCTCGCCTTCTTGGAGGCACCCCGACCTACCAAAACACCAGTGAGACGGGTAAGGAAATTATATGGGCCCCCAAACCGTAACAAAAATTAGGCAAAGCCGTTACCAGCCGAGCCGTAGAGCTAAAGAATTCAGTCCAAGAACAGCTTTACTATGCACCCACGACCTAATGTCATCAACCCTACGAGGAGGGCGAGCAACCACTGCATGAAAACAATGGAAAATTTTCTACAGTGAGAACCAACAAAGTAAGGTCAAAATAGTAAACATCACGCACGACAATACTTATGTGCGTCATTCCACACTTCTGGAAACCCATCAGGGTTGGACACAAGGTGCTCAGTATGCACGTAGAAAAACCGCGTCCAAAATTTACGGTTGACCTTGTCGTCCACCCGCGCCACGAAGATTTTCTTGCCCCTAGTCCTCAACTGTAGCATCGAGCCTCTCATGAAAACCACATTGAACATTTGCAAAAGGTGATGAACGGTCACCTCTTTTCCGGCCTTCACCGCGTAAACGTATACTACCCTGCAAACCTTCAAGGCATACGGGGTAAGCTGGGCCGGGCATGCTCCAAACCAGCGACACAACTCTTCCGCTAAAGGATAAATCGGAAGGGTGTATCCAATTCGGAAGGCGTACTCGTAGAAGGCACAGTACACGGTCCCAGACACGTTAGTGTAATCTAGCCCCGCGAGAACCACGTCAACGTGATCGGGAATATCATACGTCTCCCTAAGAGAGGCCAAGTGGGACAGTGTCATCTCACTGTGCTCCCAAGGGAGGAATTTACGCTTATTCATAAATTCGTTCCTTTTGCTCATACCGCGTGGGAGCAGGTTGGCCGTTGATAAAGGAACAAAAACTTCCTAAGCCTCTTCGCCGTCCGAAGATGATGAAGCCCTGGTGGAAGCAACGTCCCTGGTTCGATTCCTGAGAATGAGAATTTCAGAGAAGAAAGGAATAGTAAACACCAGGAAAAGATAGGGAAAAGAGTGAGAAAATACTCTCCGAAAAGGATCAAAAGATGAACCTAGTCCAACTCTCCTCCTATTTATAAGAAAAGGTACACGGATATCGAAGGGGCATGATTCAAAAACCGGCGCAGGAAATCCAAACATTACGTCGTAACCTGAACCACCTCGGGAGCATAAGTAATGATCACACATTTGATCGATGACGTCATCTCAAAAAAAAATTTCAAAAGGGAGGTAACATGTCAACGACATGATCTTTTCACATACGAAAGCGTCTCTCACAGAGGTATCAACAGGAACAACCAAATTTCCATAGGTGTCGAGCACGCATGTCCGTCCATTGGAAACGCCTTTCGACTGCGTCCTAAACAGAGGGACTATCTGTATTGGGAACATTGGGTTCCCTACGTCCACATATTATCCATATACGGCCTCACTAAAGAAAGCGGCCTTATCGTGGTCGACTTAAGTAAGGCCGTCCCCAGTCAATAAACGGACCAAGTGATGTGACTCGCTGTAACGTCACATCAAGCACTGACATTCGTATATCGAGGCCACCAACTCTTGTACTTTCTTTGTATTATTTCGAGGAAGGTCCCTTAGTATATAAAGGGGACCTTCTCCCTTTATAAAGACTTATGTGTATTTCCTTACTGAAGATATACAACTCTCTCTCTCTCTTATGTGCAAAATGCCTGTTGTACATCTTACTGCTCTTACATCTTGATTTTTATATTGTAATTACCGATTTCTATTATCTAACATTCTCTAGATCACATTACCCTTGATTCCGATTAACACAAATTATTTTTTGATTGTTTTAAAGGTAGTTAAACGTTCGAATAACTTTTTAGCCAAACAATGGACTAAAAGAATGGGACGGGGAAACGTATGATTGTTAAGATAATTTCTATTATGTTGATCACACATGCCAGCTGAATTTATTTTCTCGTGTAGTAGGTGGAAAACAAGCTTAGTGGCTGTTAGTCTTGGTTTTCTAGAAAATGCAGAGGATTTACAAAGGCATTTAACCCTTTCAGAACTACAAAGAGGATTTTAGGGGTGTGTTTGGTATAACGAAAAATGTTTTTCGTGAAAAATATTTCTCGTGGAAAAAGTAGGAAAATACTTTTTGGAAACTAAGTAGTAATTTTATTTATTTTCCGGTGTTTGGTACGCAAGTTAAGGAAAATGTCTTCTCAAGGGTATTCATCAATAATTTAGATATAATAAACATGAATCCATAAAATTTCAAACCAACAACCTTCGGGACGCACAACTTTCATAAACTTTCGAACCGCTAAACTTTCAAAATAGCAGAGTTTCAAACCCGTAACCTTCCAAACACATAAACCTCCGAACTCATAATTTTGGAACTTGTAAAATTTTGAGCCTTTAAACGGACAAATAATAAAATTAAAACTGAAAAATATATTTTTTTCGGAGGGGGGTGGGGTAGGGTGGGGGGCTGGAGGGGGGGAGGGTTTGGGAGGCAGTAAAACAAAAACAAAAGCAGAAATTTAAATTACAAAAAAAGTAAAATATTTTTTTTGCGTGCCAAGGGGGTCAGGTGGGGGTGGGTAGTGCAACAAAAATAAAAAAGCTGAAATTTAAAATTGTGGAAAAGAAAAATTTAAGGTAAGAAATAACTATTTTTTTGCGGGGAGAGGGGGAGGGGGTGGAGGGATAGTAGGGTGGGTTGTAACGGAAAAATTAAAATTTGAAAAAAAAATTTGTTTTAGGGGGTGTGGTGGGTTGGTGAGGGTAAGAAAGGTTGAGAAGGAGCTTAGGAAAATGTTTTCCCTTCTTTTGATAAGGAAAACATTGTCCTCCAATTGGAGGAAAATGAATTGATAAGGAAAGTCAACCAAACATGGAAAAATTGGAAAATATTTTCCGGAAAATGTTTTCATTCATACCAAACACACCCTAAGTGAATAACATACAACCTTATCTGTCTATCGAAAACAGCTTCTCTACCCTATTAGGGTAGGTTTAAGGTCTATGGCCCCACCTAGTGGGACTTTACTGGGTCGTTATTGTATTATACAACCTTATCTTCCTTTGCTGTAGAATCTAGAACGAGGACTATCCAATTTAGTAAAAAATAAGATGGAAGCTAAGCAACAATTAGGTAAAGCTAAATGTTTATTGAAGCTAAGCGGCAATTAGGTAAAAGCTAAATGTTTATTAATGCATAAAGCGTACAAATGTATAGTTAGTAGAAACTTTGTCTTATTTCTTACAGCATTACCAGCTCGATCAGGTCCAGAAGGAGCTCTAAATAATTACTTGCTTAGGCTTTATGTATAGGAACTAGTGGCATTTTGCCTCCATAAATCTCAGGTAGCTGTCTTTCATCAATGTCTTGACGTAAAGATGTCATTAGTCGTTTGTTTTACACAAATCTAATCTGAGAAGAAAGATAGAAATAAATTTAAATTTGGCAAAAATAATCTAACATAAGGTTTAACCAATAACTTAACTAGGCAATCCTCAGCTACCATTGCAAATTGACTTTGTTTCATCAACCATTATAGAGACTAACCTTCTTTTTGGTCTTGTTATCAATAAAAGGATACACAATTTTCCACATTGTCCAGAATAGGTAAGGACCATGAACTAATATTAGTTTTTCAAGTCTTTCAGGGTAGCAGTCCTGCAATTAATAGTAGTAACTTCAAGATTATGGACTACAAGGAGAAAAAATAAAAAGGAATTCACTTATATATACTGGCCATAAAGCACTTTTACGGTATCACTGTATTTTAAAATGTTAACTTTTACTAGGTAAATTACCTTATTTTCTAGGTTTACTAATTCTTCTTACGGAAAACGACATGATCTATCCCTTTACTATGATAAATTATTCAAAATTGTCCTCCCTTATACTATTGGGCCATAAAAGTCCCTACCGTCTTGCTATCCTAACAAATCTGCCCTTAGTTAGACGGAGGTGCCACGTGTTATCGTCTCATATGTGCCACATGGTTGCACGGATAGATTCCACGTGGCACCTCCGTCTAACTAAGGGCATATTTGTTAGGATAGTAAGACGGCAGGAACATTTATGGCCTCTATATCGAGGGACAATTTTGAACAATTTAACATAGTAGAGGAATATATCAGGCCCTTTTCCGTTCTTCTTACTATGGACGGTTATCAATAGTTATCTTTTAGGTGATCTGATAGTATAAAGACGACCTTACACTGTTCGTATATAGAAGTTAAACTCAACGACAATAATGATTAATTATATTAGACCTGTAAAATGGATAGAGCTACAATGTATGCACGAGCATCGCTGTTTGCATAGCCAAAACCCTGGAGATCCACAATGACCACAAACTTTTCCCTACCCGGTGAGGTCCTGATTCATCAAAAAAAAAATCCAAAATTAAAATAATAAAAATATCTGGACAAGCCTTTCAGATATGACCATACTCACCAAACTCAAAACATCCACTTGACTTCTACGGCTGCAGAAATTGAGACCGACCGTGGCGACCGAATGACCACCTCAAAAACTCAGGAGCGGCGGTGCACTAATAGGCTGCTAATCAGAATACTGCATATGAGAGCCACGACCACCTGAAGCTTCATGAGAAACCTGAAGTGCTGTTTTAGTTTGTTAGATTAATTTGAAGTATTATTAATTTATTATGCATGAAAATTTAGTTTTACTATTTTTTGTTAATTTACTTTTTGAATGCAAATTTTAATTTTGAATTTTGAAATAAATATAGTACTTGCAATTTATAAGTGCAATTTTCTCCCATATTCCTTGTATTCTTTATGTTTGTACTTTATATTAATATAACTTACAATAGTTATACAAAATTTCAAAAAATAATTTAAAAACACACTAAACCCAGCCCCCTCAACTCGTAACCCTTACGGTTCAATTTTTACCCGAATGAAACCGAATCCTTTAAACCCGTTAAGAACTAAATTGGAATCGGCCCGGACCGTAATCCGTACGGTCCAAAAAATAGTGGCGCGGCTCCGCCCGGCCCACCCGTTTAACACCTATAGCTGGTAAGTGTCTGACCTAACCCCGGCGAGGTAGTGACGATGCTAGGACCATACCACCAAATAAACATATGCAGTTATATAATATACAACAAAAAATAAAGTAGAAATAAACAAGTAAAGATGGGAAGGGGTACATGTTGTGGGGGGGGGGGGGGATATCAATACCAACAGTAAATTAAGAGAAAAGCATAAGGGCAGTTTAGAATTTAAAGCAGAACAATAACACAACTCGTAGCCAATCTATAAACAATCCGTATTATCTATTGTGCGGCGTGCAACCCGATCCAAAACATAATAACATTGTCGCAGCGTGCACCCGATTCATATGATTTATCACTGTTGCAGCAACTCGATCCAATTATATTACTGTTGCGGCATGCAACCCGATCCAATTATATCATTATTGCAGCATGCAACCCAATCCAATTATATCATTGTTGCGGCGTGCAACCGGATCCAATTATACCATCATTGCCGCGTGCAACCCGATCTACATACACATTATAATACCAAATCACAAATAGAGTCCCGGCAAGGGATCAATAAAGAAACAACACTATCCCGACAAGGGAATCGACAGTATAAGTAAATGCATCCCGGCAAGGAAAATTCCACGAGAATAATTATAATAGAATCAACAACTTAGGCATTCGTAATAATTATTAAGAGCACAACAAATTTCAATTTAAGACTTGTGGTCATGCTCGACACCAATATATAGATACTTATCGCCATGCCTATACGTCGTACTCAACAAGTAACAAGTAGCAAAAAGGACATAACTCCTAATCCCTCAAGCTAAAGTTAGACCAAACACTTAGCTCGAACTTCCACGACCAACTCAAGCCTCAAACATCGCTTTTTCTATTGAATTTGGATCCAAATCAATTGTATCTAGCAATAATCGACTTAATAACATCAATAAATGCTAAACATTCCAATTCCAATGCGTTATGTGTCTCGCGTTCACGTAGGAGTTTTCCTTTAGGCTGACTAACCCTTCACATTCGCGAGAGTCCTTCCGCGAATGCGAGAATATACAAGAATACCAGAAACTGAAAAACCTGCAACTTTTATGAGTTCAAAAACCTTCTGACATCTATCTGAAACTCTCCCGAGTCCTCGGAGCTCCAAACCAAACATGCATACTAATTCAAAAATATCATATGAACTTATCCATTCGATGAAATCGCCAAAATAACCTCTTGAACAACGTATTTAGCATAGAAATCTAAGAAAAATCTCAATACTTTCAAAGTATGAATTTTCACAACTACGGGTCCGAATCACCTCAAACAACTTCCGTTTCTTACCAAATTTCACATACTCATTTTATTTCACATATAAGACCTGTACCGGGTTCCAAAACCAGAATACGATCCCGATACCATCAAATTCTAAATGCATTTCATTTCCAAAACTCATATAAATTTCCTAAAAATAATTTTCTCTAAAAATTCATTTATCGGGCTTGGGACGTTGAAATTCTATTTTACGCATACGCCCAAGTCCCATATTTTTCTAAGGACCCTCCGGGACCATTAAATCATGGGTCTGGGTCCGTTTACCCAAAATATTTACTGAAGTCAATTTAAATTCAATTTAAAGTCAAAATTTATTATTTTTTACAAATTTTCACAAAATGTCTTTTCAGCTACGCTCCCAGACTGCGCGCACAAATTGAGGTAATACCGAAAGATGTCTTTAAGGCCTCGGAACACAGAATTTAATTTACAAACAAATGATGAACTTTTGGGTCATCACTAGAAGGAAAAACGAGATTGGAGGAAGAAGAAGGAGGAACTGAAGAATGGAAAAACCTATCACGACCCAAATCCATAATAGGCCGATATGGCGCCCAACATAGTTGTTAGGCAAGCCAATACTGATCGAACTAATGATTTCCCATTTAAATAAATTACTATGTGGATAAAAATTCTTCATTTGTTAAAACATTAAGAAATTTACCGTGGAGTGAATATCAAACGGAAGCAACCAGTACAGTCCATAATCAAATAACAATAGCAAAATTAAAAGTCTACTAGTGTGCGTCAAGACCTGGTGTCACGAGTATATGGACAATCTAGTAGAATATACAAAAAAAATACTGCCCTACTGTCTGAATGGAAATAGACAAAGATAAAACATAAGAGAGACTCTAGCTGCTACGGAATGGCTTGGAAGACAGCTCACGTGAAGTCTCGAGATGGGGATCAATCTACGCACCAGACTGGTAATAAGATGCACCTGCCTCAAATCCTGTATAATTAAGCATAAAAATGTAGCGCGAGTACATAAATAATATGTACCCAGTAAGTATCTAGTATAACCTCGAAGAACTAGTGACAAGGGGTTGACTCCGACACTTACTAGGGCCATGTTATTATGAAATTTCTACTTAAGCATGATATACAACAATAAGATTTAAAACTGAAATAACTGAACAAGTATTCACCATATATGAGAGCTTAAATCCCTTCCTTCCTTTATATCATATGATCACACAATAATGAATTTATACCAATTATAAAAGGAACTTCCAGTTCTATTATCACATATGGATACCACCGAGGACGTTCGGCCCGATCCAATATAAAAGTAAATTGTGCAGTGCCAAGGGTTTATAAAAAAAAAACATAATCCTTCCTTGATTTCCTTTCAAAATAATGACAATTCAACTTGAAATGTTTAAACTCTTAAAATTCTCAACTTATTTCCGTTTGATGAAATCAAAAATTATAATCAATTAACGGTATCCGAAAGTATGGTGTAAACCTAAAACTACCCGGACATAAACAAAAATAGTAGCTACGTTCGGACTCTCGTCACATTGTGCGTACGTAGCCCCTCACAAATAACTACACATATTAATTAAGTTCATTTATAGGGTAAATTCCCTCTTACAAGGTTAGAAAAGAGATTTACCTCGTCTCAAATCCTACTTCCAAACTCAAGAATGCGCTCAAACCCTCAAATAGGAGCCGAACAATCCATAACTATTCAAATATTACAAAAACTAATCAATATATATTCAAAATTTCATATTCTAACTATTAAAGTGATTATCCAACCCAAAAGGTAAGATTCCTAAAATTCACCCGGAGCCCACGTGACTGGATTCTGAAAATTTTCGAAGAAAGTTGATACTCATAACTTTAGTAACATAAAAATATATTTTTTACTAAGTTCCATAACCAATTTTGTGGTCAAATCTTATTGTTATCAAAAATCTGCATTTTCATTTAGATCCTTGATTTTCGCCAATTTATACATGTTAATTTGCCCATAATTTATGTAATTAACTCAAGTTGTATTAAAATTACTCACCTCAAAGTGTTAGGTGAAAACCCTCTTTCAAAAGCTCCAAATATCGCCCAAGATATAAAGTGAAATGAAATAAATAGTCTAAGTCCCGCAATAAATGAGATGTGCACTAGTCTCAAATGTCGCATTTGTGACACCTAGTTTGCAAATGCGACAAAATCATCGCAATTGCGAACCGGGACTTCCCCTTGTCCAGGTCACAAATGCGACAAGGGAAGCGCAATGTGTTCAACGCAGGGTCGCAAATGTGACTGTTTCTCTCAAAATTGAGAGCTAGGCCCAAACCAGGATTCACTGCAAATGTGAAGCCTTTCTCGCAAATGTGAATATATTATCTCATTTACGATACCTGCAGCAGCTGCCAAGAACACCAGAAAACTGGAGTGTTTTCAACTCCTTCCACACGTCGAAAACTCATCCGAGCCCTCGAGGCTCCACACCAAGCATTCACACCAGTCTAAAAACTTCATACAAACTTGATCGCGTGATTGGAACACCGAAATAACATCACAACCTGTGAATCGGAAGCCAAAATGCATGAATAACTCATGAACTCAAAAACTTCTAAAAACACTTCCACCCGTAGGATCCCTATCAAATCAACTCGGAATGATGCCAAAGTCTGCGTGCAAGTCTTAAAAATATTACAGAACTATTCCAGTCTCAAAATTCTATTTAGACCTTAATATCACCAAAACTCCCTCCAAACCAAAATTAAAGAATTTCTAAAATCTTCAAGAATCAACTTTCACTATTAGGTCCCGGGTTATCTAAAACCCGATCCCAACATATGTCCAAGTTCAAAATAATCATATGAACCTATTGGAACCGTTAAATCCAGATTTTGTAGTCGTTTACATAAAATATTAACCGAAGTCAAACTTGTCCTTTTAAGCCAACCTTAAGAAAACAAGTGCTCTGATTTTAGCCTCAACCCTTTCAAATCCCGAACTAACTAACCTCACAAGTCATAAATCATTAAAAGCAAGTACAGGGAGTCTTATTTATATAAACGCAATTCGAAGAAAGCAAAATGACTGATCGGACCGTTAAAAAATAGAAGGATGAAATGGATGAGTAGAATCGGAGAAGAGTAAGGAAAGACACTTTCACAGAACACAACATCCCTAGAATGAAATATACTAGAATTGGATAATGACAGTAGTTTATAACTCTTCTTGCCTGAACTGTAACCAAGAAAGACAGATAGAATTGATCTTGACTTTAATTTATCCCTATATGGTTTTGGTACTACAACAAATCAAAGACAGCCAAATATCCTAAAATGGTTGGCAGAAGGAGCAGTACCATAGAGTAAGTCAAAAGGAGTCTTGTTATTTAGCAAAGGTTAGGGAAATATATATATTAGGTAAATGGCAGTCATGAAACACTCACCCCAATAATTAACTAGCAATTTGAACTGGAAAAAAATGCGCTCTAGTAGTTTCAGGAAGATGTTTGTGTTTCCTTTCCACAACACCATTTTGTTGTGGTGTATATGTAAAGGAAGTTTGGTGTAGGATTCCATGCGATAAGAAGAAAGACTGAGCTGCTAAACTAGAACCTAGATCAAAGGCATTATTAGACCTCACTACTTTAATTAGAGCATCAAATTGAGTTTTGACCAATAGCACAAAGGATTGTAATAAGATGAAAGCACTGCCATTTGAAGAAAGTAAAAGAGTCCAGATAGCCCTACAGAAATCATCTACAATAGTCATATAATATTTGAACCATTATATGTTTATGTGTGATAAGGGCCCCAAAGTTCTATGTGTATTAGTTGGAAGTGCAAAGTGGAGTGTATTTTGCTTTCAGGAAATGGAAGCCTTTGCTCCCTATGGAGCAAATATGACACAAAAATATTTGTTTCTTGAGCAGTTTATTAGACAAGAAATGAATAGACTTTATTTTATTAAAGGGCATGTGCCCAAGTCTCAGATGGCAAGAATGGGTCTAAAGACAACACATGAGATTGAATACTAGAAGAGACATCATCATTTACACATATAAAAGAAGCAATGTTGGAAGTAGAACTATTGCTCTTATTCATATCATGCAAAGTAGATGCAGTAACGGTATTTACAAATGAAGGATTAAAAGTAGAATCAAATGCAACAAGATTTACAGGATTGAAATGTAGATCCCATCCTGAAGACTACCAAGAGCCACTAGCATCTTCAGAGAAGGGCCTTGCAAAACACAAGAAATAGAGGATAAATAAGTCAAACAAATTCAATTGTAAGACTAACAAGGGAAATGAGATTATACTGGAAAGAAGGCATTAAAAGCACATGAGTTAGATAAATTTTAGAGGATAGAGAAAGAGTACTTGTACAAGTCACCTTTACCTTATAACCATTTGGTAAAGTGACAAGATAAGGTAATAAAAGAGGTTTAATATCAGTTAAAAAGGAAGTCGTGAGTTCATGCGATGGGTTAACCCCGACTCTATGATCCAACAACTATCATATACCCTAGAAATACTACAAGCAAGAAAATCACATGATTAGAATTGAGGATTACTTATCAGACCTACAAAGATGGCAGAACCAGCAGAAATCTCTTGTGATGTCCCAGAGGATCAAAAATGCAGAAGACTCAACAGTTGATCAAACTGTTCCTTGGTGATACTGGAGTTCCCACCATAAGACTGGATTACTTTGTTATCACCACCAAAACTTTCAGGGTGCCCAATGGGTTGAGAATCCAACACTTGAGCAAATGATGAAGTTCTTTTGAACTTAGTCTGAAAACCAGGAGGATAACAGTAAATCTTTAGCATTTGTCAATCTGATGACCAGGCTTCTTGCAATATCTACAGATAATATTGCTCTTGCTGGAAGGATCAAAATCAACTGTTTATGTATCAAAAGTAACTCTTTGAGAGTAGCACCTCTGAATACCAACGTAAAAGGCAATAAATCAGAATTGAGAGATGAAACACTAGCTTGAACTCCAGACTGGCTCTCATCGTTAATGAGCATCGAGTATACACTATCCTCATCAGGTAGAGGCTTTATCATAAGTATATTTATGCTAATGATGGGATATGACTCGTTTAAACCTATCAAAAAATTGATGAACCTTCTACTCTTCATCTAATCTTTGGTAAGTCTCCTTGCATCCACAAACACAATCAAGATATGATACAGAAAACAAAAACTCATCCCAAAGCTTTTTAATTATGTTAAAACAGGATGACATATTTGAAGATCCTTGAGTAATTGAGAAACTTTCCTTACGAATTGAAAAATCATAATTCCACTAGCTTGACCAAATCTATGCTCAATCTTCTTCCAAAGTTTTTTAGCACTTTCAATGTACATTACGGTTTTCCTAATTTCCTTGTCTAAACTATTTAGAATCCAAGTGACAACCATATCGTTACACCTGAACATGGCTCAAACAAAGAAGAGCTAGCACTAGGTCATGCAACTGTGCCATTAATCGGCCCCAATTTATTCTTACAAAATAGACCTAATAACATTACTCGACGCCAACTTCCATAGCCAGCGCCATCAAAGGCCGTGGTGACTAAAATTGTATCAGGTGAATCAGAAGGGAATAGATATAAAGTAGATGAATATGTTACAGTGGAATTATTAGTCACACCAGAAGTATTAGAAATGTCTTCGACAATAGAACCTATTACAAGAGAAGTAAAACATAATTTGATAGAAATCAAAATTAGGGTTTCAGAATACGGGAAAAAGTACCAAACTTGCCTCAAATATCTGAAAACAAAAGGTTTGACAGAAAATAAACCAAATAACATCCGCACAACTTCACTGAAGACCAAACAGAGTAGAGAAAGTCATCGAAAAAATAAATCTCTACCGTAATCAGAGACACAAACTACTTCGACAAAATTTCAAACTATAGGTCCTTGATGCATAACAGTTATTCAATGCCGATAAACTTATCATTTGGCTCTGATACCATGTTGATAGGTGAAATCAGAAAGAATCGACATCAACGAGAATTGAATCAAACCCTAAGACGGAACTCTCTAGAGAGAGATATTTTGAGAGAAATGTAAAATATTATTTTTAAAATGAAAGTTAACTAATCTCTATAAGATGTTTAATATATACACAATAAAATAGGGCCAGTTCATTTAATGTGCCAGAATAATAATAATATAATTACAGATGGGTGGCGCCAGTCTAACTACTTGACACTACTAACTTCAACTCCAACATGATCCAGGTCTACGTATTTCTCCTAGAATGCGAGGTGATAGAAGAAAATTTTTGCATGAAAATATATGTCATATTGGTTAAGGTGACAAAATAGAGGTGGAAAAAGAAATTTGTATTGCAATCTGAAAAAGATGGACCGTGGCAAAGGGATGGGAAAACTTATATTGTAATTGTTACAATAACTTTTATTATGTTGGATATGATTTATGTCTTCAGTATTTTCAACTTCAAAAAACTATTGTAGTTCTTATTACTCAGTCTAAACATGCAGGCCAATCAGGGAGAAATTCACAAATAGCCAGATTTACAACTGGTCATTGAAAAATAGCCAAATTTCAAAAGTAATTGAAATTTAGCCACATTTTACGCAAAGATAAATCTGAGCGAAAACATTATTTAAAATCCGAAAAATACGCCAGTATATTATACTGGAGTTCCAGCATAAATATGCTTTAACTCCAGCATATTATACTGGAGTTCCAGGATAACTATGCTGGAACTCCAGCATAATATGATGGAGTTCCAGCATAAATACACTAGAACTCCAACATAATATACTAGAGTTCTAGCAAGTATAATTGTCCAGTATAATATACTGGAAGTTTGAGCATCGATGCTCCAGTCTCCAGTATATTATACTGGAGTCAGCAAAATATACCAGCCCAGCATAATATGCTAATGTTCATACACAGGTGCACCGAACTTCAGTATATTATGTTGGACCAGTCTCTGTTTTTTTTTTGGTAATTAAATCTTGTTGTATTAATCACCAAAGGATATTCTTTACAAAATCATAGTTCAGCTATACACAGCTGACTATCACCAAAAAGAGACCTATCTGACATCTACATTTACTATACCTATATTTCTAATTACAGAAGAGAATGCGGAAGCTGTAGGCTAACTTTAGGGGGACTCCAAACGTGACATGTATATGTAATATTTCTAAGCAGTTGTCCACTGGAACAAGAGATGTTCTTGAACAGCCTTGAATTCCTCTCTAACCAGATGTTATAGTACATTTCAGCAGAGATCAGCTTGATGAATTGAGCTCGACCAGTCTTCCCTTTAGTCTTGGCTATGATCCACTGAACGTATTGCTCCCAGTTTTGATAATTGGCCTGTGTTACTCCAATCCATTGCAATGTTTGGTGTCTCAGTAAGGTAGAGAATGAACATGAGAAGAAGAGATGATCTCTAGTCTCCCTGTCTTGTTGACATAATGCACATGTGTTGTCCACACTGAGCTTCCACTGTTCCAATCTATCCTTAGTAGGTAGCCTATCCTGTAATATCAGCCATAGGTTGAAGACTGCCTTGGGTCTAGCATAGTTTTGGATGGTTAGATTCTTCCACCCCACTCTAGGTAATTGTCCAATCTGTTGTAGGTACAGCGTCTTTATAGAACAAACTGATTGGTGCATCAACTGGGATTGCTGCAATGTAGCAGTAGCTTCAATGATCTTCCTGACCATCCAACTGGCTTGGTTAGGAATGATTAAGGACTGTAATTGTTGCTGTATACAGAATGAATCCATTTTACCCATAGTACATCTTTCTTGTGGGCCAAATCCCACCCAAGCTTGGTGATTGTAGCTCTGTTCCATATTAGCAGGTTCATAACATTTAAACCCCCAGCAGACATAGGTAGACATACCTTATCCCAGGCTATATATGATTTCTTTGATATGTTGGCTGATCCTGTCCAGACAAAAGATCTACAGACTGCATCAAGCATCTTTAGAATTTTTGAAGGGATAAGAAAAAGCTGAGCCCAGTATGCTTGTATACCAAAAATGACTGACTGCACCAGTTGCATTCTACCTGCATAAGACAGTTTCCTAGCAGTCCAGGATGTGATCCTGGCAGTAACCTTATCCACCAATGGTTGCCATTGTAGCAAGGACATTTTCTTGGTAGATAGAGAAACTCCCAAATATTTGAAAGGTAGCTCCCCATACACATAGCCAAGATGATTTATAATTTGCTGCTGTATATCAGGAGAAACACCACCAAAGTAGACAGAACTTTTACTCAGATTAGGTGTCATACCAGAAGCCTCAGTGAATTGAGAAAAGTATTTGAACATGGTTGTTACAGCCTTAAGGTCTCCTCTGACAAATAACAGAAGGTCATCTGCAAAGCTAAGATGAGTAATACTTAATCTTTTGCAGCCAGGGTGGAATAAGAAGCCTGGATACTTCTTTAGTTCAACAAGGGCTCTGCTAAGGTATTCCATCACAATAGCAAATAGGAAGGGGGAGACTGGGTCACCTTGCCTCAAACCTTTAGCTGCTTGGAAGGGTTCTGTAGTTTCCCCATTCACCATGACTGTATAGCTCACTGTTTGGACACATTCCATAATCCATCTCATAAACCTGCCTGGGAAATTTAAGGACTCCATCACTTGTTGTAAGAAGATCCATTCAACAGAATCATATGCTTTCTGTAAATCTATTTTAATCATGCATCTAGGGGACACATGGGCTCTTGCATAGTGTTTGATCAGCTCATGTGCTAAGATAACATTATCAGCAATCCTCCTTCCTGGAATGAAACCTGCCTGGGAATCACAAATGATACTGGCCATGCATTTCTGTAATCTGTTGGCCAATATCTTAGATATTATTTTATATAAGACTGAACAACAAGCAATTGGACGAAATTCCTTGACTAACTGTGGGTTAGAAACTTTAGGTAACAATGTAAGGGAGGCACCATTAATTGGTTTATACATTCTGCCAGAGTGAAAGAAATCCAGAACTGCCCTGGTGATCTGAGTGCCAGCGAGCCACCAGGTCTGCTTAAAAAAGTAGCATTGTAACCATCAATACCTGGTGCTTTGTGATCACCAATGGCTTTTAGGCTATCTAGAATCTCATCAGTAGTGATATCAGCAGCTAGCTGCTGCTGCTGGTTGTGTGTGAGCTTTGGACCATTATCCATATATGACCAATTAATTGCTGGTAGAGAAACAGCTGATGGTCTCATCAAAGACTTATAGAAGTTCTTGATCTCATCCCTAATGTCATCTGGATTGGTAAGTCTGGTACCACCTGCTGTAACCAGTTCAGTTATGCTTTTGTACTGGTTTCTTTCTTTCAGCACAACATTGAAATACTTATTATTTGAGTCTCCCAGTTGTATCCATTTGGCTCTGGACTTCTGTTGAAGGATACTCTCTTCAATCATTGACCACTTCTCCAGCTCCAATACCAGTTCCTTTTCTTTAGACTGCAAGTCATCAGTATAGTTCAGCCTCATCTGGTTCTGAATGTCCTTTAGTTCCTCCCTGCTAGACTTAATTTTCTGTGTAATGTTCTTAAACTCTCTAACATTTAGAGATTTTAGAACAGGTTTGAGTGCCTTGAGATTGTTCCATATCACCTTAAGAGTGCACTGGTCAGTATTCCTCCAATTTCCCTTCATAATGTGTTGGAAATCCTTGTGATTAGCCCATGCATTGTAGAATCTGAAGGGGCCTTCCTGATAATAACATCTTCCTTCATAGTAAGCACCATTGGATTATGATCAGAGATTAATGGGGGGTCATACACAGTTTTTACATGACTCCATTTAATCATCCAGTCATAATTACCAAATATTCTGTCCATTCTACTACAAACTCTATCAGTGCCAATTTGTTTGTTGGTCCATGTGAAGAAATCCCCTTTCCAAGGAAGCTCTGATAATTCAGCCAGTTGAATACATTGAGTGAAGTCCAGAATTTCAGCTTGTTTGACTTGATTACATGATTGTCTGTCATTGATAGACATCACAGCATTGAAATCACCTGCAACCAGCCAAGGATCAGTAATACCACTAGCAAGATTTTGTATGTGTTGCCACATTATTCTTCTTTGATCCAATTCATTGAAACCATACACCACAGTGAGGAGGCAGATTAGTTCCCCTGTAGGAGTGTGGATACTGTAATGCAGGAATTGAGCCTCCTCCTGAATACCAATGACACTGATCTTCTGAGGATCCCATAGAATCCAGATTCTACCCCTTGGAGAATCCCTATAATTAGCTAGCATACTCCAGCCTGGAACCACCAGATTAGTTATTCTCCCTGCATTGTTCTCTTTTACCTTTGTTTCTACCAGACTAACAAGACTAAATTTATTCTGTCTAAAGTATTCTTTAGCTTCCTTCTGTTTATATCTATTATTGACACCTATAATATTCCAAACTAACAGCTTCATTGGGAATGACTAGGACCCCCTTCATCAGGGGGGTGTCCTGGTCTACTAGCTGACACAACTTGGAACCTATTACTCAACACCACAGCGGATAATAGGGGAAAGTTTGCAAGATTGAAAACTGGAGATTGCACCTGCTTGCCTTTATCCACCAGTGTGAACCCTTCTGTATTACCTAAAGGATCTGCATCCTTAGGAGGTACTATAGTCTGCTTTGGTACTAACTGTTGATTTGGATTCTCCTCAGGCTCTGTACCATTCTGACTTGGCAATTTAACTCTCCATTCCTGAACAACTTTGGGCTTTTGCGTAGGTTCAGGAGGTTTGGGAATAGCCAAACAATTATGTCCTACCATAAGGCACTTCTCACAATATGTTGGTTTCCAGTCATATATCACTTCCTGCACAAATTTCTTACCATTAGGATCAATGAGCTCAATCTCACTTGGCAGATCCTTGGATACATTAACCTCAATGTGCATGCGTGCAAAAGAAATCCTAGTCTGTTTAGTAGTACATTCATCAGCAAAAATAGGCTTGCCAAGGACACTGGCAATCTAAACAATGACCTACTACCCCAACATGACATAGGAAGTCTAGGGAACTTTACCCACAGAGGAATGTCATTAGGGAAAGCAGCTGTGAAATCAAAGTCAGCAGTCCATTGTTTCAATACCATAGGTCTGGTAGCAATGGAATATGGCCCAGCACATATGACCTCTTTAGCATCTTCCATGGATCGAAATTTAGCTATATAATAACCCTCCTCATAGTAGTATAATTCAGGCTCTGGAACATGAGACCAGTGGAGACTGATGAAACACTTCATAGCATTGTATCCTGGTCCAGCTCCCAAAACAAAAATCACTAGGGCACATTTCCATTTCTGCTCTTCCTCCTCCACCTCCTCTTTCAGTAATTGGCCTACAGGTTTGCCATCAAGCATAGTAGGTGGGATATACTCCAATGCCATACCATTTGAGGCAAATCTGTTCTTTTGGAAGAGATTTGCCCACCCTTTGGTCACTTCAGTGGTCGCCTTCTCTGTTTCTGATACAGGTGGTTGTTCTGGTTTCTGCATGTGGTCATTACCTCCATCACCTTGTACTGTCTGAGGTTGAGGAAGCTCCGCAACTTCTACTTGTTTAGAAATCTCCTCCGATTGCATCAATGGAACAGTATTCAATGGAACAGTAGCAGAGCTTGGTCCTTCTTCACTGGAAACACTTGGTGTGTGATTTATTGTTGGGATGATGCGATCTATAGTTGTAATCGGTAGTTTACGAGGTTTACCCCTACCGCGACCTCTTCCTCTCGCCATGAAAACCAGCTCGGTGTACGTTTACTAACGTGCGCCGAGAGGAAAGATGGAAGAGAACCTTTTTTAATTTCTTTTGACCGGTCTCTGTTGCAGCTAAATAGTGGCTATTTTCCATTGACTTCATAAACACTGGCTATTTTTGAATGACCAGTCCGAAAACTGGTTATACCATAATATTTTATCGGCCAATCATGTATGATAGTGTCACAAACTATAAGCCAGAGGAGTATAATGTGTATACTTGATGTATAACCTAAAGGTGACAGACGGGTCTACCGGTACGGTCCGGGTCGTGATTTTTTTGACCCGTCCGGGTTTCGGTCCGGGCCGGGACGGGTTGAGCAGAACCGGGTTTTTAACGGGCCGGGGTTGGTCGTGTTAAAATTGAACCATACGGGTTACGGTTTGAAGGGGGCCGGGCTGGGCCGGGTTTAGTATATTTTCAATTTTTTTTGAAATTAAGTATAACATTTAAGTTATAATTATATTAATACTTTGTAATAATTGAATGAATACAAGTAAGATGGGAAAAAATTGCACTTATTGCAAGTGCTACTTTATTTCTCAATTTTAAATTAATAAGTAGAAAATGAAATGTTTACATTTTTTCTAACAAGTAAACTAGTGAAGTAGTAATTTCAAATGTTTTGCATCGCCTTAGCAAGTTCATCATAATCAATATGAACCGATTGACCTTCTTCCGGGGAGTTAAATTCCGATGGGTTTCCATGGGTTAATATATCTCCAAGTTCTTCGTCTTCTGGGCTATCAACATCTTCCTTTCCTTGATTTCTTCGTTCCGATCTAGTCCAATCTCTGAAACATACTAAAACTTCCAAAGCATTGCTTCCCAATGAGTGGCGGGTGTCTCCAAGTTGTTGTCTTGCTTGGCTAAATGCACTCTCCGATACAACAGTAGAAATTGGCACATTCAGTACGTCATGAGCCATAGCGAAAAGAACAGGAAATTGCTTTGCATTTTCATGCCACCATCCCAACGGTGAAAAGTCCTTTGTGCGAAGCTCCTTTTGCTTCTGCAAGTAGAATTGAAGCTCATCAATATTCCGGCTACTGGTTTGAGTGTTAGAAAATGTAGAAAAAATATTAAAACTATCAAGGCCTTCATCATCCACATCAGCAGAACTGCTACATTGCATAGTGGGATTAACATTGCCAGAAGCACGAGCAGTATTATCACATTCATTTGCATAATAATTATATAGTTGTTGTAAATATTCATTTAATTTGTTCATAGAATCATATAAATTTGGGGTTTCAGATTCTCCAATCTCCATATAAGTATATAAAGCATTCATTAATTGGTGACGATTAGATATTTTAATAGAAGGATTTAAAATTGCACCAATTAAGTAAATTGGAGGAATTGGAAAGAAATATTTTTTGAATTTCGCTTGCATTTTTTCAACAACATCCATATATTTTTCTTTCTTCTTAAATTCATATAGTAGCAAAGAAATTTCAGCTATATGTACTAAAGCCATAGTAACAGTGGGATAATATGCGCCAGAAAACACAACAGTAGCAGTATAAAATTTATGAAAAATTTAACAATGTGCAGCATTATTGTTTGAAGCATTATCAAAAGACATACACAAAACTTTTTGGTTTAGATTATAAAATTCAACAACGTCAACAATTGTACTACTTATAAACGTAACAGTATGACTCTGATCTTCATCATATTTAAAAGCGATAATACGTTTTTGCATATTATCATCTATCCAATGGCATGTAATTGTCAAATAATCATTTCCATTAACAGCATGACCAATATTAGAAGTTAGACATACTCTAGAAGGAAGGTGGCTAAACAAATAACGTATGTATGTTTGATATTGTCCATGAAGTCTAAAGATATCTGCTCTACAAGTACTTATAGGGATACCTTTAAATAAAGGATTGTAAATCCTTTGAATTTACATAATAAGATACGATGAAGAAGCAAAAGAAAAAGGTAAACAACCCAAAGTAATCATTTTTGCTAGTTCCTCACGATCCCTCATTTTATCATATTTTAATAAACCTCCAGTTGTATGGTTAATAGCTGTTTGACTTCCATCCCCATTATTTCCCCATTCTATGGGATGGATAGCCATCATATGTCTAGTAAGTGTCTCGGTCCCCCCTAAATTACCTCCGGTCAAATGTTTAAAAGTTTCATTACAAAGTTTGCACTTAACTCTATTAGTACCTTCTATTATTTCAAAAAATTTCTGTACGGGACTTCTTCTTTTACGAGTAGAAGTTGGAGCCACTGGAGGTCTTCTACCCCTTGTAGCACTAGCAACTCCAACTCCAATACTACCAACATTTCCACTACTAGGTGTAGGTGGTATCTCATCTTCTATTCCAATTTCATTATCTTCTATTCCAAAATCTTCTTGTAATTGTTCATAATCAATCTCTACATCTTGCAAATTAGGCGATGATTCAGAAACATGTGTTATTGGGTCATTACTATTACTACCAGAAGCTACAGGACTACCTCTTTTTGTATTTCCACCCCTACCAGTAATTTTTCTACACGCTCTTTTAGCAGCATTAAACATATTGAAAAAATTAAATATAAGCTAAAATTAAATATGCAATTAAAATATTAAATAAGAGAAAGAGTTGGAGGGAGTGCACCGAATTCGACAATAAATTGAGCACTTGATTACGCAAATCCGGTGTTACCACGAACAAACGTCAAGCAAGTATATTTCGAACTTCAAGCTTCAAATTCCAAATGACAAATTGCGATAAATTAAATTCGGGAAAAGAGTGACAAATAAAATATGAAATCTTGCAAATTGAAGGGAAGAGATAGATTGATAATTTGAGAATTGAGATTGAGATAAGAATTTTGAGTGAAGAAATGAAGAAGAGATGATGGTATTTATAGATTTTAAGAAGGGTTAATATTGTAATTTAATAAATACAAAAAATAATGAAAAAATTGCCATTTTTTCAAAATTGTCCGTTGGCCAACGGATCTGTACCGTTGCCAACGGTAATGTGGGCCCCACATATTCAAAATTAAAAAAAAAATTTTAAAAAAAATGTTACCGTTGAACCGGGCCGGCCCGTACCGGTTCACGGTACTGTTGATAATACCGGGCCGGTCCGGTCCGGTTCCGAAACAAAAAAATCTCAACGGACCAACCCCCTACCCCCTTTGAACCCTGCCCAGCCCGGCCCCTGCTAACCGGTCCGGTCCGGTCCCGGGTCAATCCGGCCCGGTTGACAGGTCTAGTATAACCTCAGCAGTACATATATCAGACCTAAAAAAAATTAAAAAAATAGGGGAGAATAATTCAATTCTCTTTTATTTAAAAGCTAAATGTTTATGAATGCATAATGTGTACAAATGTTTAATTGTAGTTACAAACTTTGTCTTATTTCTTATTAATCGTAGTATTATCATCTCGATTAGGTTGAAACTCCACAAGAAGGAGCTCTAAATAATTATTCTTTCTTAGGCTTCATGGATTGGAACTAACGGCATTTTTCCTCCATAAATCTCTGGTATCTGACTTTCATCAATATCTTGAAGTAGAGTTGTCATTAGACGTTTGCTTTTTACAAATATGATCTGATGAGAGGAAGAATAAAAAATTAAATTGATAAAGGTATTAATCTAGCAGGAGGTTTAACCAATAACTTAAGCTTGAGCTTGACTAAACTCAAGCATTGTTTCATCAATCCATCGTAAAGTCTCACCTTCTTTTTGGTCTTGTTATCAATAAAGGGAGAAATAATTTTCCACAATGTCCAGAATATGTAAGGAATATGAACACCAAATATTTTTCAAGTCTTTCAGGATAGCAGTCCTGCAATTAATAGTACAGTAAACTTCGAGATTATGGACCAGAATATGGTGAGCCATTTATCCATGACAATTACTATTGGGCTTCAGCATGAGAAGCATGCGCAGCAGCCCACTGATGGCCCAAATCAATAACAGCCCAAGGGCAGTTGTATTTAAATTTTTGTATATGATTTTGTATAGAATAGAGGGACATAAATGTAATTACACACACACACATTTTATTATTACATTTTCTGTATATACATTGGGGAAGTTTCGAGACACAACACATTAATCAGATTACTTTTTCATTTCCTCTTTTCTCTCTTCTCTTTCCTATTCACTGTTCATCATCTCCTTCACTTATTTCCTTCGATTCATCAAGTAATAATGTTGACATGGTATCAGAGCAGGTGTATTTCGATTCTACTCATCACGAGCTTCCGATCGATGTTACCCTCACAGAGTTTCATCCAAGTTTCTGTTGATTCACGAAGTTAGGGTTTTTGATTCGGTCAGTTTTCATCAAAATCTCATGTATTTTTGTTGATTAGAGTTGTTGCATGTTGTGTAAACTTCAGAGTTTGTAAATTTCTGGTTGTTTTCGTTTTTTTTCTTGTTAATAGTTACGATTTTTCTGTTGTTTGAGTCTGAGCATCATAGGTGGTCGAAAATGGTGGAAATAGTGAATGATTCTTCTTCTATGCCGACTAGTTTTGTACCTAGTCCTTCAGATCCTCTATACCTCCTGTCGTCTGATGTTCCTGGCATTTCTTTGGTTACTAATCCCTTTTCAGGGGTTGGATTTGGGGGTTGGAGGAGGAATATCATAGTCTCCTTGTCTGCTAGGAACAAAATAGGTTTTATCGATGGTTCTATACCTAAACCTACTGTAGACTCCCTACAATTTAGACAGTGGGACAGATGTAATAATATGGTCATCTCTTGGTTGACCAATTCTCTTACCCCTGAAATAGCAGAGAGTGTTCAATATTCTGACACTGCTCATAGTATATGGGTTCAACTTAACAGTAGGTATGGGTCAGTTGATGGTACGAAGATCTTTGAAGTTAAACAACAATTGGCTTCCACTATTCAGGGCTCTCTAGACATAGCTTCCTATTTCAATAAGTTGAAGAAGTTATGGGATGAATTGGCATTTATGAGAACATCTAGGAGTATTGTATCTAGCTGTGGGGCTACTTGTACTGCTAAAATTGAAGTTCAGAAGGAAGATGATGAAAACAAATTGCACCAGTTCCTTATGGGGTTAAATGAGATATACATAGGGGTTAGGAGCAACATTCTTATGATGCAACCACCACCTTCTTTGGATAGTGCCTATAACATCCTTCTTCAGGATGAAAGGCAAAGACAAGTGACTCATTCTCCTTCCCAATTCCATACTGAGTCCAGTGTTTTTACCACTCAGTTCATAAAGAAGCCTTATGGAACACACTCAAACCCCAAACAGTTTACTCCAAAGGTTAGATTTGATAGCAACAAGTCAGATGTAGTCTGTAGGTACTGCAAGAAACCAGGACACTTGATTGACAAATGTTATAAGTTGCATGGGTTTCCCCCAGACTTCAAATTTACAAGGGACAAAAGAACTGCTGCAAATGTTGATGTACAAAAAGGTAAGCAATCTGATGCAAATGCTGAGGTATCAAGTATGGGTGAGGGTATGTCAGAATCTGGTATTCCTGGTTTGTCAAAGGAGCAGTACTCTCAGCTCCTGATTCTTCTTCAACAAACTCAGATGTCTGAATCACAGCAGTCCAATGTGATGGGATCTGCAAACTTTGCTGGTACAGTTCCTTCTTCTCTTCAACCTCTAAAGGATGTATCTTATGGTGCTTGCATGTTAACTAGAATTAATGCTTGCATTTGGATTATTGATTCTGGTGCCACTGACCATATGACTTCCAATAAATCTATTCTCTTTGACATAAAACCTTTAGTTGTCCCATACCTAGTCAGCCTTCCTAATGGTTACAAAGTTAAAGTAACATGTACTGGGTCTCTTAAATTTCTTTGTTTCACTTTGCATCATGTTCTATACATTCCCAGTTTTCAATATAATCTGCTATCTGTTTCCAAGCTTGTCCATCAATTGAATTCCATTGTCTCATTTACTAAGTTTTCTTGTCTAATACAGGCCCCTTCTCTGAAGAGGCCACTGGAAATTGGTAAACTGGATGATGGTCTTTACAGGCTTGTGCAATCATCTCCTTCTACTCCTTCTCAATCTTCTTCTTCCCCATTAGTTGTTAACTCTACTTCTCATTGTACTTTACATACTGCATTGAATAAGATGGAAATACTGTGGCATAATAGACTTGGACACATCCCTTTTGTAAGAATGAAAGATATATCTTCTCTTCCATGTAAGTTTGCAAATAAACAACCTTTTATATGTACTATTTGTCCATTAGCCAGACAATCCAGGCTCTCTTTTCCTGAGAGTTCTATCAAAACATCTCATCCCTTTCAACTTATCCATTTGGATACATGGGGGCCCTATGCCACCCCTACTTACAATGGTTGCAAGTATTTTTTACCCATTGTTGATGATTACACTAGGTCTACTTGGACTCACCTTATGGGGTCCAAGAGCAATGCTTTTTCTATTATCCAAGCTTTTGTTGCCATGATAAAAACACAATTTCAAGCTGTTGTCCAAACCATTAGAAGTGATAATGCTCTTGAACTTGGGTCCAGCACTGCTGGAACCAAATTCTTCACTGATAATGGAATTTTGCACCAAACTTCTTGCTCTCACACTCCACAACAAAATGGAGTTGTTGAGAGGAAACATAGATATCTTTTAGAAACTGCAAGGGCCCTACTTTTTCAGTCCAAACTCCCTCTCAAATTCTGGGGGGACTGTGTCCTCACTGCCACATACCTTATAAACAGATTTCCATCTAAACTCCTTAAAAATGTTTCCCCTTTTGAATTACTATTTGGAAACAGTCCTTCTTTACTGCATCTCAAAACCTTTGGATGTCTATGTTTTGCCACTGTGCCTAAGCAAAATAGAGATAAGTTTCAACCAAGGGCTGATCCTTGTGTCTTCATAGGCTATCCTATGGGTAAAAAGGGTTACAAATTATACAATTTACACACTAAACTCACTCTTATTTCCAGGGATGTTGTTTTCCATGAAGATGTTTTTCCCTTTGCTCTTCCTTGGGGTACCTCTTCTATTCCTCCTTCCATCCCTTCTCCTTGCCATGATTCTCCTCCTGTCTCTGATGAACCTCTTCCATCTTCCCCTTCTTCTCTTGCCTCCTCCATTCCTTCATCTTCCAACACTTTTCCTTCCCCTGCTACTTCCCTTTCCTTCCCTCCTTCACCTCATGCTTTTCCTCCCTCCCCTCCCATTCCTTTCACTGCACCTACTTCACTTCCTTCTCCTACAGATAATCTGCCTGCTCCTAGGAGATCTGGCAGGCCTCACACCACCCCTGCTCATCTCAATCACTACATTTGTGACCTCCCTCCTTCCATCTCTGGCACCAGTTCTTTTTCCACTTGCTGCACTAGCTCTGTTAGCAATGCCTTGGTTGAGCCTACCTCCTATAATCAGGCAGCCTCTGATCCTGCTTGGCAGGATGCCATGGCCAAAGAATTTGAGGCTTTGGCAGCCAACAACACTTGGTCTTTGGTCCCTCTTCCTCCTGGCAAAAAGCCTATTGGGTGTAAATGGGTATACAAGATAAAATATAAAGTTGATGGGAGTATAGAAAGATATAAGGCAAGGTTAGTGGTGAGGGGTGATACTCAAATTGAGGGTGTGGATTACACTGACACATTTTCTCCAGTTGTGAAGTTCTCTACTATCAAAACATTAGTGGCAGTTGCTGTGAAGCAGTCTTGGCCTATGTTTCAGTTGGATGTTAACAATGCATTTCTCCATGGTGACCTAAATGAAGAGGTCTACATGAAGCTGCCCCCTGGTATTACTGTTACTTCTTCTCTTTCTTCTACATCTTCTTCTTCTTCTTCTTCCTCTACCTCATCTTCTGCTCCTCCCTTTGTCTGCCTTCTACAAAAGTCCCTATATGGCCTCAAACAGGCCTCTAGGCAATGGTATGCCAAGCTTTCCCAGGCTCTTTATTCTGAAGGTTACTCTTCATCTCTTAATGATTACTCTTTTTTTCATAAGAAGTCTGGTCAGTCTATTGTTCTTTTAGCTGTCTATGTTGATGACATTATTCTCACTGGTAATAATCTTGAGGAAATCACTGCTTTAAAATCCTTCTTAGATTCTGCCTTCAAAATCAAGGATCTAGGTGTTCTTAACTATTTCCTTGGCATTGAGGTTTCTTATTTTGCTAATGGTCTTCTTCTTCATCAGAAGAAATTCATTTCTGATCTTCTTCTCTCCTTTAATTGTTCTAATGTTACCCCTGTTACTTGCCCTCTAACCTTTCTGTCAAGCTGAAACATGACATGGGCACCCCTCTTTCCTCTCCTGAGTCTTATAGAAGCCTTGTTGGCAAGCTTAATTTTCTTACTCATACAAGGCCTGATCTAGCCTTTGCTGTCCAACATCTTAGCCAATTTCTTCAGCACCCCACTTCTGCCCATATGGATGCTGCCTTCCATACTCTTAGGTATCTCAAAGGTACCTCTGACCTTGGTGTTTTCCTCAATAACAATCCTGATTTGTCCTTGTCTGCTTATTGTGATAGTGACTGGGCCTCTTGCCCGGACACTAGGAGATCTGTTTCTGGTTTTAGTATATTCTTGGGGGGTTCCTTGATTGGCTGGAAAACAAAGAAACAACCTGTGGTTTCATTGTCTTCAGCTGAAGCTGAGTATAGAGCCATTGGTAAGGCTGTTGGTGAATTGACCTGGATGGTCAGGTTGTTCTCTGATTTTGGATTTCCTATTTCCTCTCCTGTTCCTGTTTTTTGCGACAACCAGGCTGCCATACACATTGCAAAAAATCCAGTTTTTCACGAGCGGACCAAGCATATTGAGATTGATTGCCACTTCATTCGCACCAAGATCCAAGATGGTCTCATCTCCTTGCATCATGTTGCTACTGGTGGTCAATTGGCTGACATTTTCACTAAGCCATTGACGGGTGTTTTACATCACCATTTCTTATCCAAGCTGGGTGTTTGTTCACCCTCCAGCTTGAAGGGGGGTGTTGGGCTTCAGCATGAGAAGCATGCGCAGCAGCCCACTGATGGCCCAAATCAATAACAGCCCAAGGGCAGTTGTATTTAAATTTTTGTATATGATTTTGTATAGAATAGAGGGACACAAATGTAATTACACACACACACATTTTATTATTACATTTTCTGTATATACATTGGGGAAGTTTCGAGACACAACACATTAATCAGATTACTTTTTCATTTCCTCTTTTCTCTCTTCTCTTTCCTATTCACTGTTCATCATCTCCTTCACTTATTTCCTTCGATTCATCAAGTAATAATGTTGACAATTATTGGGGAAAAATGATAAGGATTTCTCTCACATATATATATATATATATATATATATATATATATATATATATATATATATATATATATATATATATTAGCAGTGTCAAAGCACTTTTATACTGTAAATGTATTTTAGCATGTTTTGATTTTACTAGATAAGCTATCTTGTTTTTCAGGTTACTAATTCATAAGAGTTTACAACTTTTCGTATATAGAAATTAAACTCAACAAAAATAGATAATTGAACCTGTAAAATGGTTAGAGACCCAATGTATGCACGGGCATCGCTGTTGGCATAGCTAAAACCTTGGAGATCCACAATTACCACAAACTTTTCCCTACCTGGTGAGGTCCTGATTAATCAAGAAAATCCAAAAAAAAAATAATAATTTATCAAGATTGCATGATCTGGACAGCTTCTTTGAAAAGGCAAATTTGCCAAGTGAGAATAATATATTAATTAAGTATTAGATAGTGTACCTTGAACACAGTTTGTCTAAAGCCAAGACCACAAATCCTGTAAATCAAAACATAATCTTGACTATAAATTAAGTAGCATACCAAGTATAAAGGAATTAAACAAAAGAAAGAAAACAAAAATCGTACGTTTTAACTCGTCAGAACCACCTAGTTTATTATGAAAATGTCTGGCACCTAAAATGACAGCAATAGGGCGTCCTTGTTTGTCCACTCCTTGCAAGAACATTTTGTTTTGTGCTATCTCATTTGGAGCCTCACTCGCTGAAATAGACCCATTTGGTGCAATGTTTTTCTTCCATTTAAGGCATTTCAATAACATTGCCGAAGCTTTGTCCACGTCCAATTCCCTTGCTCGAAGAAACCTTCTTATCTCAAAATCATCTACCTCCTGCAAACAACAACCAAAACAATCCAGTATAATCCGACTTAGTGGGGTCTGGGGAGAGTAGTATATACCCTGACCTTACCTCTACCCTTGGATAGAGAGGCTGTTTCCAAATAGACCCCCGGCATCCTTCCCTCCAAGAACTTCCCACCTTGCTCTTGGGGAGACTCGAACTCACAAAAAATTGACACCAAAAAAGAAGGATAAAAAATGAATTCAGTCAATTCCTTAATTAATGAGGGACGTCTAATACCTCCCGCGTGGCCAGAACAAGATATCCGGTGCATGAACAATATAGCATAGGGGCTCAACATTAAAAAAACAAGAACGTGAATGGGGCTAACTCTAACTAGAAGGGGGATATAGAGTGATGGTATCTAGCTAATCTAAAACTCAGTACTTTTGACATGAAACATAAATTTATGTATAAAAATTTATTAAAATTATAAAATTAATAGTTATAATCTCATAATTGTACTCATACAATAAAACTTAAGTATTAACTCATTGAATTTGTCTCTGACTCTAACATCACAATTTAGAGAAATGAAGATTCGGTCAAATACATCCGCAAACACCTGCTCCTAAGGTGAGTATTTTCCAAGACTTACCAGGACCGGCTTGTGGGTAAAGCCTATGAAGCCCAAGCTTTAGGCCCCCAACTTTAGGAGAATACACTTTTACTCTATAAATTTTTTAACTAAATATTTTTACTCATATTACATATCTTGGTAAAAACTAAAAAAGAAAGATATTTCTGTTACTTAAATGGGGTTCCTAACGTGTAAATATAAAATTTATGGAAGGAATCAAGTGATTATTCCTTTTTCTTTTTTATGTGTTTTTCTTATTAAATACTATGTAAATCTTTTCACTTTCTTTCTTGGTTATCGTAATATTCAATCTCATTTTTAAAATTTCTCAGTTCCCCAAACGTTATTATTAATATTATTTTTTCTTTGTGCTCCGAGAAATTCTACTATTCTGCATTTTTTTGTCTATCAAGCTAAAGCCTACAAAAAATATATTGAAAGAAGGAACTGTTTATTTTGACATCAAGTAATGAATCAGGTTCTTATATTCCAATATTTTAATATTAGCTTTCATCTAATCGTTTGTTTTTCTTGATATTTCTAATATATATGCATATATTATCGTTTTAATATTTATTAAAATTTAAATATGTCAAATAGTATGTATTCAGTTATTCCAAACTTAAGAAGAAAAAAAATATTGAATCTTTGATACAATTTCAAAAAGAAGAATGATAATACTCTAATTGTTAAACCCCTTTAATTATTTTTTAAGTGCTTATATTATTTATAAAATAGTGGTAATAGTTTCTGTAACTATTACATTCAGCCGCCCTCTACACAAACTAAAAATTTGAAATAAGTTTTTTATAATTATAATTGATAAAATATTAGTTAACATCACCATGACGTAAGAGAGATTGAATGGATCATTTAGTTATATTATCAATTGAAAAAGATTTACTAGAATAAATTGATTATAAAATAATTATTCATAATTTTCAATCTCAAAAATCTAGAAAACTAGATTTCAAATAAGTATTATATATGAAAGTTTTTATTTAAGCAAAAAAGTTAAAGGTCTCTAACAGAAGTTTGGCTTTAGGCCCCCAATAATATTGAGCCGCTCTGTAACCTACAACATCTTTTGGTTAAAATATTATGCTATAGTCAATTTTCACACTGGTCAATGAAAAATAGCCAACGTTTATCAAGTCAATAAAAAATAGGCACTATTTTGCTGCAACAGGAACCGGTCTAGTATAATATAGCATTTATGTACGAACTCCAGCATATTATGCTGGACCGGTATACTTTGCTAACTCCTGTAAAATTTGCGGGAGACTGGAGCACCAATGCTCCAAACTCTAGTATATTATACTGGACAATTATACCTGCTGGAACTCCCGTAAAATTTGCGCGAGTTCCAGCATAATTATGCTTGAACTCCCGTAAAATTTGCGGGAGTTCCAGCATAGTTATCCAGGAACTCCCGTAAAATTTACGGGAGTTCAAGCATTCTTATGCTGGAACTCCCATAAAATTTACGGGCATATTTTCCTGAATTTTGAATAATGTTTTCGCAAAATTTAAAATGGCTAAATTTCGATAACTTTTGAAACTTGGCTATTTTTCAGCAACCATGGGTAAATTTGACTATTTTTAAATTTCTTGCCATCTCATTCCTTTAACCGAAAGCTGTAATACGCAAAAACTTCTTGCACTTTATCATTTTAACATAGAAAAATCTTTGATGTTTTACTTGTAAACGTAAGGAAGGAAACTAATAAAGAGTTCCTCCTCGCGTTTCACTTTGCTTAATAGTATATTATTTTCTTATTATTCTTTTTTTTAAAAATATATTTTTATATTTTCTTAATAGAAAACCTTTACAAATGTTAATGTCGTGTTTGACCATAAATTTTAAAGTTTTTTTTTTGTTGAGTCAAACAAATTGAAATGGAGGGAGCATATTACAATTTATACCTTGGAAGAAGGATCCAGCTTTTCAACAAGAGCTCTCATGAGGAAAATCTTGTTCTTCTCTTCTTCACTGATTTTGTCATCGCATTTTACTTTGATCTCTTGTGTTTCCTGCTGCAATTTTGTTTGACAATGAATTCCATTATTGTTCTCCTTAGCTCCTGCCTTAACCTTTCCCTCCATCACTTTCTTTCTTGCACCAATTACTAGCTGGGGAAATATATAGGATTTTCAAGATAACATAATGTTCTGCTTCAATATATAGCTAATTTGGAGGAGAATATTAAAAAGAGGAACATGGGAAGGCTAGAAAAATTAAGACTTTGTCGGAATGAGTAATAGCATCTTTGTCAAGCTTCTAATATCTGCTTATTTTGAAAATAAAAGAAATTTCAAAAGTACTTTTTAAAATTACTTTTGGTGAGAAAAAATTCGTATTTGGCTAATTAATTTGAAAAGTACTTTTAAGTAACAGTTAATCTTTGGCTATGCCTTTTAAAAGTATTTCTAAGTCTATTTTTCTCAAAAATATTTTTCAAAGTAAATATATTTGGGAGTTACTATTTTTTTCGATTCTCAAAAACTACTTCTGATTCTACTCAAAAATATTCTTTCCTTCTAAAAGTTGGCCAAGCACGTTAACTATGGAGAAAGTATCGACCAAAAAAAAATTATGGCCAAAGAGAACATTGACCGAACAAGCTATTATCAAATGGGATCGCCGTGAATGTTCTTGAGTAGATGAACTTCGAGGGACCAAATCTATATCTATATCTATTTATATACTATATTAAAAGCATGAAGGTTCTTATCGAAATATTGATTAAACTTTTTATCCTTTATTAAAATACACCACAATAGACAAAATTGTCATTTACTATTTTTTCTCAAATTATTGCCTAATTATTTTTATAGTATTTTATCTAATAGTTACGCACAAATTTATTAAACGAAAGTCCTTATTTCTTTTGATTTCTTTCCAAATATGGAGACTTGAAGAAGCCACTATATAAGCATATCCAAGTAAATTTGGAGAATTGCAAACGTATATTTGTCCAATTTGCTTCATAGTTTGTTTTGATTTGATTTAGGTTTAGCTTTTTATTTTTGCTTTATTCTTTGTAGTATATTTTTATAAATTAATATCTAACAATAATTTTGACTTTTAATTTAGAACTTCGCATAAACTCTTCGCTAAAGTTCTTCTTGATTTTATTGCAATCTATAGTGTTAGTCGACCAGGTATGCTTTTATGTTCATTTAAAGTGCTGAGATTTTTTTACTTAATTATGACTCTCTTGAATGGGGATTTCTGAAAGCAGTGTTGCTGGAGTTTGGTTTACCATACAACATAGTCACCTTAATCATGGAGTGTGTTTCTACAGCAAGTTTCTCCTTACTAGTTAATGGAGGCCTTACCAGCAAGTTTGCAGCAAGGAAGGGCCTAAGACAGGGAGACCCAATGTCTCCCTACCTGTTTGTCTTAGTCATGGAGTACCTCAACAGAACATTGAAGCAGTTGAACAGGAACCCAGACTTCAACTTCCATCCCAAATGTTCCAAGTTACAACTTACTCATATCTGTTTTGTAGATGACCTCCTGATGTGCTGTAGAGGAGATGAAACCTCCCTGAGGCTCTTACTAAAAGAGTTTAATAATTTCTCCCAGATGTCTGGATTGCAAGCCAACTTGGAGAAAAGATCCCTGTACGTAGCTGGAGTTTCACAGGAAATCAAGGACATACTACTGGCAGAATTTCATCTAACAGAAGGACAACTCCCATTCAAATATCTAGGAATTCCCTTGTCAACAAGGAAGATTATAATTTCACAATGCCTACCCTTGGTGGACAAGATAGGATGGTGGTCATCCAAGGTCTTATCCTATGCTGGAAAACTCCAATTGATCAAGAGTGTCCTATTTGAGATGCAAACCTACTGGGCACAGGTTTTCCTACTTCCAAAGAAAATCATCAAGCTGGTGGAAGGAATCTGCAGGAACTACTTATGGACTGGGAAACATGAGGCAAGTCACAGGGCACCCATAGCTTGGGACACAGTCTGTAAGCCAGAGGCAGCTGGAGGATTAAATCTTATTTGCTTTGAAAAGTGGAATAGAGCAGCACTGTCAAAGCTGTTATGGGCACTAATGCAAAAAAGGACAAACTATGGATCGAATGGATCCATTATCATTATATAAAAAGGAAGGAGGTGGCTAACATGGAAGTACCAAAGCAGGCTAGCTGGTTGGTAAGAAAATATTTGGAGCTAGGGACTGGTGGGCACATGACTGGGCAGCAATGCACTCTTGCTGTCAGAAGGGAAGCTACAACATCAAGAGAGCATACATGTATTCCATCCCACAGTTCACCAAAATACCCTGGAAAAAGCTGGTGATGGTGCCAGGAATTTTGCCAAAGCAGAAATTCATACTACGGATGACATTGCATCAACGTTTGGCAACAGTAGACAGGCTAGAAAAATGGGGTATTCACCCAGACCAGGCCTGTTCTTTATGTGACAGTGGTAATACAGAGACACACGACCACCTTTTCTTTGAATGCCCTTATTCACATTCACTGTGGCAAGGACTACTAAGGTGGCTGAATTTCAATAGAGTGATAAACAATTGGGAGCAAGAGGTCCAATGGCTCTCTGACAGAGTCAATAATAGGAAACCAAAGAAAACCATCCTAGGAGTGGTATTCGCCGCAGTTGTATATAATATCTGGATGGAAAGGAATGAAAGACGATTCAGACAGTCGAGCATGGATGCTATGATTAGAGCAAGACAGATTGCAATTCAGGTGCACATCACTGGAAGGAAGAAGAACAAATGGCAGCCCACTTTACAATACTTAAATTGTTATCCGCAATGTATTCCTTGAATATATTCACAGTTTTGTAGGTTATGAGTTAGTTCAACAGCCTTCGGGTTGTATAGTGGATAGTTGATCAATTTTGAGAGGTGTTCTATAGTCCCAAAGAACACGTGATTGTATAGTTATATTGGTTGAAATACAATTTTCCTTTTGACCAATAATAGTGCAATTTGCTTCTTCTATCCCTTCTACAAAGTAAATTTTTCTCTTTTTTCCAAATACAGTTTTTTATTTTTGTATAGGATTATAATTTCTTGCATAGTTATTATCAAGTTCATTAATTCAATACTTGATGACTTCCATGGATTATTCGACATGCTAAAATTATCTAAAGTCGATACTTCTTTTGCTATTTGCAATGTATGTTTGTTTGTGCATGTGTGTTCCTTTGTATATTTTTGAGATAGCAATTACATTAAAACTGCAAAACATTAATAGGTTGTGAAACATAAATAGTTGAACTCTAAACTGTTAAAAACTTAACGTAATATGTGCTAATTTGCAACTTAGAATTGTTATATTTAATTTACAGAAAGGGTCCTCAAATATTTTGTTTGATGTCTCCAATAATTTATTCTCTTATATTGTTTGGCACGACTCTTTATAGACAAAATTGTTATTTACTATTTTTCTCAAAATAGTTTTTAATATTTTACCTTATAAAACAAACACTACCATTTAGGAAGAAATTTTATCCCATGGTAACAATGCATCATTAATACTCTGAAATATATTAAATTAAAGGAGAGAAATTTATTTGTTTACTTGCAAGAGTTGTTTGGAACTTTGGATTGCTTATTTGTTTTTTCAATGAATTAAATAGCATATGCGAATCTCCTAAAAGGATAGGTTATAATTAACTTATTCTAGCAACTATAAAGAAACATGAACCTGTTTTTGTCTCATAATAATAGGAAGGAGTACTTCACTAACTGTAATTACAAGAAAACAAATTAGTAAATTATGTTTAGAAAAGACTTACATAAAATTCGTTTACAGAAGTTTTAGAAATATAACCAATAATTTATTTATTTTATATTTTTTTGCAGGATACATATTATAAATTCAATGCAAAAATAATTTATATAAAAAATAAAAATTATAAGGTCCTTAGAGATGTTGATTTAACTTTTTATTATTTATTAAAAAAATTCATAGTCGATGAAAAAGTCATTGGCCCTTTTCTTAAATATTAAATAAGTATAATCATACACAAAAAATGTATAGCCTATTTTGGTAAGAATATGCTGAAAATAGAAGTCTAAATAAATATGTCATTTAGTGTCACGATTCAAAAGTATCTTTAACTAATAAGATACGAAACAATATCATATAAATAATTAATAAGAGAAGTTTTTACTATAAAGTTGCAAGTGATAAAATTTAATGCAATTCGTTTACAAAAGTTTTAGAAATAAAACCAATCTAATTAATTTATTATATATATTTTTACATAATACATATTATAAATTCAATGCACAAATAAATAAATATAAAAAAAGTAAAAATGATAAGGTCCTTAGAAATATTGATTAACTTTTTCGATTCACTAAAAGATCCCACATTGACAAAAAAAGTCATGTGTTATTTTCTTAGACATTAAAGTAATATAATCTTATACAAAAATATATAGGCAATCTTGCTAAGAAGTGTGCAAAAAATAAGTTTGAATAAATATGTCATTTAGTGTCACGATTCAAAAGTACTTTAATTAAAGAGATACGAAACATATCATACAAATAATTAATAATAGGAGTTTTTATCCTAAATTCGCCAATGATAAAGTTTATCAAATAATACATTATAACAATTTATTCTTCTTGTATACTACAACTTTTTACTTATTGATAATGACATGCACATGCAAAGCATATACACAACAACATTATCCAGTATAATCCCATAAAGTGGAGTCTAGGGAGGGTAATATGTAGAAGGGCATTACCCCTACCCGAAAGGGTAGAGAGCTGTTTCCAATCGACCCTCGGCTCAGTGAAGGAAAGGAAAACAAAAACAAAAACAAAAACAAAAACAAAAGAGCATTAGTAACTCCAGCAGAAATAGAGTAAATAATTATCTAAACATAAGAACCATAAATAAAATAGCATGCAATAATATCAGACAGTAACTACCATAAATAACTACCATAAGGGAGACACAATCCAATACACAAATCATCTATGGATAGCCCTGCCAAGCCTTACCCAACCCCGTGTGAGGAGTACGAAAAACTCTAGGAGCCCCTATCCTACAACCCTGATACTAGACCTCCAGACTTTCCTATCAAGGGCCATGTCCTCGGAAACCCGCATTCTATCCATGTCATACGTAATCACCTCTCCCCAATACCTCTTAGGCCTCCCTCTGCCTCGCCGTACGCCGACTATCGCCAGCCGCTCACAACTCCTCACCGGGGCATCATGACGTCTCCTCCGCACATGCCCGAACCACCTCAGCCTCGTTTGCCGCATCGTTTCATCCACCGGGGCCACCCCCACCTTCTCTCGAATAACTTCATTCTTAATTTTATCAAACCTGGTGAGCCTGCACATCCAACTGAGCATCCTCATCTCTGCAACCTTCATTCTCTGAACATGAGAGTTCTTCACTGGCCAGCACTCTGCCCCATACAACATGGCAGGTCTAACCACAACTCTATAAAATTTTCCCTTGAGTTTCTGTGGAACTCTCTTGTCAAACAGGACTCCTGATGCAAGCCTCCACTTTGACCACCCCGCTCCTATACGATGAGTGACGTCCCCGTCAATCTCTCCGTCCCCCTGAATCACCAACCCAAAATATCTGACACTGTCCCTCTTGGCGATGACCTGAGATCCAATCATCACGTCCCTGCCTACTTCACTCGGCTCGGCGCTAAACTTGCACTCCAGGTATTCTGTCTTAGATCTGCTTATTTTGAAACCCTTAGACTCGAGAGTCTGTCTCTATACCTCTAACCTCTCAATAACACCGATCATCGTCTCGTCTATCAAGACTATGTCATCGGCAAATAGCATACACCAAGGCACATCCCCTTGAATATGTCGGGTTAGAGCATCCATCACCAAAGCAAACAAGAGAGGGCTAAGCGTTGATCCTTGATGGAGCCCCATAACCACTGGAAAATGGTCTGAGTCGCCACCCACTGTCTTAACCGTAGTCTTAGCTCCATCGCACATGTCCTTGATTACTCGGATGTAGGCTTCCGGCACGCTCTTCGCCTCCAAGAACCTCACAGCACCTCCCTTGGGACCTTGTCATACGCCTTCTCCAAGTCGATAAGCACCATGTGCAGGTCCTTCTTCTTATCCCTGAACTGCTCCACCAGCCTCCTGACAAGGTGGATAGCTTCTGTAGTGGAGCGACCCGGCATGAAACCGAATTGGTTCACAGATATAGATATCATCTCCCTCACCCTCGCCTCGATCATCCGCTCCCAGACCTTCATGGTGTGACTTATTAATTTGATACCCCTATAGTTGTTGCGGCACTGGATGTCCCCTTTGTTCTTGTACAAGGGCACCACTGTACTCCACCTCACTCCTCCGACATCCTTTTGGTCCTGAAGATCGCATTGAACAACCTAGAGAGTCACTCCACTCCTGACCTACCCATGCATTTTCAGAACTCCAACGGGATACACAAGGGGTATAAAATTTAACGGTAAGCAATTTAGCAACGGATGACGAAGTTCGTAACTAAGTCCAATTTTTTTCTATATTATTTGTTGTCAAATGAGGTACGCGTTTTAATCACGTGCAAAACGCGTAAACTTAAACTAATACTATATTAAAAGTACAAAGGTCTTTAGCGAAATACCGTTCGCCTTTTTACCCTTTAAAAATAGTTTTTATAGTGAACAAAATTGTAATTTAATTTACTCTCTTAATAATTAGGATTTTGAAATCAATTAAACTTTTGCATATTAAACCTTTCCTTATTAACTAGGTAAGAAAACCTAATATTTAGGAATTTAAATCAATAAATATTTTACCTTATATAAGTTATACTAATTAAACATAAAATTCCTTTCTGATGCGCACGTTCTTATATGGTGACTTCAAATGATTTTCAATCAAAAACTGAAAATATGGGAGCATAAAATCATATATTAAACAATAATGTATAAACAAAATTGTTTTAACACGCAACAATCGAATATGCATTTTAAATATTCTTATTTTAATCAAACAAAATATTTAATCCATGTTCAAATAAGCACCCAAAATGATTATTTGATGCCTTATATGATCATATTAATTAGAACAAGCCTAAATCTATATAATAAAAGAAAGAAACCTCAACACGAAATGTAATTAAATTAGTATCCCTTAAAACTAAATTTCATAGTGAATAAAAATGTAATATAAACAATTTACAAATATTTAAGACTTTAGAATTAATTAAAAGTTTGCTTATTAATTTTTTAAGTGAACTATGCAGAAATCCAAATAAGTAGGACTTTCAAATGATATATATATATATATATATATATATATATATATATATATATATATATATATATATATATATAATATCTAAATTAATATGTGCACAAACACAATTAGTGAATTCAATAAGTTTTTGTAGTAATTTGTTCGTCCTATAACTTATGTTTTAATGCCCACGCATGTTTCGACAAAGTTATATAAATCATAAATTATTTTCTTCTTTTTATTTTAACAATTAAAACATCACTACATGGATAATATCAAAACCGAATGGAGATAAACTGAGAACACATATCATTCATATTTTTAAAATATGTTATTTGATAAATCTTTAAAGAATCGGAATAAAAGTCTACGCCTTATTTGTGTCTTCTCGAATGAACGTGAGAGTAGCTTTTAAAAAATTAAAATAATCTGAAATCTTCAAGAGCTATGCATTTTTATTGAAACTAACAAAAAAGTACGGTAACTCATGAAATAAAATGACAAAACTATAAAATTGGAATATAATTAAAAGTGAATATATTGAATAATGTTTGAGGACTTTTATGAACAGTTTTTTTTCTTTTATTGTATTAGTTATAGTCATCAATTTCAACAGCTTATACATTATTTATAACTCAAACATAATTTAAAATATATATAATTTTCTTACAAAATATTACCTATTGAGATGAGAAACACGCGCATCGCGCATACACTAAAATTAATATTATTAAAACCGTAATGATATATACTTATATTCTACCTCATTTGAATATTCTAGTATGTGGTAAATGATGGGATCTCTCTGTTATGTATTACAACCACAACAACAACCACCCAGTAAAATTTTACAAGTGGAGTATGAAGAGGGTAGTATGTGCGTAGACCTTATCCTTACCCCGAAGGAGTAGAGAGGCTGTTTCTGGAAGACCCTCGGCTCAAGATAATAAGAAAAATAAAAAGGTGAGAATATTAGTTTCACCATAGAGATCATAGGAAAAATAGGAACATAAAATGCAGAAGGAAAAATGCAAAACATAAATGATGGCTAGTAAATATGTCCCGCACCGAAAAGAAAAAATAGTAAGACACGACAATGTCCCTTGCTAAACCCTACCAGACTAGGCTCAAAACAGTACAAGGTAACCCAAGACTCACCTACCTGCTAGCCTACAACCGTAATACTCGACTTCCATAACTTCCTATCAAGTTTCATGTCCTCGGAAATCTGAAGTCTCGCCATATCTCTGTCTGATCACTTCTCCCCAATACTTCTTTGGCCGCCCTCTACCTCTTCTTGTGCCCTCCACAACCAATCGCCCACACCTCCTTACTGGAATATCTGGGATTTTCCTCTATACATATCTGAACTATTTGAGCGTCGCTTCCCGTATCTTGTCATCAATGGGAGCCACGTGCAGCTTTTTCTGAATATCATTATCTCTCTGTTATGTATTAGAGATGTAAAAATTTCTGATAGGGAGCATGAATTCAAATTAATTGATGCTGGTAAAAAAAAGGTAGACCTGGAAATTTAAAATTTTGAGTGCAACTTTTTAATATACGGATAAATAATTTTAAAGTTTATTTGGTAATTTTTTTGTGTGTGTGTACGTGTTTGTGTTTGTGCGTAACTGATCATCCAACCTAACTTGAAATTGAGAGTATTTAATGTATATTCTGGGAACAAAGATGTTGCTTTTCAACACGAGCTCTTATCCATATGGTATATGTTAGATCTGCCTCTAATATTAATACATTTAGGTAAGTAGGTGCACTCCCACTTCCTAGCCAACCCCTTTATTTGTACGACTAACCAAACTGAATGTCGTTTGATCATTTGTCTAAATTAAGATTTAAGCACAATGTATGTGGTCAAATTTGATCCTAGACATTTCTACGCTGATGGGCACGTCTTTGAGCATATGTCGACTATAGCAAGTGCATGATTTGGACGTGGTGACAAAAGCGACGTCGTTTAATACTCAGCGTCTTCACAAAGAAAACGCTACCTACTTTTATACCTTTTTGATTATTTCGAGAAAGATCTCCTATTATATAAAGGAGACCTTCACACTGTAAAACAGATTATGATTATTCTCGAATAATACAACTCTCTCTCTCTCTCTCTCTCTCTCTCTACCTCTGTCTCTATCTCTAACGATTACTTCTCTCTTAAGTTCATATCATCTTTTTATCTTTCATATCTATATTAGAAAGATCGTTCTTTACATCTCTAGGTCATATTATATTTGATTACGATTTACCATCGTTTATTTTTTATTGTTTTTAAGCTTACAAAGTATATCAATAGCTTTTGAGCCAAACAATTTGACGCCATCTGTAGGAATTTCGAGAATCAAAATCATAATTTGCACCTAGAGAACAAGCGACAATCATTCTCTACATCACGCAAAAACAAAAGATGGCCGAAAATAACACAAGAATGAAAACAATAGTAGGTGTTACAGCCAATCTCTTGGGTCCTCTCAACGAGGCAGATGACGAAGGAATCTTGAATGAAACCCTTAACACCACCTCAGGTGCAGAGATCTCGCCTTCCCCATCCGAAGATCTAACGATGTTGCACGAAAAAGGAGCTTCAACATCTGCTGCTAAAGAAGCACCCTCGATGGTCAAGAAGCTACTGGAAAAATGGCTAACAAGTACCCTAAGTGGCTTGGTTGAGAAGTCACCACAAAGTAACCTCACGTGTACACCAACGGTAGGCATCACTGCTGCCATGGGTGAACCCGAGGTTGTACGAGCAAATAACGGGCCCGTTGATGTGCGAACCAACGATGGCACGCTCCCAGCCATCCTTAAGAAAATGGAAGAAATGGAAAATGAAAACAAAGAACTCCGCGACCAAATGAAGGAACATCAGGAGAGGGTAGACAAAATCCTCGTTGCTCCCAAGTTGCTACCAAAACGCGACGTCGAGAGGTTCGTTGAACAACCGTATACCGAAGAAGCTTCCCTGCACTCCATCCCAAAAACCTTCAAAATGCCGCCGTACTTGAGGGTATATGATGGAACCACAGATCTCGAGGACTATCTGGTCCACTATATCACCGCCGTGAAGGGCAACAACCTATCAAAAGAACAGGTACCATCAGTGCTGCTGAAATAGTTCGGCGAGACGTTGATAGGAGGGGCCCAAACGTGGTACTCTCAGCTACCAGCTAGGACGATATCAACGTTCGAAGAAATGGTAGATAAGTTCGTCACCGCCCATGCAGGTGCAAAGAAAGCGGAAGCAAGGTTCATCTCACGATCCTCCGATAGGTGCCACAAATTTTTCAATGTGTTGAAAAAGGACAATGGGTTATAATGGAATGAAGAATGCGTCGAAGCCCTAAGAAAATTGAAAGCATACCTATCTTCGCCACCACTGCTAGCCAAAGCAAATCCAGATGAGCCCTTGCTGGTATATCTTTTAATCACCCGACTCATCGTCTCATGAGTTACCGCTCCGTTTTTCCCATTTTCAACTTCTTTATGCCTCATTATCTGTATCTCATGTGATCGAGTGGGTTTGGAGTGATTTCGATAAGAAATGAGACACTTAGTCTCTTTTAAGTAGGCTTACGTTGCAAAAGTCAACCAGATGTTGACTTATGAGTTAGAGGGTTCAGATGTAAATATCGACTTTTTAGTTAGTTCCAAGAGTTGATTTTTGACTTAGGAGTGTAACCGAAAGTAATTTTGGAAGTCCGTAGCTCATTTAGGCTAGAATGACGAAAGCTAGTATTTTGGCGATTTTCGGTTGATAGGTAAAATTTTGATTCGAGGGTCGGAACGGAACTCCGGATGTTTCTCTAGCACCGTCAAGTCATTTGGGACATGTGGGCAAAATTTCAAGTCATTCGGAAATGTATTGGTCGGGTTTTTATCGAATGTGCGTTTTTGGAAGTTATAAAGGAACTTAGGCTTGAATTCAATGATTTTTGTGTTAGTCGAGGTATTTTGATAATTGGAACAAGTTTGAATAACGTTATAGGATATATTGGTATTTTTGGTTGAGTTCCCGGGGGCCTCGGGATAATTTCAGATGGCTAACAAAAACTTTTGAAGTTAGAAAATTTCATAATAGACGAAATTGTAGATGAGTATACACAAGACCTCACTTTAAATGACCATAGCTCCAGTTATATAAGTATTTGTGTGAGGCTGTCACATTAAAGCACTTTGAGTCTAGTTTCCAACTCAAAAAACCGTTTATAATTTAGAGTTGCATACATAAAGTTATGATCATTTTACTGGACAGGTGTCAGAGCGCACGAAGACCAGCGCGAAAGCGCACGTTTCGCGCGTCTGAGGCAGTAAACTCAGCAAAAACGCGCGAACAACGCACGAACACTGTGCAAAAACATACGACTGGGGCTTTTTTAGTACTCTAAAGACCGGAAATGAGAGAAATTGATTCATTTCTCAAGCTTAGGGTTTCCTCTACACCCCAACTCGACCAAGGCATCCAATTGCACACCTAAGGTAAGTTTTTAAGTGTGTTTTCATGGTGATTTCACTTCTGAATCGCTAGCTACAACATGATTTTGAATGGATTTCGTAGGATTTCTTCAAAATCTCAAGAACATCCCAAAGTTGACTTTCAAGATTTGGTCTACAAGAGGTAATCCTACACCTTAGACATACACATATGGGGTTAATATGGAATTATGAGTATGAATCATGTATTACAACTTATGGTATGTTGATTGGAGACCATAAATTTCCAATTTAAATACATGAACATTGTAGGGATGTAAATGTGTTTATTGGATGGAATTTTTTGGTTAGGTATGACCGGATGGTCATACATGTGTAGTTGGAAGTTATAAATTGGTAAGGAATGATGGTGAGATGAATCGTTGGTACATGGTAATAATTGGAGGAACCAATACCATAGTTATGAGGTTTCTATGCCTACAAGGTGTGTTATAATATGCCTAAATGGCATAAGTTATGGAATTTAGTACCAATATTGGCCCTATTGAATGTTGTATTGTAGATTGAAGCTACATAACTGTATTGGATCATCGTAGTATCATTGAGGGAAAATTTTCATATATGTATGGCTAAAGCCCCGTCTTATAGAAATCGAGCTTCATCGATGTTTGTGTGATTTTTGGACAAAATGTTTTAGAAAATATATTTAGTCGTTTGGATTATTTTGGTGAGTAGTATTGATGATATTAAATCAATTATGTATAGATACAATTGAATTGGAGCCAAATTCAAAAGGAAAGGGCATTGCTTAAGGATTGAGTTTGCCGTAAACCTTCGAGGTAAGTGTTTGATCTATCCTAACTTGAGGGAATAGGAGTTGAGTCTATTTTCTAATTGCTATATGCGGAGCCCGACGTATAGGCATGGTGACAAGTATCTATACGTTGGGGGTCTAGTATGACAGTGAGTCTTTACTCGTGATTATTTGAAATTGATGTAACTCTTCCACATCTAATTGTGGATTGCTAAATAACATGAAAAGTGAGAGAAGGAAATTATAAATTGTAAAATTCTGGAGCGTTGGCTCAAACAATGACATAATAATTAAGTAAGAAGTGAATAAAAGAAAGAATAAATTGTTGAGCCTTTGTACCGAGTTATTGTTTTCTCTTGCCAATATTATATATATTGAGAACTATGTTAAAAGCGAAATGGGAGCGAGTGGTACGCCTATCACAGATTATATTGAAATGGGAGCGAGGGGTACGCCTACCACAAATTATATTGAAATGGGAGCGAGTGGTACGCCAACCAAAGTTTTATTGATTATTGTTATTGGCCATAGTTGCCGGTGATATATTGTGTACTGAGTTGACAATGAAATGCGAGGAAGAGTGATTATGCACGACGGGTCTTTCCGTGCTATGTTTTGAGTGATTATGCACGACGGGTCTTTCCGTGCCATGTTCTGAATAATTAAGCACGATGGGTCTTTCCGTACCTTAATATGAGAGTTTGCGAGTGAAAGCACGATGGATGATATCGTGCACTTTAATTGATTATTGGGTGAGAACGAGAGTAAGAGCACAACGTTGGTGCCGTGCAGATATTGATTTATCTGTTATCCTTAATTGAGTTGCCTTTATTTTTATATTTTGCTATTACATTTTGCTGCTACCCCAGAGCATGTTCCCCCTTCCCAAAATATTAAATGTTGCTTTATGTCATTATGTTGTATATATATTTTGAATTGTACAGGTTTATGTGAGTATTTGGTCCTAGCCTTGTCACTACTTCGCCGGGATAGGCCGGACACTTACCAGCACATGGGGTCGGTTGTGCTAATTCTACACTCTGCGCTCTTTTGCGCAGATACAGGTTACGAACAGCAGCAGCAGCAGTAGTGCGGGGGTTAGTATCCTGATCATCGAGACACCGAGGTAGACTTACAGGCGTCCGCAGGACCCGGCGTCTCTTTGATCTTCATTTTCAGTCTGTTATCTCATGTATTCGAGACAAACAGTTTTATATTTCTTTCAAACGGTTGTGTTTAGTATTCTTAGAAGTTTGTGAGTATTGTGACACCAGTTTTTTGGGTAGTGATTTATGTTGGAATTTCAGTATTGCATCCAGTAAAATTTGCTAAGTCTTCCGCTAAATTTATTTATTCCGCTGAAATTTTAATATTGTTGATAAGAGAGTTAAATAAGTATTATTATAAAATGAAAATATAAGTAATAGTTGGCTTGCCTAGCTCCTATTAGTAGGTGCCATCACGACCCCTGATGGTGGGAAATTCGGATCGTGACATATCTGACCGTATCCGAGGTCGCCGTCAGCGCAGTCTTGGTTCGCAAAAATGATGGCACGCAATCTCCTATATACTTTATTAGCAAAACCTTAGTGGTCTCCGAAACACGGTATCCACACATTGAAAAGTTAGCCCTGGATTTGGTCGTAGCTTCACGGAAGCTCCAACCCTATTTTCAGTGTCATCCCATAAAAGTAGTAACGACCTTCCCCCTGAGAAGCGTCCTATATAAGCCTGAATTGTTAGGCAGGCTCGCCAGATGGGCCATAGAGCTCATCGAGCACAATATTTCATATCACCCAATAAATGCCATCAAGTCGCAAGTACTTGCCGAATTTGTAGCCGATTTCAGCGCAGAGATACTACCAGAGGCTGAACTAGAGGCACGACGTGTCCCCTTCAACACTGACCAATGGGCTCTCTACACTGATGGTGCTGCTAATGCTTTGGGATCGGGACTGGGACTCATTCTCAAGGTCCCCATGGGCTAAACTATTCGTCAGTCCATACGATGTCCTGAAATGACTAACAAGGAGGCCGAGTATGAGGTTGTTATTGTTGGCATAAATCTATCCATCAAATATGGGGCTCAGCGACTCATTATCACTACGATAACCAACTCGTAGTGAACCAGGTCACTGGGACTTACCAAATCAAGGAGTAGAGATCGCAAAAATACAGTCAGAAATCCACATATTAATGGTTGAATTCGACGAGTGCCGCTTCGAACAAATTCCGAGGGCACGGAACGTCGAAGCAGATGGTTTAGCAAAACTGGCCGCAACCACTAAAAACTTCAACAAAGAAAGCGTGGTCACCCTCTGTCGACGCCCCCTCCCCCCCCCCCCCCCCCCAAGAAGGAGAAAAATCGGGTTTACGATATTATGGACAAAACAACTCTTATTCCTTTTTAAGGAATTGGGTTATGAAATTTGAAGAGTTGCCACCTAAAGATTATAGTGCATTAGGACACTTTGAAAGAAAAGAAGAAGATTTTTTAAAGAAAATCAGAGTTCGGGTAAGGGCTTGAGATTATCTCGAGGGGAAAGTGTTAGGCACCCCTCAAGATCCACTAGTGTGGTTCCCGGCCATGCTTAATTGTGACTTTAAGGAGAGTAGAAAGAAACATATAAATATTGCATATAGTAGTTACAAACAAAATTTGAAATTTTAGAAATGAGGGGGAAGGACATAAATGATTTTAAAAGAGAAAGATTAATTGGAACATAAACTTAAGAAAAAAAACATTATACAAGTAAATAAAAGGGGAAAGGGGTCGTGGGTTTAAATACAATATGGATCAAATCGGTACAATACCCAACAATCACTCTCACACGACATATTAGTGCACCGGTCATCATATACATATTCTACCCTTCCTATCCCGTTAAGGTATTAAATGTGATAAGTATCGTTTACTTATTGCATGCTAATACCCTTCCCAATCTATCAGTCCCGGGGTATTTATGAATTCTAATCCTAAGGGGAAGAAAAGGGAGTATAGGCATATATGGAGTTCCAAAAGGATAAAATACTAGGGCAACAATCAAATCAAATAGCAGATGAATAGGGACTGAAACAAACACACAAAAGGCTCATATAAGACGTTGTAAATCATATAGCATTTAGTTTAGCATATCTTGCATGTACTAATTTGGTCTAAAAGTTTTAAACAGCGGATAGATTGGTTCAACACATAGAGTTGGATAAAAAGTCTGTAGTAGGCAACCAGGATCCAATTGTCAAAAGTTGAGGTATTTTGCAAAAGTTATTGATCAAGAACCTAATGCAGAAGAATTGAAGACAGAAGCTTGAAAATTGCAGAAAGTTTAGAGAATTGTTTAAATAAAAATACAGTGGAGGTGTAAAGAAGAGTTTTCGAAAGTGAGACGTTCCAAAAGAAACAGACTGTTAAAGATTGTTTTGACAGGAGAATTGTAAAAGAGTTTAAAGAGTGCATATACTTTAAAAGATAGATTGAAACTCTGTTTTCGAAGCCAGCTTCAAAGGTAGAAAGGAAAGTCAGGCAGATGGTTACTTTATTTAGAAGAAAAATACAAGTTTGAAGGAATTAAAAGAGGATTTATAAGAGTTTTGAAAACAAACAAGTTTAGACAAATTTCAAAAAAAAAAAAGCAAACAGGTTTGGACAAGTTTCCGTTGAAAAACGTTTAAGGCTAATTGTCAGATCATTACGCACATATTAGGCAAGTTTGAACCCCTATAGGCAGGATATCTATACCTTGGCTTTTTTAGGACTCGTTTATGTTATTAGACAGGTTTCGAAATGAGTATTTGATTGCCCTAAAGTTGCCTAGCGTTTATGCATTTCCTACAGGAAGGATTTCTATATGCAATCAGTTATTTGATTATTAGATCCTATAGACTGGATATCTACTTATTTGCACCATGGTTGAACATTAAGTCCTATGGACATGATTTCTAAATGATTGAAAAGAATGCAAAAGCCTATAGACATGTTCTCTAGGTGATTTAAAGCGTTGAACCTATAGGCATAATATCTAAGTGATTAAATAACAACATTCATCCTATAGGCATGGTATCTACCCTTTAGCAAAAAAGTAAACCCCTCCCATACCCTTTACTAACATTTCCCCCGAGTTTTTTATAAGGTTATTACAAAATCAGAAGAAAGAAGGTAAACAAAAAATACATCATAGCCTACAGCTAGATCCGAGCAGCCTAATTCAATCTTGATATCCAATAACATGTGTCTCATCAAATCCGGATTTCGGATTCCAAAGTCTTCTCTTATTCAGAGTGTTTCAAAGTTCCAAGGAGCCTTCAGGACCCCAGGCAATGCTTACACTCTAAATGATAATTGTTGTAACAGAATAGTGCAGTGTGGAAGTGCCAGCCCTCAGGCATCCAAGTTCAGAGGGAACTTCAGGGTCCCAAAGCATGGCTTACCAAAGGGGGACAGAACTTAGGAAACTAGGAATAAGTGCAAAGTGAGAGAGGGAGCCATAGCAGATGGTGGTAATACCCAGCCATGGCATAGGCTGGCACACCCCTAACCCCATGCTTAGGTTCAAACAAATAGGAGCAAACTATGGAGAGTCAAACTTAAGTCTGAATGGTGATTAGGACACCACCAGACCTTAGTTAAAGCTCAACACATTAAGGGGAGAGGGAATGGGAAAGGATTTGAGTAGAGATTCAGGAGAATCTAGTTCTGAGTCATGCACATGAATATAAGGTGCTACCATAATTCAGGATAGAACTCACATACAAAGGGGAGTAGGGAAGGAATTAACAGTATACACAGGATATTAAGGAAGCATAGCAGATTGAAGATGCAAAACATAAAGAAAGAACATAACGGACTTGAATGTAGTTACATAGTGCAGGGAAGCATAAATAAAAACAAAGTGAAAGATGTGTAGAAGAGGAGAAGTAAACACATAGAAGGAGGGTGTTATTTAACTAAAAAACATACCAGTTGCAATTCTAGTACAACAGAGAAACAACAGCTAGTAGACAGCCAGAAAGTTAATTAGGAACAACTCAAAACATCAGCAATCACTTGGGAGTTCAGAGGAACTCCAGAATGTTCAGACAGTAAGAGAGAAATGAGCAGACTGCTCAGTAGTAGTAGAGAAATTAGTAGTATAGCAAGTGGTAACAGATTTCAAAGGCAGAGGTGTTTGTGTATCGAGTGTGTGTTGTGTCAAAAGAGGAGCAGTTATTTATACTTGAAGTCAGGCGAGCGGGCTAGGAAAGAAAATAGTCCAGTATCAATTAGGATTAATCAATTAACAGAGGTTCCTTTAATTAAGGAATCCCAGTTTGATTAGTAAAGGACAAGAAATATTTAAGGAAAGGGGATCAAATAAACAACATTGTGCATAGTATACAAATAAGGGTAAATACATAAAAGTTATTTAAGGACTTGTTTTTGAAATACACGGTTTGTGCAAATAAGTTAAGAAGACCAATTAACAAACAGTAAATCAAAAGGTCTGAGATTTTATACGAATGAATCAAGTCCGAAAAAAATATGGGTTTTACTCAGGTCAAGTCACGGGAAAAAAAATGGAAAGAAATCAATCAAGCTATATTCAGAAGAAATTTTGAACTAATTGCAAATTTGAAAAAACCATTTAGGGGGAAATTCATAGTATATAAGGAGTATACGAACCACGTCAAACATGAAAGAAGGTTGTAGTGTCATTGCAAGGAATCAGTAGGAAAATCTTGTGTAGAAGTGTTTTTTGGAAAAAGGATAGAACTATATGAAAAATAGAGATGTCTTCAGAAATTGAAATCAAACTAGTTCAGAGGTGAGAACATGCAAGTCACATACAAGTGGTCAAAAAACCCCCCCAAATTCTAGGGTTTTCAATATTAGTCTAGTATAGGTACGAAAACAAACAAATTAGGCAAGAGCAAATTTAGAAAACCCAGAGGAACTTAATTGTTCCGTGAAAACATGATGAGGGAAAACACAGTAAAAGAAAAACACAAGGATGTTGGAAACACGTTTCAAATGCAATATACTAAACATGTGTTCTTTTGTAGGTTTTGATGAATGTCAAACAAAGCAAAAAGCGATATATAGCAGTACTCAAGGACAAGCACAAAATGGATGCATTACAAGAAGCTCAAGACAAAGTTTAGAAATGTTATAATTGAGTCAATATTAATTGTGATCTTGATTCCTCAACTTGGCTCATAACATGGCTTCTCTACTAAAATTATTTTTCCAAAATCATGCATATTTAAATTAAGTGTCAAATGATTTTAAACTATGCATATTTACATTTGTTAAAATGTTTTCCAAGCATGCCTCAAAAATCTGAGCTAAGATAATCGATTATGTACTTATGATAATCGAGTATCTCTAAGCCAAGACTGCATGACAATCGATTGTGAATTAATGATAATCGATTGTGAGTAAGTCAGTTAACATCAGGTTTTTCCAAACTGCATAACAATCGATTGTGTACTTATGATAATCGATTGTTAACTGAGGCAAAGTTTTCAAAACTCATAAAAATCGATTATGAACTAATGGTAATCGATTAGAATGAGAAAAATGTCTCCCAGTGATTTTAAATAAAATGATAATCGATTGTGGCTTTTGATAATCGATTATATATGAGACAGAGAGTTTTGAAATTAATTAATAACCGATTATTCCATTTGATAATCGATTGTTGAAGCTGACCGTTGTCATATATTTTCAATTACCTTCAGGTAATCGATTGTTGATATTTAACAATCGATGTTTTGCTTAAAATCTGGAAAAGATTTTCTGAACGTTGTTAAAATAATCGATTGTTGATTTCCGGACAATCGATGTTTTATGCCAAAAATTGGAAAGGATTTCTTAACGTTATAAATAATCGATTATTGATTTGAAGTAATCGATTGTTGACGTAAAATCTGGGATTGAATTTTTAATCTGATAGGCAAACAATCGATTGTTTAGTCTTGACAATCGATTGTCACTGAGTAATTTCAGCAATCCTTAATTGGCAATTAGACAATGGTAAGACTGAGTTTTTCACCTATAAATACAGCTTCAACTCAGTGTTTTCACAACAACAACATATACACTTTGAGTATTTTCATTGCTAAAAGCTTTCTTACATTGATCATCATTTTCCATTCATCCATAAAGCTTTTTGAAGAGCCATTCTATTGAGCTAAGTTGTTGTGATCTTGAGCGTACTATTTCTACTCATATCTACTCATTAAGGAGTGCTTTGTAAAGTGAGTGTGTTTTGTGTTTGTAAGAGAATTGCGATTCTCGTTTGTTGAGGAACTTGTGATTCCTCGGTTGAAGTCTTTGGGATTGTTATCCCCGAGCAGTTGAAGTCTTTGGGATTGTTATCCCCGAGCAGTTGAAGTCTTTGGGATTGTTATCCCCGAGCAATTGAAGTCTTTGGGATTGTTATCCCCGAGCAATTGAAGTCTTTGGGATTGGTATCCCCGAGCAATTGAAGTCTTTGGGATTGTGATCCCCGAGCACCTGGGTGAGGCTTGTGTCCTCAGCTGTAACGGTTTGTTAAGCACCCGTAAGCTTGACAAGTTTAGTGGAAATCTCGAGAGAGTCTCTCGGGGACTGGACTAACCACGTTTGTGGCCAACCAGGATACATCATTGTGTAAGTTTATTCTACTGCACTTGTTTTAATTTCTGCAAAGTTTTTAAATTCCGCACTAAAACGCTTAATATTTTTAAAACGCTATTCACCCCCCCCCCTCTAGCGTAAAGCGTATTGTCCAACAAAGGAAATATTAGGAGAAACATAGTAGAAGAAAACACATAGGAGTCAAAGTAGAAACACACAAGAGTCACAGTAGGACAAATACAGTAAGAAAACCACATAAAAATCACAGTAGAACAAGTAAAATCAAGGAAACCCTAATCGGAGAAGATGAACAGTTTTTGAAAGCAAAGTTTTGAAAAAGATATAGGAAGTCATCTGAAAACTTTAAAAATAGCACGGATCTAAAGAAGATCTAGAGAGAAATAAGAAAACCTCAAAGTGGCATAGGGTTTCGGAGGAACCCTAGAAACAAGAAAGGCCTGGAAATGGGGCTGATCCTAGTCGAACGAGTCAGAGATGGACTCATAGGGCTAGGATACGGCGGATTTGAGCCGGAGATGGCCGCAGAACTCGAATTGGAGGAGATCCAAGCCAAGGTCTTCAAGGTCAGGACTTGAATCTTCAAGGGACAAGCGCATGAAGGTGCATGGGGTTGATTACATGTCACCCAAGGCTTGGGAGGCCATTGATTCCGGTGAAATAAGGTGGAAACTAGCGGTGTAGGGCTAGGGTTTCAGAGAGGGTTAGAGAGAGATTGAGAAGATGAGAGAGTTTAGAGGCGGATGGTTTTTGAGAAAATGATTTAGGGTTAGGGGTCGGGTGGAATTAAAAAGGAAATACATTATTTGCCAAAAGATGATAATTAAAAATAATTTTAGATCTTGTACTTGTTAAAATAGGCAGTAAATTGGTTAAAACAAACCTTAAAAATTGAGGAAAAATACCAAAACTTTCAGGCATGCTTATATATGCATACATATGCTATTTTCAATGTGTTTTGAGAATAAAAAATACATAGGAAAAAATTGGGTATCAACACCCTCATCCATTCAGCCATTGATCACACTGAGGTACTTTCTTAAAATTTGACTTGGGACTGGCGCAACCAATTTGTGTCCTATTTGCACGATGGGAAACTCCCACTCAACAAAAAAGAAGCAAAGAAGCTCTGTATATAGGTCGTCCGATATTGCTTGATAAATCATGAGCTCTATAAAAGAACGTATGACGGACCCCCGGCCAAGTGCCTAGGGCCACACCAAGCAAAACCAGTAATCGAAGAGGTACACGAAGGTCACTACAGTGTCCACACAGGTAACCGCGCCCTCGTGTGCTGCATAATACAGGCAGGCTATTACTGGCCCACTATAAAGAAGGAGGCCGCAGAATACATTCGTCGATGCGAACAATGCCAAAAGTATGCCCCATGATATATCAACCAGGAGAACCCCTCCACTCAGTCACTTCCCCATGGCCTTTCAATAAATGGGGGATGGACATAGTTGGTCCCCTACCAGCGGGACGAGGAAAGATACGATTTCTGTTAGTTTTGACTGACTATTTCTCCAAGTGGGTGAAAGCAGGTGTGTATGCCCAAATACGCAAACAGGAAGTCATCGCCTTCATATGGAAGAATATCATCAGTCGATTCGGCATTCTCAAAGAGATCAACTGCGACAACGGGCGACAACTCATCGGCCAGAAGACAACAGAGTTCTTAGACAAATGGCATATATAGCGAATACTCTCCACGCCATATCACACTGCCGCCAACGGCCAAGCAGAATCATCCAAAAAACAATACTGAACATACTAAAAAAGAAACTCAAGGAAGCCAAAGGGCTATGGCCCGAGCTAGTACCAGAATTGTTGTGGGCACACAGGAGCACACCCACATCCAACACAGAAGAAACACCGTATTCACTGGTCTATTGAACCAATACGGCCATACCGGTCAAGGTCGGCGAGCCGAGCTTGAGGTATTTGTTAGAAACACGTTCTCAATGCAATATACTAAACGTGTACTCTTTTGTAGGTTTTGATGAATGACAAACGAAGCAAAAATTGATATATGACGGAATTCAAGTACAAGCGCACAATGGTTGCGAATAAGATTGAAGTTCAAGATATAGCTTTTAATTGTTATTGAGTTGTTCTAAAATTGTAATCTCGATCCTATAACTTGACTCATAGTATGGCCTCTCTCATAAAACTATTTTCCAAAATCATGCATATTTAATTCTGTGTCAAAAAGATTTTAAATCATGCATATTTACATTAGACAAAATGTTTTCTAAACATGCCTCAAAAATCTGGGCTAAAATAATCGATTATGTACTTATGATAATCGATTGTTTCTGAGCCAAGACTGCATGACAATCGATTATGAATTAATGGTAATCGATTGTGAGTAAGACAGTGAACATCAGGTTTTTCCAAATCTGCATGATAATCAATTGTGAACTAATGACAATCGATTGTTGTTGAGGTAAAGTTTTTCAATACTCAAAATAATCGATTATGAACTAATGGTGATCGATTGTGTTGAGTTGATGTCTTCCAGTGATTTTAAATTTAATTAAGTAATCGATTATGTCTTTAGATAATCGATTATCACTGAGACAGTAAGTTTTATGATTTTCAGAAAATAACAAGTAATCGATTGTTGCAAAGGACAATCGATTGTTGAAGCTAGCCGTTCTCAAATGATTTTCAAATACCATAAGGTAATCGATTATTGATTCTAGATAATCGGTGTTCTGCTTAAAATCTGGAAATGATTTTTAGAACGTTGCTGAAGTAATCGATTATTGATTTTATATAATCGATGTTTTGCTTAAAATCCGGAAATGATTTTTAGAACGTTGCTAAAGTAATCGATTATGAACTTAGTGTAATCGATTATCTGATTTTGAATATTGCCAGTAATCGATTATAGATTATGTATAATCGATTGTGAAGCGGTAAATCCGGGATTGATTTTTAAACTGACTGGCAGATAATCGATTGTTTGGTCTTAATAATCGATTATCACTGAGTAATTTCAGCAACTCTTAATTGGCAATTAGACAACGGTTGAACCAACTTTTTCAACTATAAATACAGCTTCATTTCAGTGTTTTAAATACAACAACATACACAAACTGATCATTACATTGCTATAAGCTTTCATTCAATTGTTCTTCATTTTCTACTCATTTCATAAAGCTTTTGAGAGCCATATTATTGCTTAAAGTTGTTGTGATCTTGAACATATTCTTTTACTCATATCTACTCAATAAGGAGTACTTTAGTTAAGTGAGTGTCCAAGTATTTGATATACTTGTAAGAGAATTGCGATTCTCTTGTTTCAAGGAACTTGCGTTTCCTTGGGTGAAGTCGTTGAGATTGCGATCTCCGAGCAACTGTTTGAGGCTTGTGTCCTCAAGTGTGTAACGGTTTGTTGAGCACCCTTAAGCTTAACAAGATAGTGAAAAATCTCGAGAGAGTCTCTCGGGGACTGGACTAACCACGTTGGTGGCCAACCAGTATACATCTTTGTGTAAGTTTATTTTTCTGCATTTATTTTACTTCCTGCAAAGTTTAAATTCCGCAAGAAAACGCTAAATTCTATTAATACGCTATTCACCTCCCCCCCCTCTAGCGTAAAGCGTAGTTTCTAACAATTGGTATCAGAGCCCAACTCTCTGAAAACTTAACCGTTTGAGAGAACCATCCATGGCTTCTACTCTTGACTCTTTTGCAGGAATTGAAGAAGGACAATGCTCTACACGACCTCCTCTATTCGACGGCACAAACTACTCATACTGGAAGGAGAGGATGCAAATCTTTGTGCAATCAAATAGCTTTCATTTGTGGAAAGTATTCACCAATGGAAACCAAATCCCAACCAAGAAGGTGGAAGACGAATGGGTTCCAAAGACCGAAGAGGAATATACCGCGGAGGATATTCGTAAGGTTCAAAATAATGCCAAAGCTATAAATTTATTATATTGTGCTGTTAATGCTAACGACTACAGGAAGATATCATGTTGCAAAACAGCAAAAGAAATGTGGGATGAGCTTGAAGTGACATACGAAGGAACCGACCAGGTACGAGAAGCTAAAATTGATTTCTTAACTCACTCTTATGAACTATTCCACATGAAGGAAGGAGAGAAAGTAGACGAAATGTTTGAGCGATTCTCAATGATCGTGAATGATCTACACGCCCTCAAAAAGACGTTTACGGATAGAGAACTTGTCCGGAAGATCCTCAGAAGTCTCACTTCGGCATGGCGATCAAAGGCCGATGCAATCCAAGAATCCATTGGCATCACAAATGTCACAATTGACGCATTAAGAGGTAATCTCAAAACCTATGAATCAACTATACTTAACCCGTCTGTTGATGATCAAAGAAGGCAAAGGATTGCTCTAAAGGCTAGCCAACCACAAATTGATGAGGAAGGTGACAACGAGTTTGGACTCGTTATCAAAAGGTTTCAAAAATTCATGCGCAAAGAGTATGAACGCAAGAACAAAAAGCAAGGCGATCAACTAAAATGCTATGAATGCGGAGAAACTGGGCACATAAAATCAAATTGCCCTAACATCAAAAAGGAGAAGAAACCCATCAAAAAGCAACGTGCATACATCTCTTGGGGAGGAGATTCCGGAGATGAAGCAAGTGAAGAAGAAGACGATGAAGCAGCAAATTTATGTCTCATGGCTCAAGAAGACGGCAAAGACGAGGTAAGTCAAATCTCTTCTCAAAATTTCTTTACTCTTGATGAAATGAGAAATGCTTTTGATGAACTATATGCTGAATTTATCAAAGCTTCAAAAACTGTCAAAAGTGTTAAAGAAAGCGCTTCTCTAAAAGAAAAAAATTTTCAAACACAGCTTTCATTAAAAGAAAAAGAATTAGAAAAACTGGTTTTCGAAAATGAGAAGCTAAAAGAGGAAAACAAGTTTTATGGAAAAGAAGTGCTGAAAAACCTGAAGGTTCTACTAGAAACTGTTCTTCTTGTGTACTTCTTAAGAATGAAGTAGCTAGACTTAAAGGCACATTAGATAAGTTTAATTCTTCGCATAAAAACTTGAATGATGTGCTTGTTAATCTAAAATCAACTAAACATGGAATAAGATTCAAGAATGAAGAAAAGGTTGGTGCTAAACCACAACAACCTAGAGCTCAACCTAGGACTAATAACTAAAATGCTTATCCTAGAAGTAGAAATCCTAGAAATAACTTGCATGTTAGACCAAATAGTGAAAATGCTAGAAGACCTAGAAATGATGCATATTTTAGGCCAAACCTTGAACAATTTAGAAGACCAAGAAATGACCCTCCACCTAGAAATAGATATTCTAGAAATGATGCATTTTTTAGACAAACTTGTGAACCTCCTAGAGCTCATAATAGGAGAAACAATGGTGTTCAAAGTAGAGTAAGCAACCTTCATTCATCTAGTTACTATGTACCTAGAAAAATGCATAATCCCAACGTGACTTGTCATTATTGTAGACGTATTGGTCATATTGCTCCCGCTTGCTTTACTCGTCATAGACATATAAATCAATTGCATCATTATAACATGCCTAACCCTCAAGGACCCAAGATGGCGTGGGTACCTAAAGAACATTAATTTGTTTTGTAGGTGTGCTTGAAGGGATCAAGAGTACTATGGTACCTTGATAGTGGATGCTCCAAACACATGACGGGAGATAAATCCAAATTCCTTCAACTAGAGCACAAAGAAGGAGGAAGTGTCACATTTGGTGATAACAATAAAGGAAAAATCATCGGCATTGGTTCGGTCGGTAAGGACGAAAACTCCTCTATTAAACATATACTACTTGTGAAAGGTTTGAAGCATAATCTCTTGAGCATAAGCCAATTATGTGACAAGGGAAATCTTGCTCTATTTAATTCGGATGAATGTCTTGTATTTAGACGTAGTGATTTCAAGATCATACTTCGTAGTTTTAGAATTGATAATATCTATATGGTTGATCTTGCAAACTCCTCACCCGAATATGTTGATTGTTTAGTAAGCAAAGAGGATAACTCTTGGCTATGGCATCGTAGAGTAGCACACATGAACATGCATCTTTTGAACAAGCTTCTTTCTCAAAACTTAGTAGTTGGTCTTCCCAGTTTAAAGTTTGAAAATGATTCTATTTGCGACTCTTGTCAAAAAGGGAAGCAAACTAAAGCATCTTTTAAATCCAAGAATATTGTTTCAATGTCTGGACCTTTGCAATTACTTCACATGGATTTATTTGGTCCCTCTCGTATTGAAAGTCTTGGTAAAAATAAATATGTTTTTGTAATTGTTGATGACTTTTCTAGATTTACTTGGACTCTATTTCTTGCAAATAAAAGTGATGCTTTTCAAAATTTCAAGTATTTCCTTAAGCGTGTTCAAAACGAAAAGGAATCAACCGTCACTTCGATTAGAAGTGATCATGGGGGAGAGTTTGATCACAATCTCTTTGCGGATTTTTGTGACGAACTCGGAATCGAACACACCTTTTCCGCTCCACGGACACCACAACAAAATGGGGTGGTGGAAAGGAAAAATAGGTGTCTCGAAGAGATGGCAAGAACCATGCTCGACGAAGCTAAGATTCCCAAATATTTTTGGGCGGACGCCGTGAGTACCGCTTGCTATGTTTTAAATAGAGTAGCAATTCGGCCGATACTCATGAAAACCCCATATGAACTTTATAAGGGTAGAAAACCCAACATTTCTCATTTACGTGTTTTTGGTTGTAAATGTTTTGTTCATAATAATGGGAAGGACCAATTGGGTAAGTTTGATGCTAAATCGGATGAAGGTATTTTCATTGGTTATTCCTCACGTAGCAAAGCATATAGGATCTTTAACAAAAGAACCCAAATTGTGGAGGAATCCCCTCATGTTGTGTTTTCCGAAGATAATACTCGCTTGGCGAGAAAGGAATCCGGTTTTGATCTTGCAGGTATCTTGGATAGCTTGAAAGATAAAATCCAAGAAGAACCTTCAAAGGAAAACAAAAATGAAATTGGGGAACAACCAACGGAAGAAGCGCCACAATTAGAAAAAGGAATAAATACGCGTAACGAGTGGAGAACGATCAAGGATCATCCTCTCGAACAGGTAATCGGCGATGTTGGAGAAAAGGTAAGTACCCGAAACTCCCTCAAAAACACTTTAGAACTTACTGCTTTTGTTTCTCAAATTGAACCTAAAATCATCTCCGAAGCAATTGGGGATGAATTTTGGACCTTGGCAATGCAAGAGGAGCTTAACCAATTCGAACGCAATAACGTTTGGGATTTGGTGCCAAGACCCGAAGGTCATTCTATAATTGGTACGAAATGGGTTTTTCGCAATAAACTAGATGAAAATGGTATAATCACTAGAAACAAAGCTAGGCTTGTGGCAAAATGCTATAGTCAAGAAGAAGGTATTGATTATGAGGAAACCTATGCTCCCGTAGCTAGATTAGAAGCTATTCGTCTATTACTTGCTTTTGCCTCTTCAATGAATTTTATTCTATATCAAATGGATGTGAAAAGTGCTTTTCTAAATGGTTTTATTGAAGAAGAAGTTTATGTCAAACAACCCCCCGGCTTTCAAGATTTTAAATATCCCGATCATGTTTTCAAACTCAAAAAGGCTCTTTATGGTTTAAAACAAGCTCCTCGAGCTTGGTATGAAAGGTTGAGTAAATTTCTTTTGGAAAATGATTTCATTAGGGGAAAAGTTGACACAACCCTCTTTGTCAAGCATAAAAACAATGATATTTTATTAGTTCAAATATATGTAGACGATATTATATTTGGTGCTACTAACAATGTTTTATGCAAGGAATTTTCCGATCTAATGACTAGCGAATTTGAAATGTCTATGATGGGCAAGTTAACATTCTTTTTGGGGTTACAAGTGAAACAAATGAAAGAAGGTACATTCATATGCCAAGCCAAATATTGCAAAGAACTACTAAAACGCTTTGAGATGAACAATGCAAAAGAAATGGCTACTCCCATGAGCACATCCGATCATCTAGACAAAGATGAAAAAGGTAAGGAAGTCGACACTAAAAAGTATCGAGGTATGATTGGCTCTCTTCTTTATCTTACCGCTAGTCGTCCGGACATCATGTTTAGCGTGTGTTTATGTGCTCGCTATCAGTCATGTCCGAAGGAGTCTCACCTTACTGCGGTGAAACGGATATTAAGGTATCTCATTGGTACTACAAATGTGGGTCTATGGTACCCCAAAGGCTCTTCATGCCAACTTATTGGATATTCCGATTCCGATTTTGCTGGATGCAAATTGGACCGCAAGAGCACAAGTGGCACTTGCCATTTGCTCGGTAGCTCTCTTGTCTCTTGGTTTAGTAAGAAACAAGTAAGTGTTGCGTTGTCTACCACCGAGGCTGAATATGTAGCCGCGGGGAGTTGCTGTGCTCAAATCCTATGGATGAAACAACAACTCTTGGACTATGGCCTAAGTCTTGATCACATTCCTCTTAGATGTGATAACACTAGCGCCATATGCTTGACGAAGAACCCCGTTCTTCATTCGCGAACAAAACACATCGAAATTAGACATCATTTTATTAGAGATCATGTACTCAAAGGCGATGTCGAAATTGAATTTGTTGAAACCAAAAGCCAATTGGCAGACATCTTTACCAAGCCTTTAGAGAAAGAGTCCTTCTTCCGAATTCGCAGTGAACTCGGGATCCTTGACTTCACTTTGATCAAAGTCATGCATAGCATTTTCTTTCCTACATGATTTCTAACTTGAGCGTCGGAGGCGTCTAACTTCTTTTTCCAGGTATCACCCTAGAGCTAAGAGCAATTCTTAAGCAAACCGCGAATCTGCAGCAATGTCCCTATAAAAATCGATTATCCCGTATCAATAATCAACTACCCTCTAATTTTTTTTCCAATAAATAAACCTTGTTTATTTCATCTTTTTGCATCTTTCCTTACTATTTTTTTGCTAATGGCAAAAGGGGGAAGAAAACGGGATATCGGGTATGCACCACCTCTTAATTCATTGATTGCTTATAAGCTAAAATTGAGGGGGAACTCTTAAATTGAGGGGGAACAAGAACAAAATTGCATAATTGTTACTTGTCTTGAATTGTCAATATCTTTTGCCTAAATTGCATATCCCGCTTAATGTTTGCCATTATCAAAAAGGGGGAAATTGTTAGAAACACGTTCTCAATGCAATATACTAAACGTGTACTCTTTTGTAGGTTTTGATGAATGACAAACGAAGCAAAAATTGATATATGACGGAATTCAAGTACAAGCGCACAATGGTTGCGAATAAGATTGAAGTTCAAGATATAGCTTTTAATTGTTATTGAGTTGTTCTAAAATTGTAATCTCGATCCTATAACTTGACTCATAGTATGGCCTCTCTCATAAAACTATTTTCCAAAATCATGCATATTTAATTCTGTGTCAAAAAGATTTTAAATCATGCATATTTACATTAGACAAAATGTTTTCTAAACATGCCTCAAAAATCTGGGCTAAAATAATCGATTATGTACTTATGATAATCGATTGTTTCTGAGCCAAGACTGCATGACAATCGATTATGAATTAATGGTAATCGATTGTGAGTAAGACAGTGAACATCAGGTTTTTCCAAATCTGCATGATAATCGATTGTGAACTAATGACAATCGATTGTTGTTGAGGTAAAGTTTTTCAATACTCAAAATAATCGATTATGAACTAATGGTGATCGATTGTGTTGAGTTGATGTCTTCCAGTGATTTTAAATTTAATTAAGTAATCGATTATGTCTTTAGATAATCGATTATCACTGAGACAGTAAGTTTTATGATTTTCAGAAAATAACAAGTAATCGATTGTTGCAAAGGACAATCGATTGTTGAAGCTAGCCGTTGTCAAATGATTTTCAAATACCATAAGGTAATCGATTATTGATTCTAGATAATCGATGTTCTGCTTAAAATCTGGAAATGATTTTTAGAACGTTGCTGAAGTAATCGATTATTGATTTTATATAATCGATGTTTTGCTTAAAATCCGGAAATGATTTTTAGAACGTTGCTAAAGTAATCGATTATGAACTTAGTGTAATCGATTATCTGATTTTGAATATTGCTAGTAATCGATTATAAATTATGTATAATCGATTGTGAAGCGGTAAATCCGGGACTGATTTTTAAACTGACTGGCAGATAATCGATTGTTTGGTCTTAATAATCGATTATCACTGAGTAATTTCAGCAACTCTTAATTGGCAATTAGACAACGGTTGAACCAACTTTTTCAACTATTAATACAGCTTCATTTCAGTGTTTTAAATACAACAACATACACAAACTGATCATTACATTGCTATAAGCTTTCATTCAATTGTTCTTCATTTTCTACTCATTTCATAAAGCTTTTGAGAGCCATATTATTGCTTAAAGTTGTTGTGATCTTGAACATATTCTTTTACTCATATCTACTCAATAAGGAGTACTTTAGTTAAGTGAGTGTCCAAGTATTTGATATACTTGTAAGAGAATTGCGATTCTCTTGTTTCAAGGAACTTGCGTTTCCTTGGGTGAAGTCTTTGAGATTGCGATCTCCGAGCAACTGTTTGAGGCTTGTGTCCTCAAGTGTGTAACGGTTTGTTAAGCACCCTTAAGCTTAACAAGATAGTGAAAAATCTCGAGAGAGTCTCTCGGGGACTGGACTAACCACGTTGGTGGCCAACCAGTATACATCTTTGTGTAAGTTTATTTTTATGCATTTATTTTACTTCCTGCAAAGTTTAAATTCCGCAAGAAAACGCTAAATTCTATTAATACGCTATTCACCCCCCCTCTAGCGTAAAGCGTAGTTTCTAACAGTATTCACATACCAGCGTAGCAAAGAACGACATGAACAGACTTCAAGACCTCGATGAGGCTGAGGAAAGAAGAGAAATGGCCCACATAAGAATGGTGGCTCAGAAACAACAGGTCGAAAGATACTACAACAAAAGAGCCAAAATAAGACACTCAAAGTGCCAGATTAAGTACACAAAGCCAAAACATTGGCATCGAAAGACCCAAGCGAAAGAAAATTGGGCACCAACTGGGACGGACCCAACAAAATCACAGCAGCAACAATCCAATTATAAACAATGGAAGGAAAAACGCTCCAAAATAATTGGAACGCCGCCCACCTCAAATATTTCCATTTTTAAAAGGCGTCTCCCAGGTCGTACTCTTTTTCCCTAACCCGAGTTTTGTCCCAATTGGGTTTTCTCGGGAAGGCTTTTAACGAGGCGGCGAATGGGAAACCTGGATATATTTGCAGAACTAGTATATCATACCAGCCTCTCCATCCACTCTCCAAATTGGTATGATAAAGGGACTGGACTAGCATGATCTCCGACGTGCAAACGACTTTGGCCATCTCCAACGTGTAAACAGCTAAGGCCATCTCCAATGTATCAAACGGCTAAGGCCATCTTCAGTGTATAAACGGCTAAAGTCATCTCCAACATGCAAACAGCTATGAGCATCAACGTGAAATGGCTAAGGCCATCGACAATATTATGGCTAAGGCCATCGCCGTCAACTGTCGCCCCAGTTTGAATACGGCAAGCAAGTGATTCAACCACAATCGAAGTCACATATATGGCTAAGGCCATCGAAACTACGTGGCTACGGCCATCAACACGAAATGGCGAGGCCATCGACAATATTATGGCTAAGGCCATCGCCGTCAACCGTAGATCCAATTCGACCACGGCAAGCAAGGGATTCGACAATAGTCAAAGTTACACATATGGCTAAGGCCATCCACACTATGTGGCTATAGCCATTGTCATTATTTTGGCCAAGGCCACCGTCGCCGATCGTTGACCCAGTTCGACCATGAAAAATAAATCAAGCGCCCGCTCTAAAGAGAATAGATACCAAAAATAAAAGACACAAAAATAAAAGGATGGAAATAAGAGTATGACTTTCATTATCGTCCAAAAATACATGTACATCCGACCTAACAAAAGGTTCTTATTACATTCCAAAATACCGGAAAACAAAAATATATACAATTTTGAAGGGGCTTCGCCGCTTTGCGCATCATCTCCTGCGTGACCGCCATTCTGCACATTATCCCCCGCTTGGCCGCCATTTTGTCTGTCACTGCCCCCGGTTGGTAAGTTGTAGAAATCCAAGAGCCGGAATCTAGACGGTTGACGTCTTCGGAGTTATAGCCCGCTCGATCTGGAAAATCAGAGATATACCCACAAGTTTCACGGGAAACACGGGCTACGCACCGTTGTTCTTGAACCTCTACCTCAGTGGCTCGACCCGTATATAAGTACTCCTCAAGTACGACCAATCTTGATTCGGCGTACACCTATATATCATGCACCTAATGATGCATATCATCTTCGGGCTTCGACAAAGTGGTCCACTTGAGGACCTCAATCTCAGTCGCCGAGTTCGGCAGTCAGGGCAGTGACTTTGGTCTGCAATTGATCCGCCTTCACCGCTACCCCATGTCTAATCTCCAATTCCTCTTCCTTCGTCTAAAGAAGAGTCTCTAGCTCAATTTTCTGAGCCAAAGCAGCCATCAGCTACTCATCGACCTCCTCCAACTCGGCCACCCTCCGTTTTTGTTGATCCTCCGATTGTTCTTGGCCATCACGAAACATCCAAAATTAGGGTTTTGTTTGAGCGTATCTGCCAACTCCTGGTGCTTGGCACAGAACTGTTTGTACTTCTTCGCTATTTTGTTGAAGGTGGTCGCCTTCTTCCGCTCACGCCGCCTCCTCTCCACCTCCAAAATGAGAGTCTAAAAAGGAAAGACAATTCAGTATGTATCAAAATCTCCCTCACGGCCCACAAAGAAAAGCTAAAAGCTACCTGCCAGGTTGCGCCAGCGACCCTTCAAGACAGATCCCTATCATTAACGAGCTTCAGCATTTCACGCTCTGCGTCCGCACATAGCAGGGTCATATCTGTTGCAGCCTACTCGTTGCTCTCTAATAAATTATACTCTTCCAGGATCAGGATTCGGCGGTTAGATCTACCCGACATCATCCCCACACGGGCTGGATCCCTCGTTACATCTCTAGTAGGGGCCTCAGGGCCCGTCCTCTCAACATCAATGCCCACTTCTCCAATTACGGACGACGAACTGCCCTCCGGAGCACGTGTTGAGCTGCTATCGATGGTTGTTCTCCTTTGAGGAGGTGACCTCCCTGAACCGATGGCCCTGGCCATAAAATCTGGCCTCGGCTCTTGACGAGGCTCGCTAATCCTCTCATCTTCAGTAGCTACCCTCTTACCCATTATCAACCGGCGACTCTTTCTCTCCAACGGCTCCTCATCATCTGAAGTCTCTTCCAGCGGCTGCGGGGGCGGTACCGAAAGAAGTGCTTCACTTGCGGATGCCGCCACATGCGTAGCCTCCTGCCGAGGGACCACGATAACACTGTCATGGAACGAGCCGCAGAGCATGTCTTCACCCTCAAAATCAGTCTCCGCCCTGGGCGAGGTAACAATGGCTACTCTTTTCTTGGGGATGCTGCGACCTGCCAACGCAGGTGAGTCCGTTAACAAAACCTAAGGAAGTATCCAAATCAAAGCCGAAGAGTTACCTAACGGGCCATACTGTTAACAAACGCGACCCAGATATGGCATTCCTCTGCATAAGGTATCAATTTCTCCACCTATAATTTAATATTGTCTATGGGCTAGGGTGGAATAGCCCTCACTACAAAAAAAAAAAGAAGTCACAATAGCTGAACGGCTAAAACAATATACAACCAGGAATTCCACAAAGAAAGATACTTACGTTCAGAATTCCACCTTTCGAGGAACCCATTTGGGTTCAACACCAGTCATTTTGATATAGAAGTACCTGCGCCAGAAGCCAGGATTGGTCTTGTCGTCAGCCTTAGCCACCAAGGAAAATCGGGAGGCTATAACCGATCAAGAACAGATACTCGTAAAAAGTGCAATATCCAGGCTATGCACATTTGCGTAATCTGTTCCAGCCGGAACCATTTCCACTTGGCTCGGAATGTTATGCGCCGCTTGGAGATTGTCCAAGTAGGGTTGTAATAACTCAGTATGCTCCCAGGGGAGAGCTGGGTTTCTCATTGAAAATCCCATCGAATGTGCATTTCTTTGGGAAGCACATTTTCCACCAAGAAGGGAACGAGAATCTTTTCTACCTCTTCCTCTTCGCCGCCAAGGGAAGGCGGAACCCTAGATGGGGCGGTGTCCTTGTTCTTTTTACTACTTCGATAGCGCTTTACCATTATGTTCCATCTAAGAAATAAAGTGCTAATAACGAGAAATAGAGTTTCAGAGAGGTGGAAGTGTCTCACACGAAATAGCAGTTATTAGAGAGAAAGACAATGAAGAAAGTCGAAAAAAATTCCAAGGGTTCGAAAGATGAATCAGATTGAACTTTTCCCTTATTTATAGGGTTAAGTTGTGCGGAAATCAAAAAGGCATAACTCAAAACGGGCGCGGGAAACCAAATTGTCACATCACCTCTTGAATTGCCTCGGGAATAAGTGTAATAATAACGCATGCGGGCAGTGACGTTATCCCAAAAAGGAAGCCACACGTCAACGGCCTAACAACGTTGAGCATTTCACATCGTTCCTGTTGTCGCCCAAGTATGAGGTAAAATTCTCCAAAGACGTGATTTGTAATTCCGTCCATGGGAGACTCCTATCGAATGCGCCTCCAATGAACAGAGGGACTAACTGTATGAGGTCAAATTTGATCCTAGACGTCTCTACGCTGATGGGCACGCCTTTGAGCATACGTCGACTAGAACAAGGGCATGACCTAGATGTGGTGACAAAGGCGACGTCGTTTAATACTCAGCATCTTCACTAAGAAGACACTACCTAAACCTTTTTTATTATTTCGATGAACGTCTCCTATTATATAAAGGAGACTTTCACACTGTAAAGAGGATCATGATTATTCTCGAATAATACAAGTCTTCTTTCTCTCTCTCTCTCTCTCTCTCTCTCTCTCTCTCTCTCTCTCTCTCTACCTCTGTCTCTATCTCTAACGATTACTTCTCTCTTAAGTTCATATCATCTTTTTATCTTTCATATCTATAATAGAAAGATCGTTCATTTCATCTCTAGGTCATATTATATTTGATTACGATTTATCCTCATTAATTTTTTATTATTTTTAAGCTTATAAAGTATATCAATAACTTTTGAGCCAAACACATAACTAATAACCCATCGGTGTTTAGTGTTTGTTGATCATGAGATCATGCCAAATATTTATTTATTTTTTATCGATTAAATCAGAAAATAATTTTTAAAATTATTTAATTTTGACTCATAGAGGCTAATTTAACCTACATAGTGGATGGATATTTGCTGCAAATCTATCTGATTTTCGTAAAAATAGCACGATATAGCCAATTTTTGGATTGGTCATTTAAAAATAGCCAGTGTTTACCAAGTCAATAAAAAGTAGCCACTATTTTGCTGCAACAGAGATCGGTCCATCATAATATACTGGAGTTCAGTGCACCTGTGTATGAACTCCAGCATATTATGCTAGACCGGTATACTTTGCTAGCTCCAATATAATATAGTGGAGACTGGAGCACTGGTGCTCCAAACTCCAGTATATTATGATGGACTGGTATACTTACTGGAACTCCAGTATATTATGTTGGAGTTCTAGTGTACTTATACTGGAACTCCATCATAATATACTGGAGTTCAAGTATACTTATGCGGGAACTCCAGCATTATATACTTGCGTATTTTTCGAGTTTTGAACAGTGTTTTCGCTCAAATTTATCTTTATATAAAAAGTGGCTAAATTTTAATTATTTTTAAAATTGGCTATTTTTGAACGATCGGTTATAGATCTGGCTATTTTTGAATTTCTCCCATAATTTTTACTAGAAGGAAAATAAAATTGTGGGGCCAAGCCCTCATATTTTCTCCTAGAGTGGGAGGTGATAGAAGAAAATTTTATGTGAAACTATTTAGCTAAACTTCTTTTTGGCAAAAATTATTTTTTTTCCCTCCCAAAGTTAAGATGTTTGGCTAAAAGTTTTAGAAGGAAAAAAAGTGCTTTTGAAAAGCACTCTTAAGAAAAATAGACTTAGAAGTACTTTTTAAAAACTTAGCCAAATACTAATTACTGCTCAAATTATTTTTTAATTTAATAAGCCAAACGCAACCTATTTCTCACCAAAAATACTTTTTAAAAACGCTTTTCAAACTAAGCCGATTTTTAAAAATTGGCCAAATAGGCTATATATGTCATTAGTCAACAACAACAACTACTACCCAGTATAGTCCAACAAAATGGGGTCTGGGGAGGGTAATATGTAGACAGGCCTTACCCATGCCCGAAAGGGCAGAGAGGCTGTTTCCAATCGACCCTCGGCTCAGGAGAGAAAAGGAATAACAAAAACAAAAGGACATTAGTAACTGCAGCCAAAATAAACATAAATAATTGGCTAAACATAAGAACCATAAATAAAATGGCATGCAATAATATCAAACAATAACTACGATAAATAACTACCGAACCACCTAAGTCTCGCTTCTCGCATCTTCTCGTCCACTGGGGCTACCCCCACCTTCTCCCGAATAACCTCATTCTTAGTCCTATCTAACCTGGTGAGCCCGCACATCCAACTGAGCATCCTCATTTTCACAACCTTCATCCTCTGAACATGGGAGTTCTTCACCGGCCAGCACTCTGCCCCATACAGCATGGCAGGTCTAACCACAGCTTTATAAAACTTCCCCTTAAGTTTCTGTGGCACTTCCTTGTCACACAGGACTCCTGATGCAAGCCTCCCCTTCGACCACCCCGCTCATATATGGTGAGTGACATCCCCGTGTATCTCTCCGACCCCCTGAATCGACGACCCAAGATATCTGAAATTGTCCCTCTTGACGATGACCTGAGATCCAATCTTCACGTCCCTACCTCTTCGTTCGGCTCGGCGCTAAACTTGCACTCCAGATATTCTGTCTTAGACCTGCTTAGTTTGAAGCCCTTAGACTCGAGAGTCTGTCTCCATACCTCTAGCCTCACGTTAGCACCGACCCTTGTCTTAGACAAAACCAAGGTGAAACAACAAAATGATATTGCAATTCGAAAAAGATGGACAAAAAGAAAGGCATGGGAAAACTTATGTTGTATTGTCCGGCCCGAAATTTGAATCTAGATTTAAACAATCAAATTTTCTAATAAAATAGAGTTAATCTTAGCAATATTAATATCCAAAACACTGGTTAACCGATTTCGTAGTAAGATGTCACGGATACTATTTGCGTAGCAATCAATAGCAACAATAATGCAATATTCAATGACCCGTATGTAGGAATTTTTGTAAGCGGTGTCGAAATTTATAGAAGAACTGGAATATTACTTTGATTATCATACTTTTAGACAAGAAATAACCTTAATTTATTGGTTTTGTTGAGTCTTAAGTTAAAAAAGATTTTGAGTTCAATTCTACTTCATCATAATTTTTCACTACAAAGGCTCTCTCAAATATTTACAATAGAAAAATGTGCTAGTTGAGGTTTGAACCTTTGACCTCTTCGAGCAAAATCAAGCACAAAACAAACACCCCAAAACATAATTTATGTCAAATGATGTCATTTTTCTTTAGTTATCCGTTTTCCTACAGTATTAATACATATATTTAGTAAAAAAAATTTGACGAAGCGGTGTCGCATGACACCACTTGAGGAAGCATGCATCCGCCCCTAGACCTAAGAACAAAGAATGTAGCATTAAATAGCAGTCAATAATGATGAATAGCGTTTTGGTAGAGAAATGCATGTGAGTCATCCGAAAAGGATAAAATTCTTTTTATATTCCTAAAAGATAGACGGTGATAACCCTTTGAATATTCGGATACTCCTCGGATCGTGGGAAAAAAGATAGATAAATATCTGAAGAAAATGTATTTTGTATGCTAATGATAAACTAAGAATCTTCAAAGAAAGTCCATATGTTATTCTTTTACAATGAGTGTCCAATCCCCTCTATAACTACATATTTTTCTATTTATTGGGGGACATGTGCCATAAAAACCTAATAGTACAGAGGGGAGGAATATTCAGCAGAATATTCTATCGGGGGTACTTAATTGTCCTCGTCTTTGTCCTCTATCAGGTACTCGACATTGCCTTCATCTTTTGTTGAAATCAGTTTGATGACACGTGACAGCCTTCGAAAGCTTCCATAATGCCTATTAGGATCATATAATTATGATAATTTTTAGCCCATACAAGTATAACATGTGTACTTGATGTATAACTTCATATATTCCATGAAAACTCAAATATATTGGCTACAATTTGTTAGAAATGGCCTAACACTAAAATAATTGGTAGAAAACAGGTTAGTCTTGCTTTTCTAATACACACAGAGGGCCTACAAAGAGGATTTAAAGTAAATATTATACCAAACTTATGATCATTAGCTTTAGAATTTGAGAGTGAGGACTGTCCAGTATAGTCAAAAATCAGATGGAAGCTGAAGTGGCAATTAGGTAAAAGCTAAATGTTTATGAATGCATAATGTATACAAATATTTAATCCCATTAATTAATTACAAGCTGTCTTATTTCGAGTGTTACCATCTCGATCGATTAGGTTGAAACTCCTTGAAAAGGAGCTCTAAATAATTAGTAATTACTTGCTCAAGCTTCATGAATAGGAACTAATGACATTTTGCCTCCATAAATCTCTGGTAGCTGGCTTTCATCAATGTCTTGAAGTAAAGTTGTCATGAGTCGTTTGTCTTCCACAAATGTGATCTGAGAGTAAGGATAAAAATTAATTTGGTGAATATAATCTAACACAAGGTTTAACCAGTAACCTAATGAGGCAATCCTGGACTACAACTGCACAGTGGCGAAGTCAGTAAATTAAATAATGATGTTCAAATATACCCTTTCCTAGTGGGTCAATGCAAGGGTATTCAAAGTCTATTTTTTTAATCAATAACAAGTAATATTTTATAGGCATAATGTAATTTTTCGAAGAAGATTGTTCAATTGACCGCCCTTTACCACACATAGTTTCGCCCCTGCAACTGCACCTTGACTAAACTCCAAAATGGTTTCATCAACAATTATAAAGACTCACCTTCTTTTTGGTCTTGTTATCAATAAAAGGATACACAATTTTCCACATTGCCCAAAATAGGTAAGGAACATGAACTACAATTAGTTTTTCAAGTCTTTCAGGGTAGCAATCCTGCAAATAAAGAGTAGTAAACTTCAAGATTATGGACTACTAGGAGAAAAATAAAAAAGGATTTAACTTACATATACGGGTAGTTGAAGCGCTTTTATACTATCACTATATTAGCATGTTTTAACTTTTAATAGGTAAACTATCTTGTTTTTCATGTTACTGATTCTTTAGGTGATCTGATAGTATAAAAAAGGCCTAATATTGTTTTTAAATAGAAGTTAAACTCAATGATTATAATGATTAATTAGACCTGTAAAATGGATAGAGCCCTAATGTATGCACGAGCATCACTGTTCGCATAGCCAAAACCTTGGAGATCTCCAATTACCACAAACTTTTCCCTACCTGGTGAAGTCCTGATTCATAAGAAAAATCCAAAATAAAATAATAAAAGTATCAAAACTGCATGATCTCGACAGACTTGGAGCTTCTTTGAAAAGGCGAATTAAATTTGCAAAGTGAGAATATTATATTAATTAGATAATGTACCTTGAACACAGTTTGTCTAAAGCCAAGACCACAAATCCTGCAAATCAGAACAAAGTCTTGACTTTAAATTAAGCAACAGGCGAAATAGAACGGAATTAAACAAGAGAAAAAAAAAACAAAAATCATACGTTTGAACTCGTCAGGACCTCCTAGTTTATTTTGAAAATGTCTGCCACCTAAAACGACAGCAATAGGGTGTCCTTGTTTGTCCACTCCTTGCAAAAACATTTTGTTGTGTGCTATCTGGTTTGGAATCTCACTCGCTAAAATCGAGCCATTTGTTGCAATATTTTTCCTCCATTTTAGGCATTTCAATAACATTGTCGAAGCTTTGTCTACGTCCATATCCCTAGCTCGAAGAAATCTTCTTATCTCAAAATCATCTACTTCCTTAAAACAATTGTCGTAAAAAAGAAGTGATAAGAAAATGGATTCTGAGCCTAACTCGTGAGGTGAGCATCTCTCAAAACCACATAACGAGGCAACAATCAATTCCCTTAATCAATGCACGACATTTAACACCTCCCCCACGGCTAAAGCGGGACATTTGGGGTATGGACGTATAATAAACATTGAACAAATAAAAAACATAGATGACTCTAATTCAAATACATGATTTAGAATAATGAAGATTATGCCAAATTCAACAGCAAAACCTAGTTCCTGAGGTGTATATTTTTCAAGACCTACAACATCTCATTTCCTTTTAACTAACTAGAAGTTGTACAATATAGCATCTTTGGCCAAGCTTCTTCAAACCTAAAAGCATTTTTTTTAAGTTGAAATGTTTGGCCAAACTTTTAAAAGTAAAAAAGTATTTTTGAGGAAAAGCAAAAGCAGTTTTGGAAGAGAAGAAAATAGATTCTTCCCAAAAACACTTTTGACAAAAATATATTTAGAAGTACTTTTTAAAATTTGGCCAAATATTAATTGTTGCTCAGAAGTGCATTTTAAATTTATTGCTCAAATACAAACTGTTTCTCAGCAAAAAACAAAACTATTTCTCAAAATAATCTAATTTTAGAACCTTTCCAAACATGCTATTAAAACCTCTCTCTTGCTCTTGATCCTTTTAACATAGAAAAATCTTAATGTTCTACATGTAAAAGGAAGGAAGGAAAGTAATAAAGAGTTACTCCTTGCAATTGACTTCCCTTAATATTATTTTCTTATTAGCCCGTTTTAAGATAAAATGACATATTTCTATACTTCCTTAATAATAAGCTTTAGCAACCTTCAAATGTTGTACCATATTTATGAGCACAAGTTTTAAAAATATGTGTATAATAACACAAAAATTATAGTAGTATATTTGAGATCTTTTTTTTTCTTTTATACTTTGTATCAAGTTAAACGATGCCAAACAAATTGAAACAACGGGAGTACAATACTCTCCCTCCGTTTCAGTTTATGCAAATCTTTTTTGTTTTGGCCTGTTCCAAAAAGAATGACCCTTTTTTAAATTCGAAAACAATTTAGCTTGAATTACCAGTTCTATCTCTAGTGAGAAGCTTTTACAACACGCAAATACTGTATATCCTTTTTTGAGTTGTTTAGAACCACAAATTTTAAAAATTTTATTTTTTCATAAACTCTATGCCCTGTGAAACAGGTTCATATAAATTGGGAGTACGATTTACCTTGGAAGAAGGATCTTGCTTTTCGACAAGAGCTCTCATAAAGCAAATCTTGTTCTTCTCTTCTTCACTAATTTTATCATCGCATTCAACTTGTGTTACTGATTCTTTTTCCTGCTCCAATTTTGATTCAAAATGAAGTCCATTACCGTTTAACTCCTTGGCTATTGCCTCAACCATTCCCTCCATCAATTTCTTTCTTGCACCAATTACTAGCTGGAGAAATACAAAAGAAGGTCCCAATTTTCAAGATGACATAATGTTCTGCTTCAATTTATGGCTAACTTGGAGGAGGAAATTGAAAAGAGGAATATAGGGAAGTCACAAAATTTAAGATTTTGTCTTAATGAGTAAATTATCAAATGGGACCGCCGTGGATGTAGTTGACTAATGAATTTATAGGGGCAAAATACTATTAAAATATGAGCCACTGGTAAATGATAACATCTCTCTATCCTGTGTTAGAGAATGCAAAACTTTTTGATTGAGAGCACCAATACGAATTAATCGATTCTGAATACATCTCAACAAGATTGGGGCACTAAATAATAATATCAACGACAAATTTTCAATAAAAAAATTATAAAATAAAAGAAAAATAATAAAATCGGCTGATATACGACAACATACCCAATGAAAACATACAAAGTGGAATTTGAGTAAGTAAACACAGACTTACCTCAATATTGAAAGGTAAAAAGGTTGTTTCTGAAAAATCCTCGGTTCAAGCTCAAGAGAAGGCATGGCCGAAAAAGGCCAAATAAGAACAATCAATTCAATGCGGTATGAAAATGAGAGTAACGAAAGGGAATAAGTCTTGATAAAGCAGTCTAAAAAGGAACAGTTGCTATCACAGACAAATAAGACAATCAAAGTACAAAAAAAAATAGATAGTAACAAAAATCAAAGGATAAGAAATATATAATGATATCGAAAAATGTTGCATTGTATTAATATAATAATTGCTTGATGTAATGCTTAATATTTTCGAGACTTGTAAGCCGCAGTAAGTTGTTGATTTAGAAACTTTTCAATATTGAGAATAAGAATAGTAAAAGAGAGAATAAAAAAGATAATATACAAATAACAATGTGGGCATGTATTAGTTGTTTGGATACAAGTGAGGTAAAAAAAAAAACTACCCTACCTATGTAAAGAAACAATTCATTAAAAATTATTTCATTTTCTAGCTGTTACGATGAACCTCATATTAAAGTTATTGTACTAGCGCTCCAAAAATAATTTTTAAATTTAAATATACACATATTTTTTTAATACTACCTACACAATACATTTTTAAGGAAAACATACCCACCAAAAGTTGGAGCCCCAATATTTCTTTACCGACCTTATAGCCGAGCCACCCATGACCATATGGTGGTAAAAAAAAGTGGGGGAAGGGGAGATATTATCACTTTTAATTCATGTCAGAAACTATTTATATTTGGTAATCAAAAAAATAATGTATAAAATTTATATATATATATATATATATATATATATATATATATATATATATATATACAAAAAAAATTATATATTTTTTTGACTATTGTTTTGAGAGTGGCTATACAGTGTAATTTTCCTTAAACGATGCTAGATAAAGGTAGAACTTGAATTTAAGTGCACCTTTTAATATATATATATATATATATATATATATATATATATATATATATATATATATATATATATATGGTGTACGCGTTTGTTTTGGTGTGTAACTCATCCAACATAACTTGAAATTGAGGGTATTTGATATTTTCTTGGAAGAACGATGTTGCGTTTCAACAGGAGCTCTCATCCACACGTTATATGTTAGGTCAGATCTGCCTCTAATATTAATGCAGCAATTGGAATCCATATATTCTGGAAAGTTATACTGTACATTTATTGGAGTTGGCTGGGAAGTGAGAGTTCACCAACTTACCTACCTCATAGTAGTAGCTTTAACTAAGAGTCTTAAGACCACTTCATTGAACCCCTTTTTGCATTCAATGTTCATGTTTTATGGTGTTGTATCTAAGGCCTATGAGTGTAAATATGAATTTGTTGCATTTGGATGTATTTATTCAAAAGAGTAATCATGAGAAATTTGATTTGTTTTCTATAGATCTAACGTAGATCACAACCAAGTCGCACCCTCCCTAAATGGAGGAAAAAGACTAGAAAATTTAGGGGAGTTTTTGAAAAGCTAATTATTAAACAAGTCTTCGATAACAATTTGAGAAAAGTTGTGTGTCTGGATTAATTTATGTTTTCTTGTTTCAAAATCTCTGCTTGTTTTCAGGTAGAGACCTAAATCTCGGGAAATCAAAATTTGCTTTTTCCAACTAAATAATACTTCTTCGGTCCAAACTAAGTTATTTTTTTGGTTGTTATCACATATATTGAGAAATTTATCTTTTAACATTAATTAGTAATAATTGACCATATTAACCTTTACTATCAGAGGGAGACCGACCGCAAATGGCTCGAAGTTTAGCTCGGGGTTCGACCCCGAGGGTTCTCAATGATCGACCTCGAGGCACTGTAAATAAGCGGCCATGATGGACTAACGGGAAGTTCCCAAGGCACGTGACTAAAGCTCACCAAGTCAATTAGGCTAGTACAAGCTCGTACCGTGACATTAAATGGATGTACCTGCCCCACATCCTTGTAATAAATGCGTTTGTATTATGTCGGGAGTCCCCCTCATATATAAAGGGGACCCTTGTCATTTTGTAAAGGGATACTCAATACAACATTCAATACAAGAACATTCTCTCTTAATTCTATTATTTACATTTATTGCTTACATTCATTGTGTTTCATTGATTGTACTTCATTTATTACTCATTATTGGTCATAAAGAGCTCATATCAAAGCTCCCAAAACTGTTAGCCCTACGTCGGTCGTCTGTAGCTTATCACCTAGCTCGACCTCGAAGCCCCATGTAACCTGACTCGAGGCCCCGATTCTCAACCACTTGGTTTGCTTAAATATACTTCTTTCAAGTTTTTATTTCATTTTCTAGTCTCACATTTAGCATCTACTGTTTAACAACTAGCATAAAAATAAATCACGTATTTTTGGAACCACAAAATCAAATCTAATTGTAATTATCATTTTCAAGGTAAACAGTTTGGCACCCACCGTGGGGCTAAAAATAATAGTGGTTATTTGCTTGCTGGTTTACTGCATAACGCAAGTTGTTCTTCACACTTTTTCTTGTCCAAGAAACTTTGATGTCAAGTCAAAATGTCTAACTTAGTAAATGCATAGGAAAACAACGGTCTTGAGGACCATGGAGAGAATGGTATAGCTGTTCTAGGTATTGGTGTACCACCACGAAATCATAAGGATGCACCAGAACCAATTCCCGTGGACGTGATCTCGCACTACGCCCAACACATCGACATAAGCTCCCACACCAATAGGAGTATGCGCCAAGAAAACCAACAAGAAGCTCAGGAGGAGCAAGAGGTTAGCCTTCACGTTATTTTTGAGATGTTACATGAACAACAGCTGGCAATTGCTCAACTGCAAAGCCACCAAAAACTCCAAGCGTAGCAGCACCAGAAACGGCTCCTCGAGCCGAACAGATATCGAAAACATCGAGTAACAACGGGTCAGCAGCCGACCCCACTATTATGAAAATGCTCGAGGACCTCACATAGAGGATTGAATCGGGCGAAAAAATGATAGAAGCTAATGACAAAAACGATGGAGACCTACAATTCAAGGATCGACCAGATCCCGGGCGCACCCCGATCCTGAAGGGCGTTGATTCAAAGAAATTCGTACATAAGTCGTTCCCATCAAATGCCGCTCCAAATCCTATCCCGAAGAAATTCAGAATTCCAGACCTTCTGAAGTACTCAAACCCCAACAAGCACGCCATTGCTTACACTTGTGCGGTGAAGAGCAACGACACGAGGGACAATGAGATCAAATCCGTCCTGCTAAAAAAGTTCGGAGAAACACTCTCGAAAGGTGTCATGATGTGGTATCACAACCTAGCTCCGAATTGAATAGACTCATTTGTCATGCTAGTAGATTCTTTAACAAAAGGAAATCCGATGTTTTCAAAATCAAACGAAGAGAAAACGAGATGCTGCAGGAGTTTGTATCTTGCTTTCATGGAATTACCACTAGTCTGCGATAACTGGGCAGTACAAGCCTTCACCTAAGGCTTTAATGAACAAATCTCGGTAGCTTCGAAGCAGCTGAAGTAGAATTTGGTTAAATACCCTGCCGTGACTTGGTCGGATGTCCACAACCAATATCAGTCAATTATTAGGGTCAAGGACGACCAACAAGGAGCCCTCTCAGGCTCGGTATATCCAAGAAGACTCCTAGCAAATGAGCCAAAGCCAAACAAGGAAAGGTACCAACCATTCACCAAAGATAGGAGATATTGCCCAAGGTATAACATACCCCGAAATAATTGAAGGACAGTCGAGGTCAGAACCCTCGGGGACTCGTGAGCATATCCGGATTCGACAGACGCATAAGACTGACGATGCACCCCGCCTGTCAGAATATAACTTCAACATTGACGTTTTAGACATTGTATCTGCCATCGGTAAAACCATAGACACCAGGTGGCCAATACCTGTACTATCAGATCCGTCGTAGAGGAACCCTAACTTTGTGTGTGAATTTCACGGTACACACGGTCATAGGACCGAAGATTACAGACAGCTCCAGGAAGAACTAGCCCGACTACTCAGCAAAGGGCACGTCCAGGAGTTCCTTAGCGACCGAGCAAAAAATCAGTTCCGGGAAAGAGAGGCGAACACGAAGAATGAAACGGATGATCCACAACATGTCATCCACATGATTGTTGGAGGAATCGACATCTCGAAGGAACCCATTATCAAAAGAACAAAAATATTCATCACCAGGGAGAAGCGAACTCGGGGTTACATACCCGAAGATGCTCTCATATTCAGCAACGGGGACAACGAGACCCTGTCTCAAACTCATAACGATGCCTTGGTAATTTCTTTTCTTGTGAATACATTTTAAATTACGCGTGTACTTGTGGATCCAGGTAGCTCGGCCAACATTATCATGTCGAGGGTGGTGGAGCAACTTGGACTGCTCGACCAGATCATGCCCGCCTCTCAAGTCCTCAATGTATTAAACATGGCAAGAGAAACAACGAAAGGGGAAATCACCCTCCCGGTCAACGTGGCTGGCACGACCCGAAATGTTAAATTCCATGTCATCGAAGGAGACAAGAGGTACAACGCCTTGCTCGGAAGGCCATGATTACACTGCATGAGAGCAGTACCATCAACCCTTCATCAAATGATAAAATTTTCGACGAAGGACGGAATAAAAACCATGTGTGGGGAACAACATTTATTGAGGGAAATGTTCGCGGTGCACAATGTGGCACCAACGTCAATGCCACCAACATCGAAGGAGCCAAAGGATAAGAAAACAGTGAGGTAGCAATCACGAGACTCATTCTCGGCTACACCCGAATAAAACAAGCAAAGGATCGTGTTCCCCGAAGTAAACATTTGAAGCATAATGAGGCTAAAGCGCCATCACCACTAATATATGACCATCTCCCATTTTATTTACATCTTACACTAACCTTTGTGCAGATGCCCGGTTAGAACAATCGAAGAGTTGTCCAGCTCGAAGACCTTAAGGTTGCAAAGCATACACTGCATTCTTTTCCCTCGATCGGGTTTTATCCAAAGAAGGTTTTTACCGACAATATTATTAATGAAGCAACATCTATAGGAGAATTTCACAAGTGTTCAAGGCTTATCTTCAATCAACCTCGAACACTAGGGGCATCCCTCCGGAGGATCACCTTCTCATGGAAGTCAAGATGAGCCAAAAAGGGTCTCAATAGGAAAATGATGTATCGTGCCAAACGATTTAATAAATCGTGTCCGCATAGAATAAATTGAGCCCTTGACAACAAAAACATGTATAATTGTGCCAAATAATCAAAGAATATTTTCTCCTCCATCAAAACGCTTTACGCTTCAAGAAGTATGCTACTTTTACAAGAAACGACTTCAGAGCCAAAAAATTCCCAAACACTCGGGGAATGACGCCAAAAACTCGAGGCCACATGACCTCCGCGTCAAAAACTTCAAACTCATAAGCCCTTAGTGAGGCAATACCAAGTTTACAAGGAACTGCTCCAGAAATCAAGAAACTTTCGATGACTTGGGGACTATCGCCGACTGTCACCCCATCGATTCTCCATTCGGGCAACCTCGATCTCATAAGACCTTCAAAAGGAAACACCAGATCTGTAAGACCTCAAGCAAGGCGTGAATTATACTTGTACCAAGTAACCAATTCTATAAGACCTTAAGCAAGGCATGAACTACACTAATACCAAGTAACCAAATATGTAAGACCTCAAGTAAGGCATGATAAAATTTATAAGACCTTGCAAAAAGTCATCATCCCAATCCTAAAGTTAAGGCTATATATTCGAACTTGTAAAACCCCTAAAAAGGCATACCCTAGATATAAATGACGAAACTACTTGACTCGGGGACTAAAAGGCTCTGACCAAACTCAATGACTATGATCACAAGGCTCCAGAAAACTCACATGACTCAGGGATGCCCGACCATCGCAAAAAAATCATAGGCCTTCAATTACTTCGAAAAACTTTGAAAAGAACAAGTTAATCAGGCTACCCTCGGCATAAGCAAAAGTGCTTCCATCATATCAGCTCCAAATAACAGGCTTCGAAACAATTTCGTCCATCAAGAAAAACCTCCCGATGTGCTCATTTATCCCTACATAATAGCTCACAATTGAGGCTCTTCGCGAGCCGTCGAAGAGTCAGGCGAACACAAAAATTTCAAAAAGTCTTTAACGAGGGAAAATAAAGCCTATATTAAAAGGTCGTACTGAACCCACACATAAGAGCCATTGTCATCATCCCACATTAGAGGTCGTACCGACCCAACACATAAGAGCCACTATCACCAGCCTATATTAAGAGGTCGTATTGACCCCACGTGTAAGAGCCACTATCAACAGCCCATAATAGAGGTCATATCAACCCAATACGCAAGAGCTACCATTACCAGCCTATATTAAGAGGTCGTACCAACCCTACGTGTAAGAGCCTAAGATCCAACTTAAAATTTAAAACTTAAGGTTCAATGAGCTCGAGTCGAAATCCGACTCGGAGACTGAGCCCCAAACATTTAACTAAAAGCGCCTAAGGGAAAATGCATAAGGACTATTAGCCAGCCTAACAATCCCAAGGCCGAATGATAAACCTAAGAGTTTTTACTCAAATTCCAATTCGTCTGGCTAATCATTGACGAAACGTCAAAACTCAAGACAAAGAAAGGCATACACAAGCAAATAGAAATTATTGGAAGGAGAAAACGAAAGTTTTCTTTATATATGCACATATGAAACAATGTAAGGCTACGTTTGCAAATGCTCTCTAAGATCCCTGTACAAAGAATCAGAAAGAAAAAAAAGCCTAGTCTACGTCCCCCTCGAGGATTGTGGCACGTCGGCCTCTTCCTCATGATCTTCAGCATCGGACAAAAGGAACTTAGCATCGTATTCATCCTCCTTGGCCTATGCTATCTCTTATGAGATATCGAATCCCTAGCATTAATCTCTTCGAGGGTTTCCCTCCTAGATTTGCACCGGGCATATTCATTTCTTCTGCTCTCTCAATCGGAAGAACCTCTCAACTTAGCTCGAGCATCAACAATGTCTTTTAAATAGACGGCCATTTTCTTATCGGCCTTAGCCCGAATCTCTTCAGCCTTAGCCCGAGCATCTACGACCTCGGCCTTCATCTCCAAAAGCTCGGACTCGAGCTTGCAATCCTTCTCGTCTAAACTGAATTGTTCTCATGGGCGTTCCGAAGCAGAACCTCGACGGCAGAAACCTTGGCTAAAGCATTCTTCTTGGCTGCAATATGGGAATCTATCGCTCTTAGCCCGTTACACTCATACTTGGCATGGCCAATTTCTCCCCAAAGGTGTTCCAAATCCTCTGTCTTGCTCTACAACTAAAATATCAAAAAATTAGTCTCCGAGGATATAATAAGAAGCATATATTCCCTCATAGCAAAGGTCACTTGTTTCTCAAGGTGGCTTTTGTGGTTCAAGCTCAGATTCGCCTTGTACCGCAGGTATACCAACTCATGTCCCCTCTTATCACAAAGAAGCCAGAGGGATTTCTCCCCATCCAAGGCTTTCCTATACCTGACTTCATAGCGGAGAAACTCAGACTTGTGCTTGTCAAAGGCCTATGAGAAAGGAGCTCAATAAGAAAGTGGGATGCAAAACTGAAAAACTAATACAATCGGCCAAAAATCGCCAGGGAACAGAGCTATTGAGCCTCCTCAAAAGGTCGAAGCACACCTACCGACCTCATCGGCCCCAGCAGAATCGCTCCTAATAGGAACGTGATCGTTCGAGACCTAGCTTGAGTAAGGTGGCCCCAGGCCTCGAACACCCCTCGAAGTACCTTCAACGGGAAGAGAAGACAACGGCAGAGAATCCTTGTCCCTCGAAGTACCTTCGACGGGAAAAGAAGGTGACGGCAAAGGAGGAACCATTTTTCTAAGGCTAGAAGCCTCCGTTGTTGCAGGCTCAGTCGAGACATCTTATCTAGGCCTCCAGGCAGAACTTGTCTCGGTGTGAGCACCTTCTCCATGCGAGGGTTCCTTCCATTTTTTATTATTCCTCAGTCCTAAAACCAGTGACCCATCCTCCTCTCTGAGGGAGCACGATCTCACCTCATGAAATTCTCCAATTCCTGCGACGAGGGAGTTAGTACTCACAGAGTAACCTCCAAAGAAAGAAAACCACACAGCACGTACCGTGGTATTTTGCCTTCCATCTACCCTTGGATAGATCTTGCTATTTATGCTCGCCATAAGTCGAGCGGGCTGCCATCTTCCAAGCGCAATCCGTTAGGTCAGGGACCTCGTATGGCATCCATGGGGTTTTTGCAAAATGAAAAAGAAAGCGTCTTTACAGAATTCGTCTCCACCATGAGCAAAAACGATAAAAACATAAATGTACCACTTACGTGTGACATTCCATTTCTCAGGAAATGACAGGAACTCCACGGGGATAACATCGACAGTCTTTATTCGGACGAATCGATTCATTCACCTCAGTCCCCGTCTTCTTCATCATTGACAACGAAGATCCTGGTGGATCGACATCGCAAAGCTATTAGGCATCGGCAATAAAAGGGTCGGTACAATCTGATGAGATGGCTAAGGGTGAACTCGAGCCCGGCTTCTTCCACAAAGAACCTTATCATCAGCACTGTCCTCCAGAACGACGTGTGAACCTATGCCACGGTAGCTCGATATCATTGACAGAATTAAAGCACGAATCTATCAAGAGAACCCAACGTGAAGGGGTACGTGTATATGTGTAAAAACCCTTCTGTATGAACCGTGATGTTCTCTTTCGGGGAGGTTACCTGTAGTACCACCTTTTCTACCCATTCGTAGTCTCTCCTCATGGCCTCGAGGTGTTCCTCACCTATTGATGAAGTGAACCTTGATGCATGATCCCAATGGCCTTCAACATTAGAAGGCCACTCTAACGAAAGGTCCCTCCTCAAGACAAAGCGTCATAAGGTTGGCTCGCAAGATGTCGGCAGTGTACCACTGATTGAGCGGGAAGAAGAGGTGGAACCCTCTTTTTCTTGGTGAACGGACTTGGCATAGCACCCATGGCTATAATAAAACAAGAGAAATAAAATGAAAACTCAGGCGAAAACTTTGAATTAAAATGGTGGAAAGGCTGGCGCAAGGAAGAAAAACTCTATGAAAAGGGATAGCAGCTCAAAATAGTGGAATCTTCAAAAAGGGAGTAAACAAACTCATATGTAGAGCAAGCAGCAAATGTCCGCCCACTCTAAAGGACAATTGATTCCGACTAGGTTTCACTATCACTATCGTAAAAGTATACTGACGGGACCATCCCGGGCTCTTCATGGCCGTGCCAATAAGTGAAGCTGTCGTACAATGTTCGAGGGGTCAGAGGTTCCCGTATCGATCCAGCCTCGAGATGGTGCCCAATCTCGATGATCTCTGCTACCATAAGTATAGGCTCTGATGAGCCATCAATATCAATCTAAGCCTTGAGGTGGTGCCCGTCCTCGAGGATCTTTGTCAAAGTGAATATAAGCTCTAAGGAGTTGTTAGCACCAATTTAGCCTCGAGATGATGCCCGATCTCGGCGACCTTTGGTATTACAGAACGGGCTCCAAAAATGGGGGGTCAACCTAGCCCCAAGATGGTGCCCGATCTCGAGGGTCTCCATTACTATAACTATAAGCTCTAAGGAGCTATCCATATAAACCTATGCCTCGAGATGGTACCCGATCTCGAGGGTCTCTGCTAGTACAAGTACGGGTTATTTACTCGATTCCCCTGGACCTCGGGCTACCTGAGCCCAAGCTAGTTCTCGCTCAGGAGTTATTAGTAAAGCCTCAGTGCTATCTTCGCCTTCAGGTCAATTTAAACACTTTCTCGGTTACTTTAGCCTAGGGGCCATCCGAGTCCAAGCGTATCCTCATCCGGAGTCTATCTATAACACCTCAGGACTATCATCACTTTAAGTTCAAATCAAGCTTTTAAGGCCGCCCGAGTTCAAGCAAACTCTCACTCAGGGACTGTCTGTGAAAGTCTAAGGTCTATTTCTTCTCAGATGATCGAGCAAATTCTCCCTCGAGGACTATCAGCGAGGGCTAAAAGGCTAAGTTTTTCTCTAAAATTCGAGGCCCCACTCTCACTCAATTCGAAGTTGGAGGTTCCGTCGACCTAAGTTTATATCAACTCAATCCGGACTTGGTCCGAGGAACGGCAAAGGGTTTCAGGGAATATTATATTAACCAATCGAAGAACCACAGGAATACATGCATCTGGGTCCAATATTCGGACCAATCGATAAAGTCACATGCTCAGATTCTTTACAAACATAGACAAAGGGAAATCCAGCAAAAATCAAAGCCAAATTGAAGAAATATTTTTGTATCAATAAAGATGATTACAAAAGCCAACGAGGGATCCTTACATAGAAACAAAGAAGCAAAAAATATATATATAATAACAGCTAAAAGTATAATATGCCCTCGGAGATACATCCTCGGAAGCAATATTTGCGAGAACCGTTTCCTCGGGGGGGCAATTTTGTTCTTCCAAACGGCGTCTTCAAGAATCTCGAAGAAGCAGAAAAAGATGAAGAAGAGGTCGTAGCCCGCCAAAGTACAAAAGCTTTTAACAGGTCGGGAAAATTGTGGCTTGGTGGAAAATTTAGCGAGTTTGGGTCTCGCCAGCACTACTATTTGGAAGCCACTTCTTGAGACATTGCACCGGCGGGGATGCAAAAGTTAGTAGATGGTACTACCTCGCTCCGTGGAAAGCAAAATGAGTGAAACGCCACACCAGGTTGAAGTTAAGAGAGATGATCAGAAGTTCATGGTCCGCATATCATTTAATACGGGAATAGTTTAAGCCCATCTCTCATTATTTCGGGCCAACAACAGCAACCATAAACCCGTACGATCCTACTCAGTAGGGGAAAGCTCTAAGAAAGGGCCATGACATAACTAGCGAGAACACTGCCATGTGACCTTATGGTCGCGGGGTTTAATCAAATAGAGTTGGATGAGGATGAAGAGAAAAAATTAGATAAAGGCTGTTGAAGAATAACTGAATGAAGTTTTGGTTCAATAAAGCTTCCATTTATATAAAGGCGACAACGTAACCGACGGCGCAATTAATGCCTTTGGGAATCGTATCGACAGGTGCAATCAATGCTTTTTGGGAGACGGATCAGCGACGATATTATCGCTTTGAGAAAATAAATCGGCGCTACATAGAATGCTTCTGAAAAGATGTAACGATGGGACGTCTCAGTTATCGCAATAGATGTCATAAGCATGATGTCATCACGAGAGGCTCGAGGAGATCGACGTCAAAATCATTTCTTATCATTTTAATCTAAGAAACGCGGGGACTATCTGTATACAGTAAAAATCAGAGGATCCGTTTATATGATCGTTGAGGCACCTCGTAAAGACCGCCCCCAGATGGCTCGAAGTTCAGCTCGGGGTTCGACCCCGAGGGTTCTCAATGATCGACCTCGAGGCAATGCAAATCAATGGCTATGATAGACTAGCGGGAAGTTCTCAAGGCACGTGACTAAAACTGACCAAATCTATTAGGCTAGCCCAAGCCTGTACCGTGACATTAAATAGTTGTACCAGCCTCAAATCCTTATAATAAATGTGTATGTACTATGTTGGGAGTTCCCCTTATGTATAAAGAGGATCCTTGTCATTTTGTAAAGGGATACTCAATACAACATTCAGTACAAGAACATTCTCTCTTGATTCTATTATTTACATTTATTGTGTTTCATTGACTGTTCTTCATTTATTACTCATTACTGGTCATAAAGAGCTCATATCAAAGCTCCCAAAACTGTTAGCCCTTCATCGGCCGTCCGTAGCTTAGTACCTAGCTCGACCTCAAAGCCCCGTGTAACCTGGCTCGAGGTCCCGATTCTCAACTACTCGGTTTGCTTAAACATACTGCTTTCAAGATCTTATTTCATTTTCTAGTCTTACACTTGGCATTTATTATTTAATAACTAGTATAAAAATAAATTACGTACTTTTAGAACTGCATATCAAATTTAATTTATAATTATTATTTTCAAGTTAAGCATACACCACACTAATAAATACATGACATGTATTTCCTAATATATGGCATCCCAGGAGATGGCAGAAAGAACACAACGTATGGAGAATTTCTGGCCAATATGGGAAATTAGTGGAAGACAGATTCTCTTGGGAATGGGAGCACGTAGGCGCACGTTGAGGCAAGTTAACCAATTTGGTAAAAGAGAAAGAATGAAGTTGGAGAATACAAGAAGGGAAAGTTCTTTGCTTATGGAGAATTTGGCTAGTTTTTGTCATGTTAGAGGCACCATGCTTTAACTTTCTATTTCAAATTCCAAATTACCAGAAAAAGAAGCAAAGACAAAAAGAACAAACAAAGGACACCGCAATAACAACAACAATAACCCAATATAATCTTATTTAGTGAGGTCTGGAGAAGATAATGTGTACGCAGACTTTACCCCTACACTAGAGTAGAGAGGTTGTTTTCAAATAGACCACGGCATCCTTTCCTCCAAGAACTTTCCACCTTGCTCTTGGGAAGACTCGAACTCACAACCTCTCAGTTGAAAGTGGAGGTTGCTTACCATCAGAGCGACCCCTCTTGTCAAACAAAGGACACAAGTTAGAACGAAAAACAAAAGGAGAACACGTCATGTGCACTTAATGGCAGTTTGCTTACTGTTGGCCAGTAGAGGAAAGCAATTAATGCAATCACAATGTCGAAACAATCAAATCTGCCAAGTGCAAAAGAATAATATCCTCTGAAAAATAACTACAAGTATCTGTCAATAAAGAATGAGATTAATAATCTAGTTACTTGCTACAGAGGGTTAAATTACACTGACGACTTAAAACTAAATCTTTTTTCTTAGTGGCGTGGAAAAACAAAAGAATTTCTCCAAGGGTATTCAGACTTGAAAGAAGAAGAAAAAAATCCAATAAAGCTTAATTATATGTTATATACTTTTAAAATTTAATATTTTACATATATACACTAATTATTTATAATATGTCGATGAAAGGTTATCAATTGACCACTTTTAGCAAAAGGGCGCTCGCCCCGGGTGGCAGGGTTTCGGGATCACGAGCAAGTTCTAGTATATGTAGATTATGGTATACATAGCATAATCATCAAGGGATATAATGCAGCATGGGATTTTTTGGATTCTTTGGCAAGTTAAGGTATCTAGTCGAGAGTGTTACAAAGGCCAGAATGGATAACATTGACAATCGTCATAACTAGACCATCTCACAAGCAAAAGCTCAGTTCCAGATCAAAGTAACAATTCACTGCTCAAGGTTGATCACAAAGAAGGCATTTGATGCAAAAACAAGCTGAAGCAGTAAATTAGCTCCCAGCTTTCAAACAACGGTTTGCTTAGAAGAAGATAATTGAAACACCCATTGTCAAGCAGCCCACAGCCACCCAAGGACTCAACCGCTCACCTGCCATAAAGCACACTACATTAGTAACATCTTGTCAAATCAAAGCATTCTGGCCATATGAAAGCACAAAAGATTTACTTGCTATGCTACAATGAAAAAATGGTTTCCCTGTTTTCTGTTGTTTGCTATATACACAAAGAACCCTTCTTTTTCCTCGGATAGATAGCAAGGTATTTGCAATATCGTATACTCTTTAATTTCAAAAAAATCCTTTTCCTCTGTCAAAGTTTAGATAAGGGGTAGAAGTTCAAGATAACTTCTATTTTATTGAAAATGTAATGAACATTTTATAAGAGAAAGTTATCCAGAGAATGCAATGGATGAGTAGCACAACAATCTGCAATATGCATCTCAGCACACTAGTCAAATGTGAAAAGCACGGAGGATATTAATCATCCTATCTAGTTTATTTACATTCTTGTCGGTTATTGACACCCTTGATTACTACATGTTTTCTTATTATATTGTTGTTGATAATGTAGGAGGGCCTCCTCCCCACCATTCTGGCCTATTATTGATAGGGATTCTCTTATTATCCGGGTTATGGTTACTACTTGGTTCTTACTATTATTTTGGTGTTGGTATTGCTTGTTGTTACTGCTCTTTTTTTTCTATTGGTATTATTTTGGTGTTGGTATTTTTTCTATTGGTGTTGGTATTGCTTACTATTATCGGAAATAGTCTCTCTATCCTCAAGGTAGGGATAAGGTTTGCGTACACACTATCCTCCCCAGACCCCACTCGCAGAATTATACTGGGTTTGTTGTTATAGCAGTAGTTTATTTAAATTTCCTTTTTACATCAAAAGGATAAGAGAGCTAAACATCTGATTTTTTAAGCTACAAATAATTTCCTTTTTGCCTTTAAAGTATCTCTTACTTCACTCATTCGGCCATTAGATCTTGTGTCTGCCATCTGACTTTTGAAAAAGGTGGTCATTCAGGAGTGTTATGAAAAAGCTTCCCGAAAGAAGTAGGAGCGAAATGAAACAGGAACCTCCATGAAGACAATTAAGGCGCACAAATGACATGTGGTCAGGTGGATGAAGCTTTTAAAATTTTGATCAAAGATGAGGCAGATAAAATATTATCAATCAGCCAAGTGACAGAGAACGCCCTAAAATATAAATTCCCTGTCGAACTGATATACTAGTACTAGAAATAATTCCTAGCCCTGTTATGCAATATTTGTTATCGATTGTCCGTGTTCAAAGCAACGAGAAACTGGAAATCAGTAAGAAGAAGAGACACAAAAAACAGAAATCACAGAAATGAAGAAATCCGAGACCACAGAATTCACAGTGTGTCCTTAAGGAATTTAACCCCCTCACTGTACCCGAGGTTGTGGATTATTTCCTCCCAGGATATAACGGATATACCTGTCGTAGGAGTGGCGGTACCTCAAACGCCTACAACTTCGACGAACTCAAATTCGGGAACGAAATCACACTATGACTCGATATGTTTCAGTTTGCAGAAAAGAATGCAGAATTTTTAATGCATGAATATTTTTTTTTTTTTTCCAGTACTCGAAAATGAGGCATTGCCTCAGTTTATATAGCCTCGAATTGTGACTGTTCGGAAAGGCTTGGTGCCTGTTCGGGAAAGGCCATGCCTTTTTCTGAAAAATAAGAACGTTGGGAAGTTTACAGTTAACAAATTAATATTTTTCCCGCGGGAATTAAAATAATTTCAGAAAATGAAGATTGAATTTTAAATAAATTTGGTCCAAAAAGATTATCAATCAATCAGATCATTTGACCAAATCCAAATCCAAATCCAAAGCCGAAGCCGAGCCGAGCGACGACGGCGGCGCGAGGGGAGTCCCTCTTCTTAACCCTTTAAGAGCTAGAAGAAGTGCTTTCTAATATAAGCACATAACTTTCCCTTTCTACCACCAATGTGGTACAAAGCTCCTTTTCAAAGGAACTTTGCTTTGAAACTTCATTTTCCTTCTATTGTCTTCTTCCCTCCATTTCTCATTCACACCAACTTAGCTAGCTTTAATCATTAGCTAGCTTTAACAATCCCCCACATGAATGGGGAATGGCTATATGATGAAAAACATGCATGACAAAAAAAAAAAAAATGTGTGATTCGTAAGCAAGGATTAATTGCATCTGGATAAGTAGATTTCTCTTTGAACTTTCCGTAGTGAGCATATGTCGGATATACTCGGTCAATCGGTAGATTTGATATCTTTGAACCGTCGAGCTTTGGTGTATACCTAGACAACCACATGTCACACAATTAACCTTTTAACCGTTTTTGGTTCTCATTGTTTTGTTCGTTTCAGCCATGAACACTTCCTGGTTCATAAGTGCGTAGAGAGCTGGCCTTACAGAGTTCTCCTTGAAGCGGCTTACACTTCACACTTACATAGGTGATTCCTAAATGTGTCATCCCGTAGATACACTATTTGATATACCCCGTATCAAACTTAGAAACCATTAAAAAGCCTTAATGCTTTATCCTGGTACTGAACATTGTCTCATCACGAGAATGGACCAAAAAGTTATTGTGACAATGTTGAACCGTCATCAATGACTTTGTTTGATCTCTTTGAACCTAGATCTTGGGATCTCATGTCTTCTAGGTAGAGTTACCGCCACGATGACTTGTCCTCGGCCATAGTCCCATTCCCCTCGATGATCTTTCAACCACTTCTCTAGTTAGGCCTTTAGTTAGTGGATCCGACACATTATCTCTTGACTTAACATAGCCAATTGTGATAATTCCACTAGAGAGTATGTTGGAAACACGTTTCAAATGCAATATACTAAACGTGTGTTCTTTTGTAGGTTTTGATGAATGTCAAACAAAGCAAAAAGCGATATATAGCAGTACTCAAGGACAAGCACAAAATGGATGCATTACAAGAAGCTCAAGACAAAGTTTAGAAATGTTATAATTGAGTCAATATTATCTTGATTCCTCAACTTGGCTCATAACATGGCTTCTCTACTAAAATTATTTTTCCAAAATCATGCATATTTAAATTAAGTGTCAAATGATTTTAAACTATGCATATTTACATTTGTTAAAATGTTTTCCAAGCATGCCTCAAAAATCTGGGCTAAGATAATCGATTATGTACTTATGATAATCGAGTATCTCTAAGCCAAGACTGCATGACAATCGATTGTGAATTAATGATAATCGATTGTGAGTAAGTCAGTTAACATCAGGTTTTTGCAAACTGCATAACAATCGATTGTGTGCTTATGATAATCGATTGTTAACTGAGGCAAAGTTTTCAAAACTCATAAAAATCGATTATGAACTAATGGTAATCGATTAGAATGAGAAAAATGTCTCCCAGTGATCTTAAATAAAATGATAATCGATTGTGGCTTTTGATAATCGATTATATATGAGACAGAGAGTTTTGAAATTAATTAATAATCGATTATTCCATTTGATAATCGATTGTTGAAGCTGACCGTTGTCATATATTTTCAATTACCTTCAGGTAATCGATTGTTGATATTTAACAATCGATGTTTTGCTTAAAATCTGGAAAAGATTTTCTGAACGTTGTTAAAATAATCGATTGTTGATTTCCGGACAATCGATGTTTTATGCCAAAAATTGGAAAGGATTTCTTAACGTTATAAATAATCGATTATTGATTTGAAGTAATCGATTGTTGACGTAAAATCTGGGATTGAATTTTTAATCTGATAGGCAAACAATCGATTGTTTAGTCTTGACAATCGATTGTCACTGAGTAATTTCAGCAATCCTTAATTGGCAATTAGACAACGGTAAGACTGAGTTTTTCACCTATAAATACAGCTTCAACTCAGTGTTTTCAAAACAACAACATATACACTTTGAGTATTTTCATTGCTAAAAGCTTTCTTACATTGATCATCATTTTCCATTCATCCATAAAGCTTTTTGAAGAGCCATTCTATTGAGCTAAGTTGTTGTGATCTTGAGCGTACTATTTCTACTCATATCTACTCATTAAGGAGTGCTTTGTAAAGTGAGTGTGTTTTGTGTTTGTAAGAGAATTGCGATTCTCGTTTGTTGAGGAACTTGTGATTCCTCGGTTGAAGTCTTTGGGATTGTTATCCCCGAGCAGTTGAAGTCTTTGGGATTGTTATCCCCGAGCAGTTGAAGTCTTTGGGATTGTTATCCCCGAGCAATTGAAGTCTTTGGGATTGGTATCCCCGAGCAATTGAAGTCTTTGGGATTGTGATCCCCGAGCACCTGGGTGAGGCTTGTGTCCTCAGCTGTAACGGTTTGTTAAGCACCCGTAAGCTTGACAAGTTTAGTGGAAATCTCGAGAGAGTCTCTCGGGGACTGGACTAACCACGTTTGTGGCCAACCAGGATACATCATTGTGTAAGTTTATTCTACTGCACTTGTTTTAATTTCTGCAAAGTTTTTAAATTCCGCACTAAAACACTTAATATTTTTAAAACGCTATTCACCCCCCCCTCTAGCGTAAAGCGTATTGTCCAACAGAGTAGTTGTCTAACGGTATTATGTCTTCGTCATATGTGACGAGACTTTCCGTTGTACATAACGCTCCCGGCTCTTCCTATTGCCGCTTGGCTATCGCAATGTATGCATATAGGAGCCGACGGTTTGGGCCAAAATGGAATATCTTCTAAGAAATTCCGGAGCCATTCAGCTTCTTCACCGGCTTTGTCTAGAGCTATGAACTCAGATTCCATTGTAGAGCGGGCGATACATGTCTGTTTGGATGACTTCCAAGACACTGCTCCTCCACCTATAGTAAAAACGTATCCACTTGTGGATTTAGTTTCAGTTGAACCGGTGATCCAATTTGCATCACTGTATCCTTCAATAACTGCAGGATACCTGTTATAATGCAAAACAAAGTTTTGAGTATGTTTCAAATACCCCAAAACTCGTTTCATTGCCAGCCAATGATTTTGGTCGGGATTACTCGTGTAGCGACTTAGTTTACTTATAGCACACGCAATATCAGGTCGCGTACAGTTCATAATATACATCAAACTTCCCAACACTCTGGCATAATCCAATTGAGAATGACTTTCACCTTTATTCTTTGCAAGAGCAAGGTTCATATCAATTGGCGTCTTTGCAACTTTAAAGTCCAAATACTTGAACTTTTCAAGTACTTTTTCAATATAATGAGATTGAGACAATGCTAGACCTTGAGGAGTCTTATGGATTTTAATTCCCAGAATTAAATCGGCAACTCCTAAGTCTTTCATATCAAACTTACTAGCAAGCATGCGCTTAGTAGCATTTATGTTAGCAATGTTGTTACTCATTATTAACATATCATCCACGTATAAACAAACAATGACGACGTGGTTCGGAGTGTTCTTAATGTAGACACATTTATCACATTCATTTATCTTGAATCCATTTGACAGCATCGTATGGTCAAATTTTGCATGCCACTGTTTTGGTGCTTGTTTTAGTCCATAAAGAGACTTAACAAGTCTACATACCTTCTTCTCTTTCCCTGGAACTACAAACCCTTCGGGTTGTTCCATGTAAATTTCTTCCTCCAACTCTCCATTTAAGAAGGCTGTTTTCACATCCATTTGATGGATTTCAAGACCGTACACGGCGGCTAATGCTACTAACACCCGAATAGATGTAATCCTCGTTACCGGCGAGTATGTATCAAAGTAATCAAGACCTTCTCGTTGTCTAAACCCTTTAACAACTAGTCTTGCCTTATATTTTTCAATAGTGCCATCAGCTTTCATTTTCCGCTTGAAAATCCATTTGGAACCTAAAGGTTTATTCCCTGGAGGAAGATCAACCAATTCCCAAGTATGGTTGTTCAATATGGATTCTATCTCACTATTGATTGCCTCTTTCCAAAATTGAGCTTCCGATGAAGATGTAGCTTCGTTGAACGTTCGAGGCTCATTTTCCAACAAAAATGTTAAAAATTCTGGTCCAAAGGAAGTAGTCGTCCTTTGACGTTTGCTACGTCTTGGATTTTCCTCATCAGGAATGTTTTCCTTTATTTCTTCCCGAGGTCGTTTAGATTCTTTGCTAGACGACGCACATTCCTTTTTATACGGATATATGGTTTCAAAGAAGTCAGCATTATCTGATTCAATTACCGTATTCACCTGAATGTCGGGATTTTCTGATTTGTGAACCAGAAATCTATATGCCTTACTATTTGTGGCATATCCTATGAAAACACAATCAACGGTTTTAGGTCCTATTTTTACCCTTTTGGGTTTAGGAACTTGCACCTTGGCCAAACACCCCCACACTTTGAAGTATTCCAAATTGGGCTTCCTTCCTTTCCACTTTTCGTATGGAATAGATTTTGTTTTGCTATGGGGCACTCGATTGAGTATTCGGCTAGCTGTTAGAATGGCTTCCCCCCACAAGTTCTGGGGTAAACCATAACTTATTAACAGGGCATTCATCATTTCTTTCAGTGTTCTATTTTTTCTTTCCGCAATTCCGTTTGATTGTGGCGAGTAAGGAGCAGTTGTTTGATGAATAATGCCATATTCCAAACATATTTGTTCAAAAGGAGATTCATATTCACCGTCCCTATCACTCCTTATCATTTTAATCTTTTTGTTAAGTTGAGTCTCAACTTCAGTTTTGTATTGCCTGAACGCTTCAATTGCTTCATCTTTACTATTAAGTAAATAAACGTAGCAATACCGCGTACTATCGTCAATAAAAGTTATGAAATACTTCTTTCCACCGCGAGATGGAATTGACTTCATGTCACAAATATCTGTATGGATTAAGTCTAAAGGACTTGAATTCCTTTCAACTGACTTATAAGGATGTTTAGCATACTTAGATTCAACACAGATTTGACATTTTGATTGATTGCATTCAAACTTAGGCAATACTTCCAAACTAATCATTTTTCGCAAGGTTCTATAATTGACATGTCCTAAATGTGAATGCCATAAATCATTTGACTCAAGCAAGTAAGACGAAGCAGAAACTTTATTATTATTAGCAACAACCATTACATTCAGTTTGAAAAGGCCCTCTGTGAGGTAGCCTTTTCCTATGTACATTTCGTTCTTACTTATTACAACCTTGTCAGAAACATAAACACATTTAAAACCGTTCTTCACTAGAAGTCCGGTAGATACAAGATTTTTCCTAATTTCAGGAACATGACAGACGTTGTTGAGAGTCACCACCTTGCCAGAGGTCATCTTCAGCAGTATCTTTCCATAACCTTCAATCTTGGCCGTTGCAGAATTTCCCATATATATTGTTTCGTCGGGCCCGGCGGGAGCATATGAAGCAAAGGCTTCTCTAACAGCACAAATGTGGCGAGTGGCGCCAGAGTCAATCCACCACTCTTTCGGACTTCCCACTAGGTTGCACTCGGACAACATAGCGCACAAGTCATCAACCTCCTCGTTTGTTTCAACCATATTAGCCTGACCCTTCTTCTTTTCCTTTTTCGGAGCACGACAGTCTGCAGCTTTGTGTCCGGTTTTTCCACAATTATGGCAGTTTCCCTTGAATTTCTTCTTGTTGGGATAGTTCCTTGGTCCCGATGCCTTTTTCCTCTTTTTCATATTAGTTGGGGCAGTTTCAACTATATGTGCACCCCCTATGGTTGATCTCCCATTTGCCTTTTTCTCCGCTGCCTTGTTATCTTCCTCGATTCTCAACCGGACGATGAGATCTTCCAATGTCATCTCCTTTCGCTTATGTTTCAAGTAATTTTTGAAGTCCTTCCATGAAGGAGGCAACTTCTCTATCACTGCCGCAACTTGAAACGCCCCACTAATCACCAAACCTACAACAAACAACATGTAAGTGACGGGGCACTGAATACTTTTGACAAAGGCATTAATTAAATTTATACCTTCAGCGAGGAGATCATGGATGATAACCTGCAACTCTTGAACTTGAGTGACAACAGACTTGCCATCTACCATTTTGTAGTCCAAAAACTTGGCAGCGATAGACTTCTTTAAGCCAGCATCTTCTGTTTTATATTTCTTTTCCAACGCATCCCATAGTTCTTTTGATGTTCCCACATTACTATAGACGTTGTAAAGATCATCCTCCAGTCCGCTAAGAATGTAATTCTTGCACAAAAAATCGGAGTGCTTCCACGCCTCAATTACAACAAATCGTTCATTTTCAGGTGTTGATTCCGGCGGAACCGGAATATCCTCCTTAATAAACTTTTGAAGGCTTAAAGTAGTTAGATAGAAGAACATCTTTTGTTGCCATCGTTTGAAATCAATCCCGGTGAATTTTCCGGGCTTCTCTGCCGGAGCCGGTGCTGGTGCAGTACGACTGGAGGACGCAGCATTGCTCGTAGAACCAACCACGGGGGCTGGTGTGGCAGTAACAGTAGCAGTAGCATTCAAATTTGGAGTTTGGTCTCCCATTTCTGTCGTAGGAAATAACAGAACACTTTAATAATCGGTGAAGATTTTATTTCTTCAAACCGAATCAAATTTACACAAACAGAATTAAAACAAACTTCAAATAGAATGTAATAAACTGTATGTAGTATACTTGATGAAGTTTTTATATCTTCAAATCAAGTACCCAAATGAGTAGAAAGTTCTGAAAACTTTAATCTCAACCGGAGTAGAAAATTCGAAGATTTAGTCTCCAAACAACATACAAGTTCGTTACATGCAAACAACAAAATTACAAGTTTCTTTTATTTTCTGGACAGTCACAATTTTATGTTAGGAAAAACTGTATGTAGTCACTGTTTTATGTAAGAATTTTTTTTCCTGTACTGTTGTATCGTTCTGTAACGTTTTAATCAACAGCAGATGAACTCGGAAATAATAATTTAAATTCCTTAAGCTTGTTATCGATTGTCCGTGTTCAAAGCAACGAGAAACTGGAAACCAGTAAGAAGAAGAGACACAAAAAACAGAAATCACAGAAATGAAGAAATCCGAGACCACAGAATTCACAGTGTGTCCTTAAGGAATTTAACCCCCTCACTGTACCCGAGGTTGTGGATTATTTCCTCCCAGGATATAACGGATATACCTGTCGTAGGAGTGGCGGTACCTCAAACGCCTACAACTTCGACGAACTCAAATTCGGGAACGAAATCACACTATGACTCGATATGTTTCAGTTTGCAGAAAAGAATGCAGAATTTTTAATGCATGAATTTTTATTTTTTTTTTCCAGTACTCGAAAATGAGGCATTGCCTCAGTTTATATAGCCTCGAATTGTGACTGTTCGGAAAGGCTTGGTGCCTGTTCGGGAAAGGCCATGCCTTTTTCTGAAAAATAAGAACGTTGGGAAGTTTACAGTAAACAAATTAATATTTTTCCCGCGGGAATTAAAATAATTTCAGAAAATGAAGATTGAATTTTAAATAAATTTGGTCCAAAAAGATTATCAATCAGATCATTTGACCAAATCCGAAGCCGAAGCCGAAGCCGAAGCCGAAGCCGAAGCCGAGCCGAGCGACGACGACGGCGCGAGGGGAGTCCCTCTTCTTAACCCTTTAAGAGCTAGAAGAAGTGTTTTCTAATATAAGCACATAACTTTCCCTTTCTACCACCAATGTGGTACAAAGCTCCTTTTCAAAGGAACTTTGCTTTGAAACTTCATTTTCCTTCTATTGTCTTCTTCCCTCCATTTCTCATTCACACCAACTTAGCTAGCTTTAATCATTAGCTAGCTTTAACAATATTATCCATTCATTGGATGTCTAATCTTTATGTTTCAAATGTAGGTTCTCTCAGCAGTAATTCTGCATTAAGTCCACAGCCCATATTCGCTTCCATTTTTAATGGGAGTACATGTAAGCAATTCAGTTGAAGAGAGATACATGCAGTGTTTAGGGGTGGCAATTTGAGTCCATACCCATTTAACCCGCCCCGAATATCACGGGTTGAGCAAGAAACATTTCAGCTCATGGGTTTATTTGGGTTGTGCCCAAGTTAGGCCGTCACCTTTTTGCAGCCCATTCTGACCCGCGAAGAGGCCAAACTTCAACCTGCGTAGCTCCCCTAAATAAAGAGGCCCCGACACAGCTGAAGATTGCTTGTGTGGAAATTTATTCAGCTGCCCAATCATTAGAAGTACTTTTTTATACAAGTACCAAAGGGCAAAAACATGAGAAGTTTGTGTTACTTCCCGTTCAATAAAGTTCTCTTCAAATTAATCTAGCAAAAATGATTCCTCTGTATTTTTTATCTTTAAAGAAAAAGACATGCAAGAGAATACATTTTAATGCATTTTCTCGTAATAAACATTATCTTTTTCAAACTTGTATAAAATTTGTTACTGCTCGTAGAAATAAAGTCTGACCCAGTTTTGAAAATTAAAAATAAAGAAGAAGAAAATGTGTTAATTACACTAACAATCCATCTAAACTGAGAAAGCTTGAAATATATCTACCAGGTTTTAAGAAGTTATAAATGCTCTGAATAGTTTAGTAAAAATTAATTCATGCCATATATATATAAACTCATCACCAGCGCATGAAATGAAAGAATTATGAAAATAAAATTATAAGGAAGGTGGGAAAATTAGAGAATGTAGGTGTATAAAGTAAATAGGTTTCTTTATACTAGATGGAGTGTGGTTCTTATGGTAGAAAGATGGATCAAGTTGGACGGATTGGGCTATGACCCATCGTTTAGCCCATGTAAACTTTGGGCTAGGTTAGGCAATGATCATTTATTGATTTAGCCCATGTTGACCTGCCCAAATTCAGCCCAACCCCCTCATTTGCCACCCTAGCAGTGTTATTAATCACCAAACCAAGAAAACTTCAATTATGTAAGAAAAGTTAGTAATCAAGGCAGCATAATAGGAAAAAAACAGATAGTAAATTAACGTTCTACCAACAAACCAGCATGATAGGAAATAACTTTACCTATTCTAGCAGCCTTCCAAAAGAAGCCTCGGAACCTGCCATATGTAGTATCTAATTAGGAAGCAAAAAGGAGAATACAAGATAAAACGTCCATCACTTCCAAACTGTCAAATGAGGCTATAGGAGAAAAGCTTATTGATTGGTCCACCAAAAGCTTATTGATTGGTCCACCATTCAGGATCAAGGTTGTAGCCCATAAAAAGCCAAGAGAACATAGTAGATCCAATAAAAAATGCACTTCTATCATTTTCCAGAATTGTAGCATTTATATTCTATAAGAAACACTAAATTATCAAAGAGAAAATTTTTGAGTGAAATGCCATTCAACCAAGTGAAACCACGGTTTTCACGAAAAGTCAGACTAAATCCAGGAACAGTTGAATCCTCACCATAATGCATATTTAATAATAAAAAGGCAGTCCAGTGCATAAAGCATCCCGGATTCACGTAGGGTCCGGTAAAGAGCCGCACCCCAAGCGGTGTGATGTAGACAGCCTATTCTAATGCAAGCATTAATGGTGTCCTTAACATAATGTATACATAAAGTAAAACAAAAATAGGAAAAATGTGTCCTCGCCTGAAACAACAGTAGAAATGTTGAGCCTAAGTACATACACCATGTCCAAACCTACAACTTTTAATAGCTTTGTTCATAAATGAAGAAGTAAAAATGAGGGCCACAAATATTTTCTTGCATGTGAAATATCACAACGGCCTATCCAAAACATTGAAAAGGATGTTCCATAGAAATATTTTGTACTGACATGTATGTGCCCCTTTCACTACCACCTTCACTTCATGGCATATTTCCTCCATCCTTTACCGGTCTCTCCTGTCCCCTCCCACCACTCATCTAATAATGGAGATTGGGGCAAGTGACATAGGAGAAAGGAGGGAAGCTGGGAAGGTGGCAAAATGGTTGTTGCGGCCCACATGCACCCAGCTAGAGAACAAGGTTGCCAGTTCAAAGCAATAAAGGAGCATAATCCAGAAAATGTACCAGAACAAGGAGATCTTCTCAAACCATAAATCTAAGGAATACAACAACACCAACAACAACTACTACGCCACAGTCCCAAAAAAACATAAATCTAAAGGAAAGAGAAAATAAAAGAACCAATATCACAAGAGGAAGAAATGATGATGGCAGCACTATATGGATATCAAGGTTAACGTAGGTAAGATTGAAATCAATAGCTTATCCTGTCACTTGAGCTATAGGTACCCACTACTTAATAACTTTTCAAGAAAATTGTAGTTAATATTTCATGGAGACTTACCCAGTTCTCTGTTCAAGAAGAGCTGGAAAATGTATCTTCACGTAAGTGCATGTACAAATCCATAACAGCACTACCGTCAAAAAGGAATGGAAATTAAAGAGCGCTGACTGAAAATACCGATACAAAAGTATTAGTGTCTATTTACACATCCAATAACAGAATTCACATTCCAATGCAACTCACCATATCTGAACTTCTCCTGTCTTAATCCGTTTTCGCTTCCACAAACTCTACAAAGTAAAGAAACATCAGTTAGGTTTCCCTCACAGAAAAGGGAATATAATGCAATTGAGAAAATGGTGGTAATTCATCGTTATATTTTTGAATCATTCCGCACAACCTCAACAACAACAACCCAGTATAATCCTACTTAGTGGGGTCTGGGGAGAGTAGTGTGTACGCAGACCTTACCCCTACCCTTGGGTAGAGAGGCTGTTTCCAAATAGACCCCCGGCATCCTTCCCTCCAAGAACTTCCCACCTTGCTCTTGGGGAAACTCAAACTCACAACCTCTCGGTTGGAAATGGGGGTTGCTTTCCATCAGAGCAACCCCTCTTGTCTCAGCACAACAACCTCATATTGATGAAACAAATTAATACTATAGGAAGCCAGCGAACAACATTCTGACCACATTTGGAAAATGCATATTTCAAATTTGAAGAATTAACTACACTTTGACATCATTCATAGAGTGGCCTTACAAATAAACTACAAAATAATCAATGTAACAACAACAACAACCCAGTATAATCCCACTTAGTGGGGTCTGGGGAGGGTAGTGTGTACGCATTCCTTACTTAAAGGTAGGGAGGTTGTTTCCAAATAAACCACCGGCATCCTTCCCTCCAAAAACTTCCCACCTTGCTCTTGGGAGACTCGAACTCACAGCCTCTCGGTTGGAAGTGGGGGTTGCTTACCATCAGAGCAACCCCTCTTGTCAAAATAATCAATGTAAGAGAAGCACAAATCAATAACATCTCTATCTTATTACGAATTACCCCTGTGAAATCAATAACACGTGCGAATGGACTCTAATAAAATTTAACTCGCTTTTGAACCTCCAAATCCAACCCAATTTTGTGTTCCAACCACGAATTCTCCTTATTAAAGAACTTCTCGTTTTCTCGAGAGAACAAACACATACCCAACTCCACATCCCACACATAGCAGTAATCAAAGTTTAGTGAGACATAATTTTTAATATTTCCTTTTATCCCATTTCTTTGAGCATTATAGAACAAGAAATTATAACTGAACTTTTCAATACAATAGCAAAGGAATAACCTTTCTTATCAGTTGGCCCTTTACAATCACTGTTGACTTTCAGCAATATACTCTCCTTCAATGATAAAGCTGATAGCACAAATTCCTTCACCGTACGCTACAATGACAGCAGAAAATGTAAAGAGAATTAAAGATCATGCGAACTTCCTATTAAAAGTTTAACTATATGTCACTGCAAAACATGTAATTAAACAGAAAAAAAGGGGAAATAGATTGAAGAGGCGGATTACCTAAATCGAGAGAGTCGCGGGAGTTCAGATCGCTACACTTTGGAAATAATGGATGGAAAGAAAAAGATCCCCTTTGTTTGGTTTTGATGGACAAAAAGTGGAAGGAAATTTTGGGAGAGAATAACAAAAATCATCCTTTAAATATATTTATCATGTTATAAAATATTCTATTTTAGGTGAATGTACATATTTAGAGAGATGGTTTACTTCTTGGTGGCTAAGTCACCACCTCCCTATAAATAAAGGTGTTCCATTCCATTGTAAACCATCCCAAAGTATCAATAAGAATACTCCTCTCCCTACTTTTCTCTCTATTGTTCTTGTTCTTGTATTGTTGTTCTTGTTCTTGTATTATTGTTCTTGTTCTTATATTATTTCATAACACGTTATCAGTACGAGACTCTACCGTCTCAAGAATCCTCTTGAGAAAATTAAGGTATTTCCCTTTTTCCGAATTTGGTTTTAATTATGTCTGATATTATGAAAAGAAAGTTCGTTGCCCTTGAAATTTCGGGCAAGAACTATATGACATGGGTGTTGGATGCTGTAATCCACTTAGATGCTATGGGTCTTAGAAACGCCATTAAAGACAGAGATAAAGCATCCACCCAAGACTGTGCTAAGGCCTTGATTTTCTTGCGCCATCACCTTGATGAAGGTTTGAAAATTGAATATCTCACAGTCAAAGATCCACTCATCTCGTGGAAAGGCTTAAAGGAGAGATATGACAACCTGAAGTTGGTCACTCTGCCACAAGCACGATATGATTGGGCTCATCTGAGGCTCCAAGACTTTAAGTCTGTTTCTGAATATAATTCTGCAATGTTCAGAATTACTTCTAAATTGAAACTCTGTGGAGATAATATCTCTGATTATGATATGCTTGAAAAAACGTTTACAACGTTTCATGCCTCCAATATGGTACTGCAACAACAGTACAGAGAGAAAGGTTTCAAAAAGTACTCTGAACTGATTTCTCTTCTCCTTGTGGCTGAGCGAAACAATGACCTGCTCATGAGAAATCACGAAAATCGACCCACTGGGTCTACACCATTGCCTGAAGCAGATAAAGTGTATTCTCATTATGCCAAGCATGGAAAAGGCTATAGCTTTAATCATGGTCGTGGTCGTAATCGGGGTCATGGCCGTGGACGTAGACAAGGAAGAAATTTCCCTGATGTCCGTCACCCCCCAAAGAGATATAACCACCAAAAGCAGAAACGGGATTATGAGGATCCAAAGACAAATAGTTCAGAAACTATATGTTATCGTTGTGATGGAAAAGGGCACTGGTCAAAAGCTTGCCGTGTACCAAGACATTTGGTTGATCTTTATCAAGCATCTCTAAAGAATAAAGGCCCTGAAACAAATTTTGTCTCTGATGAAAATGTTGACATCACCCACCTGGATGTGGCAGACTTCTTTGAGCAACCCGATGGGAAAATAGACCACTTAATCGGTGATGGATCTGTGATGAAGGAAGATGGAATTGTTTAATTTTATTTTACTTATTTGTATTAGTTAGTGAATAAACTAATAGTCATTAGTATCAGCTCGTATTAGTTAGTTTATGATATAATGTTAGTATTAGTTCTTTAGAATGTTTCAATATGCTTAAATTTCAAAGATATTTTTATTTTCCAGTAGAGTTAATCGATTAACCTAACAGTTAGTCGATTATCTAATATTTCGCATTAAAACTGGACTTTTTCGCAAGCTAAGTTAGTCGACTATCTGATTTAGTTAGTCGACTAACCTGATGACTGTTTACTAAGTTAGTCGACTATCAACTTAGTTAGTCGACTAACTAATATTTCGCATTAAAACTGGACTTTTCCGCAAGGCAAGATAGTCGACTATCTGATTTAGTTGACTGACTAACCTAATGACTGCTTCCCAAGATAGTCGACTATCAACTAAGTTAATCGACTAACCTCAGCAGATTTTGAAAATATTGTTTAAATGTGAAACAAACGGATTGAATTTGTTTATTCTCATGTTCGTGTATTTCTTTTGTATGTCAAACCATGGGAAAGCAAATATGGATATCTCACAAAGCAAGCTTGGATCAACGTCCAACTGTAAAAATATTTGTTTAGTTGATTCATGTACTACACATACGATACTCAAAGAAAAGAAATATTTCTCTCAACTAAGTATGTGTAAGGCAGATGTTACTACAATCTCTGGTAGTAGTAAATTGATTGAAGGCTCCGGAAGAGCAACTATAACTCTGCCTAGAGGAACAATGTTTATCATAGAGAATGCAATGTTCTCCTCCAAGTCTAAGAGAAACTTGTTGAGTTTTAAAGATATACGCCGGAATGGCTATCATATTGAGACAATAGATGAGAATAATCTTGAATATCTCATCATTACAAAGAATGTCTCTGGCCAAAAGAGGGTTATTGAGAAATTCCCGTCTTTATCTTGTGGCCTGTATTGGACAAAAATTATTGCAATTGAGGAACATTCAGCAGTAAACTAAAAGGTTACTGATTCCAATACTTTTGTACTTTGGTATGATCAATTGGGACACCCTGGGTCAATCATGATGAGACGGATTATAGAAAGCTCATATGGGCATCCGTTAAAGAATTTCAAGATTCTTTTAAATAATGAATTTTCTTGCACTTCTTGTTATCAAGGCAAGTTAATTATTAGACCATCACCAACAAAGGTTGGGACTGAGTCACCTACGTTTTTGGAACGTATACAAGAGGACATTTGTGGACCTATTCACCCACCTAGTGGGTCCTTTAGATATTTTATGGTCTTAATAGACGCATCCTGTAGATGGTCTCATGTGTGCCTGTTGTCATCACGCAACCTTGCGTTTGCAAAACTAATGGCACAAATAATTCGACTACGAGCACAATTTCCTGATAATCCAATCAAGTCTATTAGACTGGATAATGCTGCTGAGTTTTCATCCCAAGCATTTAATGATTATTGCTTATCAATTGGGATAAAAGTGGAACATTCTGTAGCTCATGTTCACACTCAAAACGGTCTTGCAGAATCTTTAATTAAACGCATGCAGTTTTTTGCAAGACGATTACTCATGAAAACGAGGCTGCCCACTTCGATATGGGGTCACGCCATTTTGCATGCAGCAATGCTAATTCGTCTCAGACCGACGAATTATCACAAATATTCCCCGTTGCAATTGGTTTGGGTCATGAACCCAATATATCCCACTTAAGAATCTTTGGATGCGCAGTATATGTGCCTATAGCACCGCCATACTGCACCAAAATGGGTCCGCAAAGAAGGTTAGGAATATATGTTGGGTCTGAATCGCCCTCCATTATTCGCTACCTCGAAACATTGACAGAGGATTTGTTCACTGCACGATTTGCAGACTGTCAATTTGATGAGACACTTTTCCCAAAATTAGGGGGAGAAGTTGGTGAAACCAAACGGAAAATTTTGTGGAAAAATGCATCATTATCTCATCTTGATCCACATACCTCTTTTGTGAAAAAGAGGTGCAAAAGATTATCCATTTTCAAAGAATAGCAAATCAAATGCCTGACGCATTTACGGACTTGAAAAGGATAACAAAGTCCCACATCCCCGCAGAGAATGTTCCAATCCGTATTGATGTCCCTGTTGGATAATTATCTAGTGTCATATCCAATGAGTCGAATGCAATGCAGGCCATTAGGTTCCAAAGATTGAAATCCTAGAAAGAGGAAAGCAAACGATCAAAATGACACTACGAAAGAATCTCATGAGGAAATTCATGATTTAATAAATTCTGAGATTCATGAAGAATCCATTGAGCCCGAGACTCAAGAAAATAAGGAACTATCAATAAATCCAATCGATATTGAGGCAAATTTTAATCGAGTGGATATAGTGGTGGATTATGTCTTTGCTTTTAATGTCGTATCTAGCATTATGCAAGAAAGTGAGGATCTTGAACCTCAATCTGTTGGAGAATGTCGAAAAAGACATGATTGGCCAAAATGGCAAGAAGCAATCCAATCAGAATTGAATTCACTGGCAAAACGTGAAGTTTTTGGCCCTATAGTTGAAACACCTAATGGTGTTAAGCCTGTTGGCTATAAATGGGTCTTTGTACGCAAGAGAAATGAGAAAAACGAGGTACAAAGATATAAGGCACGCCTTGTTGCACAAGGATTTTCTTAAAGGCCTGGTGTCGATTATGAAGAGACATATTCGCCTGTAATGGATGCCATAACTTTTCGTTATCTCATTAGTTTTGCTGTCCTTGAAAAGCTTGACATGCATTTAATGGATGTGGTTACTGCCTATCTTTATGGCTCACTGGATAATAAGATATACATGAAAATTCTCGATGGACTCAAAATGCCAAACGCTCATAATTCAAAGTCCCGGGAAATGTTTTCAATCAAATTGCAAAGATCCTTGTATGGTCTAAAGCAATCAGGACGAATGTGGTATAATCGTCTTAGTGAATATTTATTAAAAGAAGGCTATATAAATGATGCCATTTGCCCGTGTGTTTTTATAAAGAAAACAACATCGAAATTTGTTGTACTTGCCGTATATGTCGATGACATAAACCTTATTGGAACCCCCATAGAACTCCAAAAGGCAATTGATTATCTAAAGAATGAATTCGAGATGAAAGATCTCGGAAAGACAAAATTATGTCTTGGTTTGCAAATTGAATATTTGGCAAACGGAATTTTTGTTCATCAATCTACCTATATAGAAAAGGTACTGAAACGGTTTTACATGGATGGAGCATATCCTTTAAGTACTCCGATGGTTGTTCGATCACTTGATGTAAATAAAGATCCATTCCGACCGCAAGAAAGGAATGAAGAGCTACTTGGTCCGGAAGTACCATATCTTAGTGCAATTGGCGCACCAATGTATCTTGAAAATACTACAAGGCCTGACATAACCTTTTCAGTTAATGTCTTAGCAAGGTATAGCTTGGCTCCCACAAGGAGACATTGGAATGGGATCAAACATATATTGCGGTACCTAAAAGGGACTACCGATATGGGCTTATTTTATAGCAATAATTGCAGTCCTGATCTTGCTGGTTATGCTGATGCTGGATATTTATCCGACCCACACAAGGCTCGATCTCAAACGGGTTATGTGTTTACCTGTGGAGGCACCGCCATATCTTGGCGATCGACTAAGCAATCAATTGTGGCTACTTCATCTAATCATGCCGAGATAATCGCTATTCATGAAGCAAGTCGGGAGTGTGTGTGGTTGAGGTCTATAATACATCATATTCAAGACAAATGTGGTTTGAAGTGTAACAAACTACCCACGACTTTGTATGAAGACAATGAAGCATGTATAGCTCAATTGAAGGGAGGATTCATAAAAGGAGATAGAACAAAGCATATTTCACCAAAGTTATTTTTCACACATGATCTTCAAAAGAATGGTGATATCAATGTGCAACAGATTCATTCAAGCGATAATATGGCTGATTTGTTCACAAAATCTCTACCAACGTCAATCTTCAGAAGCTGGTTCACAAGATCGGAATGCGAAGACTCAAGGATATGAATTGATGCTCTTTTCAGGGGGAGTTAATGCGCGTTGCACTCTTTTTCCCTTACAAGGTTTTGTTCCAATGGGTTTTCCTTGCAAGGTTTTTAACGAGGCAACCAATAGGCGCATATTCAAACATGTGTACTCTTTTTCCTTTTCATTAATTTTTTTCCCATTGGATTTTGTTTTAGTTAAGGTTTTAACGAGGCACATTATTGAATAGACATTCAAGGGGGAGTGTTATAAAATATTCTATTTTAGGTTAATGTCCATATTTAGAGAGATTCTAGGGTTTACTTCTTGGTGGCTAAGTCACCACCTCCCTATAAATAAAGGCGTTCTATTCCATTGTAAACCATCCCAAAGTATCAATAAGAATACTCCTCTCTCTACTTTTCTCTCTATTGTTCTTGTTCTTGTATTATTGTTCTTGTTCTTGTATTATTGTTCTTGTTCTTATATTATTTCATGACATATCAGAAGTTTCGCTGCTTTAAATAACTAAAAAGAGTATTTTTGGCCTATAACTAGTATTTTACCCGCGCGATGCGCGGGTGATATTTATTATTTTTATCTTTAATTTTACTTGCAACAAATATTAGTCTAAAAAAGTGGGTCAAGAATAAAAATTTACTTAATATATATCTACACACACACACACACACACACACACACACACACACACACACACACACACACACACACACATATATATATATATATATATATATATATATATATATATATATATATATATATATATATATATATATATGTATATGTATATGTATATATATATATATCACCAATTTGGTATTATTTTTGTACCATCATTTTGATTTACATTATCATTCATAATGAGAACTTTTTGACGCAATCAAAACTTTTCACATGTTTTTATTGTTTCAATACACTGTTTTATTATTTTGTTCGATATTGCATCATTAGTTTATGTTATAACTGTTAGCTGAAATAGTTAAAAACACCTAGTCTATTAAAATTACGATATAATGTATAATGAATAATTACATCTTAACCCTCTATATACCATGATAACCTAGTAAAACTTCTTTTTGTATTTCAAGTTTTCTATGACACTTGTTCATTTCGTATTTGAGAAATATTTCTATATATCATATCTATGGATCTTCAGCTTGCTTAATTACATTTACAACAAAAAGTAAATATAATGTTAATTGTAAAGCACAACAAAATAATAATAGTAAAACCAAAAAATTGAGAAAAAAATAAGTGATGACTTTAAATTAAAGTTAATTTAAATAAAATAAGATTAAAGGAGTCCTTCTAAATTTTTATTTATTAATGTAACTTATATATGAGTAAGTAGCATATGCTAGATTAAGAAAACATTATTGAACGATGTATGTATGTATGTCTATATATATATGTGTGTGTGTGTGTGTGTGTGTGTGTGTGTGTGTGTGTGTGTTAAGTATACCGTCTTGCTTCACGATCTCAAACCTTAGCATCGTATTCATTGCTTGGAGAACACTTTGGTAAGTTATAGTGATCACAACTCATGAGAAGAAATCTCTCACGAAGAAAGATATAAAACTTTATTTCTTGTTGGTAATGGAATTTGTAGGAGACCAACAACTTATTCTAATAGATTGAACAAATGACAAACCAAAATAAAATAACGGAGTTGTCTCAAATCATTCATTCGCAGTGGCATGCCATATAAGCTCATCGCAAATTACATCGCTTGACAAACAAATATTACTTGTGTTATTTGCTAGTACAAAATTATAAAAGCATTAAATTTATTAGTCTAACCAAAAAAGCTTTGAAGAGATCATAATTTTATTAACATAAATTATTCAAAGTAGAAAAAAGAAGAAGAAAAATTGAGAGACTAACCTGAAGGTTCGTATAGTATTGCAGGGCTAGAATTTGAATATATAGTATTCCACGTATGCTTATGTTGAATAAATCTTAATCACAATATTCTTTTACCATATATGTTGTTTGATTGTCAATCAATTATTCACTTTCATGTTAAGAAATAGTTCTTTTAAAAAATTATATCATTGTGTTTGAATTACCCTATAATTATGGTATTTCAAATGCTTATAAAGGCATACTAAATGTTAATTACAAATAAGTATGATTTAAATTCAAAATATAAACTTTATTTTTAGTTAATAGTTTAATATATCAATATGGTAAAAGTCACGAATATTGTTTGGCATATAATACTTATCCCTTATATGTTATTATTCAAAATGTAAATATCCTAATTTCTATATAAGGAATAATATTATATGAATATATTTTGTAATATAATATTAATCCTTTAAGGCAACGTAATTACACATACTTTTAGTTTATATATAAATTTTGCATTATAATTGTGTTCCCATTCGAATTCAAATTAAATGGGATATACATTTGGTTGAAAAACGATAAAAAAAAAATATTATTGATTTTAAATTGCCCTATAATTAAGGCATTGTTAAGCTTTAAAAGCCTGCTAGGAGCTAAATATGGATAAATATAATTAGCTTTTCAATTACCATGTAATTATGGTATTAGTAAAGTTCATTTTTGTTAAGAAATCAATATATCAATTATGAATATCAATATTATTTATCATAAATATCGACAATCATCCCCTTTGAATGTGGGATTTTTGTTTATTTCTGCAATCAAATCCATCACCAAAATAGTGAGTACGTGTTAACTTTAAATCATGTAAATTAATATCTTTTTAAAACTAATACATATTAACTTTAAATAATGTTAAGCCAAGTGACTTTTTTAAAATATTTTTTATATTATGTAAAGAAATGTGCTACTTCAATTTTTTTTCAATTTTCAAAGTCATCAATCCTTAATATCTTAAATAAATTTATTTACTTTATTTATATTTTAACTTGCCCAAAGTACAAATAGTCATAGTTATTCGTTTGCTAGTATTTTTTTATTTTATTGTTTTATTATTATGAATTTTTAATTGTTTTTTCAATTTCATGTTTTAAGCTAATATGGAAGGAAAATTGATGGTTGGATCTATATATGATATAGATATAGATATGGATATAGATATAGATATTGAAATAGATATATATATTAGATTTATTTTCTAGATTATGTCTTAAATATGCCAAGTGATATTTTCTCAATACGCCACTTGGCTTAACCACATGCTTTACTACCCTCCTTTTGATATAATAATATAGATTCCATGAAATTGTAATATAAAATTTCACACACCAGAAATAGATTTTGAAGGGGGAAAAAAACGAAATTGCACCTCAAAAATTTGTACATGCAAAATATCAAAAATGAGAGTTCATGTTAATTTTTACGGAAAAGGACTAAATATATCCTTTTACTTTTAAATATTGTTTAAATTTATCCTCCATCTCACTATCTAACAATTTAAACCCTTACCGTTATGCTATGAACAGAAATAACCCTAATTTGAATGGAATACCACGTGTTAGCTCTTTATTAAAAGACTCACCCCCAATATCATTTCAATTAAAACCCACCCCAAATTGGACTCATTACCCGACCCAAAACCCTTTTACCTCATTTATTTTTCAGATAATACATAAACTATCTATCAAACTTGTCCGAAAAACTATTTACATATATAAACTTTACGAGCGACATTTTACCCCACTATTCTAAACTTAAGTGTATTTAATACCCCGTCTGTGCAAAACGTGTAGGTCACGTGTAGCTGCGCGTGAAGGCAAAAGAAATGTAAAACTAATTTAGTGGTCCACGTGTCACTTTCTAATAGGATATTATAACTAATTAACTTAATATTATTTTTTTTTCTCTTTTCTTTTTTGTTTTTTCTTTTTTTAACACGAAATGTTATGTTAAAAAATATTTTTTTTTCAGTTTTTACAAAAATTATTTTCAATTTTTACAGAAAAAAAAAAATCTTTAAAAAAACCGAAAAACTAAAGAAAAAAAAAACGAAAAAACGAAAAATATTTTGTTGGAAATATTTTTTTCAGTTTTTAAAAAACGAAAATAGTTTCTTAAAAATATTTTTTTTTTAGTTTTTACAATTTGTTATGTAAAATGTTTTTGTTTTTAAAAAACATTTCTTGTTTTTGAAAAATCTTATTTTTTCAGTTTTTAAAGATTTTCTTTTTGTAAAAACTGATTTTTTTTTAAACAGAAAAAATAAACTTAGTTTTAACAAAATATTTTTGTTTTTTTAAATATATATATATATATATATATATATATATATATATATATATATATATATATATATATATATATATATATATATATATATTAATTTTAAAAAAAAATTATTTTGTAAAAACTAGGAACACTATTTTGTAAAAATAGATTTTTTTTTATTTTTTAACATAATACTTTTGTTTTTTAAAAAGTAAATTTAAAAAATGAATAGAAAAACTGAAAATAGAGGACTTTATGGCGCGTGTAACGCACAGTCAACACAAAACTTGATTCAATTTTTTAAGGAGAATATGAAATACACTTAATAGTTCACCCGTAAAATTTAAGTATGTAAATAATTTTTTCGGACAATTTTCATGGATAATTTATGAATTATCTCTTTAGTTTTTCTTTCTTCTTCTTCTTCTCTTATAAGCCATCCAACATTTTTCAATAAAACCCTCATCTTTCTCCCTAAATTTTATAAAACTCTAATTAGGTAATAAAAATATGTGAAGCAAAATTGAAAATACTACTAGTATATGTGATAAGAATGGACCTTGGGCCTAATTCAACCCCAAAAGCTAGCTTATGAGGTGAGGATTGACCAAGCCATATAAGGAGACCAAGGACCTCAAATCCCTCCGATGTGGGACAACTCAACACCCCCCTCACGTCCAGATCTCTGGAGCGTGGACAACATAAATGGGGGCCCAATTTCGGTAACAATAATTGGAATGAGCTTGGCTCTGATACCATGATAAGAATGGACATTGGGCCTAACTCAACCCTAAAAGTTTTTGGGATTGAGTTAGACCAAATGTCCATTCTTATCAATATGAGAAGCAAGAAGAACAGCCTTGTGAAAAAAAAATTTCGCTGTTCGTGAAACTTTTTTTTTCCATCCTTGAAGCTTTGTTGTTTCTTGCTTTTTGGTGAGACGAAGGATAGATTTAAACAATACTTGAAAGTAGAATAATATATGTGGCCCTTTTCCATAATTTTTATATATAATTTTAGCTAAATCTGAATTTTAAACAACAACAACTACCCAGTTATCCCACCAGGTGGGGTATGGGGAGGGTAATATGTAGACGAGCCTTACCCCTGCCCGTAAGGGCAGAGAGGCTGTTTCCAAACGACCCTCGGCGTGTAGGATAAAAAGAGGGAAAGCTGCATTACGAAAACAAAGGTAAAATTAGAAACACAAGCAAAACAAAACAAAATAATAAAGCATAGGTACTCCTGCAATAATAATGTAAGTACTCATGAAAACATAAGCAACATAAATACAGTTGCATGCAATAATGCAATAATAACAAACAGTAACTACCATATTAACAACCATATGGAGACATAAGCTAAAACACTAATCACCTATGGGTAACCCTACTATCCCACACCCAACCCCGAGAGATGCGAACGAAGGACTCTAGGAGCCCCTAGCCTACAATCCTGATTCTAGACCTCCAAACGCCCCTATCAAGGGTCATGCCCTCGGTAACCTGCAATCTGGTAAAGTTTATCAAATATTTGACGTGAGACCACTTAAGTGTTAACTTTTGGCAGACCTAAACTAATCAAGAGTATATTTGAAGGACTTTTTGAATTTACCCTTCATCATAAAAGGACCATTTTGTCAGTTTTTTAACATTTAGGAGAAGAATTTGATGGAAGAAAGGGAAGAGAATTTCCCTAAAACAATGATAGGTAGCTTGATTCTATTTCTTTTAGCAACGTTTGAACTTTTACCTCAATTATTTAAGTGGATAAGGTCGGTCGAGTGGTCTTGATTGGAGACGAAACTGCACGTATTTATGGATTAAATGTTGGAGCCCAAATAAATCTTCCAATTAGGAGTTTTAAGGGCAAAAACATTTTTGGTTTCACTCGTGATAAAACATCCAGAATATATATATATATATATATATATATGTATGTATGTATACATATATTTCGGACATAGATATTTCGGACATATATATATATATATATGTATGTATACATATATTAAAGAGAATCGCTATTTCTTTGGGTAATTATTTTTCCCTGATAAAGGCTTGATTGACTGTTTGACATGCTTCTATGTGTACATGCATCACATGTATGATTCGCAAGCGGAGTGCTTGTTTATTTATATTTGACCCTATTGCATATATGATTCACAAGCGGGGTAATATATGCATCTATGGTTCTCGCCGTTCGACCCTCGGCAGTGCACATTTTATATTTATGTTGGATCGGACCGTACGACCTCGGCATGATATGCACATGCTTGTATTGTTTTCCTGAGATTTATAAATGTGTGTATTTGCCTTTTTTGTCTGGAGAAATTGATAAAGATAATGAAAAGTAAATCTTTGGAAATCCTTTATTATCGAGAAGTTGTTTACATGCTTTCCGACCTTATGATTTTATTCTTGCTTTATGAAATCCATAGTTTTCTCATATTTTTTTTACAATATTATCATTGGACCACTAGTAAGTATCGAAGTCAACCTCTTATCTCTACTTCTTCGAGTTTAGACAGAGTACTCACTGGGTACATGTTGTTTTCGTACTCATACTACATTTGCTGTGCATTTTTGTTGCACATGTTCACGTGTGGCTAGTGGCTTAGTGGCATAGCGGCATGGTTGATACAGAGACTTAGCTGAGCTGCATTATTCGAGACGATCCGCAGCTAGCAGAGTCTCCTTCGGATTATTATACTGTATTTTCATTTTCATCCACTTGTATTCCGGACAGTTACTGTATTTTATTTCATTCCCTAGTAAATGCTCATGCACTCGTAACATCGGATTCTGGGATGATTATGGGGTATCTTGTATTTACTTCTTAACAATATATTTAATTTCAAATGACTATTCTTTACTAGTAAATTTGAACGAAAAATCGTAGTTTTTAAAATTAATAAAATAAAATTTTAATTAAGCAAACTACAAAATGCTTATTTTGTAGTATGCTTTTGTACGAGGCCCTTTTTCTTTTTCGTTTTTGTGGTAAAATTTAGTGATGCAGTAATCATTGTTATAAAACACGCTCAAACCGAAATTCGTCAATTAAAGTGGACACCAATTTATTATTACTAGTATCAAAGTACATGCTTTGTGTGTACCCATATCCATGAATATATAATTTTTAAAAATATAAAATATTATTAAATTATGTATTCAAGTTATACAATAAAAACAAAAAAAGGCTTAAGTTTTTGAAAACAATGAATACTGATTCTATTTAGGTAGGCGCAAAAATAAAATAAATAAATTTTTTTTAAAAAAAGATTAAATTATATTAAATTCTTAGAATGTAACGTAAACAAAAGAGACAAATCCCTTTTCAAGATAGAATCAAATATGTTTTCAACTCTGAAAATTCATAACATAAATAAAAGAGAAAAATTTCTTTTAAGAACCCTTAAACTTACATTAGACTAAGGAAACGCTTAAATCTTTATTTGGTAGGAAAACGTTGGAACATCTAGGTCTACAAAATGATGCTTCTAGTTTTGTATGCCATTGTAATTTTACTTACTTGAAGGACATAGATGAATATTATATGTCAATTGTATAAGTATCTTGATCGTTTTATTTATATAATTAAAATAACTTATTCTTAGGCCAAATTTAAGATTTAATATTCAATTTAAATAAGAAAAGAATTAATAAATAAAAATTTAATTGATTTTTGAAAGTTTTAGATACTAGGAAACAATTACATGCAAGTTATTATAGTTATGTTACCGAGTTGAAACAAAAGAGGGTTTATACAAGGTAACATTTTAGTCGATTTGTTAAGACATTTAATATTAAAACATTAATAACCAAATTTTTAGTCGATTTCAAAGTTCTTATTAATAGGATAATAACGAAATTACAGATTGTTCATATAGCTTCACTTTTAAAAGAATCAATAGTACTTATTTTCGTTAAATAAAAAAAAAAATAGATTCTTCAATCACTTGTAGTTTTGTATGCCATTGTAATTTGAATATCTAAAAAGGTATCTCAACGTCAAATTAGTTCTTATAGTTAGTGCTAAATATCAAGACTTAGGAAGAAATTTAGTTGCATTTAATGTGTAAATATTAGCAATTTCTACATTATAATTCAAATATGGGAAGCTTTAATATATAAGATTTTAATTGACTTAGAGTTCTAAATATTAGGAATAACATTTAAATGATAATTTTATCTAGTATGAATTCTTTATTTAAAGGGTAAATAAGGCTAATAACATTTAGTATATATCAAAGAAAGCATATATAGCCTGGGATAAAGTATGCTTGCCTAAATCAGCTGGAGGCTTAAATATTATGAATCTGCTAGTGTGGAACAAAGCTGCAATTACCAAGCTTGAATGGGATTTGGCTCACAAGAAGGATGCTCAATGGTAAGGTGGATTCACACAGTCTATATAAAACAACAGTAGCTACATTCCATAGTTATTCCTAACCAAGCCAGTTGGATGGTCAGGAAGACTATTGAAGCTACTGTTACATTGCAGCAATCTCAGTTGATGAATCAACCAGTGTGTACTATAAAGATGATGTACTTACGCCAAATTGGACAATTGCCTAGAGTCTTGTGGAAGAATGTTACCATCCAAAACTATGCCAGACCCAAGGCAGTTTTCAACCTCTGGTTGGTATTGCAAGACAGATTACCTACTAAAGACAGGTTGGGCCAATGGCACTTGACTGTGGATATCACCTGTGCTTTATGCCAACAAGGTATGGAGAACAGAGATCATCTTTTCTTTTCCTGTCCCTTTGTTAGGCAACTGAGGCATCAAACAATGTTATGGATTGGAGTAACTCAGCCTAATTATCAGAACTGGGAGCAGTTTATTCACTGGATCATTACCAAAGCTAAAGGGAAAACTAGTCGAGCTCACATTGTCAAAATGATTATAGCAGAACTGTTCTATACCATTTGGTTAGAGAGAAACTCAAGGTTGTTTAAGAATGTCTCTTGTTCTAGTGATCAATTACTTAGGACTATTGCATATGTTTGTAATGTTAGGAGTCCCCCTAAAGTTAGCCAACAGCTTCAACATTCTCTACTGTAAATAGAAGTATAGGTACAGTATCAGTAGATGGTGATTAAGTTTTCATTTTGATAGTCAGCTGTGTTTAGCTGCACTATGGATTTGTAAAGAAACCTCTTTGGTGATTAATACAAAATTTTAATTACCAAAAAAAAACAACAACAACAACAACAACCCAATATAATCCCACTTAGTGGGGTCTGGGAAGGGTAGTATGTAAGCAGACCATACCCCTACCCTGGGGTAAAGAGGCTATTTCCAAATAGACCCCTGTCATCCTTCCCTCCAAGAACTTCCCACCTTGCTCTTGGGGACACTCGAACTCACAACCTCTCGGTTGGAAGTAGTGATTGCTTACCATCAGAGCAACCCCTCATGTCTTCTAACATTTAGTATATAAATTAATAATAATAATAATAATAATAATAATAATAATGATGATGATAAAATAAGAAGAAAAAAATAAAGACGGAGGTGAAGATGAAGAAGAAAGTAGAAACCTCTTTTTTTTTTTTTAAATTTAAATTATAAATCGAATGTAAACTAAAATAAAACCCTAATCTAAGGAATTAAAAAAAAAAGTAAAAAAAGATCTCCTCATTTTTGGGGACATGCGTCTATATTGAGGGTACATTGGCAAAAAACGAAACCTTCCTCATCTACACATTTTGCTTCACAAATTTGGAGAGGTCCAAATCGTTCCGTGCAAAAAGCTTTGCATGTATTATCACTTCGATGATCTCTGCATACTCCCTTGTAGCTCTCCGTACATGACTCTCCACATCGTCCTTGCGCTACACAAACTGTCATTTACACACACACGCACACAGTTATATCGGAATCGAATCATAAATACTAATACTTATATAGTATAACATAATACGAAAATCGATTCCAAACAAAACTTGACGATTATAGTAAAATAATGTCATGAAAGTATGTATATACAATATTTAGGTATATACAATTTATCGTAGAAAACAATACCTGATACAATAGCAATAAAGAGGACGAAAGTCAAAAGGATTTTTGAGGACATTGCCATCTTTCAATCACAAAAACAAAGAGTAGTTATGTAGTATGATTTGTGAGTTTTATGTGTGCTTCCTCTATCTTTATATACAAGTTAGAGTATCTTTATTAAAATCTTAATATGGACACTTCATTAAGCTTGACGGAATATCAAATAGTCAAAATTTAACTGTCACTATTTTTAGAAGGTCAGTTAATTTCTTACTGAAAATATTCTAACAAAATATTGAGAGAGATCTAACAATAAATAGAGAGTAAAAATAAATTAAATTTATTGAGAGAGGTCAATATCATATTCACAGTAAATTATTAAATAGTGATGGATCGAACATGTGGTAGATGTTAGGATTATGATTCCTACTAAAGACAACAACCTTCATATTGAATAATTCGGATATATAAACTACATGAGCGGAAGCTAACCTGAATCCATATGTGGAAATGTTGAGCCTCCTTTTGATGATTGTCCTTTGTTGTGAACTCCTTTAGCCTTCCTTCAAGTTTCTTGAAGTATATTTGTCCCCACAAGAATGTATCCACAATACTCAACAATATATGAAAAGGTTCACAATAATAGTGTTATGACAATTATCAAAATTTGGCTTATGGTTTTCCACCCTATTTGCAAGACAATGGACAATATGGTTCTTGATTCAATGGGAAGAAGAAGAACTTGTCTTGCACTAGAATGGGAACCATAACCCCACTTTATAACTCTAGGAGTTACATAACCCAAGAGACAAGAGTTACAAGACAAGAGTTATGTCTTGCAAGAGTTACATAACTCAAGAGTCACAAGCAAGTAACCATAGTTACTTATGTAACCTTAGTTAGCCCATCATAAACTAAGGTTACCCTTTTGGGTATCTACACATTAGTCCTACACTTTAGTATGACAATACATTGGCCCCCTTAACATAATGTCCATAAGACCACATAATTAGGCCAAACCAAAAGATAGCACATAACATATAATTATCCATATATTGTTCATATGTGTGTAGATATAAGTCCATATATCTAGATATAAATCCATATATCTTACAATCTCCCACTTGGACGAGATATACAAACATATGTACAATCCTTAATATTATATGTTACAAACCTTAGGTACACAAAATTGCTATCACAATAAAATTGTCATGAACAATCCGGTCCATCAATCATACCAACATAGGACCTAAGAGCTCGTCGTTACTCATTCGTAACTAGAACCAATCATAGATCACGTATATCAATATAACCAACGACATGGATCAAGTGTAGGTATGTAGCATGGAAATAACATAAAGTGTGGTCAATAGAATGTCTATTTCCAACTGGTTCTCTTTATTGAGATCATACTTAAACTGTAAGAGTACAAAAACTTTAAAACTGAATATCTGCGCAGATATAACTGAATTACTGAATTTCTGAATATAATGAACAATACATAGTGCAATACAAACTCCCACTAAAATACATAATCCTTATCTGATTTGACACCCATACAAGCAATATGCTCAAGAAATACTTTTGGTGTCAATCCCTTAGTGAGCAGATCTGCAAGCATGGAGTTCGTACTTATGTACTTAATGCACAATTGTCCATTTTGTACTCTTTCTTTAACAACCCGAAATTTGACGTCCTTATGTTTTGCTTTCGTCAAACTACTGTTGTTATTAACATATGCAACCATGGTTACATATGTTATTAGCATAAATGGCAAAATCGGAGTCGATATACCTGATGATCTCAAACTGGTCCGAACTCCAATATGTAAGCATGTAATCCTTTGTTCTATGTATGTTCCTCATGACCCTTTTGGCTGCCTACCAATGGTCCATACCTGGATTGCTTAGATATCTGCCTAACATCCCAACAATGTATGCTATATCAGGTCGTGTACATACCTGAGCATACATCAGACTACCTACCGCCGAAGCATAAGGCGTCTTCTGCATTTCCGAAATTTCATATGTATTATTTGGGCACTGTTTGAGACAAAACTTGTCTCCCTTAGTAACAGGGGTGTTGCCTGGTTTACAATCCTGCATGCCAAATCTTTTCAGAACCTTATTGATATAGCCCTTTTGTTACAGACCGAGAACACCTTTAGAGCGATCTCGTTGTATCTGAATTCCTAATACAAAAGAAGCTTCACCAAGATCTTTCAATTCAAATTTCTTTGAAAGAAATTTCTTAGTTTCAAGTAATAATGCTATATCGTTACAGGCAAGCAGTATGTCATCGACATATAAAACCAGAAAAATATACTTACTCCCACTGAACTCATGGTATATACAGTCATCAGCAATATTCGATTCAAAACCAAAAGATGTAATGACTGCATGAAACTTATAATACCATTGACGAGAAGCTTGCTTGAGCCCATAGATGTATTCCTTTAATTTGCAAACCTTTTCCTCTGATTCATCCGAAACAAAGTTTTCAGGTTGCACCGTATAAATTGTTTCCTCAATGTCACCATTAAGAAAAACAGTCTTACCATCCATTTGATGAAGCTCAAGATCAAAATGTGCTACTAATGCCATTATAGTCCTGAAAGAGTCTTTCGATGAAACTGGAGAGAAAGTCTCTTTATAATCAATGCCTTCTTTCTGAGTGTAGTCTTTTGCGACAAGACGAGCTTTGTACTTAATAACATTGCCCCCTGAATCCCTTTTGGTTTTAAAAAATCCATTTACAACCAATAGATTTAATACCTTCGGGCAATGTAACAAGCTCCCAAACGTCATTATCGCTCATAGACTTCATCTCATCATTCATGGCATCAATCCACTTTTGAGAGTTAGAACACTTAATGACTTGACGGAAGTTGATTGGATCATCTTCCTCAAGTCCAATATCACTTTCTTGTTCTTGGAGAAATACATAATAATCATCCGAAATTGCATTTCTCCTCTCTCTAGTGGATCTCCTTAATGGCATTTCAGTTTCTTGAGGTAGTTGAGTTTGATTTTCATTAGTTATATCAGGGTCCTGATGGGGGAGATTTTCGAGATTGTCTTGAACCGGAGTTGCTTCAACAACTTGAGGGAAAGACACATGTTCTTCCTCAAAGACAAAATCTCTAACAACTTTATCTCCCCACCCCCCAAACTCAATATCCTCAAAGAACCTAGCATTTCCCGTCTCAAAAAATAGTTCGTGATGTGGGATCATAAAACTTAAAACCCCTGAATTTTCCAGAGTATCCAACAAAATAGCTACTAACCGTCTTAGCGTCCAGTTTCTTTTCATTCGGCCTATAAGGCCTTGCCTCAGCTGGACAACCCCAAATGTGAAAATGCCGAATACCGGGTTTATGCCCAGTCCAAAGTTCATATGGGGTTTTTATTGTAGCTGCAGTTGGAACTCTATTAAGAATATAAGCTACGGTTTGTAATATGGATTGGGACTTTTCATGAATAAGATACAGGTACCCATAACGAGAGTAATCGTCTATGAATGTGATAAAGTATTGTTGACCATTCCGACAAGGAGTAGGAAATGGCCCACAAATATCCGTATGTATCAATTCTAAGACGTCTGAATCTCTCTTAGCACCTAATCTAGTTCTTGTTTGTTTGTTTTCCCTTGATACACTCAATACAAAATTTCCGAATTTGAGGAATCAAGAGGATCAAGAATTCCTTCTGACACGAGTTTCTGAATTCTTTGAATGGATATATGACCCAAACGTTTATGCCAGAGTGATATAGAATTCTCATTAGTTAATTTCCTTTTAGTACCACTTAAACTTGTATGCAAAGTTTCTTTATTTGAAGTTATTGTATCAACCAAATATAAGCTATCAAATGTTGATAAAACACCAGTACCAATAAGATTTGAACACTGAAAGAGACTAACTTTATTATCCCCAAATGTACATTTATAACCAGATATGTCCAATTGGGGAACCGAAATTAAGTTCCGTCTAAAAGACGGTACAATAAAAGTCTCATCCAAATCTAAATGAAAACCAGTTTTAAACAACAGCCTAAATTTGCCAATAGCTTCAACTGGCACCTTCTTGCCGTCACCCACATAGATGTATCTTTCACCATCATTTGGTTTTCGGCAGTTCAGGCAACCCTGCATTGATATACTTATATGAGTAGTAGCAGCAGAATCTACCCACCAAGTATCCTTAGGTACTGAAATTAAATTAACTTCAGAACAAACAAGAGACAGAAATGTACCTTTTTTCGCACGCCAGGCATGGTACTTGGTACAATCTCTCTTCACATGATCAGTCCCATTACAGAGAAAACAACCTAATCCAGTAATTTCAACCTTAGGTTCCTTATGTTGCTTAATCTTGGGCCTTACAACCGCAACTTCCTTATTTTTCCTCTTCTTAGAATCCCTTGAAGAGGATGCCTTAGAAGAAGATGCCAAATGAGCACTTTCTGCCTTATCTTGCTTAATCCTTTCCTCTTCTTGCACACAATGTGAAATGAGCTCATTAAGAGTCCATTTCTCCTTCAGGCAGTTGTAACTGACCTTAAACTGATTAAAGTGTGCCGGAAGAGATATCAAAACAAAGTACACAAGCAGTTCCTCAGGTAAATCCAGCTTGAGTGACTTTAGTTTCGAAGCAAGATGAGACATTTCCATAATGTACTCCCTAATGTTTCCCTTGCCCTTATACCTCATGGAAACAAGTTTACTCAATAGTGTACTTGTTTCCGCCTTTTCGTTTTGAATAAAACGCTGTTCGAGGTTTTCAAGGAAAACTTTGGCATTGGGTTCATCATTCATAGTGCCCTTGAATGATTCTGGGATTGCACGCTTCATGATCATGAGACTCATGCGATTCGAGCGTTCCCACTTCTCCATCGCTCTCTTTTCATTAGGAGAGGATGTATCCTCAAGAGGAGTAGGTTGCTCGGTCCGAAGTGCTAAGTCAAGATCCATGCAACCGAGAATGATCATTACATTCTCTTTCCATTCCTTAAAATTTGTGCCGTTAAGCACAGGGATGCTATTGATATTGGAAGAGATCGTAGAAGCAGAAGAATTTACTGAAAATAGAACAAAAGGATTACTAAATACATGCTTACAAATACTTGAACTTTAACTTTATAGATTCAAAATTAGGCATTTCCCATTACAAGATACCTAGCACAACATTGTTTTTAGTCTTTGGACAGAAAAACAACTTGTAAGTGGTACTCTTGGTGTAGTGATCAAACATAGACAATAAACTCCTGTCAAATATTAAACCTTCCTTTGGGCCGATTTAATATTCACATGGAAAACCAAATAATCGTCTCATATTTACCACCACAAGAATGTTCGAATTCCTGCCAAATAACACCTTCCTTTGGGCCGATGTTAAACGCATGGAAGACTAACATCCACAGTCATCTTATATTTTAAAATTAATCAATCTACACAATAGAGGTTACTTTGGCAACATAATGCTTCAATTGAAAAACTAAAATATTAGATGCTATAAACTTTAGTTCCTTAAGCCATTTTATGAATCTTAACTTAATGTGTTACATGATTGGATGTGTAACACTTGAATATTAATCGTTGTTTACTGAATTGGACAATTCTATAATATATAAGAATTGATGGACTATAAAACAATTAACATTCACTGAAACTTAAGAGAGTTGAAACGTTTTTTCTTAAATTTTACTAGACCAGACAATCGATTGTCAACACAGACAATCGATTGTTTGGTTTTTTCTGAAAAAATTTTAAGTCACTGGATGTGACAAGGAAAAATTTTTCTAAGTTACTGGACCAGACAATCGATTGTCAAAACAGACAATCGATTGTTTGGTTTTTTCTTAAAAAATTTTAAGTCACTGGATGTGACAAGGAAAAATTTTTCTAAGTTACTGGACTAGACAATCGATTGTCAAATCCAGACAATCGATTGTCAGGTATAATTTAAAAACATTTCAACTCACTGGACCAGAACAATCGATTGTCAGAATATTTAACGTCTCAGATAATCGATTGTTTAAGGCAACAATCGATTGCCTGACTGGCAGTGACCAAAAAAAATTTCCAGAATAACACATGATTTTCAACATGGATTTTAAACATAAAAAACATGTTGTTAACCAACTAAAATCATGCTGAATCATACAATGTTTTAACATCAAATACATTAAAACATAACAATCATAAGATCATGCTATTTCATGGTAGAATTTTATAAACAAAATTCTAGTTAAACTTAAACATGATTTCTAACATAACATGAACCTTATGATCATCCAAATTATCCAAAATGAAGGGTGGCTCTGATACCAATTGTTAGGATTATGATTCCTACTAAAGACAACAACCTTCATATTGAATAATTCGGATATATAAACTACATGAGCGGAAGCTAACCTGAATCCATATGTGAAAATGTTGAGCCTCCTTTTGATGATTGTCCTTTGTTGTGAACTCCTTTAGCCTTCCTTCAAGTTTCTTGAAGTATATTTGTCCCCACAAGAATGTATCCACAATACTCAACAATATATGAAAAGGTTCACAATAATAGTGTTATGACAATTATCAAAATTTGGCTTATGGTTTTCCACCCTATTTGCAAGACAATGGACAATATGGTTCTTGATTCAATGGGAAGAAGAAGAACTTGTCTTGCACTAGAATGGGAACCATAACCCCACTTTATAACTCTAGGAGTTACATAACCCAAGAGACAAGAGTTACAAGACAAGAGTTATGTCTTGCAAGAGTTACATAACTCAAGAGTCACAAGCAAGTAACCATAGTTACTTATGTAACCTTAGTTAGCCCATCATAAACTAAGGTTACCCTTTTGGGTATCTACACATTAGTCCTACACTTTAGTATGACAATACATTGGCCCCCTTAACATAATGTCCATAAGACCACATAATTCGGCCAAACCAAAAGATAGCACATAACATATAATTATCCATATATTGTTCACATGTGGGTAGATATAAGTCCATATATCTAGATATAAATCCATATATCTTACAGTAGATCCTAATTCCTACCGTGCGATTGTGGAGTGAAATAATTATTCACGTAATTGTAATATACCGCTTTCCAATTAAAAGGTTAGAAAGTTATATTATTAACATAATTTTATAAACTTATATTTTTACCATACTTAAATAAAGTTATATTATATTGTTACTATAATAAAACTTAACAGTTAACACATTCCATAGAATTTTTCAGTTGTACTCGTTTCACATTTCTTTATCCTCCTTTAGAGAGAAAAAGGAAGAAATTTCTTAATATCCCAAGAAATTATTGTTGGAAACACGTTCTCAAGACTTTATACTAAAACGTGTGTTCTTATGTGTAGGTTTTGATGAATGACAAACAAGCGCAAATTGATATATGACGAAGTTCAAGTACAATTGCACAATTGGTGGATAACGAGATTCAAGCACAAGACAAAGTTTTATAGTTTAAATGAGTCGCTCTTAATTGTGATCTTGATCCGACAACTTGACTCATGACATGGCTTCTCTCGTAAAATTACTTTTACAAAATCATGCATATTTAATTTAATGCTAAATGATTTTAAATCATGCATATTTACTTCAGTCAAAATAATTTTTAAACATGCCTCTAAAATCTGGACTAAGATAATCGATTATGTACTTATGATAATCGATTATGTTAAGCCAAGACTGCATGACAATCGATTGTGAACTAATGATAATCGATTGTGTTAAGGCAGTGAGCATCAGGTTTTTCAAACATGCATGACAATCGATTGTGAACCTTATGACAATCGATTGTGATGAGGCAGTGTACATCAAAGTTTTTCAAAACTCAGAATAATCGATTGTGAAGCTAATGACAATCGATTGTGAAGAGACAGTGTCCATCAGATTTTTAAAAGTCACAAAATAATCGATTGTGAACATATGACAATCGATTGTGTTGAGGCAGTGTCTTCCGGACTTTTCCAAAATTATTAAATAATCCATTGTGAGTATATAACAATCGATTGTCAAGAGGCAGTGTCTAAAATATTTTTCAAAGTCTGATAAATAATCGATTGTTAACATTGCACAATCGATTGTGAAGCTGACCGTTATCGTAATATTTTCAAATACCGTCAGGTAATCGATTGTTGATTTTGTACAATCGATTGTTGAAATTAAAATCTGGAAAAGATTTTTTGAACGTTGCTGAGTAATCGATTGTTTATTTTATACAATCGATTGTTGAAATTAAAATCTGGAAAAGATTTTTTGAACGTTGCTGAATAATCGATTATTGATTCTGTATAATCAATTGTTTTACGTAAAATCTGGAAATGATTTTTTGAACGTTGCCAATAATCGATTGTTGATCTTGGATAATCGATTGTTAAGCGTAAAATCTGGGATTGATTTCTGGAACGATTGGCAAACAATCGATTGTGGCTTCTTGACAATCGATTGTCACTCAGTAAAATCAGCAACTCTTAATTGACAATTATACAACGGTAATGCCAAGTTTTTCAACTATAAATACAGCTTCATTTCAGTGTTTTAAACACAATAACACACAACAACTGATCATTCTATTGCTATAAGCTTGCATACTATTGTTTATCATTTTATATTCATTTCATAAAGCTTTTGAGAGCCAAAGTCTTGTCCATAGTTGTTGTGATCTTGAGCTTACTTCCTTTACTCATATCTACTCATTAAGGAGTGCTTTGTTTGAGTGTTAGTGTTTTGTACACTTGTAAGAGAATTGTGATTCTCTTGTTGTAAGGAACTTGTGTTTCCTTGGTTGAAGTCTTGGAGTGTTGTATCTCCGAGCAAAGGTGTTAAGGCTTGTGTCCTTAAGTTGTAAAGGTTGGTTAGGCACCGGTAAGCTTAACAGTGAAGTCTTGGAGTGTTGTATCTCCGAGCAAAGGTGTTAAGGCTTGTGTCCTTAAGTTGTAAAGGTTTGTTGAGCACCCGTAAGCTTGACAAGTTAGTGGAAAATCTCGAGAGAGTCTCTCGGGGACTGGACTAGCCACGTGTTGTGGTGAACCAGAATACATCGGTGCGTACTATATTATTTATCGCACTTATTTACTTCCTGCAATTTTTTAATTCCGCAAAGTTTACGCTAATTTTTGTTATAACGCTATTCACCCCCCCTCTAGCGTTAAGCGTATTATCTAACAATTGGTATCAGAGCCAACTCTCTGAAGACTTAACAGTTTGAGAGAACCATCCATGGCTTCTACTCGTGACTCTTTTGCAGGAATAGGTGAAGGTGATTTTAACATGTTGCCCCCAATATTTGATGGAAATAATTACTTATATTGGAAAGATCGGATGAGAATTTTCATCACAGCCAACAACTTTTATCTATGGCAAATCATCAAGCATGGTGATCAAATGACAACAAAAGTTGGGAAAGCAAAGGTAAGTGAATACAACACTAATGCAATAAATATGTTGTATAGCGCCTTGAATCAGGAAGACTATCAGAAAATTTCCCACTACAAAACCGCCAAAGAGATGTGGGATAAGCTGGAGGAAATGTATGAAAGCATGCCTCAAAAAGCGGACAGCTCAACTGGCCAATGTCTCATGGCAAACGAAGAAGAAGAGGTAAGTACGTCCAACTCTCACTCGCTTGAAGAAATGCAAAATGCTTATAATAAATTACATAGTGAGCTTGTTGATGACTCCAAGACTATTAAAGATTTGCAGAAAACTCTGTCGTTGCAAGAAAAAGATTTTCAAAAACAACTCTCTCTAAAAGAAAAAGATTTTGAAAAACTGGTTTTAGAAAATGAGAAGTTGAAAGAGGAAAACAAGTTTTTCGGAAAAAGAAGCGCCGATAAGCCCGAAAGCTCTATTAGAAAGTGTACTTCTTGCTTGCATCTCAAAAATAAAGTAGAAAGGCTTAAAGGCACATTAGATAAGTTTAATTCTTCGCACAAAAATTTGAATGATGTTCTTGATAATTTGAAGTCAACCAAGCATGGCATAGGGTTTACGAATGAGCCTAAAGAAAAGGTTGAAGCTAAACCCCAACAACCTAAGGCTCAACCTAGGACTAATAATAAAAATGCTTATCCTAGAAATATCAATCCTAGAACCAATATGCATGATAGACTAAATGTTGAACATTTTAGAAGACCTAGCAGTGACTTACCACCTAGAAATAACTACCCTAGAAATGATGCATATTATAGGCCAAATACTAGAAGGATTTTTGAACCCTTTAGAGCACCTAGAAATGATTTCCAACGTAGAAATAATTATTCTAGAAATGCGGCTCATAGTAGGAGAAATGATGTTCATAAAGCACGCAATAGTTATAATGCTGAAAATAGAGTAAACCGTTTTCGTCCATCAAGTTACTATGAACCTAGAAGGATGCATAACCCCAACGTGACTTGTCATTATTGTAGACGCATTGGTCATATTGCTCCTGCATGTTTTACACGACATAGACATATCACTCAATCGCATCATTATGATATGCCTAACCCCCAAGGACCCAAAATGGCATGGGTACCAAAAGATCATTAATCTGTTTTGCAGGTGTGCTTGAAAGGCTACAGTATTGTAGTAGATGCACCGAGCACGACACCTCATTGCATCAAGAGAAAATTTTGGTTAGTTATCATTTTTGACAAAAACCGAATTGTTGATATGTGCTAGCAACCAATATTGACTTATTTGTTGTTAATTTGGTTCCCTTATTGTTGAATCCTTGATAATCTTAGTCGTAATAGTTGATGTGCGTTAACAATTGAGATATCCTTGTCAACAATCAATATCAATTAGCTTTGTTGATTCATATGTTGAAAACGTGTTGTTAAATGACAATTGGTGTCAATTAGTTTACTTGTTAGTTATCTGTTTTTAAAAGATCAAAACTGTTGATATGTATTAACAGTTAGCTTGATAAAATCATTTCATTCATGATTTGATAATTGCTATCTGTGGTTTAATACTGTGTGGTGTGTATTATCTATTAGCATATTCTTCAAAAAGTCTTCACTCACGTTTTTTATGAATGCTATCATCAGCTTTGAAAAATAATTGAGATGTCTCATGTTTCTAACAATTGACAAAAATCCTTCTGTTAAAAATCGTCTCTTGATGAACACATCCTTTGGTCTGGATAATGGTTGGTATGTTCTTCAAAATTCGATGTATGGTTGATCTGTTAACAGTCAATACTCGTTTGTAATATGCTTTACTAAAAATAACAATTTGTATCACTGTTACTAAAATAACTTTTGGTACACTTGTTATGTCATCCAACAAATGGGTTTATCATTGTTTTATAACAATTGGTATATCTATGTCTTGTTGGTATGTCTTGATAAATTTCTGATTAAGGGGAAATAGATTGCATGAAGTTTACAATCTTCTTGATGACAGAATTTCAAAACAACTCTCTATATTGGAAATGTTATTTTCTTTAAACTCTCATGCCACAAATATCTTGCATTCCAAATCTATTGGAAAATGATTTCATTAGGGGGAAAGTTGACACCACCCTTTTTGTTAAGCATAAAAACAATGATATTTTATTAGCTCAAATATATGTGGATGATATCATATTTGGTGCTACTAACAATGTCTTATGCAAGGAATCTGTAAATCGCATTTGAGATATCATTGATAGACATGCTTAATTTCTTCTTGGAGCTGCAAATTAAGCAAGTGAAAAAGGGAACTTTCATTTGTCCATCTAAATGTCGCAAGGAGTTGCCAAATCAATTCGAAAAGAGCAACACCAAACCAACGGTCACTTCAATGAATTTAGATGACCATCTTGACAGAAATGTGAAAGGTAAGACGAGCAATACCAAGAACTACACAGGTATGATCGTTCCTCACGTACCTTATTGCTAGTAGACTTGATAAAATATTTAGCGTTTAATGTTGTGCTAAATATAAATCATGTCCAAATGAAGTATTGAATGCGGGTAAACGTTGATCTAAATGCATACATTTTAGGCTGCATTTATATTTTAATTACTGACTTGAGCGTCGGAGACGTTTAATTTTATTTTGCAGATATCACCATAAAGGTAGGGGGAATTATTTCATTTTGGCACAGAACAATCGATTGTTCCAAGCAAATAATCGATTATCTTACTGTGCAGAAAATCGATTAGCAGTATCACTAATCGATTGTTTATGGTTTATGTTTATTATGCAGTTTTGTTAAATAATTGATTCTTTAACTGCAAAATCGATTTCCGTCTCAGCCATTCAGTACTGCTTTTCTACAACAACCGATTGTTCCATATATATAATCGATTATTTTCCGAGTCAGAAAATCACTGTGCTCACTGTAACATAACAATCGATTACCATATTTTGACAATCGATTATTTCATGTCAGTAATTCAAAATTGTTGCCGTTTGGTTCTGCAATCGATTTGTGTCAGTTCCGAGATTCAGTCAAATCTTAATGACAATCGATTATCTCATTCCAACAATCGATTGTCTAACGGTCAGTAAGATTTATTTTTACCGTTTTTGGCTGTTTCAGCTTTCAATTTTCTGCAGATTTCTTCCATTAATTAAATGCCTTTCTCCCCTCTATAAATAGGCTCCATATATGTTCATTTTTATTCACTCAAGCATCAACTTTAGCTCTCAAACTATCAAAATTCTTTCAAGTCTCTTGCAAATTCCAGCAATACTCAGTGAAAATGTCGGGCCGTCACTCCAAACGTTCCCGTTCTGCTAGGCATGGTGCATCCTCCTCTGCTGCTCCAAACTATCCTTATCAAGATGGTTCCGTTCTTTATTTTAATTCTGACATCTAGCTTACTCGATTTTTAACAAAATTTGAAAAGCGCGACATTCTTCCTCCCCGCTTTTCAACCAACAAGTATCTCGAATCTTATGGCCCTGCTGCAAATATGCTCAAAAATTATCAACTTCTTGACTTCTTACTTCTTACCCATCCTTACATCAATACTACATTGATTCAAGTATTTTACTCCAACCTTCATGAGGATGATGACGGTGAGCTTGTGACAAATATAAATGGTGTTCAAATTCTTCTTTCGGATGAAAACCTTCATACCATTGCTCGTCTTCCTCATAATGGTGAAGATATTTTTTTGGTACATCGGAGAGGCCGGAGCCCTTTTTGATGAAACGGTCCTCCTACATCAAACCGGACTTACTTCTTATGATCCAAATCTTTCTTCCCGTCGTCCTACAATTACGGGAATGGATCCCAATTATCGGTTGATTTTCTATTTCATCACCCGAGTCCTCAAGCCTCGTAAGCATAACCATACTACCATTTCCCAAGAGGACACCAAGCTCATGCATGCCATAATAACCGGAGCTAACATCAATTGGTGTCGGTTCGTCAAGATTCACATGCGTGACGCTATCGGAGATGATAGGCCTCTACCTTATGCTCTCCTCATCATGAATTTTCTTGAAGCCTCCGGATTCATCACTTCCAAAGGTCCTCTCAAAAAGAGTACCAAGAAGTGGGAAATTTCAGAATCCTCCTTTCATCATGACGGTGATCATGCAGCGCCTGCTCCTCCTCCAACCCGTCGAACTCGTCCGCCTCAAGAGCCCACTCTCCAATCCATTTCCGACCAAATTGCTTCCTTGACCACCTATGTTGGTCAATTGACTCATGAGATCCATAGATATTTTGACCATGTTCATTATCCATATGCGGGTCTTGTTCCCTTCGAAGCAGTGCCGGATGATGAGGCGGGAAATGATGATGAATGATTTCTTTGTTTTTTTTTTGGTTCTATTTTGATATGTTTTATTGTGCTCTCTTTAAGTAATCACGTTTTCTCTTTCCAATAAATAAACAAGTTTTATTTTCATCTTTGGCATCTTCTTATATTATTTTTGCTAATGGCAAAAGGGGGAAGATAACGGGTATGCACTCTCAATATTTATAAGCTTAAATTGAGGGGGAATTCATATATTGAGGGGGAACAAATTGCATACTTGTTGATGCATACATATACTTGTCTTGAATCGTCTTTATAAATTGTTTAATTTGCATAACCCGCTTAAAGTTTGCCATTACCAAAAAGGGGGAAATTGTTGGAAACACGTTCTCAAGGCTTTATACTAAAACGTGTGTTCTTATGTGTAGGTTTTGATGAATGACAAACAAGCGCAAATTGATATATGACGAAGTTCAAGTACAAGCGCACAATTGGTGGATAACGAGATTCAAGCACAAGACAAAGTTTTATAGTTTAAATGAGTCGCTCTTAATTGTGATCTTGATCCGACAACTTGACTCATGACATGGCTTCTCTCATAAAATTACTTTTACAAAATCATGCATATTTAATTTAATGCTAAATGATTTTAAATCATGCATATTTACTTCAGTCAAAATGATTTTTAAACATGCCTCTAAAATCTGGACTAAGATAATCGATTATGTACTTATGATAATCGATTATGTTAAGCCAAGACTGCATGACAATCGATTGTGAACTAATGATAATCGATTGTGTTAAGGCAGTGAGCATCAGGTTTTTCAAATCTGCATGGCAATCGATTGTGAACCTTATGACAATCGATTGTGATGAGGCAGTGTACATCAAAGTTTTTCAAAACTCAGAATAATCGATTGTGAAGCTAATGACAATCGATTGTGAAGAGACAGTGTCCATCAGATTTTTAAAAGTCACAAAATAATTGTTAGTAGCTACGCTTTACGCTAGAGGGGGGGTGAATAGCGTATTAATAGAATTTAGCGTTTTCTTGCGGAATTTAAACTTTGCAGGAAGTAAAATAAATGCAGAAAAATAAACTTACACAAAGATGTATACTGGTTGGCCACCAACGTGGTTAGTCCAGTCCCCGAGAGACTCTCTCGAGATTTTTCACTATCTTGTTAAGCTTACGGGTGCTCAACAAACCGTTACACACTTGAGGAACAAGCCTCAAACAGTTGCTCGTAGATCGCAATCTCAAAGACTTCACCCAAGGAAACGCAAGTTCCTTGAAACAAGAGAATCGCAATTCTCTTACAAGTATATCAAATACTTGGACACTCACGTAACTAAAGTACTCCTTATTGAGTAGATATGAGTAAAAGAATATGTTCAAGATCACAACAACTTTAAGCAATAATATGGCTCTCAAAAGCTTTATGAAATGAGTAGAAAATGAAGAACAATTGAATGAAAGCTTATAGCAATGTAATGATCAGTTTGTGTATGTTGTTGTTATTAAAACACTGAAATGAAGCTGTATTTATAGTTGAAAAACTTGGCATTACCGTTGCCTAATTGCCAATTAAGAGTTGCTGATTTTACTCACTGACAATCGATTGTTAACGTTGCACAATCGATTGTGAAGCTGTCCGTTGTCGTAATATTTTATAATACCGTCAGGTAATCGATTGTTGATTTTGTACAATCGATTGTTGAAATTAAAATCTGGAAAAGATTTTTTGAATGTTGCCGAGTAATCGATTATTGATTTTATACAATCGATTGTTGAAATTAAAATCTGGAAAAGATTTTTTGAACATTGCTGAATAATCGATTATTGATTCTGTATAATCGATTGTTTTACGTAAAATCTGGAAATGATTTTTTGAACGTTGCCAATAATCGATTGTTGATCTTGGATAATCGATTGTTAAGCGTAAAATCTGGGATTGATTTCTGGAATGATTGGCAAACAATCGATTGTGGCTTCTTGACAATCGATTGTCACTCAGTAAAATCAGCAACTCTTAATTGACAATTAGACAACGGTAATGCCAAGTTTTTCAACTATAAATACAGCTTCATTTCAGTGTTTTAAATTTAAACACAATAACACACAACAACTGATCATTCTATTGCTATAAGCTTGCATACTATTGTTTATCATTTTATATTCATTTCATAAAGCTTTTGAGAGCCAAAGTCTTATCCATAGTTATTGTGATCTTGAGCTTACTTCCTTTACTCATATCTACTCATTAAGGAGTGCTTTGTTTGAGTGTTTAGTGTTTTGTACACTTGTAAGAGAATTGTGATTCTCTTGTTGTAAGGAACTTGTGTTTCCTTGGTTGAAGTCTTGGAGTGTTGTATCTCCGAGCAAAGGTGTTAAGGCTTGTGTCCTTAAGTTGTAAAGGTTGGTTAGGCACCGGTAAGCTTAACAGTGAAGTCTTGGAGTGTTGTATCTCCGAGCAAAGGTGTTAAGGCTTGTGTCCTCAAGTTGTAAAGGTTTGTTGAGCACCCGTAAGATTGACAAGTTAGTAGAAAATCTCGAGAGAGTCTCTCGGGGACTGGACTAGCCACGTGTTGTGGTGAACCAGAATACATCGGTGCGTACTTTATTATTTATCGCACTTATTTACTTCCTGCAATTTTTTAATTCCGCAAAGTTTACGCTAATTTTTATTATAACGCTATTCACCCCCCCAGTGTTAAGCGTATTATCTAACAATTATTGTTTACCATTTTGTGTAAACTATGTGACAAATAAATTACACTTCAATAAGAATGTTACTCTTCTTTTTCCTTATTGAGTTTAATTATTTAAACCAGCGTTTTTCGGACCTTATGTTTCCTTTTATTGTTAAAGATTTCTTCTTAATTAATTATACTTCTTTTTTTGTTAGCGAGTACTATAGTAAAACTTAATTGCTTGAATTTTAATTAGCTTATTAAAAGAAGAAAAACAATTATGCAGATTACACGATTTGTTAGTCATAGGGGAGGAAGAAATTTGCAGCTGAAAAGAACATTCAATCATCAACAAGAGAGATGATTTAACTTATGAAAAAGTTTTTACGAGCACAATCTATGTGTTTTATATACTATGTCAATTAGTACCAATTTTTTGATATCACGCAAATATTATTAAAACATGTCAACTACTAGCTTTAGGCCACAAAAATTTGACGCCTAAAAATAGAAACTAGTAACTAGGGGTGTACAAAGAAAACTGATAAAGCACACCAAATCGATAACCCGAGTTTGACATGGAAAAATAACTCGATTGTGGTTTGGTTTGATTTGGTATAGTGTTGGGAAAAAAATCGAACCATAATTGATTTTTTTGGTTTTAACTAAAAAAAGTCAAACCGAAATCAAACCAACCATCATTACATTTTGTATAGTTTTTAAAAATAATTTATAGATATAAATATTTATTGTAATACAATTTATAAATGTTTCTTAAACTTGATCATAGTTTTATCCTTAAAAGTATTTTTTAAAGTTTGAACTTAACATTCTTGAATGGTCCAATAAATTTTATAGACTATAAAGGTTGTAGACATGTAATTTTTGGCCCGCGCATTAAAATTACTTTTAATAGTCCTAGCATTTTTAGAATATTTATTTTGAGTTTATTTCTATAGTATTTTGCTTTATTACTAATTTTAATTCTAGTTTTTAAGGCACAAATATTGAAAAAATACAAAAATAGTTCCATTATATATTTTCTTATTTTTAACTTAAGGCCATTAATATTTTATAGCAATCTATTTTATTTTTACCATGATTTTGACTTTTAGTTTGAGTATCTAAATTTATATAAAATATATAGTTTCACATAGTTTACTTTAATAAATTAGAATTAATATTTAAAAGTATAATTTAATTTTTTTGGTAATTAAAATTATATATTAATCACCAAAGGGATTACGTTACAAATCCATAGTACAGCTCAACACAGCTGACTATCTACTAATAAAACACTAACCAACTAAACTATGCCTAGGAGGTTACAGAAAAAATTGTTGAAGCTGCAGGCTAATTTTCGGAGTACTCCTAACATTACACACATACGCTATGGATCTAAGTAGTTGGTCACTAGTACAGAATACATTTTCAAATATCCTCGAGTTCCTTTCTATCCATATAGTATAGAACAATTCTGCAATTGTCATTTTGAAGATATGTGCTCGGCTTGACTTCCCTTTAGCTTTGGTAACTGCCCAGTGAATAAGCTGTTCCCAGTTCTGTGCATTTGATGGGGAGACTCTGATCCATGACATAACGTGCTTACTCAGTTGCCTTGTAAAAGGGCAATCCCAGAAGAGGTGATCTCTATTTTCCACTGCTTGGTTACAGAATACGCAACTGCTATTTGAACTTGCTTGCCAATGGTTCAACCTTGCTTTAGTAGGAAGCCTATCCTGAAGAACAAACCATAAATTGAACACTGCCTTGGGTCGAGCATAATTTTGTATGGTGAGGTTCTTCCAATAAACTCTGGGAAGCTGGCCAATTTGCAGCAGATATAAGAGTCTTATAGTACCAACTGGTTTCTGCATCAACTGGAAATGCTTCAATAGAACAGTAGCATCAAATATCTTTTTTACCATCCAACTAGCCTGCTTAGGAGTACTCATACACTCTAAATTTATTTTGTTTGAAAAGTGTTAAAGGTTTAAGTTTCTTATTGGATTTAAAGAGTTATAGTCCCAAATTTGAGGCCCAATTTTGGCCAAGCTTGAGCCCAAAATAGGGGCAGCCCATCCCAATCCCTGTTGACCCGCACCAACCCGCCGGACCCGCCCCACTCCCTCTTTAAATCACAGCCACTCATCATTTTAAATCCTAGGGCCAATATTAATCATCCAAAACCATAAAAAGGCCCAATATTTCCCCCAAAAAAATCCTTATCCAAAATCTAGTAGCCATCAGTCGTCACCTCACAGCAGCCTCACCAACTTCCACTCATCTCGTCAAACACATCATGCTGGAACACGAGTTGTAACAGCCGCTGCCATATCCCCAGACCCCTGCAGCGGATTCAAACGGACAAGCACCCCTCATAGTACCTTCAACAACAACAACAACAATCCAGTATAATCCCACTTAGTGGGGTCTGGAGAGGGTAGTATGTATGCAAACCTTACTCTTACCCTTAGGCAGAAAGGCTATTTCCAAATAGACCTCCGGCATCCTGCCCTCCAAGAACTTCTCACCTTGCTCTTGGGGAGACTCGAACTCACAACCTCTCGGTTGGAAGTGTTGGTTGCTTACCATCAGAGCAACCCCTCTTGTCTACCCCTCATAGTTCCTTCGTCTCTCATTAACGCGAGCACACACAGAGAAGAATAGAAAACTAAAAGAAAAAATAGAGTGTGGAAACAAATACCAGAAAATCAAGCAAAAAAAAGTGTTTCAATCTTCTTCTTCTAATTTCGACTTCAGGTTTGTTATGGAACTCGTTTGAGTTTGTTGGTTTGAGTTCGTTGCTTCGAGTTTGATTAAGATGCGGCTGTTCGAAGTGATTTCAGAGATTTTCGCTTCATAGTTAGTTTATTCTTCTGCTTCTGATTTTTTAAACCATGGAACCGGATGGAGTTTGATTGACATCATTTTGGTTTCGAGTCCTTCGGGTGCCGATTCAAATTCCATCAGCGGTTCATCGCATTTTTGCGTTTCAAGGCCGTAGTTCATTTAAATTTCAGATTCATTGAGGTTTATTCTCTTCCTATATCTCATTAGTTTGCTCAATATAATTTTGGAAGTTTATTTAGTTTGTTTTTGTGACGATGATTTTCTTTGCCTAATATGAAATTGCTCCAATCAAGCCTATTTAGAATTTAAACGGTTAGTTGTTGTATTAGTTAAATTAATTAAATTGAAGGATGTTGATGATGTGAATTGAAAGTACTGCAACGGGTCGTGGGGGCTGAGGATTCGAGATTTAAAGGTTAATTTGTATTTGTTTTACTCATTGTCACATTTTTACTTTATTATTTCATGCTTTGTGCGCTAGTATTAGATTTAGGGCGGCCACACTTGGGTAGGCAAGCTTTAGGATTTTCTTAGTATCGAGGTGAGAGGTCGTTCCTTTAGTTAAATATATCCGGAGATGCCCCAAAGGATTTGTATATATTTTATTTCAGGGAATGCCCCGTAGTACTATGTAATTGGAGGCCATGACGAACATCGCAGAAGAAGTAGCATAGGATAATTTAGAACTTTAATTTTCCTTCTTTTTAATTTTCTTATTTAGGTAAGGAAGACCTCGAGTCTCTTTGTGTGCTTATTTTCATTTTTCGTATTTTCTACCTTAATTGAATATTTTAAAAGCCAACTAGATCGAGTACGCAACCGTACTAGTGACGGGACTTGGGGAGTGCCTAACACCTTTTCCTCGGGTCAAATGAACCCCTTACCTGAATCTCTGGTGCAGATTTAGTTTTGAGTTCAAGTGTTTTAAAAGGAAAAATAATTTCTAAAAATCGGTGACCTGGCACACCGAAATCAAATGTCAAATGGCGACTCTGAGTTATTTTCCTTTTGAACATATTTTGTCACTTTTCAATTGAAAACCCTTTTCAAGCTTTTACTAAAATCTTTTTATTAGTTTAAGAGGGTTTTAGTAGAGTTTATTTTCTTAAAAAAAGGGGTGTGATAAAGGTAAGTCAAATAAAGTTCAAATCAATATTAATGCTAATAAATAACACTAGAATAAGAATGACAATAGTGTTGAATATCTATTTTTTAGTTTTGCATTGGTTTATAATGAAAATGCATAACCTAGTATCTTTTCCTTTAGTGCTTAATTAGTATTAGTACCCGCGCGATGCACGAACACAAATTATGTCGGTTTGTGATTTGAATTACTTGAATTATGTATAAATAACTTTAAAATATAAATCTTCAAGATAAAATTTATTGATAATGATGAGATATTAATTAAAAAACAAGACATAAAACCATTTCGCAAATTTCATAGTGGTAACCTGTTTTCTATTTCTATATTTATATAATCTAATAGGTTAATTTTAGTACTTGAATTTCGTTTAGTTATCAATATTAAAAATTACTAACTATGTCATGTGTTGATTTGTCTCGTTTAAAAATATTAAATTATATTATTTTAATAAATTTTTTATTAGTTTATGTTTTATCTCAACCTTAAATAAGTGTTATTCTTTTAAATTTTACAAACTTTTTTTTGTTCTTTTTTTTTGGTAATTAAAATTATATATTAATCACCAAAGAGATTACGTTACAAATTCATAGTACAGCTCAACACAGCTGACTATCTACTAATAAAACACTAACCAACTAAACTATGCCTAGGAGGTTACAGAAAAAATTGTTGAAGCTGCAGGCTAATTTTCGGAGTACTCCTAACATTACATACATACGCTGTGGATCTAAGTAGTTGGTCACTAGTACAGAATACATTTTCAAATATCCTCGAGTTCCTTTCTATCCATATAGTATAGAACAATTCTGCAATTGTCATTTTGAAGATATGTGCTCGGCTTGACTTCCCTTTAGCTTTGGTAACTGCCCAGTGAATAAGTTGTTCCCAGTTCTGTGCATTTGGTGGGGAGACTCTGATCCATGACATAACGTGCTTACTCAGTTGCCTTGTAAAAGGGCAATCCCAGAAGAGGTGATCTCTATTTTCCACTGCTTGGTTACAGAATACACAACTGCTATTTAAACTTGCTTGCCAATGGTTCAACCTTGCTTTAGTAGGAAGCCTATCCTGAAGAACCAACCATAAATTGAACACTGCCTTGGGTCGAGCATAATTTTGTATGGTGAGGTTCTTCCAATAAACTCTGGGAAGCTGGCCAATTTGCAGCCGATATAAGAGTCTTATAGTACCAACTGGTTTCTGCATCAACTGGAAATGCTTCAATAGAACAGTAGCATCAAATATCTTTTTTACCATCCAACTAGCCTGCTTAGGAGTACTCATACACTCTAACTGCTGATGTTTTATATATATTGAGTGAATCCATCGAACCCATAGTACATCTTTTTTATGAGCCAAGTCCCGACAAAGCTTAGCAATAGCAGCTCTATTCCACAATGATACGTTAAGAAGATTCAAACCTCCAGCTGATTTTGGCAAACACATCTTATCCCAGGCTACATATGCTTTCTTGGATATATTGGCAGAACCAGTCCATATGTAGGACCTGCAAACTGCTTCCAACATTTTGAGAATCTTAACTGGCAGTAAGAACAGTTAAGCCCAGTAGGATTGAATACCAAAAATCACAAACTGGACCATATGAATTCTTCCAGCATAGGAGAGTTTCCTGGCAGTCCAGGAAGTGATTCTATTAGTAATTCTATCAACCAAAGGTTGCCATTGAACTAAGTTCATCTTCTTGGTAGTCAAAGGGACTCCCAAATATTTGAAAGGAAGTTCCCCATGTACCTAACCAAGTAGAGAAGTGATTTGCTGTTGGATAGAAGTATTCACACCTCCAAAGTACACTGAACTTTTGCTAAGATTAGCTTTTAGTCCAGATGCATCAGTGAAATGAGAGAAATACTGGAACATAACTTCTACTGATCTGTTTTCCCCTTTGACAAACAACAACAAATCATCAGCAAAACTGAGGTGAGTAATACCTAGTCTTTTGCATCCAGGATGAAAAGAAAAAACTTTGCTTTTCTTCAATTCAGCCAGGGATCTACTGAGGTATTCCATCACTATGGCAAATAAGAAAGGGGAGATTGGATCTCCTTGTCTGAGTCCCTTTGCTGCCTGAAATGGTTCCACAATTTCCCCATTAACCAGCACAGTATAGCTAACTGTTTGCACACATTCCATGATCCATCTGATAAACCTGTTTGGAAACTCCAAAGCTTCCATCACTTGTTGTAAAAATATCCATTCAACTGAATCATATGCTTTCTGCAAATCAATTTTGATCATACATCTAGGGGACACATGAGATCTTGAGTAGCCTTTGATCAATTCATGAGCCAATATAATATTATCAGCAACCTGACTGCCAGGTATGAACCCAGACTGATCTTCACAAATGATACTGGGCATGATTCCCTGCAGCCTATTAGCCAATATCTTTGATATAATTTTATAGACAACTGAGAAGTAAGCTATAGGTCTAAACTCTCTCACTGCTTGAGGATTTGGAACTTTGGTTAACAGAGTAAGTGAAGCACAGTTAGCTGGTCTGTACATTTTACTGGTTTGAAAGAAATGCTTGACTGCCTTAATTATAAGCTCTCCAGTGATATGCCATGACTGCTTAAAGAAGAAAGCATTATATCCATCTATCCCAGGAGCCTTATCATCACCAATGGACTTTAAACTGTCCAGAATCTCAGAGTCCATATTATCAGCAACTAACTCTTTCTTCTGGTTATGAGTAAGCCTTGGTCCATTGTTCATATACATCTTGTTTATTGCTGGCAGTGATGTAGCTGAGGTTCCCATAAGTGATTTAAAAAACTCCTTGATCTCTTTTCTGATGTGATCTGGATTGTTAATTTTGATTCCATCATCTATAACCAATTCAGTTATGTTTTTGTATTGGTTCCTCTCCTTCAACACAGCAGAGAAATATTTACTGTTAGAATCTTCCAACTTGATTCATCTAGCCCTGGACTTTTGTTGCAGTATCTGTTCCTCAATTGCTGACCATTTTTCTAACTGTAATATCAGCTCTTTCTCTTTAAGTTGAAGAGCATCAGTGTAATCCAAGTTCATCTGGTGTTGGATGGTCCTCAATGCACTTCTACTTGTCCCAATTCTGTGTGCAATATTTTTAAACTCTCTAATGTTTAGAGCTTTTAACTTTGGCTTCAACAACTTAAGATTACTCCACACTTACTTAAGAGAACCTTGAGTGGTAGTTGGCCAGTTCTCACTGATGATTTGTTGAAAGTCCTCATGGTTAGCCCATGCATTATAAAATCTGAAGGGAATCTTTCTGGGCAAAATATCATCAGTTAAGGTGAGTGTCATAGTGGAATGATCAGAAATAAGAGGAGAACCATATAATGTTTGTATATGGTTCCATTTAAGCATCCATTCATAATTCCCTAGAATTCTGTCCAGTCTACTGCAAACTCTATCCTTGCCAATTTGCTTGTTGGACCATGTGAAGAAATCACCTTTCCATGGAAGTTCAGATAATCCAGCTTGCTCAATACATTGTATGAAATCCAGAATCTCAGATTGTTTAACTGAGTTACAAGACTGCCTGTCATTGCTAGACATTATAGCATTAAAATCACCTGCAACCAACCAAGGGTCTGTTATAACAGCCGACATATTCATTATATGTTGCCATAAAGTTCTCCTTTGCTCCATACTATTAGAACCATATACCACAGTCAGATAGCAAACCAGAACACCTGCATATGTCATGACCTTACAATGAAGAAATTGAGCATCCTCTTGAATACCAGTGACCAATATCTTCTTGGAATTCCATAGTACCCAAATTCTACCATCAGCTGATCCTATATAATTAGAAAAAAAGACTCCAACCAGGTGCCAACAGCTTAACAATTCTGTCTGCATTAACCTCCTTAACCTTTGTCTCAAGTAAGCCAACTAAGTTAAAATTATTTGATCTAATAAATTCCTTAACCTCCTTTTGTTTATACCTTTTATTTACACCCCTAATATTCCAAAATAAACACTTTATTTGATATGACTAGGGCCCCAATCATCTAGGGGATTAGCTGATCTACTCTCTGACATAACATGAAATCTGTTGCTCATCACCACAGGAGATAGAGGAGGGAAGTTTGTAAGGTTGAAATCTGGAGATTGAACCTGTTTGCCTTTGTCTATCTGTTTATGAACCTCTGGCTCACCTATAGGAGCCACAATTTCCTTGGTAGATACAACACTCTTCAAAGTATCCAATTGCTGATTAGGAACATCTTGCTGCTGTAAGTTACTCTGGTTTGGAGCTTTTGGTCTCCATTCCTGTAGTACTTTAGTTTTCAGCACCTGGTTGGCTTGTGGAGGTTTAGGATTAGCCATATAGTTATGACCAACCATACAACATTTCTCACAGTATAAAGGCTTCCAATTATATTCCACATTCTGCAGAAGTTTCTTCCCATTTGGATCAATTAATTCAATCTCACTTGGTAGCTCTTTGGACACATTCATTTCAATAAGCATGCGAGCATATGAAATTCTAGTCTGCTTGGTGGTACACTCATCAACAAAAATAGGTCTGCCCAAAACACTGGCTATTCTACTTAAGGTTCTACAACCCCAACATGACATAGGCAGATTAGGGAATTTTACCCACAATGGAATCTCAGTTGGAAAAGCTTCTTTGAAATCAAAATCAGCAGACCGCTGTTTTAAAATAATTGGTCTATTTGCAATAGAATAAGGACCAGCACATAGTACTTCTTTAGCATCATCAATCGATTTAAGTTTCACAACATAATAACCCTCTTCATGATAAAATAGATCTGGCTCAGGCACATGCGACCAATGCAAGCTAATAAATCTCTTCATTGCATTGAATCCTGGAGTAGATCCTAGAACGAAAGCCACTAGTGCACTTTTCCATCTATTTTCTTCCATCTCGACTTCAATTTTGGCCAAAAAACCCACTGGTTTGCCATCTATAATAGTCGGGGGAATATATTCAAGAGACATACCATTAGAAGAAAATCGATTTTGCTGAAACAGATTTGCCCATTTTTTATTCTTGTCAGATTTGGTACCCTCCTCTGGTTTGCTTTGATCGGTACTCTTCAATTGACACTGCATGTGCTCGCTTCCACTATGAGCTTGTACCACCGGAATCAATGGTACATATGGAGTTCCTTGACTTCTAGGTAAACTTTGAGAAATGGGAGGATCTGCAGGTGGAATCACTGGTCCAGATTGAGGCTCTGAGTTGTTATCAACCTTATCAGCAACTGTTGGAAGAACGGGAACTCTAGATGGCTGCGAATCTACAGTTGCATGAGGCAATGAAACAGTATCTTTAGTGGGCTTCAATGGAACAGTGTTAACCGACTGTGGCACAGTGTTAACAGATTTTGGGAAAACGGTGTTGTTTGCATAGATTGGCACCAGAATTTTCTTAGAGCGGCCTCTCCCTCTCGCCATAGCACCCTCAGCGCAGGTTAACCTACATGCGTAGAGGTAGCAGAGAAGAAGAAGATGAAGCAGGAAAGGTTAGAGAGAAGGCAGAGCGTCTCTCTCTAGACTTCCGTGTATCAAATATGTTTATATTTTTTTTTGATCTTTGCTTATAATTATTATATTATTTATTATTTAATATTATTATACTTTCATGTAATTTTTTCAGCTTACTAATTGACTTAATATTTTTCTTATTATCCTTTTAATAATTATAATATATTTTCTTATTCTAGAAATTTAATATATTTTATGCTTTTATCCTCTTACTCAAAACTATTTTACTATTTAAATCTATCAATAATATTTTTGAATATAATCCAATTATTTACTTAATTTTATTTTAAATTAATTTTAAGTATAAATATTCTCACATTATATTTATCTTTTCTTTATACAGTCTCTCCCCTATTAAGAAATTTTTAATTAATATTTTACCCGTAATCAAAATAATATGTATATATAAGTTTTTTGATTATTATATTCCAAATCTATTAAGTTTTCTTATATTTATTTTTGTATTACGTGCAATAAAAAAAATTCTTTTAGTTTCAAGATACAAAATTGTACTTTTAATTATTGTTAATAAAATTACTTATATTAGATATTTATTTTATATTTTTTAAATTGTAATTTTATATCTAGTAAGACTTTAATTTTTGGTGCCACTTTATTTAGTATTATTATCCATTACAACCCTGTAATATAATATAGACAATCTATAAATTTTTTAATCATAAAATAAATATCTATTTTATTTTAAAATTTTGAATTATTAAGTTATTTAAATTTATCAATAGTATTTTTAAGTATTTATTTCAATTTATTTTATTTTATAAACTAATTCTTAGCATAAATATTCCCACGCTATTTCTAATTTAATTTAAATATTTTTAAGTTCTTACTTTATCTGTTAGACATAAGTTGTGTGGTATTGTCGATCCACAATATAATCTTTCTTATCATAATAGATAAATAACAACTTTATCATCTCATATTTAAATAAGTTTTATCATTTTCTTTATGTTGAAAGTTTTGATTAATTTCTTTCTATTTATTCCTTATTTTTGCTATTCTATTATTCAATACGTTATGTGGCTTTTATTAGCTTGTTTAATGTAATATCTATTTCTACCACACTCATTTTAGTATTAATCATAAAAGTTAATTTCTTATTTGTTTGAACACGTTATATCTAGTGATAATATTTTCATTATCATTTTATTTTTCTATGTACTATTTCTAAAAATAATAAAATTATGAAATGAAAGAAAACATATCAAGTGGTTAGTGAATCATTATATTTGAAAAGCTATAAAATTTATTTACTATAAGAATGTTAATCAATTTTAATTGATGTCTACCATGAATTAAATTTGACCAAATCTAAGTTGTTTTAATCCTTATTAAATTTATCAAAAATATATTTGATTATGTCTTAAAAATGCTAAGTGACATTTTCTGAATATGGCACTTGGTTTAGTGTCATGCCTCACTACCTTTATTTTAATACAATATATATATAAGATATAAATATTTAAGTTTTTTTCTTATCTTATAAATAACTGTATACTTTATATAAGATTTTATTTTAATGGTTTAATATTTTAATTTTTAAAGTCAATAAATCTTTAATATCATAAGTAAATTTTAGTTTTATTTTATATTTTAGCTTACTTCAAAGCATAAATAGTCAAGATTATCTCAATTTTCGTTTTTATATATTTTTTGTTTTTTTCAAATTATAGTTTTTAGTAATTTTTTACCTCCATATTTCCTGCTAATTTAGAAGAAAATCTATGAGTGAATATATATATATATTTTTAGCTTGCCACTTGGCTTAACCACAATGAATACTACTCTCCTTTTAATATAATACTAGTGTTAGTACCCGCGCGATTCACAGACACAACTCATATCAAATTGTGATGTATTTTGTTTGAATTGTGCAAATAACCTTAAACTAAATTTTTCATATAAAAATTATACAATCATTAGATATGAATTAAGCAGGATACGAAATTATTGTTCAAATATCGTAGTCGACAACCTATTTTTTCTATATCTATAGGAACCTAACCGCTTGATTCAAGTATTTGTATTTCTTTTCACTATCACTATTAAAGAGTACAAACATGTCATGTTGTGATCTCTCTTATTTGAGCATATTAGAAAATATTATTTTAACAAAATTCTTACTATCACTTGTTTCTATTTGAAAGTCAAATAAGTCTTATTTTTACGCAAATTATTTTTTCATTTTTCCATTTACTTATAGTTATTGTATTATTTATTATTTAATATTATTATACTATCATATAATATTTAATTCTCTTAGTAATTAAGCTAATATCTTGCTTATTACCCTTTTTATAATTATTAATAAATATAAATTTTGTTATTCTTGAAATTTAATATATTTTATGTTTGTATCCTACCCGGAATTCTTTAATCATTTAAATCTATCAATAGTATTTCTAAAGATAATTTAATTATTTAATTTATTTATTTTCAATTAATTTAAAGTATAAGTCTCTTATTTTTAATACATTCTCTTCCCTAATATATATTTTAATTAGTTTTTATATTAATATATTACCTATAACCAAAATAATATCATATTTTATTTAATAGTCTAAAAAATTAATACATAAGTTCTTTAATTATTATATTTTCATTGTCATTTTATTTCTTTACGTAATATTACCAAAAGAAATATATTATGAAATTAAAAAATCTCATCCCAAATTCAAATAATTCTTATCATTCTATTTTTTAAATTGGACCGCATTTTTAAAAATTATGTTATGTTTTCAAACTTAAACTAACTACACTCATTCAAATATAAATCAAACGTATAAAATATTTATCTAATTGTTAGAATAAATTATTCTAAAAGTTGTAGCAATACTTTCAGAAAAATAGGTTTGCGACACATGGAATGGCGTTAGACTATATACCTCCTGTAATGATTGATGGACGAAGATGATGAAGGAATAGCTAAGCAGCGCACGATAGCAGGCTGCAATCCTGCGCTTCCGCCATGGCAAAGACGAGAAAGAAGCATCAATCGACACCACCAAACAGAGGAGAAGAGGAATTGGAAGTCACACCAGCAATAAACCATCAAAATCGATGGTTAACGGGTATGGATTCAGCACCCATTGTCTTCCATAACCCAGAAGCAGATGAGGTACAAAATGGAGCAATCATGACGGAGGAGTCGGGTATTCAGCAGAGATTGAATCAGCTAACTCTAGGAAGTTTTCTGCCAAAGAAATTTCAACCTATAGGGGAGGAAATTGAGGAATGTCAGGTCCAAGCTCAAGAGGCAGGAACACAGTCACAATCGCAAGTTCACCGGTGATTGCAATTTTCCACGCATGCAAAACATGATCGAAGCATACAAGATGCAGCAGACACAGGGGAGAATGACAAGGAAAAGATGTTCAATCGAAGCCCTCAAAGAGGTAATGCCCTAAGCTACATCCCCCTGATATGAGGGATGGACGAATTGTAGTTCAAATCGATGATGCAGATACAAATGATTTAGAGGTTTATTGGAGTAATGCACTGATATACTTTGTACTGGGGGAATCGCCTTATGAAAAAACTATGGAAACTTTTGTCGCAAAACTGTGGAATTTCGTTGAAACGCCTCAAATAATGTACCATGACGATGGGTACTTTCTGTTCAGATTTAAGAACGCAGAGGATAAGGATCGTGTGTTACAATCAGGTCCTTACACATTCCTTAACAAGCCTTTTGTGTTGCAGCAATGGAAAATGGACTTCAAATTTGACCCAGCTAATATAAGTGTGGTGCCACTGTGGATAAATTTCCCTGGATTACCACTGGGCCTCTGGTCAACAGAAGCATTAAGCAAATTGGCAAGTGTGTTTGGAGAGCCCCTATATACTGATAAGTACACAGCAGATTTGGAGAAAGTATCATATGCCAGAGTGTTGATTGAAACAGATATATCCAAGCCTTTACCAGATAGTGTAGAGCTTCAAACGAAAAGAGGAATCCTAGTCCAACAAATACACTATGAATGGAAGCCAAAGTTTTGTGAGGACTGCATCAAATTTGGGCATAGTTCTGCTAATTGCTGGTATAAGGAAGAGCAATAGACATCACAGGAAGACAGGAATAGACCCAAAACAGTTCAGTTGAAACAGAAGGCCAGAGTAACCAAGAGATGGACACCAAAAGTAAAAACCAAGAATGTGGTATCTACAGAGGGAAAGAAGACTGAGGATGTGCTGGAAGCAGTAGGAAATAACTATACAAAGGAGGATGAAATTGGGAAACAGAAAAGAAAGAATGTAATGTAAACAGACACTAGTAACCTGAACACAAGCAACAGATTTAAACCTTTACAGATAGAAGACAATCTAGGGGACGCTGGCCCATCCAGCTTCACCCCTAAATGATATTAGCCGCATGGAACATCAGGGGCCTGAACAAGGCCTACAAACAGAAAGAGTTAAAATCTTTCTGAGAAAGCATAAGGTGGATGTCTTGGGCTGTCTAGAAACGAGAGTAAAGGAAGGAAAAGCAGGTAGGATACTCAACAATGTCTATGGAGAATGGAGAAATTGCTGTAATTACAATGAACACTCAAATGGCAGAATATGGCTACTGTGGAACCAAAGCAGTGAGGTGACAATCTTGGGGACATATGAGCAATTCATTCATTGTGAAGTTCAGGAAAGAGGAACAAATTTTAAAACTCTCTTTACAGTGGTATATGCAAGCAATGATATGAGTAAAAGACAACAATTATGGGATAGGTTGATGTTGTTAGGAACATCTGTTAAACAAAGCTGGCTGATCAGTGGAGATTTCAACAATGTGCTGCACACGGATGACATAATTGGCTCACCAGTAACGCAGAATGAACTCAAAGGGATCCAGGAAGCAATCAACAATCTTCAACTTACTGAATTGAAAAGTATGGGATGCTACTTCTCCTGGTGCAACAAACAACAACCTAGCAAAAGGGTTTTCAGCAGGATAGACTGGACTTTTGGCAATATGACATGGTTGCCGCATTACAGTCACATTGAAACTGATTACCTAACTCCAGGGGTATCAGACCATTCTCCTATTCTAATACAATGCACAACTACAACTCAGAGGAAGAACATATACCCAAAACCTTTTAAATTGTTCAAGCCTGTGATGGAGCATGTTGAATTTGCTGATATAGTAGAAAAGGTTTGGAAGCAGAGGGGTACTGATGTTTCTGGCAGTATGCACAAGCTATGGATCAAGCTCAAATCATTGAAATGGGAATTGAAAGAACTGAACACTCATATGGCCTCCTATCGAACCCATCTCAATGCAGCAAGACAGAAACTACAAACCATACAGTTAGAATTGACAATGAGGAATCTGGACCAACAGCTGATAGACCAAGAAAAAAAAACTTTAACAGAAGTACAGAAATGGAGCACCATAGAAGAACAGATTCTTCAAAAAAAATCCAGGGCACAATGGATCACATGTGGAGACTCAAACGCAAAGTACTTCCATGCACAATTGAAGCAGAGGACTAACACAAACACAATAAACTCCATATACACTGATTCATGGGTGAGACTGTTTGATCCTAAACTAGTGGAAGCAGAGTTTTTACAAGTATTCAGCAAGATACTGGGGGAAAATCAACCATTCTGTAAATGTCCAAATACTGTCCTTATTCAACAAGGACCCTGTCTTAACACACAGCAGAAGCAGTTTCTGGTTAGGCCAGTTACAAATGAGGAAATTGATAAGGAAATACATGACATGCCCATTGATAAAGCACCAGGAGTAGATGGCTTCCCAGTCGAATTCTTCACTAAATACTGGGACATTGTTGCTGATGATGTATATGACGCGGTAACGGAATTCTTTGCAACAGGGAAAATGCATAAAGGTGTCATTTGCACAGCAGTAACCTTGATTCCTAAAGTACAAAATCCTTCTACGGTCAAAGACTACCGACCCATTGCTTGTTGCACGACCCTATATAAAATTATCACAAAGGTGCTCACAGCAAGAATCAAAATAGTCATAGGGGACTTGATTAGTAATTCACAGTCAGCGTTTATTGAAGGCAGAAGTATAACAGACAACATACTATTTACCCAGGAATTATTTAAAGGGTACAATAGGAAAGGAGTATCCCCTCTGTGTGTTTTAAAAGTTGACCTAAGGAAGGCATATGACACAGTGGAGTGGTGTTTTAATGAGAGACTACTGCTGGACATGGGGTTCCCCTACAAATTCACAAAATGGGTAATGGAATGCATCTCTTCTGTCACGTATGCATTAAATCTTAATGGAGGGCTGACCAATCCGTTCAAAGGAAAGAGAGGGATAAGGCAGGGAGACCCTATGTCCCCATATCTTTTTGTCATTCTCATGGAATACTTGCACAGGGAACTCAAGCATATGATGGGCAGAAAGGAATTCAAATTTCATCCTAGATGCAAGAAACTAGGAGTGGTGCATATCTGTTTTGCCGATGATCTACTACTATTCTGCAAGGTTGATACCCAATCTGTAAGACTTTTAAAACATACACTCCAAAATTTTGCGGACACCTCAGGACTTCAAGCAAATGCAGATAAAAGTGCAGTCTATGTAGCAGGAGTATCAAACTGGCTGAAAGAGGAAATCTTACAAGAACTAGATTTCCCTGAAGGTTGTCTACCTTTCAAATATCTTGGAGTTCCATTGGATTCCAAGAAATTATCAGTTACACAATGCTGGCCAATAGTAAAAAAGATAACACAGAAGATAAACTGCTGGACATCAAAACTACTATCTTACGCAGGCAAACTCCAGTTGATCAAGTCAGTCTTATTTGGGATGCAATCTTAATGGTCTCAAATCTTCCTCCTACCAAAAAAGGTAATGAAGATGATCGAGGCAACCTGCAGATCTTTCTTGTGGACTGGAGCAGCAAATGTGTCAAAGAAGGCATTAGTAGCATGGGACACTATCTGTCTACCATTTAGTTCGGGAGGCCTAAATGTGTTGAACCTGCCAGTATGGAATAAGGCAGCCATCGCAAAACATCTGTGGGCAGTAACAACGAAGAAGGACAGCCTATGGGTCAAATGGGTGAACACATACTAAATTAAAAATTTTGTTGTAGAGGACGCACCAACTCCAAAAAGTGCTGCCTGGGCTGTGAGGAAGATCTTTGAAACTCGATCATTGATAACAAATCTACAAGGAATTTAAGGAAATCTGTAATGTAGACTGCAAATGCTACAAAGAGGAGAACGTTTCAACATAAAAAAGCTCTATTTTTTGCAAATCCCTCAACACTCAAAAGTACACTGGAAAAGCATTGTTTTGCAGACAAAACTACACCCACGATTCAAATTTGTCGTCTGGATAGCTTTGCACAGAAGACTAGCAACAGTGGAGAGGCTAATGAATTTTGGGATACAGATTCCAACACAATGTGTATTATGCAGGCAAGTAGACGAATCCTTTGACCATCTCTTTTTTACTTGCCCGACAGCTTGGGAGCTATGGAATAGACTGCTAGTTTGGCTGGGTTAACATAGGGCCATATGTGATTGGAACAGTGAAGTAAAATGGATTAGCAACATTGCTAAAAGGAGAAATGGACGTGCTGAAGTAACCACAAGTGTGTTTGGGATGCTAGTATACTGTATATGGAGAGAAAGGAACAAGATTAGATTCCAAGGCGGAAGAATGGATATAAATGATACATGCAAAGAAATAGCAGTCCACATACATATACAATGAAACTCTTTTAAACACTGGAAGGATGATTTACGAAGACTGGATCACTTCCCTTAGATATTGATGTATATATGAATTACGGGAGTGAATGCCGATAGACTGATTGAGAACAGTAGCTGGTCAGCAGCTACTCTATTCTGTAAATGGTTTTGATCTTAAATGAATGACGCTTTATTCAAAAAAAAAAAGATTGATGGACAACCTGTGGCACAGTTGAACAAATCAGAGGTAGAAGCGGAAGAGATAAAATGGAAATGTGCTTTAGTTATGTACATCCTAGGGGATGGGCCTGGTTTCAATGCTATGAAGAGATTTATCAATCTTCACTGGTCACATGTCCCAGAGCCAGATTTGCATTATCATGAGGAAGGTTATTGTATAGTTAAATTTAGAACAATTGAAGATGCGAAGGAGATCCTATGTGCAGGGCCCTTTCAATTGCTAACAGACCTATGATCCTTAAGCAATGGACACCAGATATTGATTTTATAGAGGAATTTTTTACTGACATTCCTCTATGGGTATACTTTCTGAAGCTCCCAATGTCTTGTTGAGGAATGAGATCACTAAGCAGGATTGCAAGTGTCTTAGGGAAACCTATATTTGCAGATGAATGTACAGCTAAACAGACAAGAATTTCCTATGCCCGAATGCTTATAGAGGTTAATGTCATTAAAGAGTTACCAAGAGAGATACTTGCAAGAGGTGGTGTATGATTGGAAACATTCCTACTGTGAAAAATGTCAAATGATTGGCCATAGTTGTTCAGTTCAAATAAAATAGAACACAAACCAGCCTAATCAAGTGAGGAAGGCCAAGGTAGTTCAGAAATGGAGAACTAAGGTTCCTGTCCAAACTGTGCCCATACAAAAAGAGATAATAGTGCAACAGAATGTGCCAAATGAAGTTCTTACAGAGGTCAATATACCTCAAAATCTGATGACAGAGAAAGAAAAGCAAGAAGACAAAGGGAAGCAACCTCAGAGTCCAATATTCAACTTTATTAATTTCCCACCATTGTCCCCCATTACTATTAGTAATATATTTGAGGCAGTTTCTGGTAGTAAGCATGAGGTTCCACCTGGGGAAAAAAGGGGAACAAGTTTTCATCAATGAAGTGGTTATTCTGGAATATAAGAGGTTTAAATAAAAGATACAAGCAAAAAGAAGTTTGGGAGTATATTAGGAGAAATAAAATTAGTCTTGTCGGTTTGGTAGAAACTAAGGTTAAACAAATAAATGCCAGTAGAATTGCTAATCTGCTGGCACCTAGATGGGGTACTCTAACAAATTATGTCTCAGCTGGAAATGGTAGAGTGTGGATACTATGGGATTCAAACATATTTGAAGTTGATGGTATTCAGGAGGAAGGTCAATTGATACATAGCAAGGTTAGTAGCAGAACAGGAGAGGCACTTTCATCAGGGATAACAGATGCATAGGTAGTTGCTGGGGACTTCAATGCTATTTTATATGACAAGGACAGACAATCTTGTAACTCTGTCAGATATTCTGAAATTCAAGAATTTAGTCAATGCATTCAACAAGCTGGACTGTCAGAATTACCTTGGAAGTGTGAGTACTATATCTGGACAAACAAGCAGACTGGAGTAGATAGAATATGTAGCAGATTGGAGAGAGTATTTCGAAATTATGGGTGGATGATCAAGTAGAGCCAAGTGGAAACTCTATATGATCAACCACTAATTTCTGATCACAATCCCATGATAATGCCATTGGCATCTTCTTCCTGGAAAGGCAAGATACCTTTTTCAATGTATGGAATGAACATGAGGAGTTTCACCAGATTGTGGCCAATGTCTGGCATTCTGATAACCCAGGAACTGTGAAAGCAGTATGGTTCAAGCTCAAAGCATTGAAAGGTCCTTTAAAGACCTTAAATGTTAAGGAGTTCAAGACTATTCCTCAGAGGATAGAACTTTGCAGACAAGAACTGATAGAAGTACAAGAGCAAATGACAAAGGCATATTCTGATGAGTTGCAGCAGAAAGAGAAAGAGATAGTTTTGAAACTGGAAAAGTGGCCACTAATTGAAGAAAGTGTCATACATCATAAGGCTAGAGCAAAATGGATACAACTTGGAAATACTAATGCCAAGTACTTTACTGTAGTACTGAAAGAAAGAACTCAGTATAAACATATCACAGAACTCATAAATGTAATGGGAGACAAAGTCACTACAGCTGCAGATATAAAAAAGGAGATCACTGGTTTCTATAAGACTCTTATGGGATCATCAGCTTCATTTCTTCCAGCAATAAATAGAATGTACATGACAAATGGCCCAGTCCAAACACAGCAGCAAAGAAGGGAATTATGTGTGGATGTCACTGATCTTGAAATTGTGGAGAGCCTAAACGCAATTAGAGATGATAAAGCCCCAGGAATAGATGGTTATAATGTTGTTTTTTTTAAAAAGTCTTGGAACACTATTCGCAGGCAAGTTATAAGTGCCATCAAATAGTTTTTCTTAACAACCAAGATGTACAAGCCTATAAACTGCGCCACCATCACTCTAATTCCTAAAGTATCCAAGCCAAGTACAGTTAAAGAGTATAGGCCAATTGCTTGCTGCTCAGTTCTCTACAAAATGATCTCAAAAATCCTGGCCAATAGACTGCAAAAAGTCATGCCTAGCATCAGCAGTGAAGCCCAAGCAGGTTTTATCCCAGGCAGAAAGATAGATGATAATGTCATCTTGGCACACGAGTTAGTCAAAAGCTATACCAGAGCACATGTGACACCTAGATGCATGATTAAGAATGATCTCCAAAAAGCCTATGATCAGTTGAGTGGATTTTTCCACAACAGATTATGGAGGAGATTGGCATCCCAAGTAGATTTACTAACTGGATTATGGAATGCATCAAAACAGTGAGGTTCTCAGTACTGGTCAATAGAGAGGCAACAGAGCCCTTTGAAGCTGCTAGAGGTCTTAGGAAAGGAGACCCAATTTCCCCCTTCCTATTTGGACTTGTCATGGAGTACCTGAGCAGATCATGCAATAAACTAAAGAAAGAACCAACTTTACAGTTCCATCCTAGATGCAAAAAACTAGGAATTACTCACATGTGCTTTGCTGATGACTTGTTACTGTTTGCTAAAGGAGAAATTGCCTCTATCATAGCCATATTCAAATGCTTCTTGCAATTTTCTGAAGCCTCTGGCCTGCAGGCAAACTTGAGCAAGAGTTCAGTATACTTTGGTGGTGTTACACTGGAAGTGCAGAAACAGATTATAGACCATCTTGGTTTTGTTCATGGTGAGCTACCATTCAAATATCTAGGTGTTCCTCTTTCCACCAAGAAGATTGCCTTGATCCAATGGCAGCATCTAGTGGAGAGGATTACTGCTAAGATCACTTCATGGACTGCCAGGAAACTATCTTACACTGGGAGGATCCAACTAGTCCAATCTGTTCTATTTGGCATTCAAGCATACTGGTCACAGATATTCATCTTTCCTGCTAAAGTCCTTAAGATGATTGAAGCAATATGTAGAAGCTTTGTTTGGTCTGGTCTAAACTCCATCACTAAGAAAGCCTATGTCTCTTGGGACAGAATGTGCACTTCCAAATCAGCAGGAGGGATGAACCTTATTAATCTTATTCTTTGGAATAAAGCTGCAATTGTAAAGACTTGCTGGGACCTAGCTCAAAAAAAGGATAAACTGTGGATAAGGTGGTTCACTGCTTACTATATAAAACACAAACTGATAGAAGACATGCCAATCCCTACACAGGCAAGCTGGATGGTCAGGAAAATTATAGCCTCTAGAGTTGTTCTGCAGAATTTTTAACACTGGAGGAGACAAGAGTGTTCCATTAGACAACTATATCATTTGCAGTTAGGAGACATGCCGAGAGTACCATGGAAGAATTTGATCATCAAGAATTATGCTAGACCAAAAGCTCTCTTCAATTTGTGGCTGGTTCTACAAGGCAGATTACCAACTAAAGATAGATTAGCAAGTTGGGGACTGAGTGTTGATCAGCAATGTATACTATGCCAGAACCACATAGAGACCAGAGATCACCTTATGCTATCATGTCCATTTTCATCTGATCTATGGGAGCAAGTAATGCAGTGGCTCCATGAGAGCCATCCTCAGACATGTACTTGGGATCAAAAACTCCAATGGTTCATAAGTAAAGCAAAAGGGAAATCTTGTCGAGCCAATATCTTTAAAATGGTATTTGCTGAAGTTGCATATGCTGTCTGGATGGAAACGAACTCGGGAATTTTTAACAACACTTTTCGTAACTGTGCAGTTTTGCTGAGGGAGATAGCGTACATTTGTAATGTTAGAGGTACCCCTAGAATTAGAAAAAAGTTGCAGCAATTTAACCTTTAGTATCACCAGGAGATATGTTTGATTATGTAGTCAGTTGACGAATTAGAGATAGTCAGCTGAGTATAAGCTAGACTATGATTTTGTAGTGTAATTACGTTGGTGATTAATAAAACTTTAATTACAAAAAATACTTTCACTGTCATTTTCTTTTATGAAATTTTCTCTCCCTTTTAATTTAAAATACAAATCTAATTTTTAATTTCTATTAGTAAACTTACCTATATTTGAATTTTATTTTTTATTTTAAAATTTTATTTATTATTAATTTTTATTTTTCATAAATAGAACTTCAATTTCGTGGTACAATGCATAATTTGAACATTCTCATAATAATATTAAGAACTTTCAAATCTCAAATTCAAATAGTCCTTCCTTTTCATTTTATTAGTAAATTTTTAATAATTTTCTTTAATTTTGCTACTTTTTATCTTGTATATAGTAGTAGTACGTTTTATATGACTTTTCATTAACGTGTAACTTTATTTAATATCATTATACTCTACAATTATTTAATATAATATAGATAAACATATAACTTTTCTAATCATAAAACAATTAGTTATTTTGTTTTAGAATATTGCTCGAATTTTTTAAATTAATAAAATTTGTTCATAATATTTTTAATTATTGTATATTTACTTTATTTTTTTCTTATCTTATGAATATAAACATTCACACATTATCTCCAATTTATTTTAATTATTTAATATTTTTAGTTTTTGATTTTATCTATTAGACTTGAGTTGCGTGTACTTATCCATATTATGACTTTTTTATAATAATACAAAAAACTTTCTCATTTCAAATTTAAAGAATTTTTAGCCTTTTTTCTATATGATAAAAATCTTAAGTTCCTCTATTTATTCTTTATTTTTGCTACTATTGTATTCAATATCTAATATTATTATATTTTCATGTGGATTTTCATTAGCCTATTTCAATTAAATATTTATTTCTACCGCACTTATTCTAATATAATATAGATTAAAATTTTAAAATATTGCAATAGTAACTTTGACTTTGTTGTTCATATTCCAAAATATGATTTTTCTTATCACATTTTAAAAAGAAATATTCGCATCTCATATTCAAATAATTATTGTCATTATTTTTTTTTATTGGACCGCATTTCAAAAAAATATTTTATGCTTTTAAGCTTAAACTAACTACACACAATTATAATATTAATCATAGAAAATAATTTATTAATTTATTGAACACATTATGACTAAATATTGTGGTAATATTTACGTATAAAATATTTATTTGCCCGATTTGTCAATATTAATATGACTTTATTATTGTTGTTGGTAAAATATTTTTTACTGATTATTTACTCTTTTTCTTATCTTATAAATAATTTGTATATTTTGTGTAAAATTTTATTTTGCTGCTTGAATTTTTAAAAATTTTAAAGTCAATCAAATTTTAATATCTTAACTAAATTTTAGTTTTATTTTATATTTTAAGTTAATCAACAGCATATTGTCATATGCTACCTCAATTTACGCCTTTCTGTCTTTTTTATTTCTTTCTATCATAGTTTCTTAATTTACTTTTTAGCTCTATATTTCTAGCTAATATAAAAGAAAATATATGAATGGATCAATATATAAATATAAATATAGTAATATAAATTAGATCCGTCTAAGATCTATGTAGATTAAGATTCATTAAACTACTTCCGTTAATTATGTTTCTATATATAATTTTTAATTATTAATGTTGCCCTAAAGTTGCCAAGTGGCTTCATTTTGGCTTGCCACTTGGCTTAACCACAATGCATACTACTCTCCTTTTAATATAATATAGATAGATGGTGTAATTAATAGTACTTATTTTAATATTACCTATATAGTATTCTTAGATTATGTTATTTTTATACGATTTTATTATCTTTGTTATTGAATATTTTAATACAATGCTATGACTCATCTCATATTATTGTATTATTTTCTTGAAAATTATATTAACTAGTTATATCCTACTAGGACTTTAAAGAAATATTTGGAGCACATTTACATAATTTGTGCTATGAAGACGTCCGGAAAAAAATCCACAAACTCAAAAAAATGGAAAAATCCTATACTGAAAAATCCAAATTTATTTGTTTGGCTTGGTTTATTAATTTAAAAATTCGACATTATTGGTCTGTTTGGTAATTGAAAAATCCGAACCAACCCGACCTGTGCACACATTATTTTTTGTTATTAATTGATGTAACAATTTTATTCTCATATTAAAGTTTAATAAAATTCTTCCTCTCTTGGAGTATTGGTATAACCTAATTCCTCAGTTTCTAGTCTAACTTGTCCGTCACACTACTAAATTCTTTTCTCTTTATTCGTTTAATCGCTTAAGTAAATCTAATAATTCAACTTACTAGATCTCCATTATTTTTCTTTACATAAACTAAAATTTTCGTGAGCCACCACAGGACATCGTAGTTGGAAGGCGGTCCAGGATGCAAGTGATACAATGGACAAAGTTTGCAACGTCCAACTCATTCAATTTTTGTATTTTATAAAATCAAGTTCTAATTAATTCCCTTTTTTTTTTCAGTTTCTTATATTCATATATCTATTCGGTAAGACGACAAGGTTCATTGAATATTTTGATTTCCCATTCTTTTTCATTCTTTGTTATAATTTTCTCTAAACTCTCACTTCAAGTAAAAATATGCATGAATTTTTCTAAATATATTTAAAACATCTTATTAAGGGCTTTGACTCTAGACTCCAATTTTAATGAGTGTATGGGTCAGAATATGATCCCGAGATAATTACGAGATTAACTATGCCCTAAGCTAATCCGTAAATTAATAAACGGTACGACTACTTATTAATCGCAATACCCGATCATCGGCTGACTCAATTATCAAGGCTACGGCCTATCCGCCATCATAGGGACGGAGCCTCAGAATAATCACGACTGCCATTGCCAACTCACACATTTCGCGTCTGTAAATACTAAGCGAAGGAACCCTAGAAGGGGGTTGCTTCTTCTTCATCATCACTACTCCCAAAAAAAAAAGGAAAGACACAATAGAACCTCAATGAGGGGCATAAAGCATACCATTTAAGGCTCTAAACCTCTCCATGGAGAGGCAAACTAAATCGATCTCATCAATAAAAACCCTCTACATATTTCTCCTAACTTCTAATGTTTAGTTTCTTTATCGTGTCTTTCATTGGTATTTTGATTAATTACAATCTCCTATGATTGGCCCTCGTTTATTTTGATTGTTTTACGCTTACAAAGTATACAATAACTTTGAGCTAAACAATTTTGCGCCGTCTGTGGGGATTTCATAGCAGAATCGTGTAGTTCTTCCCGGGGCCAAAAAAAAAAAGAAACGCCAAAGAACAACCCAACTCAAACAAGTTGAGGCGATATATCGGACAAAGGGAACTTGAAGATCTCGAGTCGAGATCCAACTCCTCTGTCACTTCTCTCTCAGATAGTACAAGCAAGAAGAAGAAGCAGTCCCCCCTCCCACGAGGGAGGATCTCTGTAGGGCACCCCGACATCCCTGATGCGAGATCTGGCCGAAAATCGGCACGAAGATATCTCGAACCGAGAGTCACCTAAAGCCTACATACCCCAATCGAGAAAAGCACGCGTGAGCTGCTCAAAATCTCGAATCAAAATCGAGCTTCAACTCTCAAACACCAACGTCACTACATTCAGGCCATGCGCCTTTGCCAACAAAAATTACAAGGTTCAATTACGGTTGAACAGCAACTCAGGCTATGTGCCTTCGCCAAAAAGTTCAACTACAAGTTGAACTGAGACTCAGGCTATGTGCCTTCGCCAACAAAAAATACAAGGTTCAACTACGGTTGATCAGCAACTCAAGCTACGTGCCTTCACAAAAAGTTCAACTATGAGTTGAACTGGGACTCAGGTTGTGCGCCTTCAGCTAAAAGTTCAACTATGAGTTGAACTGGGACTCAGGCGATGCGCCTTCAGCAAAAATTTCAACTATGAGTTGAACAAATATTCAGGCCATGCGCCTCCACCAAGAGTTCAACTACAAGTTGAACAAATATTCAGGCCATGCGTCTCCAACAAGAGTTCAACTATGAGTTGAACAAATATTTAGGCTATGCGCCTTTGCCGACAAAAAAATACAAGGTTCAATTATGGTTGAAAAGCAACTCAGGCTACGTGCCTTTGCCAAAAGTTCAACTACAAGTTGAACTGGGACTCAGGCTATGCGCCTTCGCCAACAAAAGTTACAAGGTTCAATTACTGTTGAACAACAACTCAGGCTACATGCCTTCGTTAAAAGTTCAACTACAAGTTGAACTGGGACTCAGGCTATGCGCTTTCGCCAACAAAAATTACAAGGTTCAATTACGGTTGAACAACAACTCGGGCTACGTGCCTTCACCAAAAGTTCAATTACAAGTTAAACTGGGACTCAGGGTATGTGCCGTACAAGGTTCAACTACGGTTGAAAAACAACTCAGGCTACGTGCTTTCACAAAAAGTTTAACTACAAGTTGAACTGAGACTCAGGCTATGTGCCTTCGCCAACAAAAATTATAAGGTTCAACTATGGTTGAACAACAACTAACGCTACGTGCCTTCACAAAAATTTCAACTACAATTTGAACAGGGACTCAGGCTATGCGCCTTTGCAAACAAAAATTACAAGGTTCAATTACGGTTGAACAGCAACTCAGGCTACGTGCCTTCATAAAAAGTTCAACTACAAGTTGAACTGGGACTCACGCTATCTGCATTCGCCAACAAAAATTACAAGGTTCAATTACGGTTGAACAATAACTCAGGCTACGTGCCTTCACCAAAAGTTCAATTACAAGTTAAACTGGGACTCAAGGTATGTTCCTTCGCCAACAAAAATTACAAGGTTCAAGTACGGTTGAACAACAACTCAGGCTACGTGCCTTCGCCAACAAAAATTATAAGGTTCAACTACGGTTGAACAGCAACTCAGCTACGTGCCTTCACAAAAAGATCAACTACAAGTTGAACTGGGACTCACGCTATGCGCCTTTGCAAACAAAAATTACAAGGTTCAATTACGGTTGAACAGCAACTCAGGCTACGTGCCTTCACAAAAAGTTCGACTACAAGTTGAACTGGGACTCACGCTATGTGCCTTCGCCAACAAAAATTACAAGGTTCAACTACGGTTGAACAACAACTCAAGCTACGTGCCTTCACAGAAAGTTGAACTAAAAGTTGAACTAGGACTCAGGCTATGTGCCTTCGCCAACAAAAATTACAAGGTTCAACTACGTTGAACAGCAACTCAGGCTACGTGCCTTCACCAGAAGTTCAACTACAAGTCAAACTGAGACTCAGGCCATATGCCTTCACCATCGCAAACCCAATCTCTCTAAAACAACAAAGCTGAACGCCTTCGTCCTCAAAACTAAAGAGCAACGGACGGAGAAACAAGCTAATATCCCTCGCCATTCAAGTAAGTACGCCCAACTCGAGCTAACATTCGGGCCACGTAAAGTTCGGCCCCGGTCGAAGTACAAGGCCACGTTTCTTACCATCATGACAAGTAGTTCGACCACGCCCGAACTGGGACTAAGGCTAAGTGCCACTATTGCCAAATAATGGCCACAACGTGTTTACACCAAGTAAAATAAAGCGATAAACAAAAAGCGCTTAATCATGGCCAAGGCCATCACCGCTAAGCAGCCAGCCTAGTTTCGACTAAGGCAAGCAAGCGATTCAACGACAGTCGAAATCACCCACCTAGCCAAGGCCACCATCATTATCATGGCCAAGGCCGCCGGCAGCATTACGACCAAAACACACAAGGGACTTAACACGCCTATCAGAGTCTCACTCTAAGGCAGACCACCCTTTGGACACATGCATAAAAAATGATTGTAAAAATAATAAGGGAAAGCTCAGAATAAACACAACACCAGCAGTGGGAAAAAGTAAGCCTACATATATACATATATTTACAGTTTCGTGCAGGCAAAGCCCGCTTACATTCGGCCAAGGCCAGTCAGTACAAAAATCTCTACAAAAAGAGGAAGAATCTAAAAATATACAAACACCCAAATGGAGAATAAAATAAAACACACATTACAAAACCTTTTCACTTAGCGCCACCCACGCCACCAGCATAGTCAGCCCCTGGAGTAGATGGGTCGAAGCCACAATCAAGACGGGCGTCACGAGCCTTTTGACGGTCCTCTTCATAAGCTATTTCAGGCACGACGCCGGTTTCCCACAATCTCTTGTACACATCAAGCTGAGCCTCGGCACGTCCACAAATCACGAGCGGCCAAAAGAAGAAGCCTGGTCCCTTAGGCGCCGATTCTTAACCTCCAAGGCCGTAATTCGGTCCGCCGCAGTCTGGGCATCCCGTTCGCAAACACCAAGGCATTTCACCAGCGCCGCCTCCCTGAAAGCAGCAGTAGATCTCTCCAACTCCCGCTCCCTCTCGTGAACACGGATCGCCGCATCCAACGCCCCTCCCTCGTCGAAGCGTCCCTTGCTTGCTGTCTCAAGGTAATGGCCTCCGCGTCCAAAGCAACCACCTGCCTAGTCAAGGCCTCAGAGGCCTCCGCTATGGCCAGCTGACTTTGGCATTCCCTCTCGGTTACAGCTCTCCTGTCGGCCTCCATCTCCCCGTCCTTACGGCGGATTTTCTCCTTAAGAGTGATTACCCTGCCAAGGATCTGCTGCATTCGAATCTCTCGCCTCGCTAGTTCTTCGATCAATTCCTGGTTAGGGGGTCGCCCCTCAGGCGCTCGCGCATCTCACGGCACCTATTCTGGTAGCAGCTGTACTTCTCCAACATTCGCAAAAAGACCCCCAAGCGAACGTTGGCTCGGTGGAGACCCTCTACCTCCAAAAGTTAAGTCTACAGAGCAAAGGCAATGGTTAAAAGTGGAAAACAAATCAAGGTAAGAAGAGAACGGAAGAAGGTAATCATACATACCCTAAAACCCGTCACAGCCACCTCAGCCATCAAACCGACGTTTGTAACGCCCCTCAACGATCTATTTTCCTCCTCCGAGCACAAGGCTGCAAACAACGGTACCAAATTATCCTCTACAAGCAGCAAGTTCCGCTCGGTAGGAATCTCAACATAACGAGAAGGCCTCACTGCATGCACTATTGAGTTTGTGCGGCCTTCTTGGAATATTCGGACGTCGTCAGAATCCAAATCAGACTCCGATTTATATTCCTCTCCTGTGATGCGGTCTCCTTCCTCCGCCGACCGAGAGGTTGAGCCCCCCCGGCCAACAGATTGGCACTTTCTTCTACAACCAAAACAGCTGCTGAGCAACCACCTTCCCCCTCAGCAATTAGCGCTGACAATTGAGTTGCCGAAGCGACGATATCATTACGGCCTGAGCCAACCGGGGCAACCCCCATTGTGTTTTCACCCTCAAGGGCAGGCGCAACTACCACGCTCCCCTCCGCATCCAATGGCGGGGAGTCCAAACGTATCACCTCTGGAGTGGGCGTAAATGTGACCCTCTTCCTGGCCAGCGGCCTCTCATCCTCATCCTCATCCAAAAGTGACTCCGCCCTTGGGCGGATGATCCCTGTAGACGCCTCGACCCGAAGTACAGATCGTGCTAGGGAGTGAGCTGCCGTACGATTCGACAAAAGTCGCCCTCATAACTGGACGTGGCGTCGGTATCATAACCAGCCGAGTAGGCGCACTCGGCCTGCAGAAGGCAAGCCGAGGATCCCTCACGCGGCGTACCCCGCCTGATAAACAAAAGGAAAGAATTAAAAGGAGAAAACTCAGTACAACAGAACAAGAATACAACAATTCGAACTCTCACCAGAAGCAGGCCTATGGCCGTGTCTTTCCTAGAAGGACGGCCACGTGCAAATCCCCGCTGTCTGAGGGAGCACAACCTCGATCCATTTTCCAATGCCGGGCAGTGGAGCCGGCAACGCCCATCTAGCTACAAACACGAGTTGAAGTTAACACTTATCAGTGCAAGGCACAAGAAAAGACGGAAAGTATAAACCGATGAGTGAAGAAACTACGTTCATGGTTCCAAGTCTCCAGGAACCCAGTAACACCCGCCACCAAATGCTCGGTCCTTATGAAGAAGAAATTCTCATAAGTACGAGAATCAATCGTCATCTAGCTCCGTAGCCAGGCCCCTCGCCCCATGAGGAACCATCCGAATCATTGTTCCATGGACCCTTTCAGGGGCGTATAGAGTCATCAGGTGCTGCAACATGATTTCCCTTCGGGCCAATTTCGCGTACTTAACAAGAATAGAAAAAAGGTTGTAGAAAGAAGGAACGAGTTGGCCAGGACACACCCCGTAATAGCGGCAGAAATCCACTACCAGCATCGGAAAGGGAAGCCTGAATCCCAGCCTGAAAGGGTAAGCATAGAAAATGCAATACCCTAGGCGGTCAACATGAACCCTCTCCTCGCTCTTGGCAAGGGAAATATCAGCATAGTAGGGGATATCCCACCGCTCCCACAACTGGGCAATGCCCAATTCCCCCATCAATGGGGCTTTATCTACTTGATCTTCCCCCTCGTCGGCGGTGAAATCAGTCGTCGGACCTCAGGGAAAGGATAGTATGTCAGTCACCGACTGAATCCCGTCGACCTCCGCCGATTCAGTGGCTCTCACCACCGTAGATGACCCTCCAGCCACCGAAAGAATCGCCGGAGCAAGGTCTGTGCGAGAACTGCTTGCCATTGACGATTAATAAGCAAGGAATGAACAGGATTCACCAGAAAACCAATAAAGGTGGAGATTGAATGAAAAACGACGAGAAACAACAAAGAATAACAAAGAACAAAGAAGGGGATGAACTGAGAATGAAAGAAGTTGCTTCTCCTGAAATCTTACTTAGACAAATAACGAAAAATGAGAAATGAATGACACATCTCCTTATTTATATATACTGCAAATGTGGCTTTCAAGAATTCCAAAAGCTATCACTAACTACTTGACCAACTGCAAGACGGTTCGAATCTACAATAACGTGCGTCATTATAGCAAGCGCCTAGAAATGGCTTTGCAACCGCCAATCGGAACTTCACCTTCAAAACGGTTATAATGACCAGAAATTATTGAAAGGACGTTCTGTACGCCTTCAAACTATGGACGTTCTGTAAGCCTTCAAACTATGGAGCCGCATCCGGGGAGGTCCACTCATTGAGCCCAGTTAAGGCACGGCCCCGGTAAGCGGAGGGACTAACCCTATGGATCAGAATATGATCCCGAGATAATTAACGAGATTAACTATGTCCTAAGGTAATCCGTAAATTAATAAATGGTACGACTACTTATTAATCGCAATACCCGATCTTCGGCTAACTCAGTTATCAAGGCTACGGCCTATCGGCCATCATAGGGATGGAGCCTCAGAATAATCATGTCAGCCATTGCCAGCTCACACATTTCGATCTATAAATACTAAGCGAAGGAAACCTAGAAGGGGGAGCTTCTTCTTCTTCTTCACCACTACTCCCAAGAAAAGGGAAAGACACAACAGAACCGCTATGAGGGGCATAAAGCATATCATTGTAAGGCTCTGAACCTCTCCATGGAGAGGCAGACCAAATCGATCTCATCAATAAAAACCCTCTACATATTTCTCCTTACTTCTAATGATTAGCTCCTTTCTCATTTCTTTCATTTGGTCTTTTGATTTATTACGATCTGCTATGATTGGCCCTCGTTTATTTTAATTGTTTTACGCTTACAAAGTATACGATAACTTTGAGCTAAATAATGAGTCTTGTAACAAGTAACTTCACTAAATATAAATGATTTATAATTGTATTAACCAATTTAAAGTGAACTTTTACGCAATCAAGTACGAAAGGTTAACGTTTAAAGAGAAATTACTAGCGACGGGGCGGATTCAATGCATTAGCTGCGGATTCAATGCATTAGCTACAGTTCCCGTGAATCTAGTAGCTTTTGTTTAAATCTAATATCTGTATTGAAAAATTCATAAATGTATTAGAATATTTAACTTGGAACTCAACCCGTTAATTTAATTAATATTGTATTTTGAACTTAAATTTTTCAACCCAAAGAAATTAAAATTCTGAATCCCCTCTAACCAGCGAGAGATCGAAGCGTAGAGAAGATAAGAAAAAGTGTCCAAAAAGTGGGTTTGTATGGGGAGCATGACAGCCACGCCTTCCACGTACAACTTGTAGATGCTATAGCCATCAAACCAATTACCTAAACGCAAACACAAATTTTACCACTGAAACATCACCCACTTATTTCCAATCTCCTCCGTCTCCTCTTCTACTTCTTCTTTCTTCATTTAATCATTTCATCAAACAGCTCGTAGGCAAAGAAAGTAACAAAATTTAAAGGCAAAAAATATAAGAAATGGCCCTGCAAACACCCACTAGAATTCCAGCTACTCCTTTAGCTCCAAATGGTGGTAACAGTGGCCTTCGGCAGCCATCAAATCGTTTAGCTCTGAAATCTTCATTCTTTTCTCCATCTGTTCATCTGTTGCTCCCACCTCCACCATCGTCTCGTGCTGCTCCTGCTCCTGCCCCTAAGTTTTCTATGCGTGTTTCCTCCAAGCAAGCTTATATTTGCCGGGATTGCGGGTAATCTACTAATCAACCCCCTCTGTCTTGTTTCTACTTCTTCTTGAGTTGTTGTTGCCAATAGAGATGAAATTAGGATTTAGAGTTTGAATTCAAAGGCGTAGTCAAAATTTGAAATTTATAGGTTTGCGAGTTTAATTAGTGGATTTGTCCGAAGCAATAGCTGGCATTGTTACTCCGCCCCTGAGTGAATTTGATGTTAAAGTAAAAATATTGGGTTCAGTTGAACTTAAAAAACTAATCAGAAGAATCCTGCTTGATGCTTTTCATGGCATAATATTAGTACTAATCTATGCTTTGGGATGAATACGGTGCAGGTATATTTACAATGACAGGACTCCTTTCGAGAAACAACCTGACAAATACTTCTGTCCTGGTAAATACTCTCTTATATCATTGCATCTAACCTTATAGTACTTTCACTGTATAAATCCTGCATCTCCTGCCATTATCGTTCTTTGTGATTGTGCAAAAGTACTTAGGAAGCAGTCTTCATGGTAACAATTAGCTAGCAATATCTTGTGGTTTCGATTGAAATCAAAGTGAAATCTTATCCTCTTGAATAACTAGCGATACCATAGAAAATACGTTTCTACACTAATGTGGCTTTGTGGCCAACAAAACACTTCAATAAGATAGGAGTAATATTTATATGGAGTATAGACAACATAATCAACATAATTTGGTTGTTCAACATCGGATAAACTAAGAATTAAATAAGTCTAGCTCTGATACTATAGAAAGAAGAGGACCTTGGGCCTAATTATTTTTCCTATACCGAGATCAAATACATTACGAACGGTATAACTCTTAAAAGAGGAAGAAGGCGAGCTACAAGAAAAATTCCCACGGCTACCATGGTAGACTACAGTTCAACACCAGAGGCGGATTTAGGATTTAAGTTCTATGGGTTCAACCTGTAAGGGTTTTAGCATCAAACTTATTGTCTTTTTAAAATTATGAGTTCAAATTGCTATATATTATAATATTAATGAACTTTTACATATACATTTATGCTCCGCGTCAAAAGTACTGGGTTCAATTGAACTTGGTGCCGATACATTGCATCCGCCTCTCTTCAACACGAGAGAAGAGAACTCAACTCCTAAAGCTAGCTTATGAGCTGAGAATATATAAGGAGACCACCAGACTATAACACTCTGAAGTTTATGTCTCATTAGTTACTATAATGAATTGAGTATTCAAAAAAAAAGTTGTCTAAAGGTAGAAGTAGATATGAAAAGTTCAAAGAGATTAAATGAAATACTGATAGCGGACTAGAAATGGAAAAAGAAAAGAAAAAAGTCCAAATGGGAAGGAATACCTGTTAGCTCAACACTTTGTGACCTATCCATTATCCAGATGCAAACTTTAAAAGTTCATCAATTTACTTTTTTCAATCTTCTAGTTCCTCTTATAGGGCTTCTGTATGTGTTACAAGTTACAACTATACAGTAATAACCGTACCTAAATTTGCTGGGTTCGCTTTGTGATTGCAGTATGTGGAGCTCCTAAAAGAAGATTCAGGTCATATGAACCTAAAGTAACCAAAGATGCTAATTCCACAGAGGTTCGTAAGGCCAGGAAAGAACAGTTAAAAAGAGATGAGGCTATTGGGTAACTTCTTTTCCATCAATTTTTCACCTATTCTCTTTATTATCAGTTTTTGCTTCTCATTTGAACACAAATCAACATAATCTATGATGATTTTTCGCGTTGTAGGAATGCACTGCCTATTGCCATTGGAGTTGGAGTTGTTGCACTTGCTGCTTTATACTTCTACGTCAACAACAGTTCCTAGATTTTATTGGAGCAAAATGTCATCTGAAAAATATCATCTTCAGATTATCAGAGATCTAGGAGATTGTTAATTTTGTATTGAAGTTATACATACAATTGTTTATTCTATCCATTCATTCTCTAAATTCCACCTTTATAGAGATGGGAATATGTAATTTAGTCAATCACTTTGATCAATTTCTAACGCATTGTCATGGCCAGAGATGAAATTTTTTATGTGCAATAGCTGAAAATCTAAAGAAAGTAAATTATTGTAACATATATGGGGTAATATAAAACAAAAACATTAAAAGTGAAGGGTAATAGATTGAAAGACTTATAATAATGACATAAGATGTAAAACATGGTATGAGGACAACTAAATGCCGATTGAATTATATGAGATGGAATATGAAATTGTGTTATAGGAAAACCATATTTGCCTAGCAATTGGGTAGATGTTAAGATGACCAACATTTTTGTTTAGGAAAAATATTTTCTATCATACAAAACAATTAGTAGCAATTGTTTTTCGCATTGATTGGGACGTATGTTAAAGTGCTTTTTAGCTTATTTGACCAGCTTTTAATTCATTCAAACACCTCCCACTATGTCAACAATGGTAGGTCAACTAAAAGTAAGATTGAAGGAAAACAAAAATAAGTATTGCATGAAAAGTTGACCAATTTATGAGGTCTAAGAACAACATCAAGAATGAATTATTTGATACATGAAAATCCAACTAGACAAGACAAGAGGGTTGCTCTGATGTGGTAAGCAACCCCACTTCCAATCGAGAGGTTGTGAGTTCGAATCTCCCAAAGAGCAAGATGAGAAGGTTTTGGAGGAAAGGATGCCGAGTTTCTATTTGCAAACAACCTCTCTACCCAAATGTAGGGGTAAGCAAAGAAACATCCATAACTGCTCCCATGAGTCTACCCATTGAAACATCGGATCCTCTACTTCAAATGTCATTATATGCGCAATCATACCTGCACCAACCCAAATTTATGATACCAGATTTAATTTATTATAATACAGTATAATGACATCGTTTGTCCGGAAAAAAATTGCTGCTACAGAGAAATGCTATTATATAGAACATATAATATAAAAAATCAGTTCCAAAGAAAATTTAGCCATTATAGTAAAATGTTGTTAGAAAGGATGACTATTATAGAGAAGTGTCTGACAGTAGTAATGTCACACAATTACTTTTTAACATTAATATAATTACCTAAGTGAAATGTTGAGACTATTTTTTTGTCACGCTAGAATAATTGAATTTTACGTATATAACAGGAAAGTTAACTAAATTTCACCCGCTATAATGATAAAATCTTCCCATTAGATGACTTTACTGATATAGTAAGTACAGTTTTGTGACTTCAATTCAATTATTTTAACATGGCAAAAACTATTAACTTTAGTGTTAGTATACAATTCAGTGATAAAAATCGTGAAATTAACCAGACGATTCGAACACAGTCAGTTCAAATTGTGCTCTATAACCTAAATTTCAAAACAATACAGCAATAATTAATAATCAAATCAAAAAATGCAACCTTAATTTAAGCATTTACCTGTGAAGAAAGCCCAGTAAACAGGTCTCTTAGTAACAACATCCTCATAATACAAAATGAAATCAACTTTTTCCCATGCAGAGAAACCCATCCATATATAGCAACAACAACAACAACAACTATCTAGTATAGTCCCACAAAGTGGGGTCTGGGGAGGGTAATATGTAGACGAGCCTTACCCCTACCCGAAAGGCAGAGAAGCTGTTTCCAATCGACCCTCGGCTCAGTGAAGGAAAACAAAAACAAAACAAAAACAAAAAGCATTAGTAACTCCAGCAGAAAATAATTATCAAAACATAAGAAACATAAAGAAAATAGCATGCAATAATATCATACAGTAACTACCATAAATAACTACCATAAGGGAGACACAAGCCAAAACACAAATCATCTATGGATAGCCCTGCCAAGCTTCACCCAACCCTGGGTGAGGAGTACGAAAAGCTCTAGGAGCCCCTATCCTACAACCCTGATACTAGACCTCCAGACTTTCCTATCAAGGGTCATGTTCTCGGAAACCCGCATTCTAGCTATGTCATGCCTAATCACCTCTCCCCAATACTTCTTAGGCCTCCCTCTGCCTCGCTGAACGCCGACAATCGCCAGCCGCTCACAACTCCTCACCGGGGCATCAGGACTTCTCCTCTGCACATGCCCGACCACCTCAGCCTCGCTTCTCGCATCTTCTCATCCACCGGGGCCACCCCCACCTTCTCTCGAATAACTTCATTCTTAATCTTATCTAACCTGGTGAGCCCGCACATCCACCTGAGTATCCTCATCTCCGCAACCTTCATTCTCTGAACATGAGAGTTCTTCACGGGCCAGCATTCCGCCCCATACAACATTGCAGGTCTAACCACAGCTCTATAAAATTTTCCCTTGAGTTTATGTGAGACTTTCTTGTCACACAAGACTCCTGATGCAAGCCTCCACTTTGACCACCCCGCTCCTATACGATGAGTGACGTCCCCATCAATCTCTCCGTCTCCCTGAATCACCGACCCAAGATATCTGACACTGTCCCTCTTGGCGATGACCTGAGATCCAATCATCACGTCCCTGCCTACTTCGCTCGGCTCGGCGCTAAACTTGCACTCCAGGTATTCTGTCTTATATCTGCTTATTTTGAAACCTTTAGACTCGAGAGTCTGTCTCCATACGTCTAATCTTTCAATAACACAAACCCTCGTCTCATCTATCAAGACTATGTCATCAGCAAATAGCATACACCAAGGCACATCCCCTTGAATATGTCGGGTTAGAGCATCCATCACCAAGGCAAACAAGAGAGGGCTAAGCGCCGATCCATGATGGAGCCCCATAGCCACCGGAAAATGGTCTGAGTCGCCACCCACCTTCCTAACCCTAGTCTTAGCTCCATCGTACATGTCCTTGATTACTCTGATGTAGGCTTCCGGCACGCTCTTCGCCTCCAAGCACCTCCATAGCACCTCCCTTGGGACCTTGTCATATGCCTTCTCTAAGTCGATAAGCACCATGTGCAGGTCCTTCTTCTTATCCCTGAACTGCTCCACCAGCTGCCTGACAAGGTGGATAGCTTCTGTAGTGGAGCGACCCGGCATGAAACCGAACTGGTTTCCAGATATAGATGTCATCTCCCTCACCCTCGCCTCGATCACCCGCTCCCAGACCTTCATGGTGTGACTTATTAATTTGATACCCCTATAGTTGTTGCAGCACTAGATGTCCCCTTTTGTTCTTGTACAAGGGTACCACTGTACTCCACCTCCACTCATCCGGCATCCTGTTGGTCCTGAAGATCGCATTGAACAACCTGGAGAGCCACTCCACTCCTGACCTACCCATGCATTTCCATAACTCCACCGGGGTCTCGTCAGGCCCGGTTGCTCGACCCCTACTCATCTTACGCAAAGCCCCCATGACCTCCTCCGCCCTAATGTGCCTGCAGTACCCAAGGTCTCTATGTTGCTATGAATTCCCCAACTCCCCTAGCTCTATGTTACGATCCCCCTCCTCGTTAAGTAAATCTCGAAAGTACGCCTGCCACCTCTGCTTGACTTGAGACTCCCCCATCAGAACTCTACCATCCTCGCCCTTGATGCACCTAACTTGGTCAAGATCACGTGCCTTCCTTTCCCTTGCTTTAGCTAACCGGAATAACTTCCTGTCCCCGCCTCTCTCCCCTAGTTCCTCGTACATGCGACCAAACGCCGCGTTTTTAGCTTCCGTAACCGCCAGCTTTGCTTCTTTCCTCGCCACCTTGTAGATCTTCATGTTCGCTCTCCGTTCTTCCTCGCTTGTGCTCCCTGCCAACTTAGCAAACACCCCCTTCTTCACCTCCACTTTTCCTTTGACTACATCTTTCCACCACCAGTCACTCTGGTGTCTGCCTGATTAGCCCTTGGCTACCCCGAGCACGTCCCGTGCTACCTCCCTAACCAAGTTCGCCGTCTCTGACCACATAGCGTCTGCTTCCCCAAAACTTCTCCAAGCTCCGCCCTCAGCTAACCTCCTCTCCAACTCCTGTGCTTTCTCCTTAGTCAAAATACCCCATCTAATCCGTGGTTGTCCCCGAGCACCCCTCCTCTTCCTCTTCACCCAGAGACTGACATCCATCACTAGGAGTCTATGAAGAGTCGAAAGGGACTCTCACGTACCCTTGCAGTCCTTGCACATACCCCTATCTCTCCTTCTAAGGAGGATGTAATCAATCTGAGTCCTCGCCGCCGAACTCTTGAAGGTGACCAAATGCTCCTCCTTCTACTGAAATGTCGAGTTCGCAATCAAGAGCTCGGAAGCCCTGGCGAAATCAAGCGGTGAAGTGCCTCCTCCGTTCCTAACCCCAAAGCCGAAGCCACCCTGCACCTCACCATAATCACCAGCATCAGCCCCAATATGACCATTAAAGTCCCCTCCAATAACTAAGTTCTCAGATTGGTGAATACTACTCACCAGATCATCCAAGTCCTCTCAAAAGCGCCTCTTAGCCTCCTCGTCTAAGCCCGCTTGCGGCGCGTAAGTGCTGATGACGTTGAGGACGCAACCCCCAATAACCAACTTAATAGACATTAACCTATCATTCACTCGCCTAACCTCGACCACGGACTCCCTTAGATCCCTATCTACCAAGATGCCCACTCCATTCTTACCTCTCACGACCCCAGAATACCACAACTTAAACCCGTCTACATTCCTCGCCTTCGACCCTTTCCACCTAGTCTCCTGGACACATGCTATGTTAACCCTCTTCCTCTGAAGAATCTTCGCCAACTCAATGGACTTACCCGTTAGAGTGCCTATGTTCTATGACCCAATCCTTAATCTATGAGCATACGCTACCTCTTCCCACCCTTATCTCCCGCCCTACCCGCAGGACCACTCCCTGCCCCCCTACTCACCCCCGCCACCGCCCCCACCCCCCGAGGACATGACCATACGCTATCATCCCCCGCCGCGGCCACTATCTATCCAACCGACTATGGAGAATAGTGACGCACACACGCACTATAGCGGAATATGCAAAAGATGTAAACTAGATAGCAACAGAGAAAACCTCACACGGAATGCTAGCTAAAATACGTAAAAAGGTGTACAAAGTAAACAAGAGGGCGGGAGGTACCAACTCCAGGTGGAAAAACCTGAAAGTAGGCTATGATGCGCCCAAGGTCAACCGCTACCGACTCTTGCACGTCCCGGCCGGTGTTGCTTAGCTCTTCACTCCCAAATGCCTCAAACTGGCCTCACCGCAGAGACTAGTACCTGGGGAAGTTTTCCTGAAGCTTATCGGAACATGTAGTTCTATTGTGCCCTGCCGAAAGTCTGAACGGGAGTCGCCGAAGTACTGTAGCTTGCCGGAAATCCTCGCCGGAAAAATAAGGCACCTGTCCAAGAAAACAGAACACACCCACACACACCCACAAAAAGAAGAAGAGAGAATAGGCAGAAACGAGCAGGGGTCGCCGGAAAAATCGCCGGCGAAAAGCAAGAATTCAAAAAACCTCTAAACAGCAGTAAAGACAAACTTGAATAACCAAATAAAGGCGAAGTGAAAGCTGGAACTCAGCGAGAACCGAATTCAGTGTATTTAAGACTAACTAAGTCTCGTATCATCATTAGCTAATGGAAATCTTATGTCGATACTATAATCTAACTTTAAATAAGACTAGATATTCATAATAAACTAAATTTGCTTTAATTAAAATAACTCTCAAGCTATGAAATGATATTCTTAGACTAATATTACTAAGACAGAATATTAAAACCGTGAGATGATTTCTATATCAAATGATTTTCTAAATCGTGATTTTTATCATATGATAACAAACAAATAAATACAGCAATAAAGTTTTAGATCTAACCTTCTTGTGGGCAAAGAACTGTAGCTTCAACCTCGAATCTACTATCTCGTTATGAGCAGATCCGAACCTCAAGCCAAAGGAATTCGAGCACCTCTATCCCGGCGTAAGACGGAAGAGAATCTGAATACTTGAAATTTTTTCAGATCTCTTAGCTCTAGCTAAGAAGAGCAGCTTGGAATTATGCCGGTACAGAAACGACAGCGCACTCGAGCGGCGAAATCGAAAATCGAACGAGGAAAACTCCAAACTCAAGCAAACACCGTGATTTTTGATATCCCAAAAATTGAAATGAAAAAAAATGAAGAAACAGAAGCTTTGAACAGATCTCACACGAAATCCAAAATGAGAGTCGCGTTCTCTGTCAAAAAGCTTCAGAGCCACAAAAAATATTGTTCAAAAGCTTCAAATTTAATTTATTTATTTTTTCAATAAAATGCCTTGGGGTCCTATTTGAAATTACGTACAGATGAGAAAATGGAGGGCGTGGAAGAATTAAAATACGTTTTTAATGTAAATACCTGGAAAAGTGGGTCGACCGAACCAGAGAGATGGAACAAAGTGGAGAGTGGGAGACGAGAGAGACGACAAAGAGAGAGAACCAAAAATTCGAATTGAACAGAGCAAAAACTGAAAAATGTAGAGAGAGAGAATTCCCAATTGGTTTTGGATTATGTTGAAGTTCCTATCATTGGGATAATTGTACCACAAATCAACAACCTGAAGATTTCCTTTGGTGTTATTCTTGAAGAGAATCGAGTGGAATTGTTTCGGCCATGATGTAGGAATTGGGTCGCTGAATTTTGAAGCATTGATTAAAGTGAAGCAGAGAGAAGTTGTCGTTAGAAGGAGGAGGAGAGCGGAAATTGCAATAATTTTGACTGAAATCAACGTTTTTTGCTCTCTCTTTACTGGAAAGGCAGTGATGAAAGAAATTTTCTCTTTTGGTTGCCTTAAAACTTTGTTGAGCCCCATATCAAGAAAGAGAAAAGGACAACAAAAGCTTAAAAAGTGGAGAGATTTCTGTTGGGTAAGGGAGAGCAATACATAGATAAGGTAGCAATAATAACTAACGTAAAAAAGGGAAAATCACAATTATAAGTACGTAGCCGTTTACTCCATTTCATGTGTCTACCTCTACCATAGTTCAAGTTGAAACCAATACTTCAACAACAATAACAACAATCCAGTATAATCATATTTAGTGGGGTCTGGAGAGAATAGTATGTACGTAGATCTTCCCTCCAAGAACTTCCCACCTTGCTCTTGGGGAGACTCGAACTCACAACCTCTCGGTTGGAAGTGAGGGTTGCTTACCATCAGAGCAACCCCTCTTGTATTTGAAACCAATACTTCATCCGATTTAAAATAAGTGATCAATTTATTTTTGCACGTCCACTAAGAAACTACTAAAATCTATACAAAACTGCCCTTAATGATATATTTAATATGAGGGGTGAAAAAACTCACAATAAGTAACTTTTCACACGTCCATTAAAAAATACTAAATTCTATACAAAAATACCTAGTATGACAAAACTATCCTTAATTATATATTTAATGTGAGGAGTAAGAAAACTTTTTAGGGATATGTACATAGGGGTTATTTTGTAAAAATAAATTAAATTATTTCTTAATTATATAAACTAATGGTGCCCTGTGGCCCGGGCCTGAACCGGACCGGACGGGCCCGCGATCCTGATGGGCCTAATGGGCTTGGTGGGCCAGTCCTGGTGGTCCTAGGCCTGGTGTTACTTTTAGGCCCGTTACGGGCCGGTCCCCGTTCATTAGCCCGTGAGCACGGAACCGTTAGGCCCGGGACCGTCAGCCGGTCCTGGCGGGCCTAAAGGGGCCCAACGGCTATATTTTTTTTATAAAAAGTTTGTTTTAAAAATCAGCAACGGTCATATTTAAAATATAGCTGTTTGGGCTGAAAATATGGCCGTTTGGAAGTTTACAAAATAATCATTTGGCACCCAAACTTTAATTTAACCCCAAACTTTATATAATTATACTTTTTCCCATTTATCAACTATAAACACCCGCTCATTCTTTCATTTTTATTCACCAATTCATTAATCTCTCTCAATCTTTCTACTACAATTGCTTAATTTATTGTTGAATATTCGTAAAAAATTGTGAAGTTGTTGAATTGAAGTTTTCAAGTGTTCAACGATTTTCAATTTCAAGAAGTTGTTAGGAAATCCGCTAAACTCGTTTCAACTCTTACGTTTTAATAATATATTTTTGTGTGGTTTAGTTTGCATAATTATAATTAATATGACATTTTCTTTGAAAAAAATGTTTGGTAAAGGAAAAGGTAATATCGGTGAAAGTAGTGGCCATAATATTACCCTTCCCCGGCTCCCCGACCTAGAAAATATAAGCAAGTTGAAAGTAGTCGCCAACCTAGACGTCCTCCTCCTCCTCCCGTAATGCTAAATAGTGATCACCCTTATTTTTAATTTACCGATAGTGAATTTTTACATGATATTGCAGTAGGTGATAGATTAGATGATGAAATTATGAATGCTCTTTATCCTAATGAACCTATCTTAGAGGATAATGATGATGATGATGATGATGATGATGAAACCCAAGCACCAGATTTAGATGATACACCTACTAGTCCTGTTCACAACTCAAGTAATGCACCGGCCGACCCACCTGTAGAAACTCCAACTTTTAATAGACAACCTCCTAAACGTCAAGAAACATCATTAGTTTGGAATTTTTTTATTCAAGTAAGAGAACTAAATAAGGCTAAATGTAAAACTTGTGGGAAATTAGTGGTTCATAAATTTACTGGAGATCGTTGCGGCACGAGTAGTTTGACTAGGCACATAAAAACACACCCTAGAGATAAGGCTAGATTTTTGCAAATGCAAGCGCCGCAAGAGGGGACAAGTGTAGATTCTGCGGTTAACCCTAGTACAGGTTCAAATCTAGTTCAGCCAGGCATTAACACTGTCATCGGAGGTATTTTATATTACGATCCAAATAGAGATCGTGAAGAAATAGCAAACATGATTACTGTTATGTGCTTACCTTATAATTTTGCTTCTAATCCTAATTGGGTTCATTATATTAGAAGAGTTCTTAATCCTACTTATAAAGGTTGGCCTCGCGCAACAGATAAGGCCGATATTTATAATTCAAACATTAATATGAACAATATTTGCGCTATTTATTTACTCATATACCTAATCGGATTTCTATTACTACTGATATCGGTAAAAATGCTAATGATTGTGATTATCTAACTGTTACAAGTCATTGGATAGATGAGGACTGGCAATGCAAAAACGTATAATTACGTATAGAATAATTAATTCACGTCACACATGTAAGTTTATAGCTAACACTGTTTCAGATATTTGTATATATTTTTGCTTTAGCGATAAAATAATGGCAATTTCTATGGATAATGCTTCTAGTAACACTAGTGCTATAGGCATGCTTACAAAACACTAAATCCTGCATTTACTAATATTTTCCATGTTAGATGTATTTGTCATATTTATCATTTAATTGTCGGTGATGGTATGCGAATTTTAAACATAGAAATTGAAAAGGTTCGAATTGCTCTTAATTGGCTTTTTTATTCAAACCGTAGAACTAGACATAGAGAGTATTTTAAAAATTATGATGAATATGTCCTTAGAGAAAGAAGGGTTCATAAACCTTGCCCGACTAGATGTAATTGTATGTACGAAAGTTTAGTAGTTGCATATGAATATAGAAACCCAATTAATGCAACGTTTAATTCTCGGGTAGGTGGTGAGGATGATGATGAAATTCTTACTACCCAAGATTGGACGAATGTTAATTTTCTTTTAGATTTTTTAGAACATTTTCAAGTTGCTACAAATGCATTTTCTGGGTAATATTATCCTACTATTTCAAACTGTTTAATTTATATTGCCGCACTAGCAGATTTGTTTGTTGAATTTGGCGAGGGTGGGGATATTTATGAACTTGCTATAAATGAAATGAAACAAAAAATTTAAAAAAATCTTTTTCCTATCCTTCATATTTGTGGTGTTGTTGCAATGTTAAATCCTACAATGAAATTGGGAGGTCCTCATTTTTGGTATTCAAATATTTATAAGGCTTTAGATCTTTCAAACGAGAAAGTTGCTACACTTGCAGATGCAAAAGCATCAATTAAAATTAATGCTCAAACAGTTTATAATGCTTATCAGCTTGCCTTAGAGCATGCTAGGCCAAATATTCCAACCCCTACTTCGTCTAGCTCACAATCGTCTAAAAGAGCTGCGGGCTTAGCAACTCTTAAATCATGGACGGAGTTCCGGGGTTCTCAAGGTGATAATTATGATGAAACTTCACTTCTAAATGAGCTTCAAGTTTATTTGTCTCAGGGACTAGAAAAGGAGAATTCAGACGGCTCTTTTGATCTTTTGGAATGGTGGAAGTCAAGGAAAAAATATTTTTCGGTTCTTGCAAGGATGGCTCGGGATATTTTATCTATTCAAGCTTCAACTGTTGCATCGAAGAGCGCTTTCAGTCAAGCAAGACTGCAAATAGGTGATCATAGAGCGTCGATGAGGGATAGCTTGGAAAAATCGGTACTTTTTAGAGATTGGATCCGCGCGGAAAGAAGAAACTTTGGAATTGCAGAATCACAACCGGCGATAGATGAAGCTTATGAAGAAATGATAGCGGAACTTGCGGAGGATTCAGCTTCGCCCAGAAGTGGTGATGAAAAAGCTTCTTTTCCACCACCACCAACACAACCTCCTTCTAACCTTGACGGATTTATGAGATTTGTTAGAGATACAATGTAGATTATGATGTAACATGTACTTTGGCACATCTTCTTTTAGTTTTTTTTTCTTTTAATGGTGGTATTACTACTTTGTTGTGCTCATTCCATTGGGGGAAGGAAGACTAAGAAAGATATGTCATTTTGGGTAATAAAAATTATAAGGCATACCATTGAATATTTTTTTTTCTCAATATTTCTTTGTCTATATATATATATATATATATACTACAAGAAAATATATATGAGAATATATATACATAACATACAACCTAAACTACAAGAAAATATATAAGTAATAACATATATACATAAGATACAATATATATAAGAGAATATATATATATAAAAGATACAATACATATACTACAACAAAATATATAACTATATAAGTTATAATATATATACATAAGATACAATATATATACTACAAGAAAATATATAAGAGAATATATATACATAACATACAATATATTACAAGGAAATATATAAGGGAATATATATATATATATATATATATATATATATATATACATAACATACAATATATACTAATTACTACAATACAATATACAATGAATATATATTATATATATTATACTAATAACTAGTATATTATATAAATATATTCTATACTAGTATATTATATACTATATTAATAACTATTATACAAGATATTGCCTTAAACAAAAAAAATTACAAAAACTCCGCAAGGCCCACCAAATCCGGCCCGCTAAGCCCAGGACCACATGGACTTAGGCCCGTCACGGGCTGGTCTCACCCATTTAGCCCACGAAGCCTGTTTAGGCCCGGGCCCGGGACAACATACATCACTAATAGAAACAGACACTTATTTTGGATCAAAATCAAAAAGTAAATTGGTCACTTATTGTGAACCGGAGGGAGTAACGCTTAAGACTTTTTTTATAATCCCATCTTTGTGAACATCTGTTTATTAGTTATTCTAAGAAAATATAAGATAGTGAGCACTGAAATAAAAGGCAGGCAAAATGGAATAATCCTAAGGCGTATCCGCCAAATTTTTAAAGATAATTCAGCTCGTGCAATTTTTTCAAAAGCCAACGTCCAAATCACATCGAAAATCATGTCAAAAGAACACAAACGAACATCGGCCCTGAAGAAGAAGAAGAATGCTATCCAATCTCTTTTATTGGGAACATAAACAAAAAAGTAATCGAGGATAACACACAGCATCTATCAGCACATTACTGAGGCCTTATTGCAACGGATATAAGATGCTATATTTATTCATACACATGCATAGAAATTAAGTTCCTTTACAAAACTATAGATTAGATGTTCTTCGACACATCCCAGCAGAAAAAGGGATCTACTGATTTCCAGCAATAGGCGCATCTCGACCTCTCTTGATATCATCCCATCCTCTAACCCAAGGTTTTCCTGGAACAGCCCGAGTCTCGGGGGAAGCATGTTTGTCAAGGTTGTTCATAACCTTTTCACGCACAGCAGAAAACACCTACAGCCCAAGTACTGATCAGATTAAATAAACATCCAAACAAAACCAATAAGATAAAGCAGCAATTCTATATTGGTTCAGGGCTCACTGGATTAGTGCTTATTGCATCTGGGGGTTGCTCCTGACCAGTCAGCCACTTCCACAAATCCGGATTCTCCTACGGGCATAAATAGGATAAACTGAATAAGAAGGCTCGAGTTCATCTTCACAAAGGAAAAATTGCTTGTTACGACCGTTCTACTGCATCTAAACATATTACCTGTGTTTCTTTTTCCTTCATTATTTTGTTTGGGCGGGGGGTTGAGATAGATTAGCTCATGGCAAAGGATCAAACGCCCACATTTGACAGAATCACAGAGAGAAAATAATGTAAACATTGCAAACAGTAGTTTTGAACTAAGTCTGAGCATCTGTACATCCTAATAATCGCTAACTCGAGTCAATGTGGTGCATATTGCTGAACAACATACAGGAAGCCAACAGCTTCACAGCATTGCTCACATTATTTGATCTTTGAGTTGTAAACCCACTACTAGCTCAACACATAGTCCCACCATCCAACCTCTTCCTATATGTTTTTTTCCCTTCTCCCCTTTGCACGCTTTAATTAGCTAATTTTACACTCCATAAATTTTTGTTTTTCCTTTTCCTAGCATATTTGCGAGTTCTCCGTGAGAGGCAATCTAAATTTGGCACCAAGTCTCAAAACTAAGTCTGAACTCGCACATCTTACTAACCAATGCATAAATGCTATAGCACAATATTTTACTCTCTCTTAATTTGGGGAGGGCTAGCAGAGTATGTAACGCAAAAGAGGTGAATACTCATACGGTGCAGTATTTTCCTTCGTAAGCAATAGTAATTAAAAAGATTAAGCCCAATGCTGACCTAGCATTAAAAGTACCAGAATACAGGGCTCAAAGCATTGAATGTCATTCAGATGAGTCATCATGAATCAGTTCAGATTAAATTAAAACACTGGTCTCTAGTTCTGAGCTTAAAACATCAACTCCCAGTACTGGAAATATTCATATATCTGAAGTACATGGCAGAATAGATTTATACAGGGCAGAGCTGGCTGTCAAACTAAAGCACCAAGAAGCAAGACAACCCATGTTAGCTGGTAGCCCAAGGCATTAGCTCAACCGTCAAGGATCTAAAGGGCATCAGCATTACTATGCTCCTCCTAATCCCTGAAGCCAAGCTTACCGCTCTTCCCACTCCCCACCCCCCTCCACTCAATTTTTTTTTAAAAAAAAGGAATGAAAAGGGAGGAATAGGTGCCATACGAACAAAAAGAGGCGCACAACCTGGAAAATCGTCTATGCTACACTTCATCAAACCACTAAACATATGCTTTAACAGCTAGTTAACAAAAAATGGGAACTATACAAATGCTAATCAATGTACATCCCTCAATCACAATAAAAATCATAACCCCACAAAGTTTATCACTCATTAGATATAAAATCCAAATCAAGAAAATTGTAAACCACCAATACCAGCATAGAGCAGATGCAACTCTTATTGTCTATTACCAGTATCCATTACTAGTTTGTTACAGAGTGCTTTGCTTATGAATTAATTCACTAGTCAGTTGTCTCTCTGTGCTTTCATGAAATTTTCTTGCATTTTCTAAGTATCCATGAACACCTTTCTGTCACAAATGCTCAGATAATCATAGACCTGACTATCCTTATCACTCATCCTAATTCGATGAAACCATGCAAGAAAAGTGGAGACCCCCCAAAAAAGAAGCTTGAGGCAGAAGTTGTGATTTGTGTTAACAAGTTGCAGGATTCAACATGGGCTTTTCTTAATAAATATTACATAGGGGGCTGGAAAAGGGAAAGGGTACAGTTGCAATTGAAGCCACACCCTTGAGAGTAAACTCCCACTGGTACCACTAGGCTATAAGTCTTGGTTAACATGTAGCTTATTCTTTGAGTTCGAATTGAGCCATTGCTGATTCAAGTCAAAAAAAGTTAGCAACGGCAAATCGATGCTATTGCGCATCTATTGTCAGATGACTTTTCATGCCTTTTTCTCTTTTTGTTGGTATTAAGAACAGTCATTGAAAATCCTATCATCTTAGTGAAACATTGGGGTTAATGTTTGGAAGATGTCATATAATAATATAATGGTCAAAGAATTGTTGGCAAAATAATATTGTATTTCAAAAGGTTTAGAACAATTGTCATTCATGTACAAAGGAAATTTTACGAATGTCTTAGCATGGAGAGGTGTAGAGGATAAGCGTCTTTGCATCTAGATGTGCTCATCCATTTATGAGATCTTTAAATAAACGGCAAAAGCTGTTGAATAAGTGGCGAACAAGATTAGCCACGTTGCTAACAAGAATGGATGCACATAATAAAGGCTATAAATAACCATCATTAACTCATCACCGGACACCAAAAGACTACCCTTAATGATAAGCAATCATACAAGCCTCTTAGCTACTCTCATCCAATTTCTTTCATTGCGCCGTTTTCTTCTACAATATTCTCCTTTATTGTTCCAAACTTGCTAGTTTATTATTTAATTTTTGCTATTTTTTTTTCCTCTAATAATAATAAGAGAAAGAATTGTTTAATCCTGGAAAACTTTTAGGCAAAATGGCTTCCTGGCCACTTAAACTTGTAGGGCTTTTGAAAGCCGATACACAAACTTTGAGTTTTTCCATTTGAACACTCGAACTCATAATTCCCTTAACTAATAAACACATCAGACCCTTGAGCCTATGCGCGTGTATTACACATACACAGACGTGTCTATCCAATCAGCAATTGATCAATCCAAAACTACGACCCCACCCAACAAATGACATGTGTAATTTTTAAATAAAAATTGCCACCTATATTTATATTTTAAAAATAAAAATAAATACAATAAAAAAGAGAACACTTAAACCCTTCCAGCTTCTTCTTCCCCTTCCCCGTTCTTTCCCATCCCCCCCCCCCCCCACACACACACCTGCAACTCTTTCGTCTACTTCCATATTAGCACTCCCTTCCTAGGTTCTTCTTCGTCTTCTCCTCTCTTTATTTTTTTCTAGCTAGGTAGATTGCAGGAGAAATTTTCCGAGCAACATTGTCGCAGAATTTGTTTCTTCAAAGTTGTGAGAATTAATTTATTGCAATGGCCAATTGGCGTGACCTCCTCAGCAGCAGGAATCGATTTGCATTGCTCTTGGGTGATTTGGACCACAGGAATGCCATCTCCAACCAACTGAAACTGCCGGAAAGTTGCAGCGAAATGAACAAGGCGAATGCCATCTCCGACCCAGAATTGAAGAATGCCATCTCCGACCCAAAATTGAACAAGGAGAAATGATTATTTTGAGTTACTGGTGCTTAATTAGCAACAACTCACGAAAAAACAAGGCAAAATGATTATTTCGAGTTAGCTGTGAGTCCGCAAAGACCGCTGAGAAGCTGCTATTGGCGGCTAGATACAGTCCGCATCTTACTGAACAGTTCAAAACTGTGGTGGATGTGATGGTTGATACAACTACAGATTTGCAGGTTAAATTGTTGGAAGAAAACAATAATACTTGTGTGAAAGTACTGGAAGAAAAGGAGATTCACCAAGAGAGGATCTCCCAACTGAAGCCTGATCTAGAAGCGTCAAATGATCTTTGCAATGAGATGAAGCTTAAGTTAGAGGATTATCAGGCAAAGAGGATAATATCAGGGAGAAAGAAGCTGAAGTTCTGTCTTTTAATTCTAAAAATGGAGGAAGGGGGTATTTTAGAAGAAATGAATAAGAACACAATTAAAGACAACACATTTTGTAATGTTGGGCGTTGAGAAGGGTGTTTTCACGCTCCAGTGCGTCGTGTTCCTCACGCGGGCTGCTAATTAGGACCGACTAACGCCACATAGGCATGGTCAATGGTCAAATGTGTTTATTAGTTAAGAAAAAAACGAGTTCTAGTGTTCAAATGGGAATATAGAAAGTTCATGTATCGGCTTTAAAAAACCCGACAAGTTTAAGTGGCCAGGAAACCATTTTGCCAAACTTTTATATTGCTGAAATAGTTTTTTTTTTTAGGACAATAAAGGCTAACTTTTTTGGTGTCTTGCTAATGAAGTGATGACGGCTATTATAGCCATGATTGCATGCCTTCATTCTTGTGCTTGTTAGCAACGTGGCTAACCTTGTTTGTCACATATTCAAAGGCTTTTGCCACTTTTTCAAACACCTCATAAAATAGATGCATATATGATGCCACATTTAGATGTAAAGACACTTACTCTACAAGATCCCTATTTGTTTCCTTTATTGTTCCAAACTTGTTGGTTTCATATATAATTTTTTGTTGTTCCTGCTCACTCTAATAATAAGAGGTAGGCTTATTTACTTGAAAACTTTCACACTGCTGGAATAAGTTTTTTACCTGCTCCCTCTAATAATAAGAGGTAGGCTTATTTAATTGAAAACTTTCACACTGCTGGAATAAGTTTTTTACCTGCTCCCTCTAATAATAAGAGGTAGGCTTATTTAATTGAAAACTTTCACACTGCTGGAATAAGTTTTTTAGGACATCGCCTAGCATAACTTAAGCCAATTCATGTATCAGCTTTTTATTTTCCCTAAATTATTCACCTGGGATACTTGATACCTCCTAAACCCCAAAAGAAAAAAGGAAAACAACATAATAAGATCCTATAACGAACTAGAGCAGCAAAAGACATAATCTCTAATTATCGACATACAAAATGGTAAAATCCAAAGGGAAAATGAAAAAGAAAAAAAGAATTACTCCTATAATAAAAAACGAAAAAAATTACCAGGTCAAGGACATAAACAAGGGACTTAATTCCATTTTCGTCCATTGATTGTATATGTTCCTCTACCCATTTGCCAAGAATGAGGTCCAACTCCAGGTACCCTCTCTGTTTGCTGCGATAAATAAGCCTACATCCATACAAAATAAAACCACCAACGGCATATTATGAACCCGCCGGTGGACTAAATAGCCCAACATGTCACATAGTAAAAACTTAAAATCACCTGTTAAATAAACGTCTTTTGCTCTCTTCATTGGAGAGATCAATATAATTCACCGATGAAGCCTCGTTGGAAGAAAGGAAACGCGAAAATGTTCCAGCCAAAGGCCTAAACAAGCAAATATTAAATTAAAAAATTACAGATAACAGGTAAAGTGAGTAAGAATGTTAGATTTTTCAAACCTGTAAAGATTATGAGATAGGAGCGTGGAGGTTGCAACAGATGACCTGTTAGAGGAATTGAGGATCCGATGAATGCTGAAGAGAAGTGGCCTTCTTAAATTCGCCATTCTTTACCTCTTACAACTACAGTTGTTTTGAGAATCAAACCTCAAATCACACTTTGGTTGAGAAGAAGATGGTATTCGGTTTGGAATTTAAGTCGGAAAGGCGGTCTGCCTAACTAATACGGTGCGTGGCCTTTAGGCGTCCACTTGAAACCCGCTTGTGAGCTTTTAACTGGGCCGGATGCTTTATTTCGTAGTGGGATTGTTTAATATACGTCCCATATAACAAACCTTTTAGCATTTATTACATTTAAGTATATCATGTTTCAATTTATGTATCAAAATTTAATTTTAAGATTTAATTATCAATAATTTATTAGGAACTTGATTTGTAGAACAAAATATTTTCATATCTTTTTTCCCCAATTATATACTTATTAATTATAGCATGAATAGCTCTACTTCTTCGACCAATAACTTCTTTATATATATAATTCGTTTAGATTTAATTGAGACTTATTGTTATTGTATTGCAACTATCATCAATAGGAATCTTTAGTTCGATCATAAAATTATGCAGTGATTATAATACGAAAAATTAATAATTGTTAAATTATTATTATTTTTTTGCAGATATTTGAGTCATCTCCTAATTTAAAATGGTTTATACAGAAAATAATATAAATTATTCCTAATTTATCATTGTCTTTATAGTAAATAAAAAATAAAAATGAAACCAAAGTGTTCCGGTCTCTTATACATGTTTTATTCTCGTAAAGCTAATGTATAAGACTATAAATTTATTCTCGTAAAGCTAATGTTTTAGTCAATTGTAGTTAAATATAGTTAAGGTTATATGAAGTGTTTCCGGTAAATTTTTAAAATGTAGTCAAATGTAGGTAAATGTAGTTAAGGTTATATGCATTGTTTCCAGTGAGTTTTTAAAATATAGTCAAATGTAGTCAATTGTAGTTAAATGTAGTTAAGGTTATATGAAGTGTTTCCAGTGAATTTTTAAAATGTAGTCAAATGTAGGTAAATGTAGTTAATTGTAGTTATTTGTAGTTAATCATGGACAAAATCACATATATTTGGTACAAAATCAAAGAGTAATTAGGAGCCATAAATACATGAGTTATTTTAGGATACAATTCATTTAACATAGATTTGAGCCTCAATAAAAGACGTTATTTTAGGAGGCAACATCTGGAAAGATTCCGTTTGGTACATATTGTGTAACAAGGATATCGCTTATGTTGCCTTGTTCTATCAAAGGATATTCATAAAGCATTTGATCTTTAGATCTCGGGTTAAAATCTTGACAGCCTGAAGGCGGCCATAACAATTGCTTTTTCACGATTTTTGAAGCTGGTTGTTTTACCTCGGTCATAAAAAATATTGACTATAAAAAAATTTCCTCATCTAAAAATTTTTTACAAATAAACTACAAATCAGTTTACGTGTGTATAAAGCAGTATTGTCTTTAAGGGTATCTACAATATTACTACATTTATACTACAATTAAAGTACAATCTATGCTGAAAAAAATATTGACTACAAAATTTTCTCTTCATCTACAAATTTTCTACAAAACACCTACAAAATAAACTACAAATCAATTTACGTATGTATAAAGCAGTACTATTTTTAAGGGTATCTACAAAATTACTACATTTATAATACAGTTAAACTATAACCTATGTTGAAAAAAACTATAACCTATATTGAAAAAATCTATGATGAAAAAAACATTCATCATAGATCATCATTGCAATCTTCAAGAGTCCAACCATAACTCCGAGGCGTAGCGGAAAGCATTGAAGTCAGCAATGCAGAAGCAGCGGCCATGTGATAAGGAAGCATTGTTTCCACTGCACATCTCATTTCAACAGGCGCCCTGAAAATGCGAACACTGAGGGTTTTTTGAGTGGGGAGGCGAAAGGGAGAAGGAGAGGCCTTAGGCTTGGCAGCGACGGCAAATCTCGTGGCGGTGGTTCTGGCGGAGGAAGTGGCGGAGCGGAGGACGAACTTGGCGGCGAAAGTGGCCATGCTGCGGATCACAAGGGCTCTGAGAGAAAGATGAGATGAGATTCGACCGGCAAGAAAGGATTTACTAATAGTTTTATGGGATTTTTAAGAAAGTATGATTAATAAATTATGAGCATTTAATATGTTACCTTAACTGATTTGGCATTTATTTGGTAGAAAATCAAAGATTAATTAGAAGCCATAAAGATAGGCGTTATTTTAGGCTACACTTTATTAAGAATCGTTTTTAGCCTTAATTATCTAGCGTTAATTTATGATGGAAAATCAGCAAATATTCCGTTTGGTATATATTATGTAACAAAAACATGGGATATGAGGGTAATAAACAAACAATGCACAATAATGGTAGTAAGGTTTGTTATATGGGATGTATAGGTAAAAATCCCTTTCGTAATCTCTATAAAGGCCCGGCTCGGTTCGTTTTACAAAGAATCGATTTGAGTAGAAATGGCGTGGATTGTTACTTTTTAATATTATATTTAGTGTTTATTCAATATTTTTAATGCTGAACAAAAATAATTATTATTTTATTAAAATTATTTTTAATAAGTGATGTAAATATTAAGGATATATGTTCTTAACATTTACACTTATACATAAAGTTAAGGATATTATGTCCTTAATATTTACACTGCACATATGAAGTTAAGGACATGATATCCTAAAGTTTAACAAGAAAGGTGCAAGTACAGGACACTTTATCCTTAATATTTACACAACATTCATAAAGTTAAGAACATCATGTCCTTAATATTTACACAGCACTTATGTCTAGCACGAGGTATTTTAGTTTGAGCGCGTAAAAATTTATTACATACTGACTAAAGAGTAAATATATTTTACACAATAATTAAAAAGTAAAGACATCTCTAAATAGTAGCTAAATGTCCACTTCCCTCGATTTGACTTGGCTCACCTTCGATCAAACTAGATCAATGCAGGCTCAATTTAAGTATTGGTTCGACTTCCCTTAAACTCGATTATTAAATAGAAGATTAGTTAATTAAATTAAAGAATTTACTTTTGTCGTCATAATGATTACTATGATAAAACTGTGTCCTTCTTCGTCTGACATAATTAAATATTTAATCAATTGTAACTTAAGCTATTTTATAGTGGCATGTTATAGTTTTAAATTAAGAATTCAGATTATAAATGAAGTTAAGACAATTTTTTTTGTCTTTAAAATTCTCAATTTTATGTTTTAAACTTAATTTAATTGCTTTCCAATTTAGTTTCTAATTTAAACTAATAATTGATATAATCCAATAGTATTTGAATTCAACTATAAACTTAAATTATGAGTTCTCTTTATAAAAAAATTTAGTTATATTGTGAATACATTTTTTTTTTCAAAATTGTGTCAACGCATGAGGAAAAAGAACATTAAAAAGGACCTCCAGTTATAAATTTTTTTCCACGGAAATTGGTAAGATACTAGAAACCCTTTGTTTGACCAAAAAGTGTATGAGCCTTTTGTTAAACTAATTAAATAAATGATAATGGATAAATTCTAGTTAAATATAATAAATTTTAGATCCAAGATTGATGGATGGCATGGTCTAAAAACCGCATTCGAAGCTATTAAATGCCTAAAGGATATTTAATGATATTGTTATAGATGAATGAGAGGATAAAGATAAGATATAATAAATGACAATAACTGTAAATACAGGGAGTAAGTCACCCAAATATATAACGAGGTGGATGATTCTTTCTCTGGCAATGATGTAAGATAACCAAACGTGGGAATATCAAATACTTTATCGGATCTGATGTGGAAAAGCTTGAGATAAAACAGCAAATCCAATCTTATGTAAAGATAATATTTGTAGTTACTTGAGAATCAACTTTTCTAGAGAGAGCTTATCAAGATAGAAAATTAGATACCCATTCTTTCTCTCTCTATTCCTACTTATATGGGACATACCCCTTACTTACTGAAAGTAATATTACTTTGAATATTCCTTTAAAATATCTTATTGCTAAACTAGTCGTTTTAGCCGGTCTGAATGATCGACCTCGACATTGGTTGCTCGGCTCACCAGCGTCGCTTCTTAGCATGATCTCTGCCTAATTGATTCTTGATTTTCTTATTTCAGGCAACGTCCCCTTGATCAGATTTTGACCCATACAATTAGTCCCTCCGCCCGTCGGGATTATTTTTGGAAGAGCTAGGTGGGAGGACTTCGCCAGTTGCAATTTTAAAAAAATCTAAACACGTTGGCCGAGGAGTGGCCCTTTTATGGCGAGGTGATGACATTGCGTATCAAGAGCCACATTTGACCGTTACGTCAGTTCGCAATAACATCATTCATCGTGCGTTATTATGGTTCATGTTCCCAATACGTTACATCGTTTCTCGCGTCTCTTCCATTTCAAAATTAATGAGGTGACATTTGGGCTTTCTCATTCAAAGTGCCCATATTCTTATAAACTGGGATGAGTATTTCTCATTTGAGCGGTTGCATTTCTAGAGCTCTTGAAACCCCAATTTCTTCTTTACATTTCCTGCGTGTGTATTTTCTTTCTCCTTTTAGCGTTTTCTGCCACTGTCATCTTCTTCACTTTTGCATTTTCTTTTAGCATATAAGAAAAAATGGCTAGTGCTTCCTCTGATCCTGTAACTTTGACTGTAAATATGCCTCCTCTTGAAGAAGGAACAGCCATGGTAGAAGAGGAGAATTTTTTCACCGTGGATGAGATAATTTCACGTTGTGGGAAGGCCGGGTCAGACTTCAAGAACCCACTTGAGGGTGAACCTGAATGTTACACCCAACATTATTAAATTATGGTGATGTTAAGTTTCGTAATATTAAGTTACGACGATGTTGCACCCTGAAGTAATGTACGTTAAAATTTCGTTTTCATTTAACTGATGTAAGACTCGGGGATGAGAGCATCTAAATGTTAATATACTTACGCTTTTTATAACAAGCAATAAATAAGTGTTATGACGAATAAGAGGGTACAAAGATTAAAGAAAACGAGTTTCTTTAAAAGTGATCAATTTAAAATAAAATATGGGTCGAACGATAATATCCGATAATTATGAACTAGTACCGTGCAAGGTACCATATGACCACGGTAGTATAATATATAAAGTATATATGAAGTATATTAAAATAAATAGAATTTTAAGTAAATTCGAGATAATTTTTAAACTACGGATAATTAATTAATTACCGGATAATCAATTAATTACCAAAAAATAAAATATTAATTAATTAGTTATGGGATAGCATTAAATTTTCCACCCCACCACGCGGCAACTCTTGCCATTTAACCAAATGACTCATTAGTCATTTGGTATTATTAGTCACATCAAGGAAAAATGTTGCATATTTTATAGAGAGATTGGACACTAATAAAGCTCTTACTATAGCTATAACAGAATGTTCTAAATTGGGAATAAATAAAAGAACTACATTTCATTGAATGATATCATTCAAAAGTTTCTAGCAGAATGAATTTACAATTGATCATTAAAATGGTCTAAGAAGGTATAGTAAAATACCGTTACGATAGAACTGTTCAGTTGGTTTGCGATGTTGCCTGAAAGAACTTTCAATTGGTGATTTCCTTTCAATGAATATAAATCTAAGAAGAGGTTGAAATCACCAATTAATGCCGACAATACTTCCTCATTTTCAAAATCAAAATCAAATTGCTGAAAGTCATGTTCCTCAGACATAATCTTCAAAACATTCTTTTACAAATTTAGCAGAAGGAAGGGAGGAGAAGACTGTAGAAGTAATCAAAGTGGGGCATTCAATATTACTGCTATTTACTAGAGATGAGGAATTCGTAGTGTTTGAAGGAAAGACCGAACCAACGTACAAGACCAAATGTAAATACTTTTTTTTATAACTTTTTGGACTAAAAATCCAGATTATAATATGAGTGATAGGACTGCCTCAACAGTCTACACTTACGACAGGTATGTTAAGGCTAAGTTCTTCTTTCATTTAGCATGATCTCGTCATTTTATTTATATCCTGAATTTATGTATATTTTGCTAGTCTTGCAAGTTGCGTATATTTTTCTAGTGTTGTACGTTATAATATTTTCCTTATCGGAACTTTATATTCAGTTGAGTATTTTCTTCTTCCGGTCAAGAGAGTATAGAATTTATATATATATACAGTATTAAAAGTATTTTTATTACCGTCGAGTTGTAATCGATGGGCAGGGCCCTATTGAACAACCTTTGATCAGATGATAAGTTATATGACGATCCTACTGTGGCCGAGCACTTAGAGCAAGCCCAGTTGGTCGATATACAGAGGCTAATATGGCCGAATGCTTATGAGCGAGCATACTACGATAGAGAAAAAATATTATGTATACCGAGCCTTATAGGGCCGGACATCTATTTTACTTACTATATTAAGAGAATTGAGTTAGTATTAGCAGGTAAGAATATCTTCGGATTATCTTTGACTTTCAGCCACTTGCAATTATTAGATTATCAGTTCAGTTTTAGTTTTCAGTATATTGTCTTACATACTTAGTACATTACGTACTGACGTCCCTTTTCTGGGGGCACTGCATTTCATGCTTGCATGTCAGATAGAAAGACGAGTAGGCCTCTTCAATAAGTGTTGCCCGAGTTCAGCTTGATCGGTAAGCTCCATGCCTTTCGGAGTTTCCGGGTCTAGAGCCTTATGCACATCTTGTATATATACATATACATGTTATGAGTAGGTCGGAGAGCCGTTCCGATCACAGTATATCCATTAGTAGAGGTTTGTCGACATATCTTGTCAGTTAGTGTATTATGTTAGGCTTCCAGGCCTTATATGTATATTTTGTTGGTTTGTCAGTTGTAATAAATATGATGGCCTTGTCGGCCAAGTTTTATGCTGATATGTAGTCAGCATTCACTGTCGTCCTACCATGTGGCCCATGACCAAAAGTATTACATCATATGTTCAGAGTCCCTTAATTGCAAGTTGGTACGCAAGGACATGTGAGGCACCGGGTGTCAGTCTCACCCCCCAAGTTCGGTACATGACACCGAACCCGTCATTTTTGAGATGGATGTGGTGGCGATTGCTGCATTTAGAGCTAAGTGACAAATTCCAGCCCACATCGGACTTATCCCTGCTGGTAGTGATGTAGTGCAAGTACATCACCTAGAGTACTGAGCATTTTATGCGTACTCGTTCATTGTCGGCTATACAGTTTCTCTTCCCTTCCTTGGTGGAGGATTTTTGTCGTTTTTACGGTGTGTTCCCGGCTCAGCTCTCTTCATACATATACAATATTTTCCTTATGCTCATCAAGTACGCGGAGCTGACTAATCGTGGTATTTCTCTATGTCATCTGCTTTACCTTTTTGCCCTAAGTTTGCATAGGGGCATGATGATTCACATATGCCACCGCATAACCAAGGGGTTGGTGGTGAAGATGAATGATAAAACTAATTACTGTTTTGGGCAAAATTTCTTCTACGTGAAAACATAACACGTGGTATCGGAACCAAGTTGATTCCCGAGGAATGGAACTTTGCTCGTAAGTGTTTCTCCCATATGATTTGTTGTTTATTTTTGGGGATCTGATCGTTCTCCTTCTCTTTTTGCACCCAAGGGGGATCCTTCTTTGCCAGTCGTTGACATTCACGATTGGATGAGTCAGATTTTGCCTCACACTGTGGGGATTCGCGAGTGGTCGCAAATTAATGAGAGGTTTGGGCATAGGCCTACGGCCGGTGAGTCACCTTACTTTGACTTTAACAGTTTTGACCTTTATATCATTATTTCTGTCATATTTCTTATTTATCTTTCTTTGTTGGTAGGTCGGAGGGCTTCAAGTAGGCGAGGGATCGTACGCCTGCTTTTCGCAAATCGGGTATTTCGGCCTGGCCTGTACTCGTTGTGGTTGCAAGTGAGCCTGCTCAGACCGTTGTTATTCCTCATACCCCTGCCTCGCACGATCCTTGTCGGTGTTGCCTCACTAGCAGCGATTCCGGCTTCTACAGTGTTTCACTTAGTCGATGAGTCAGATCAAGGCGAGGGAGAAGAGGCTATGCTGAAAAAGAGAAGGATAGAAGTTGATGGAAGACTATTTGAGGAGGAGTCAGTGGAGGGCAAACCTGATTTGAACACGGTTGAATTGAGGTTTGGTACGGCCTCAGATATAGAGACCGGGCCTCCTTCGAACGTGGAGATCACCTCCGTGGAAGAAGGGGAGAAACCAGAAGCAGTTGTGATCATTTTGAGAAGTGATCCTTCGACGTCAAGGCAGACTAACATTCCTTCTTCGGCTGAGGAAAGGGAAAAGAGTGTGATCGTCGATGATTATGAATCTGGCTTTGATGTCGACCCCGAGGAAGCGAGGATATTTGACAAAGGTCTTACTCGGGCGGATGTGAGAACTGATGGGTCCTCTCGCTCGATCGTAATCCTTTTGGACTGCAATTTGTTGTAGGATACAATGTGCACGGTCCCCGCATTTTCCTCTCTTTGTTATGCCACTGAAAACAGGGCCCTTCAGGCGCTCTGTGATTCCGACTTTTCACTAGGCATATCTAGTATCGCTTTGAAGGTGAGTTTCTTTAGTCATTTCTGCAATTTTGCTTCTTTTTCCTCTTTCTACCTGTTTTAATTTTCTTCTTATTCTCTTTTATTTTTCTTAAGACTTTGATTTTGGAGATCGAGAGTGTCAGCTAAGAAGAGAGGCGGAAGATTGTTTTTCAGAAGATGGTTTCAAAGTACGTCCATTATCGTGACAAGTACCTTAAGATGCGTGCACGGTTTAGAGTAGGTGTAATCTTTAGGCCCTAGAGACGAATTTGGTCAGAAGGACGAGGAGCTTGTGCGAACTATTGGTAGATATAGTGAGCTCGAGGAGTTTCTTAGGGCCAAGGACGACGAGCTCGAGGTGAACAAGGGCGTCGTGGCCGAGTGCGTCGACCTTTAAGTGCATGTGGCGACCTTGAGGGCTGAGCTTCACCAAAGCACAATTAAAGTTGCCGCTTTGCGGGGTGACTTGGCTGAGAAGGTGGCAGAGTCGGTGTGGGGCGAGGAGGCTCTAGCAGTGGCTTTGACAAATGTGACACGTTAGAGAGCGCTATCCACGTCCTTAGGTCTGAACGTGCAACCGATGCGGAGACAGCCGCACTAAGGGAGACATGGCTTTATGAGCGAATTGGTGGCCTGAGAATGAAGTTTTGAGCCTAAGTGAGCAAGTCGTCGTACTTGAGGCTGAGAAGGCACAGTTGTTAGTTCGCCCTTCTTCCTATCATGTTTCCACTTTCCCCGATGTTCCTCGTGAATTATACGAGATGTGGATCCATGCTGAGGAAAAGTTGGACATATATAGGAACTTGATGGCGGCGGGAAAGGTTCCTGAGGCCGACTTCAAAGAAGCACGTGCCAAGGCATGTGATGCCAGGCTTGCCTATGGTTATGACCCCGCCACGTCGAGGAACGATGATGATAAAGAGAACTTGGACGGGTGTACATGTGATCCTTAGTACGATGATGAGTATGCTGATGGCGCGGGTAAAGCTAGAGATGAGTATGTTTATGGCGCACGTGAAGGTAGAGATGGTACTGCTGGGCCGGGCGGTGAAGGTGGCGATGGCGTAGGCGGAGATGATGCAGTGTGATTTTCTTGTACTTAGTTTTTTTTGCTATTATCTTTCTTTTCTCTTTTTTTTTGGAGAGGGGTCTTTAGGGCCCTTTGTAAGACACTTTATATTTTGGAATGGAATTACTATTGACTTTTTGTTGTATGTTCTTGGCTCTTTTTGCTTTTCTTGGAATGCTTTTTTGCTTTGTAAGAGTCCTTGACTTAGTTGATTCGAACGAGGTCGAATGATAATTAATTCGAGCGATGTCAAATATGAGTCAATTCGAGCGAGGTTGAATGTTTGACTATTTAAGTGATTTGAACGAGGTCGAATGTTACTAAATTCGAGCGAGGTTGAATGTGAGTCGATTCGATCGAGATCGAATGATTGACTCTTTAAGTGATTCGAATGAGGTCGAATATAATAAATTTGGGTGAGGTCGAATGTTACTTTTTAAGTGATTCGAACGAGGTTGAATGCGAGTTGATTCGAGCGAGGTCGAATGCCTGACTCTTAAGTGATTCGAACGAGGTGGAATGTGAGTTAATTCAAGCGAGGTCGATTGTTTGACTCTTTAAGTGATTCGAAAGAGGTCTAAATTAATAAATTCGAGAGAGCTCGAATGTTTGACTCTTTAAGTGATTCGAATGAGGTCGAATATTAATAAATTTGAGAGGGGTCGATTGTGAGTCGATTCCTAGAATATTTGACTCTTTAAGTTATTCGAACGAGGTTGAATGTGAGTCGATTCGAGCGAGGTCGAATGTTTGACTCTTAAGTGATTCAAACGAGGTCGAATGTTAAATAAATTCGAGCAAGGTCGAACATGAGTCGATTCGATCAAGGTCGAATATTTGACTCTTTAAGTGATTCGAACGAGGTTGAATGCGAGTTGATTCGAGCGAGGTCGAATATTTGATTCTTAAGTGATTCGAACGAGGTGGAATGTGAGTTAATTCAAGCGAGGTCGAATGTTTGACTCTTTAAGTGATTCGAAAGAGTTCTAATATTAATAAATTCGAGAGAGCTCGAATGTTTGACTATTTAAGTGATTCGAATGAGGTCGAATATTAATAAATTTGAGAGAGGTCGAATGTGAGTCGATTCCTTGAATGTTGACTCTTTAAGTTATTCGAACAAGGTTGAATGTGAGTCGATTCGAGCAAGGTCGAATGTTTGACTCTTAAGTGATTCGAACGAGGTCGAATGTTAAATAAATTCGAGCAAGGTCGAACATGAGCCGATTCGATCAAGGTCGAATGTTTGACTCATAAGTGATTCGAAAGAGGTCGAATGTGAGTTGATTCGAGGGATGTCAAGCATTTCACTCTTTACTGATTCGAACGATATCGAATGTGAGTTGATTCGGGCGAGGTCAAATATTTGACTCTTTAGTTGGCGTAGTATATGAAATTGGTGGGGTGAAAAACTCATATGTTTGCGTATTTCTCTTTGTTTATACCTTCATTGGAGAAGTTTACAAGTATATTCTCTACATGCATACGTTGGGGAAGTCCCATACATTGAAGTCCCAGCCTATCTAGTCCCTTTATTGGTCGTCCTGGAAAAGTAGTTGAGAGGACGAGCGATGAACTTATACCTTACTTCAAGACGCTCTCCTCATCGCCTCGTTAAAAACCTTCCCGAAAAAACCCAATTGGGACAAAATTCAGGCAAAGGAAAAAAGAGTACGACTCAGGAGACATCTATCCTTAGAAGTTAAAGTATTTGAGGTGGGCGACGTTCTAATTGTTTGATTGTAATTTTTCTTCCATTGTTTCTAGCTGGAATGACCCTATGCTTACTGCCGCTGTAATTTTGTATGGGCCGTCTCAATTGGTTTCCAGTTTGCCTTCTCGTGGGTCATTGCATGCTTGTGTTTTGGCTTTGAATACATAGTCCCCAACTTTGAGTGGCCTGATTTTGGATTTTTTGTTGTAGTATCGCTCTGCCTGTTATTTTTGAGATATCATTCTTATGTAGGCCACGTCTCTCCGCTCTTTGGCCTTGTCTTCTATTTTCATCGTTGCTTGACCCACTCTTGTTTGAATACCATAGGCTTGGTTCCCCAACTTCAATCGGTATTATTGTATCAGTCCTATATAATGGCAAAAATGGTGTTTCTCCTGTGCTCGTTTTCGGCGTAGTGCGGTATGCCCATAGCACTTCCGGCAGTAGTTCCGACCATAGTCCCTTTGGCGTTCTCGAGCTTCTTTTTCATGATGTTTAATTGTTGTGTTGTTGGAGGATTCCGTCTGACCATTGCCTGCGGGATGATATGACGTGGAGATTATTCTTTTGATGTGCCATTTTCCAAAAAACTCGGCGGTCTTTTTTCCAGTTAACTGGGGACTGTTATCGCAATTGATTTCATTGGGGATGCCGAAGCGGAATATAATGTTTCTCCATATGAACATGATTACTTAGCGTGTTTGGGTGAATGCACCTTCTTCTACCCACTTGGAGAAATAATCAGTTAAAACTAATAGAAAGTATACATTACCTCGTCCCGCAGGGAGGGATCCAATGATGTCTATTCCACATTTGATGAAAGGCTAGGGCGAGGTGATTGAATGAAGGTGTTCGCGCGCTTGGTGAATCATGGGGTCGTATCTTTGGCATTGCTCGCACCTTTTGACGAAGTTGGCAACTTTCTTTTTCATCGTGGTCCAATAGTATACTGCTCGTATGAGGCATCTGGTGAGAGCTCGGTTGCCGGTATGAGCTCCACAGTGGTCCTCGTGTACTTCTTCAAGGACGCATCGAGTTTGATTTGGTCCTAAGAACTTTTCTAGGGGACCACCAAATGTTCTTTTGTACAAGTCGTTATTGACGATGTTGTACCTGGCCGCCTGCATTCGAAGCTTCTTGGCTTCTTTTTTGTTGGGTGGGAGCACTCCGTCCTGCAAGTATGAGATAATACGATTGTGCCAGTCCTAATTTAGGTTTATAGATCGTACCTCATTTTGGTTTAGTGATGAATGAAAGAGAGTGATCATGTCCCCATCTCTCGCTATTGTTTTGGTGGTTGCTGCCAGTTTGGAGAGGCCGTCCACTTCGATATTCTGTGCTCGGGGTATTTGGTTGAGTTGGCATTCGTCGAACTCAGGTACTAGTTTACAAATTTTGACCATATATTTCTGTAGCCGTTGCTCCTTAATTTGGAAAGTCCTAGTGACTTGATTGACGACGAGTTGCGATTCGCATCGAAGGATGACACACCATGCTCCGTACTTGAGTGACACCTTTAAACCTGCAATCGCGGCCTCGTACTTGGCCTCATTGTTAGTCATATCATGGCACCGTATGGATTGACGAACAATTTTGCCTGTTGGGACCTAGAGAACAAGTCCTGGTCCAGATCTTGATGCGTTAGAAGCACCGTCGGTATACAAAACCTATTAGTCGTGTATGCTTGCGGAAGTATTTTCAGTTTCCCTTTCGACCTCAAACATTATCTTTACACTGAAGTCGGCGACGAAGTCAATAAGAACTTGAGACTTTATCGCTATTCGCGGCTGATAGGCTATATCGTGCTCGCTCAGCTCTATGGACTACTTGGTCAATCTGACCGATAATTTGGGCTTGTGAAGGATACTCTTTAGTGGAAGAATCATGACCGCCGTGATAGGGTGGCACTGGAAATAAAGTCTAAGCTTTCGTGAAGACTAGGGCCAGATCCAACTTCTCGAGGTGGGGGTACCTCATTTCAGCATCAACCAAAGTTTTTCTAATGTAATAGATGGAAGATTGCGTACCTTTATTTTCTTGTACCATGAATGTATTTACTGCAACATTGGACACGACCAAGTAGATAAGGAGGCATTCTCCAGTTTATGCCTTAGCGAGCATTGTTGGTGAAGACATGTAGTCCATTAGTTCTTTTAAGGCGTTGATGCACTCGAAATTCCATTGGAGTCCGTTATCCTTTTTGAGTACGCCAAAATATTTTTGGAACCTATCGGAGGACCGCTAGATAAATCTTGACAGGGCGGCTATCCAGCCGGTCAACGTTTGCATTTGTTTTTTGCCCGGTTAGATTTTCTGGTATTCCTTCTATAGCCTTGATTTTTTTAGGGATGACCTCAATGAGTTGTTATACTGCCAAGAAACTGAGGAATTTTCCAGATGTCATGCCGAAAGCACATTTCTCGGGGTTTAATTTTATGCCGTACCTTCTGAGTATGTCGAAGGCCTCCCTCAAGTGGTCGATATGGTCTTCCTTTCTTTTTAACTTAACCAACATGTAGTCAATATATACTTCCATGGTCTTTCCAAGTTGATCTTTGATCATTTTGGTCACTAGTACGTTGCCCCCGTTTTTTTTTTAACCCTAACGGCATCACCATGTAGAAGTCCCCTAGTGGGTGATGAAGGTGGTTTTTTCCTGGTCCTCCTCCTCCATGAAGATTGTGTTGAAGTCTGAATAGGCATCCAAGAAGATCAGTAGTTCGTGTCCGACTATGGCGTCGAAGAGTTGGTCGATATGGGGCAGCAGGAACGAGTCTTTTGGGCATGCTTTCTTCAGATCTATGAAGTCCATGCACATTCTCCACTTACTGTTCTTTGTTTTCACCATGATTATATTGGCGATCCACTGAGGGTACTTCGATTCTCTGATAGAATCATTCACTAACAATTTCTCGACCTCTTCACGAACTGCGTCGTTTATTGTAGAGTTGAACTTTCATCTGATTTGCCTTATTGGGGGGGGGGGGGGTAAAATGGGTCAACGTTCAACTTGTGAGTTGCTATCTCCTTTGGGATATCTGGCATGTCTGCATGGTAAAAGACAAATAGGTCTATGTTATTTTTTAATAATTGATTAAATTTACCTGGATCTTGGAGTTTATAGCCGATGAAAGCTTTCTTGCTATGGTTGTTGTCATATAATTTGACGGGGTCGAGGTCCTTTATGGTTGACCCCATGGCTTCTATAATTTCAGGGTCACTGATGACGTCTTTCTTTTCATAGCCACTCGATCCCGACTTTGCTAATTGCTATATTTCATTGGCTTTTCCTTTCAAGTGTTGGGTGTATGTGCAGTCATTGGTGTCTTGGTTGCTCTCCCCGGATGCAGAATACTCCCTAAGGGGTGGGAAATTTAATGACTTGGTACAAACCAGAGGGGACGCCTTTCAGGGCGTGTATCTATGGTCGACCTATGATGGCGTTGTATGCCGTATCCTGGTTCATGATGTGGAACGTGGTTTCTAGGTGACACCACCGGCCAAGACGGGAAACATGATTTTCCCAGATGCCCGCTTAACTACATTGTTAAAACCTGTTAGCATGATGCAACGTGACACTATCCTATCTTCAAACTTCATTTGGGTGAGAACTCGAGGATGGATGATGCACTCGTCGCTTCCATCATCGACCATGATACGTCTTACATCAGTATCAAAAACACGTAAAGTAATGACAATGGCATCATAGTGAGGAAAGACCAAACCGTGGGTATCCGACTTATCGAAGATGATACTTCCTTCGAGTTCATCATATCGTTCGTGGTTGGTTGACTCACTAGAGCTTGTGAGTGGTAGTGAACTTCACGCTGTTGATGGATGTGTCGTCGCCTCCTCCGATGATCATTTGAATGGTCCGAATTGGGGAAGGTGGTGTGGGCGGCCCCTGATATTGTTCTTGCCCTCTAGCGAAGTTGGCCTTCCCTCGGTCACTCATCAACTCTTTTAGGTGCCCTTGGTAAAGCATGTTCACGACCTCCTGTCTAAGGGCGATGTAGTCCTCGGTCTTGTGACCCCATCCTAGTGGAATTCCCAGAAGGTGCTTGACTTTATGGTGCTTGGGGTAGATTTTATCTTCTGTGGACATTTTACCTTTGGGCCGAGCTTTTCCAATGCATAGACTATTTTTGAGAGGGAAACACAAAAATTGTGAGCTGATAATAAGGAGGGTATACCTCTTTCATTTCGGTGGATCCCGTTCATGGTCCGGATGGACCTTCATCATGACGTGGAGGCGGCATGAGGGTGCCTCTAACATAAAGCTAATGTCTTTCTCGATTAGGTCGTGACCTTGCTAGTCCTCTTCTGCTTTCGTTTCTTCGGTCTTTCCTAGACTCCATTTGGACCGAGGTTAGACTTTGAGTGGTCCGTTGAGATCATCCTTGTCGGGTCTTACGTCGGCTCAATGGGCATTGTGTATCTCATCCCAAGTAGTTGGAGGATATTTCATGAGTCTCCTTAGCAACTTTTTGGTTACCCGCAACCCAGTTCTGCTCAGCCTATTCTGGAAAGCAGCCACCATCATTCCTTAAGATACATTCAGAATGGTCATTCTTACACGATTAAATTGGGCGAGAAAGTCCATAAGTCTTTCGCTAGGTGATTGCTTAATGGCGAATATGTTGTTCACGCTTGCCTCCGCTTTCTTGGCCCCAGCATAGGCGATAACGAACTTGTCAGCCATTTCCTTGAACGTTTCTATGGAGCATGCAGGTAACTGCGAGTATCATGTCAGGGTCTCGATGGTTAGGGTCTTTCCAAACTTTTACAGCAATGTGGATGATACTTGTTCTTTTGCGAAGTCATTGCCTTTCACTGCAGTGATATGGTGGGTCACATGATCATCCGGGTCCGTCTTGTCATCATATATTTTTGAGTATGGCATCATTTTGAAAGTTTTTGGTATAGCATATGGTACAGCCTCGTCGCTGTACGGTTATTCCACAAATCGTCCTGCGTACCGCTTTGGTAGGAGTTTTGGGGCGCCCAGTATATAATCTAACCTTTCTTGATGCTCTCTCATTTGGTCACGGAGTGATTTGTTCTCATTATCCATCTCCATTTTTCTAAGGATGGCAGCGAGGGCGTCGTTACCTGCTCATTAATAGAGTGAGTGATAACTGTCGAGGGAGGACGGATGTGTTGCTCGTTGATTTTTGTGGCGATGTCGACTCGCAGATCCTCTCTGCTCATCCTCTAAGTAGGTTTGTCGAGTATAATGTTCAATATATTCATTAGCCAGTCTTCTAGTAGCTTCATTACCGCTGGTGGTGCTTCTTCCATGGTGGACGTAGAGACTCCCCTTCCAAGAGAAGCGGTAACGCTACCACGAGTATGGGGTGAATCACTTCGCTTAGGTGAGGCACTTGGTGTCACGTTCTCCTCGTCCTCTTCGTGAGTTAGAGACTCCCCTTCCATGAGAAGCGATAACGCTACCACGAGGAGGGGGTGAATCACTTCGCTTAGGTGAGGCACTTGGTGTCACGTTCTCCTCGTCCTCTTCGTGAGTTACGTTGATGGTGTTTAGGAGATAGGCAGTGAGATCGGCTATCGCCTTCTCTTTTCCTCTCCATTGTCTGCCTTGTCAGATCTGTACAAACAACGAGATACGAGATTTTGCAATATTTTGTGCTTTTTGTGTTTTTTAGATATAGAACAAACTAAAACTTTTAACTAGAAAGTCCCCAAAGACGGCGCCAAATTGTGTGATCAAAAAGTGTTGAGCCTTTTGTTAAACTAATTAAATAAGTAATAATGGGTAAATTTTAGTTAAATATAATAAATCATAGATCCAAGATTGGTGGATAATAATGGTCTAGAAACCGCATTTAAAGTTATTAAATGCCTAAAGGATGTTTAATGATATTGTTATAGATAAATGGGGGATAAAGACAAACAATAAATATGATAAATGACAATACCTGTAAATAGAGAGAATAAGTCACCCAAATGTATAACGAGGTGGATTATTCTCCCTCTGACAATAATTGTAAAATAACCAAACGTGAGAATATCAAATACTTTATCGGATCTTATGTGGGGAAGTTTGGGATAAAACAGAAAATTGAATTTTGTGTAAAGATAATATTTGTAGTTATTTATTGAGAAGATAACAGCAAAGATAACATGTTGGTCTGCAAAATTGCTCTCTTATGCAGGTAGATGTCAACTGATCAAAGCTGTCATATTTGGAATCCAAATTTACTGGGCTCAGGTTTTCATTATGCCAAAGAAAGTGTTGAAAGTTATTGAAACTATTTGCAGAACCTTTTTGTGGACTGAAAGTGCTAATCTCTCAAGGAAGGCACTATTTGCATGGGAAAGAGTGTGCATGCCAATAAGAGCTGGTAGACTGAATATTTTGGACATGAAGGCATGGAACAAAGCAGCAATTAGTAAACATCTTTGGGACTTAACCAGAAAAAAGGACTGCCTATGGATAAAATGGGTGCACAGCTATTACATTAAGCAGGAAGATATTGAAACAATGAACACTCCTAAGGCTGCCTCTTGGGTTGTGAGGAAAATTCCGGACAGTAGAGATGCTATCATGGGGAATCAGTTGCTTCAGGGGAATTTACTTAGCAGACTGCAAGGAATGTGCAACCTGGATCACTTTCAGATCAAGAAGATGTATCTAACACTGATTCCTAATTTCGGCAAAGTTGAATGGAAGAGTTTGATGTTGCTTGCCAATGTTCATCCTAGGCATAGATTCACTATGTGGTTAGCTGGATAGCAGAGGCTACCAAACAGTGGACATATTGCAGAAAATTGGCATTCAAGTGCCTGTAACATGTGTTTTCTGTAAACAGAGTGTAGAATCCTTTAACCACTTATTTTTTGACTGTTTAATCACAAGAAATCTGTGGTCTAGACTCTGTTTATGGCTGGGGCATCAAAGGACTGTTGGAGACTGGGCAACTGAATTGAAATGGATATGCAGTAAAGCAAAGAGCAGAGTAGGGATCAATGCTATAACAGCTTGTGTGTTTATCAGTACTGTTGCACTAATCTGGAGGGAGAGAAACAACATTAGATTTGAAAGGAAAGCCTAGGAGGAGAATCAGATTTGCAGAGAAATTTTTTTACATATTCATATTCGAGGCAGGAATTGTAGTCGATGGCAAAATGGCTTGCGGCAAATTAACAGTTTTCCATAGCTATAGTTTGTAATAGCATGCTCCTATACTAAATTGTAATTAGTGAAAGAGTAGTTAGGTACTTAGTAGAGGTTGATTGTGATGTAAAGGAGTAGTAGAAAGTCAAAGCTACTACTAGAGCTCTACCTTGTATATTTTCTGTATTAATGAATACTAGTGTTCAATAAAAAAAATATATATATTTGTAGTTATTTGAGACTCAACTTTTCTAGAGAGAGCTTGTCAAGATAGAAAATTAGACGCCCCTTCTTTCTCTCTCTCTCTTCCTCCTTATATGGGACATACCCCTTACTTACAGAAAGTAGAAATACAAAGAATATTCCTCTGAATATTTCTTTAAAATATTTTATTGCTAAACTAGCCGTTTTGGCCAATCTAAGTGCTCAACCTCGACATTGGCTGCTCGGCTCACCAATATTGCTAATTAAGCGCGGCCTCGGCCTAATTAATTCTTAATTTTCTTATTTAAGGCGAGGTCCTCTTGATCAGATTTTGACCCATATACCCTTGTTTAATAGTAATTTTTACTTAGTTTTATTTATTCAGGATTTAATTGAAGGTTGTTCAAACAAACACTGGCGGAGTGCAAGGATTGCTCCAAATATATCGGAAGACGTACGCGTTTCTGTTACATCAATCGCCTCTCCTACCATTCTATCTAACAATTACTCGAACCTAAGCCATCAGGTGATGAATGCAGCTGCAGATTAGCTAACAATCGTCGACGATAATAATAATGGATAAAAAGGAAAAAGCAAAGGAAAGAAAGGAGAAAAGACGCCAAGAGATCTCTCTTCTCCGTACTATCCCCTATTCTGATCATCAAAGGTCTGACATTTCCAATTTCTATAGTTTTTATTTTTTATTCCTTCGTTACATTTTGGGCTGGATCCATCGTCCATCAAAAGGGCAACATTCAAAATTTGCCATACACATGAATATAATGATCATTTTGCATTTTATTAGGAGAGCTTAATTCACTCTCTTGCCTAGGCCGACCCTTCAATAATCAAAGATTCAAGATAGAGCTTCCAATTAAATACGGTAACAGAGAGGTGGAAAACCATGTCTTAGCTTCTCGAATCTAGGATTTAGATTTAGTGCGTTCAGAATGCGTGTGATTTTATTATATTATTACATTTTAAAACTTGTATTGCATATTGTATGGGTCAAAATCTTACTTGTGATTATTAATGAGACTAGTTCGCTCTTAAGCGTATTCAGGCTAACAAAGGGCACAACCATTCGTTAATAATAAGCACTCGAAAGCCATCAAGCTTAATCAATGAGGTCACGGCCTACTCGCTATCGACGGGCGTCCCCTCGATATGATCACGGCTGCCCAACGCCAGCTGGCAAGATTCATAGCTATAAATACTAAGAGAAGGAACCCTAAAAGGGGGCTTCTTCTTCTCCTTCACCTCGACTTCTAAAAGAAGGGAATATTATTGTAAGGCTCTGAACCTCTCCATAGAGAGGCAGACCAAGTCGTTATCATCGATAAAAGATCTTCACCCTCCTCTCCTTAACCAATAACAATTGTCTCTTACGTTTTATTCATTTGATGTTTTGGTTTATTACGATCTGCTATGATTGACACTCCATTTATTTTAGTTGATTTATGCTTATAAAGTGTATGAAAACTCTGAGCTAAACACCTATGTATGCATAGTTCGAATCAGAAACAATGGTTTCGATTGAATCCATAAAACCCGACCTAGATTTGTCCAAGGTGGTTAAATTTTGGTAGCGACCTCTTTTTATCAGCATAACATATCAGAATATTCTTCCGTAGGTTCTTTAATTTGAGCATAACGCTAATTACATGCTACACGGTTTCAGATGGTGGTCATCTGACACTATTGCTGTAGTGACTGGTGCAAACAGAGGAATCGGATTTGAGATTGCTCATCAACTTGCATCACATGGAGTAACTGTAGTTCTTACGTCACGAGAGACTGCCGTTGGAGAAGAAGCAGTGAAAGTATTGCAAGAAGGAGGTCTAAATGTGTCATTTCACCAATTGGATATTGTGGATCTTGCGTCAGTTCAAGCCTTTTGTGATTGGATTAAAGAAACATATGGTGGCCTAGATATACTGGTATCAATTAATTTGTATTCTGATTGCCACTTTTTTTGGGGGGTATTATTTGAAAATTTATCCAATTTCAGCTAATGCGTGGGACTTGTAGATCAACAATGCAGGAGTGAATTTCAATTTTGGCAAAGAAAATTCTGTGGAATTTGCTGAAACTGTTATCCAGACCAACTATTTTGGCACCAAAAATATGATTAAAGCTCTGATTCCGTTAATGAGGCCTTCTTCAGCTGGTGCTCGAATTGTTAGTGTGACCTCACGATTGGGAAGACTTAATAGCAAACGAAATGTAAGTTATTAGAGCTCTGTTTATTTCATTCTTGTTCTTGGAATAAGCATCTGTAATAGTTAAGGAGTATAGGGGACCTCCAGGTTTCCACTTGGCAGAAGCGGATCATCTGTAGCAACCACGACTCGAATTACTGGTCGTCAGAAATCCTCACGTGGTGGATGGATCCCCTCTTTCCACAGGCTAAAAACCCTCTTGTTTGATGCAGAAAACTACTAACTTTAACGCCATTTGTTGTGTGTAATAGTCAGTCTCCAACACGCATAATGGTGTTTATATAGATTGCACTTAGGGTTAGGGTTAGACAACCTAATAGACCAGTTAATTAGCTAGCTAAGCATCCCTTATGCGTGTACTAGGCCCCAAAAAACTATTTTTTCCAACAATATCTGAGAATGATCTATTTTTGCTTGATGTTACCAGGGAATTTCAAATGTCAGTGTGAGACAACAACTGGAAGATGTGGACACGCTATCCGAGGAGGTGATCGATAATACTATGAACAAATTTTTGGAACAAGTAAAAGATGGGACATGGGAATCAGAGGGATGGCCTCATGTATTCACAGATTACTCATTGTCAAAGCTAGCAGTTAATGCTTACACCAGATTAATGGCAAGGATACTCGAGGAAAGGCCAGAGGGTCATAAAATATATATCAATTGCTATTGTCCAGGTTGGGTGAAAACTGCCATGACTGGTTGGGCTGGGCATGTTTCTCCTGAAGAAGCTGCTGATACTGCAGTTTGGCTTGCTTTGCTACCTGATCAGTTTGTGAGTGGTAAGTTTTTCGCTGAGAGGCGTGAGATTAACTTTTAAACTCTCAGTGTATACTGATTCCAGAATTAGCAGCAGTTTCGTTTGCTTTTATGAAGGATAATGTGATGGAGTTCAGATTCAAGAGAGAAGATTACTTCACTGAAATTTATGTTATTAATCTGCATTTGCTAACTAAAATGCACACAATTGATTGTCTAGAGATGAAGGGGTAACCTTTTTGTTTGTATTTTTTGTGATATTTTGCCCAATCGAGGTGTCTGGCTGCGCTGGTAACTTAGTAACAAGTAACAGCCACAGATATTGATGAAGAGCAATTTATAGTTGTTTTTAGAAGGTTGTAGGCAAGCTTGCTTTTGACCTCTGTAATGGATTTAATAAACAGTAGTATGCATTATGTTCTTGTCACGTTTCAGATTTATAGCCTATAGATATGTACTGTTTTGGATACAAGTATACTACACATAAAAAGGAATTCTACGAGAGGGAAAAGGAGAAAAGAGAGCAAATATGTGTATAATATTGATCAGCCGTGGTCCGATTGAATCTACTTCTCCTCCCGATCATTTTCCCACGTCCCTTTTTGAAGAATTAACTTAAATAGCCGCCCATTCAAGCACTTAAATTTAAAATAACCGGTGAATATATAATTCATGCATAATATGTGTATAATCATGTATAATCAGTGTATGTTGACTAGAAAAAATAAACAATAAATTCGAAACATATGTTAATTAAAAGAAAAATGACATTGTATAGTCGTTCTACAAATAATGGCCGAAAAAATGTATAATTTTTGTATATAACATACATATGTTATATACATTGTACAAATTTTATATATTTTTGCGATTATTAAATATAAATAATTTTTGACGGAAGCTAAAAGTGATAATATCCCAAAATTAAATGTTCACTCCGATAAGAAAGCAGTGCGATCTCTTTGGAAACAACCCTGATGTTATCATCTCTTATCTAGGTGGAATTTTTTAGGCTGGAAGTTTGGAATTTGGATGAGCCAACTTCCCATACCTGCATGGTACGAACTTCGAAGCACTTGAATTAGGATGTCTCATTGTTTGGTACAATATTTGTTTACGAATCGAGGTGGAGCTTACCAAAAATTAGGGACACCCTTTAGGTTGTTTGGTATGGTGTATAAGATAATTAATTATGGTATAAGAACTTATATTGAGTTAATACATTGTTTGGTCGTGATTTCAAATATAAAATAATTAATCCCTATATTATTTTATATACCAATTGGTGTATTATCTTATCCTACCACCAACATAGAATAGCTAATCTATGTATAAGCTATATATGGCTAAAACACCAAAATGACAAATTGAGAAGAAGCCATCTACTTTTGTATTTTTTCTTTGATTATTTTAAGGAAGGTCTCCTACTATATAAAGGAGACCTTTACATTGAAACAGACATCATCATTATTCTCCAATAATACAACTTCTCTCTCTATCTGTGTCTCTATCTCCTATAATTGCTTCTCCCTTAAGCTAAAATTATCTCTTTATCTTTGAGATCTATAACAACAATATCGTCTACTTAATCTCTAGGTCATATTATATTTGATTATTATTTACCTCTGTTTATCTTTTGATTGTTTTCTAAGCTTACAAAGTATATCGATAATTCTTGAGCTAAACAATTTGGAGCTGTCTGTGAGGGTTTTGAGAATCAAAATCAAAATTTGCACCTACAGAACGACCAACAACTATTCTCTACAACACACAAACAAAAATGGCTGAAAACAACGCAAGAATGAAAGCGATAGTAGATTCGGTCCTCTCAATGAAGCCGATGAAGAGGGTGTTTTGATTACAACCCTTAGCACCACAACGAGTGGGGAGATCCCACCTCCCCCACCTGGAGATCTGACGATCTTGCGAAAAAAGGTGTTTCTACATCTGTAACCAATGAAGCACCCTATGAGGTCAAGAAGCTACTGGAAGAATGACTAACAAGTGCTCCAAGTCGAGAAGTCACCACAAGGTAACATCAGATATGCACCGACAGTGGACCTTGCCGCTGCCATGGCTGAACCTGAAATTGCACAGGCAAATGACGTGCCAGGCGAGGTACAGGCCAACGATGGCACGCTCACAACCATTCTTAAGAAGATGGAGCAAATGGAAAACAAAAATAAGTTACTTCGTGACCAGATGAAGGAACACCAGGAGATGGTAGACAAAATTCCCGGTGCCCCTAAGTTGTTGCCAAAATGCGACATGGGAAGATTTGTTGAACAACCCTACACTGAGGAGGCTGCCCCGCACTCCATTCCAAAGACCTTCAAAATGACACCCTAACTAAGAGTATACGACGGAACCACAAATCCCGAGGATCACCTAATCAACTATGTCACAGCTGTGAAGGCCAATGACCTATCAAAGGAACATGTACCGTCCGTGCTGCTGAAGAAGTTCGGCGAAACGCTGGCCAGAGGAGCCCTGACATACTCCCAGCTACCGGCTAAAATCATTTCTACATTTGAGGAAATGGCGGATAAGTTCGTCACCGCCCATGCAGGAGCAAAGAAAGCAGAAGCAGGGGTTAACGATATCTTCGTCGTCCACCAAACCGCAGGAGAGGGACTCAGGGACTTTCTAGCTATGTTTAACAGGGTGAGGATGAGCTTACCAAACATATCGGAAGGCATGGCGGTGGCCGCTTTCCAAAATGGACTAAGTAGAGACGGTTCGAGGGCGACCAAAAAACTACTGAGCCGTCTCACGAAGTATCCCCACCACATGGGAAGAAATCCATAATGCCTACTATGTCGAGCTACGAGAAGACGAGGACGAACTCAATGGGCCGACCCAATGATTAACAACAATACATCCGAAAATCAGAAGGGATCGATGCATCGAGGGACGACGGGAACAAATCCTACATCTCAACAGAGAAAGGCACTAGTTTTACGTCAGATACTTCCATACTCCACCACCAAGACACACAGATGCACTACAGCGACATGCCACTCCACTCCGAAACGAAATAGGTATACCTCCCTTATTATCCGCCCATAACTTTTGCATGTCTCCTTCAGATATAATGCAGGCACTAGAGAAGCTGGGCAGCAAGGTACAATGGCCGACGATGATGAAATCATACCCCACCACATAGAAATCAAACGTCCTATGCGAGTTCTATCAGGAACGAAGGCATAAAATCGAGGACTGCATAGGCTTTCGGCAAGAAGTGGTTCGAATGCTGAATCAGGGGTGCCTGAGGGAGCTAGTCAGCGACAAAGGGAAAACCAACTTTGCATGCGGACGTGAGCAACCCCATGGGCGGTCGAAGTCGCCCTCCCGGCACGTACGATTAACATGATCGTCGGATGCGGCTACGCCTCAGCAATAAACCACGTCAAACTCACCACCACGCACAAACTGAAGCGAACCATCGCCCATGAATGGTATGACGACTTCGAAGATAGTATCACCTTCAATAAGTCCAATGCCGACAGTTTTTCTTTCCCTCACTATTATGCTTTAGTTATCACTTTTCGTATCGTAGATACAGATGCTAAAAGAATCATGATTGATGACGGAAGCAGCGCCTTTATTATCCACTCGAGGGTCCTAAAACAAATGGGACTTGAGGACAAGATAATATCGTTCTGCATAACACTAATTGGCTTCAATTACAAGCGGAACGGACCTTTGGAGAAATATCCTTGCCCGTCTTAGTGGGAGGAGTCATGCTAGAAATAACTTTTCACGTGATGAACCAGGAAACGACATACAACGCCATCATAGGACGCCCATGGATACATACCATGCGAGATATCCCGTCAACCTTTTATCAAGTGATCAAATTCCCTACCCCGTGGGGAATATCCAGCATCCGAGGCGAGCCATGCACCGCAAGGGAATGCTACAAAATAGCTCAAAATTGCGCCCACACCAAACAACTTAAGGGGGCGAGTGTAGAGGCAGAGCAATCAGCTATGTCGGGGACCAAGATCGACCCGACAATGGATGCCATTAAAGATCTTGATATTGTAGAGGCCTGTAAATCTACGGTCAAAGACTTCGACCTAGTCCAACTGGACGACGCCGATATTACGATGAAAGCCTACATCAGGTACGACCTCGCTAATCCAAGTAAGTATCATGAATTTTTAACTAACCATGCAGATCTGTTTGCTTTTTCCCATTCAGATATGCCAGAAATCCCATGAGACATCGCCACTCACAAGCTAAACGTTGACCCATTACACCCGCCCGTGCGGCAAATTAGAAGAAAATTCAATGTTGCTATCAATGAAGTGGTCAGTGAGGAAGTAGACAAACTACTGGCCAATGGCTCCATCAGGGAATCAAATACCCCTCATGGGTCGCCAATGTTGTCATGGTCAAAAAGAAAAATGAGAAGTGGAGAATGTGTATGGACTTCACCGACCTGAACAAGGCATGCCCAAAGGATTCATTCCCACTACCCCACATTAATCAACTGATTGATGCCAGAGTAGGACACGAACTGTTATGCTTCCTAGACGCTTACTCCGGCTACAATCAGATCCTGATGGCCGAGGAGGACCAGGTGAAAACAACTTTCATTACCCACCAAGAGACATATTGCTACGAGATAATCCCCTTCGGGATAAAAAATGCAGGAGCTACGTACCAGAGACTGGTCACCAAGATTTCTATAGAACAAATCGGTAAGACCATGGAGGTCTATATTGACGATGTGCTGGTAAAATCATCAAACAAAGAAGACCACATCGATCACTTGAAAGAGGCCTTCGCAATATTGAGAAGGTACGGGATGAAGCTGAACCCCGAGAAATGCGCCTTCGACGTGGTCTCGAGAAATTTCTTAGGGTTTCTCGTATCACAACGAGGCATCGAAGTCAACCCAGACTAGATCAAGGCGATAGACACAATACCTGAGGTGTTGAACAGCAAAAAACAAGTACAAAAGCTAACAAGGCAGATAACCACCCTATCCAGATTCATCTCATGGTCCTCCGACAGGTGCCATAAATTTTTCAATGTATTGAAAAAAGACCAAGGGTTACAGTGGAACGAGGAATGTGTCGATGCCTTGAGAAAGCTGAAAGCATATCTATCCTCACCGCCTCTGATGGTCAAAGCAAGCCCAAGCGAGCCCCTGCTGGTGTATCTAGCCGTATCCGAGGTTGCCGTTAGCGCAGTTTTGGTTCGTGAAAACAAAGGTACACAATCTACTATGTATTACATTAGCAAAACCTTAGTGGACGCCAAAGCACGGTATCCATACCTTGAGAGATTGGCGCTGGCATTGGTCGTAGCTTCACGAAAGCTCCGGCCCTATTTCCAATGCCACCCCATAAAAGTGGTGACGACCTAAGTTATCAAGCCGGCTCGCTAGATCGGCTATTGAGCTCAGCGAGCATGAAATATCATACTACCTAAGAACCGACATCAAGTTGCAAGTACTTGCCAATTTTATAGGCGATTTCAGCATAGAGATCCTGCCAGAGGCGAACTTCAGGCACAGCGTGCCTCCTCCGATAAAAACCTATGTATTCTCTATACTGACGGTGCCGCTAATGCATCAGGATAGGGACCGGGACTCATCCTCAAGGTTCCCATGGGAAAAACAATTCACCATTCCATAAGATGCCCTGAAATGACAAAAAACGAGGCTGTTATTGCAGGAATGAAATTAGCCATCAAGTATGGGGCTCGACAAATCAGCCTCTATTGCGAATCCTAACTCGTGGTGAACCAAGTGGCTGGGACTTACCAAATAAAAGAACAAAGGTTGCAGAAATAACAGTCAGAAATCCACAGGCTAATGGCTAAGTTTGACAAGTGCCGCTTCGAGCAAATTCCGAGGGCACGGAACGTTGAAGCAGATGGTCTAGAAAAATAGGCCACGACCACTAAGAACTTCAAAAAAGAAAGCATGGTAACCCTCCTCCATTAATCAATCGACCATACTGAGGTATTCTCTCTAAATATGACTTGGGATTGGCGCAACCAATTTGTATCCTATCTGCAGGATGGACCCTTTCATTCGACAAAAAAGTAGCAAAGAAACTCCGTGTATAAGCTGCCCGGTATCGCCTGATGAACAATGACCTCTAAAAGAGGACGTTTGGCGAACCCTTGGCCAAGTTCTTGGGGCCGCATTAAATGAGGCCAGTACTCAAAAAAGTGCATGAGGGTAACTGCGGCGCGCACACAAGTAATTGCGCCCTCGTACGATGCCTCATACAGGCCAACTATTACCGGCCCACAATGAAGAAAGAGGCAGCAGAATATGTTCGCTGGTCAAAACGGCGCCAAACGTACGCCCCCATGATGCACCAACGAGGAGAACCCCTCCACTCGGTCACCTCCCCATGGCCCTTCATCAAATGGGGAATGGGCGTAATCGGACCCCTACCCGCGAGACGAGGAAAGGTACGATTTGTACTAGGTTTAACTGACTATTTCTCCAAGTGGGTGGAATTAGGTGCGTACGCCCAAATACGCAAACAAGAGGTCATCGCCTTCATATAGAAAAATATCATATGCCGCTTCGGCATACCCAAGGAAATCAGTTGTGACAACTGATAATTGTGATTTCTACATGTTTTACACCCATTCTTACCTAAGCTTTGTGCATTAATTGCCATATATCAATCCCAAAATGCTTACAAATTGCACTTGATTGCAGGTTTGAGCGACAAGATGACACGTATCAAAGATCGGCCAAAAAGGAGCAAAATCTGCCAAGTGTCAAAAGACAACTAAAATGGGGATCAAAATGACTTGTGCGGTCCACACTGCTTTGCAACGAGGCCGATAGGAAAGTTCAGAGGCTGAGATATATTAAGGTTGCCCTGCACGCTCCGCACTGATTTTCCTTGTTGCCGCGTAAGAGAGTTCCGAGACCTTGCAAGTTTGAAGTCAAGCCACGCGGTACGCAATCAATTTGACGCGGTCTGCACTGATGGAAGTTCAGAGACCCAGAAAATCAAGGCCAAAGCCCACGGGGTTGCACACCAAATCAGTACGGTCTGCATGGGTAAAGTTCAGAGAGTCAAAGTTTTGGGCAAAGTTTGCGACGTAGCCGCATCCCATTTCAACGCGAGCTGTGTGTCTCAACCTATGCGTCCGCGTGACATATCTGTGCAGTCCACATCCCCATGTTGCAGAAGCAAGACCTGAAGACTTTGCCCTCTGCGGCCGTGTGATATTTGTACGCGGTCCTCGCCAGACCCTCAAGGGTATTTTTGTCCGGTTTTTCCTGTGTAGTATAAATAGAACATTTTACTTTTTTAGGTCAAGTTTTGTTTTATCAGAAAGCTGCTGAGTTCAAGACTTCATATTGTTAGCCTAAATTATTCTAATATTAAAGTGGATTCAAGTAGATTATCATTGTAGTTAATTATTATGTCAATTTCATCTATTATTTCTTTAATTTCTGTTACTACTATGTCTAGCTAAACACTTTAGCTAGGGTTGTGGCTCAACCCTAGTATGGGTAATTAATGGGTGTGATTATTTAGTGCATGAATGATGTTGGGTATTCGTTATTTGGATTAATCTTATGTTTTTATTAAGATTTGGTGGTTGCAAACACTAGGTCTAGCTTAGTGGGTATTGACTCTTCTTGAGAAAGAGAGTCTATGATCCCAAGATTAATTCCAACAAGAAATTGGGATGGACCCATGAAAATGGTAGTCCCAATTAACGGGTTAAACCTCGAGAGAGTAATTACCCAACTTGAACCATAAGTTGCTTGGAAAATTGGCCTACCCAATTGGTCTCGAGAGAGTCAATTGTGCAAAATCACTCTCTCTACCGAGAGGTGTGAGAGTGGGTGCAAAAGTGCAACGGTTATAACATAAGTCCCATATTCATCATTCTTGCATTAGGAGTCTCTACCCGTTCGTTGAGCACCTAGGTAAATGCCATGACCCTAGTGCCTTTCTCTATCTTGCATACAACTTAGAATCATAATTTTAGCATAACTTAGTTTTACAATTGTAGTTGATAAATTGTAGCTATTAATCAAAAGAAAACCAAAAATGTTAGAAGATCAATTAGGAGCAAAAACGCACTTCTAGGCTTAGCAAATACTCAACTCCAAATTGAAGCTCTCTGTGGAAAATTGACCCCGATACCACTATTGGATAAAAGTATTCGCGCCCACTCTTTCATAGGATTGAGTCCGCACCGATCACGTTTTAGCATCGTTGCATGGGAGCTTTACGATGTTTGACTATTTGTTGGCTAGTTTTGTGTTTTGCTTCTTTTCCTTCTTTTTACTTACTTTGTTTGTGTTAATTCACTCAGGTACCAATGAAATTAAACGCACAAGATGCTATTAATGTGGGAGTGGAGGAGGTGGAAGATGTAGAACAACAGGATATTATACCCCAAGCACAAAGACGGGGTAGAAATGTTGAAGCTAATGTTAATGACAACATACCAGACCCTTCTCCACCTCCGCCAAGAGTGGTACCAAGAGTTCTACCCAATAAAGGGTACGCAAGTGCAATAGTTCCTCCTTGAATTCAGCAGGTATCTTCCAAATCACCAATGTCATGCTCACTTTGATTGAACAACGAGGGTACTTCACAGGCACCTCGGACCAAAATGCATACAAGCATTTGAAAGGGTTTGTGGATACTTGTTGGGAGAGAAAGCAGACAAATGTTTCGGAAGATGCACTGAGGTTAAGACTTTTCCCCTTCTCACTTTTGGGGAAGGCATTGGGTTGGTTGGAGAGAATCCCAAATCATTCCATAACTACGTGGGATGAGTTGGCCAATAAACTCATTGCCAAGTTTTTTCTCCTAGTCATATGGCGGCTCTTCGAGATGAGATTCTAGCTTTCAAGAAAGAGCCAATGGAGCCTTTACATGAGATATGGGAGAGGTTTCGGACGATGGTAAAAGAGTTCCCCAACATTGATATGAATGGTGTTATGATCCAATAGACGTTCTATCGGGGTATAAACACAACAAAGCAGTGCATTGTCAATCAGTTGGTCGGTGGTAATTTTGTGAAGCTTCCATACAACAAAGCTTGTGATGTTCTTGATGAAATGGCCGATACTTATTCGATATGGCAAAGCCGGGCTAATGTTCCTCAAGGTGATCCTAATGTTATACACTTGTATAAGGAGTTGCATGATCACGGCCAAGCCATTGCCGAACTCACAACAACAATGAACCAATTGGCTAAGGCGCAACTTCAACAAGTTCAAAATACGCGCCAAGTCAATGCCATATAGGGAGTGAATATGATGAAAACAAGGCAAAGATGGCAACAACAACCTCAAGAAAATTTTGACAACTATGATGATGGTGGTGGATATTTGAATGAAGGTTTTGATGACCAAAGCGAGGAAGTCCAATATGTCAACAACTACCACGAGAATAAAGGTAATCAGCAATGGAGACCCCAAGGTAATTGGGGCAATCAACAATGTGGAAATTGGAATTACAATAACAATAAATGAGGCAACAACAATAACTCGGGGAATCAACGTAATTGGAATGGGAACAACAATTGGAACAACAACAATGGTGGCCAAGGTGGGTGGAATAATAATGGTGGTCAAGGTAATAGGGGGCAAGGATTTTAAAGGCCCCCAATGTGTCAACGACCCAACAACCTGCCTCCGTGTCAATCTCAAGGGTTGAGTTCGTCAGGCAATGACATGGTCAAATAGAGAACATGTTTGAGAAAATGATGAAGAAGAATCATGTCTCCGATGCTCAATTAGCCTCCCATAACACTTCAATCCATAACTTGGAAGTACAACTCGGAAAATTTCATAATCTCTCAACACTAGCCCAAATGGTGCGCTACCAAGTGATACGGTAGTAAACCCCAAGGGTGGGCATAATAATCATGTGATGGCGTTGACCATGAGTAGTGGAAGAGGTGGTGATGTGCAAGCCTCAAGAGAAAATCAAGTTGTGATTGATGAAGAAGAGTTGCAAAATGATGAAATCTCACTGGTAGCTGAGGCTATTGTTGAACCAAATGCAAGTTATGATGTGAGAATTTAAATTGATGAGGGTGAGGAGGAGACTCAAGAGGTCGTGAACCCGTCTAGGGAACACGTCATTGATATGCCCGAACCGATGGTGCCAAAAGCCAAGGCACCCTTGCCTAGAACTCCTCCGCCATATCCTCAAAGGTTGGCCAAGCAAAAAGGTGACAACCAGTTTAAAAAAATTCATTGATATGATGAAGAGTTTGACTATAAATGTGCCCTTGGTGGAGGCACTTGAACAAATGTCGGGATATGCAAAGTTCATAGAGGGCTTGGTTACTAAAAAGAGATCTATGGAGTGTGAGACAATTAAGATAACACACCAAGTGAGTTCCATTGTACACTCCATGGCTCCAAAGCTACAGGATCCCGGAGCATTCACAATACAATGTTCCATTGGAAGTGCAGATTTCGCAAAAGCCCTATGTGACTTGGGGGCAAGTACCAATCTCATGCCATATTTGGTTTTCAAGACTTTGGGTATCGGACAACCTCATCCAACTTCTATGAGGCTTCAAATGGTGGACCAATCAATGAAGCGACCTTTGGGAATTATTGATGATGACCTTGTTCGTATTGAAAGTTCATATTGCCGGCCGATTTCATGATCTTGGATTGCGAAGTGGATTTTGAGGTGCCTATTATTCTTGGAAGGCCTTTCCTAGCTACGGGGAAGGACTTGGTTGATGTGCAAGAGGGAGAATTCACCTTCCATGTTGGATATGAAAAGGTTGTGTTCCACGTGTGCAAGTCAATGAGGCAACCAAATAGCACCGAGGTGTGCTCATTTGTTGACATTGTCACGGTGGTGATAGTGGATGACACAAGTGCAATGGCAAATGTTGAGGACTCACTTGAGGCCGTGCTATTGAACATGGATGTTGATGATAATGTCGGAAGGGTGGAGTGTTTGAATGCATTACATGGCATGGGATCATATTCTTATGAGCCGAGGAAGTTATCTCTTAATCTTGAAAATCGCAAAACTCCACCCACCAAGCCGTCTATTAAGGAGCCACCGGTGTTGGAGTTGAAACCACTTCCTCCTCACCCCAGATATGAATTTCTTGGTCCTAATTTCACTTTGCCATTATTCTTTATTTTTGCTTGACTAACGTGCAGGTATACACCACTTTGGTGGTTCTTCAAAAGCGCAAGCGAACGATTGGATGGACCTTGGCGGATATTCCAGGTATTAGCCCTGCATTTTGCATGCACAAGATAATATTGGAGGAGGATGCTAGGTCGTCTCTTGAACATCGAAGGAGACTCAATGAGTCTATGCCAGAGGTGGTCAAAAAGGAAGTCATCAAATGGCTTTGACGCCGATGTGCTGTATCCAATTTCTGACAATTCGTGGACTTCTCTGGTACAATGTGTGACAAAAAAGGGAGGAATGACGGTGGTTAACAATGACAACAATGAAATTATTCCAACTCGCACTGTGACAGGTTGGAGGGGATGCATGGACTACCGGAAGTTGAACAAGGTGACTAGAAATGATCATTTCCCATTGTCATTTTTGGACCAAATGCTTGATCGGCTTGCGGGCTGGACTTTCTTTTGTTTTTTGGATGGGTATTTAGGATATAACCAAATTCTCATTGCCCCGGAAGACCAAGAAAATACAACCTTCACATGTCCTTATGGCACATTCGCCTTCTCTCGAATGCCATTTGGATTATGTAATGCACCGGCGAACTTCCAATGATGTAGGATGGCAATATTCACCGTCATGGTGGATGACATATTGGAGGGCTTCATGGATGATTTTAGTGTGGTTGGGGACTCATTTGGTGAATGCTTACAAAACTTGGATCGTCTTTTGGCCCGATGCGAAGACACAAACTTGGTTCTCAACATGGAGAAATACCATTTTATGGTAGAAGAAGGAATTGTGTTGGATCTCAAAATTTCAAAAAGAGGGATTTAGGTTGATAAGGTAAAAATCGAGGTGATCTCAAGGATCCCTCCCCCTACTTCTGTCAAAGGGGTGAGGAGTTTTCTTGGACACGCGGGTTTCTACCGAGGATTCATCAAGGACTTTTCTAAGGTAGTTAACCCGTGTGTAAATTGCTAGAGAAAGATGCCAAATATGTGTTTGATGAGAGATATGGAGGCTTTCGAGCTTCTAAAGCAAAAGTTGACGACTACCCCCATTATTACTGCACCAAATTGGTGCTTGCCTTTTGAGCTCATGTGCGATGCTAGTGATGTTGCGGTGGGGGCGGTCTTCGGCCAAAGAGTCAACAAAATGTTCCATCCGCTGCACTACTCAAGTAAGACAATGAATGAAACTCAAAGGAACTATATGGTCACCTAGAAAGAATTGCTAGCCATTGTTTTTGCCACGGAGAAGTTTCGCCCGTACCTTATGAGGGCCAAAGTGATTATTCATATCGATCATGCCGCCCTTAGGTACTTGATGACTAAGAAAGATCCAAAAGCAAGGTTGATGAGATGGGTACTTCTTCTTCAAGAATTTGATTTGGAGATTGTGGATAGAAAGGGTAGTGAAAATAAAATGGCGGACCACTTGTCTCGATTGGAGGAGGAAGGGAGGCCTTTGGACCGCCTTGAGATAAATGATGCTTTTTCGTATGAACAACTCCTCTCGGTTTCAATGCTAGACATGCCATGGTTTCCCGACATTTCCAATTATCTTGTTACCGGTGTGGTTCCGTATGAGCTCTCTTCTAACCAAAGGAGGAAGCTCAAGCAGGATTGTTTGGACTACTATTGGCATGAGCTGTATCTTTTTGCACCGATGGTTAATTTGCCGGTGTGTTACCGAAAAGAGCAGTTGAGTATTGTGGAAGCTTGTCACTCCTCGCCCTATGGTGGCCATCATGGCGGGGTGAGGACGTCATCCGAAGTGTTGAGTTGTGGGTTCTATTGGCCTTCTTTGTTCAAGGATGCCGGTGACTTTGTCAAGAGATGTGATGAATGCCAACGTGCTGGAGGGATTTCTAAGAAAGATGAGATGCCCTTTAACACAATTCTAGAGGTTGACATTTTTGATGTCTGGGGGATAAACTTTATGGGACGTTCTTGTGGCAACACCTACATCTTGGTAGCGGTTGATTATGTATCAAAATTGGTTGAGGTCGTTGCTTTGCCCAACAATGAAGCTCGAAGTGTGGTGGCGTTCTTCAAAAAGAGTATCTTCACAAGATTTGGCACTCACGTGCTATCATCAGTGATGGGAGTTTTCACTTTTGCAACCAGGCTTTTGACTCTTTGCTAGCGAAGTATGGGGTAAATCACAAGGTGATCACTCCTTATCATCTTCAAGCGAGTATCCAAGTTGAGGTTTCTAACCGAGAGATCAAGAGTATTTTGTCCTAGACTGTCAATGCAAATAGGATCGACTGATCAAAGAAATAAGATGATGCTCTTTGGGATTATCGTACAGCTTTCAAGACTCCGATTGGTATGTCGCCATATCGGTTGGTATTTGGGAAGGCTTGTCATCTTCCGATGTAATTGGAGCATAAGGCTATGTAGGCCTTGAAAAGCCTGAAGGGTTGTAAAACTCACTCCCCAAGACAGGAAAACATAAAGAAAAATAGAAAGATAATCTGGGAGGCTAACCGAACTGACTCTCATTCAACAGAGAGTGAGTACACACCTTCCTGGAGTGTGACTTCAGATTTTTCCCCCACATACACGTCTGTAGAAATTCCAGTTCATGACTCCCCTTCTCCTGATCGTGCTGATGTAGCCATATCCAAGAAGCCAGTAAATGTCATCTAGGACTCGTCTGATGAGTCCGGAGCAGCAAATGAAAGTGAGAACCAATACTCCACTTCTCCCGCAGCTTCACTATCAGGGGAGAATGGAGGATATGCCAAAGGAGGTGAACCACAGGTTGGAGGCATAGAGCGGACAAGAAAACCAAAGGCATGGGCAGACAGGTTCGTCAGTGAGGTAGCCTTCCATAGATTCAGGGAGTGATGGCCCAAGAGGAAACTAACTCCGGAGAGGCAATTCATAGATGCCGATCTAGTTCCTCACAACCCTTACGTGCAAGCACAATTGTGCACGAAAGAGGGTTGGAGTTTCTTAAAGGAACGTGTTAGGATGGCCAATAAGAACATGGTGAAGGAGTTTTATAGTAATGTTCACCATATAGTTCGGGACTCTAAAGCAACAAAAGTGAGGGACAAGATCGTTCCATTTGATGGGAAGTCGCTGAATGACTTTTTGGGGTTCGAAGAAGAGGATGAGTCTCAGTACTTGGAGAAGCTGGCAATGAAAGAGGAGGTTCGTCCATGGTTGGCTGAGCACTTAGCAGCCCCGGGTACAGTCCTTGTCTGGTTGAAAGCACAGACGAAGATCTTCAGAAGCACCCTGAACTTTGAGGCTAAGGGTTGATTGACATTTGTATGCAATCTACTCGATCCTTCCACACATGATAACACAGTCCCCCTTCCCTGAGCTATCTTGGTTGCATCCATCATGGCCGTCTTTCCTCTGAATGTTGGAAATATCATGTTGAGGGTGATTTCTACTAAGGGTCAAGATAATAAAACCAACTATCCCTTCCCAAAAACACTCTCCCTGTACTTCAATGAACTCGATATGAAGAGAAAGAAATATGATATGAAGGTGCCTCCGGTAGCTCCGTATTCGTGGTATGATCAGATGGGTCCGGACAACCCAATGAAAAGCAAGAAGAGTCAGGCATCCACTTCCTTCGCATCTGGCCAATCTGAAGAGCCAGTTGCTACTGAGTAGCCCCCTGAGCCTACTACTGATAAGGCACTGCCTCCAGCTCCTTCCTCCGCAGCTGGCCCATCTGTCGTAGTTGATCCGGTGATTCCTTCATCAAAGACTAACCGCTTCACTGCCAACCAGCTCACTTACTCCCTTGCCAGTTTGAACAACTGGATGTCAGCTGCGACATCCAAGTTGTCCATATTGACCACTGCTGTACAGGAACATGGAGCACGAGTTACTGTTGATATCCCTACTTCCATTGCGGATACACTGAAGAAGATCCTGACCAACCAGGAAAAGATGATGGAAGAGCAGGGTAAATTGGCCAAAGCAGTTGGGGACCACAGCAAAGCACTTGACAAATTGGCTAAGGAACACAAGAAGCTGAGGAAGATAAAGACCTCAAAGGAGTCGGTGGCAAAATTGAGGGTAGATATAGACAAGTTGTTGGCGGATCAGATGCCGCTTGATCTATTGTTTGGGGATCCTTTGTTGAGCCAGCAACAGTACAACCACAGGCAAAGGAGGATAGGCCAAGGAAGAAGAGAAAGCTCTCTAGCACATGAGAAATAGTGATCGAGGTGGCTCCAGTTCAGGTGGGCCCTTCCAGTAATGCAGATGTTGAGCCCTCTTCAGTTCCACCAGTTGATGAGCCAGATCAAGAGCAGACACCTGTCCCAGCAGCACATCAGCAGCAGGCTGGGGACCAGTCTGAGGTCCTCACTAGTACAAAGGACATGGGAGCCACTAACTAACACAGGGTGAATGGTGAGGCTTGTGGGTCCGCTCTATATTCTTTGTTGATTTTTGATGTCTTATTTGGTAGTTAGCATTGGGGACAATGCTAGCTTTTATTCGTTGGGGTGTGGCCCTACTAGTTTGATTGACTGTTGGATTACTGTATATATTATCTTTACATTTAGCTTGTTGAAATTAGTAGTTGGTAGATGGTTTGTATATAACTGTTCATTCCAGATACTCTTCAGATTCTATGTATATATTCATTTCCCCCTAGTTGTATATTTTACTCCCTTTTGTACATATTTATTCGATTTTCATTTTGGTTTTCTATTTTTGTTAAAAAAAATTGTTTTCATTTTAGTTGTAAAGTTAGGCTCGCAGCCTTTTTGGTTTTGTTTTGGTGTTTGCAATAAGCCCTTGAACCTTTTTCTTTCATGAACCAAGTTACAAGCCTATACCCATTCTCAAATAGACCTTCTCTTAGCACCCAAAACTTCCCTTGAGTAGTGGAAAATGTCTAAGTTTGGGAGGAGAGACAAGAAAGGCATCAATATGGTAAAAAAATCACAAAAGCAGAAAAGAAAGAAAGGCAATGAAAAAAGAGAAAAAGATAATAAGAATAAAAAAGGGAATCAAAGGACAACAAAAATTGAAAAAGGTATGGAAAAGTAGACAAAAGGAGAAAGGTTTTGAATTGAAAAACAAAAAGTGACAATGTGTCTCTCTAACCCCCTCAAAGAAGTGAATTACTCAATTGAGTCAAGAAAGTGTGCCCAAATGAATCAAAAGAAGTGCTTAAGGGAAGATTGAACCCATTTGAACATATCCTGCCTTCACCCAAAAGCCTTCACAATGACTCCTCAAAAGCCTATATGATCTTGAGTTGAGGGAAGCCTACATTAGTGGATACTTACATGATAGGCAAGCATATGATACTTAGATCCAGACTTAGGACCTTCTCTTTGTGAGAGATGAGAGAGTCCATTCACCTCGATTTGTGTGCAAATACTCTAAAAGGTGAGGTTCACTTAGGGAAAGTCGAGGATGTGTGAGTTTTTGTTTCACAGTGACCAAAGTACTTGAGAAAGGTTCCTTGATGAGATGTGTCAGCTCTTGATACTCTTGTGTCACACTTGATCCACAAGTTTTCAAAGTTTTAAATGTGTTAATGATACATTAGCATTGAGGACAATTGTTAGTCCCAGTTGATGTTTGTTGAGGTTACTATAGGATGAACAGGAATTACTTCGTATTTTTCATTGAGGGATATGTCTCATTTTATTTGCTTGAGGACAAGCAAAGGTTTAAGTTTGGGGTAGTTGATAACTGTGATTTCAACCTGTTTTACACCAATTATTACCTAAGTTTTGTGCATTAACTGCCATATATCAGTCCCAAAATGCTTACAAATTGCACTTGATCGCAGGTTTAAGCGACAAGATGACAAGTATAAAAGATCGGCTCAAAAAGTAGTGAAATCTGCCAAGTGTCAAATGACAACTGAAATGGGGATCAAAATGACCTGTGCAGTCCGCACTGCTTTGCTACGCGGCTGCGCAGGAAAGTTCAGAGGGTGAGTAATATTAAGGTTACCCTGTGCGGTCCGCATTGATTTACCTCGCAGCTGCGCATCGTTCAGAGACCTTGCAAGTTTGAAGTCAAGCCACACGGTCCGCAATCAATTCCACGCAGTCCGCATTGATGGAAGTTTAGAGACCCAGAAAATCAAGGAAAAAACCCACGTGGACGCACACCAAATCAGTGCGGTCTGCGTAGCCAAAGTTCAGAGAGTCAAAGTTTTGGGCAAAGATTGCTAAGCGGCCACGTCCCATTTCTATGCGGTCCGCGTGTCTCAGCCTATGCGGTCGCGTGACATATCTGCACTGTCCACACCCCCCGGTTCCAGAAGCAAGACTTGAAGACTTATTTCCCTCCGCGATCGCGTGATATTTGTACGCGGTCCTTGCCAGACCCTCAGGGGTATTTTTGTCCGGTTTTTCCTAGTACAAATAGAATATTTTACTTTTTAGCCTATTTTGGGCAATTGCTTCTAGTATTAAAGTGGATTCAAGTAGATTATCATTCTAGTTAATTATTATGTCAATTTCATCTATTATTTCTTTAATTTCTGTTACTATTATGTCTAGCTAATCCCTTTAGCTAGGGTTGTGGCTCCACCCTAGTGTGGGTAATTAATGGGTGTGATTATTTAGTGCATGAATGATGTTGGGTATTTGTTATTTGGATTAATCTTATGTTTTCATTAAGATTTGGTGGTTGCAAACACTATGTCTAGCTTAGTGGGTCTTGACTCTTCTTGAGAAAGAGAGTCTATGATCCCAAGATTAATTCCAATAAGGAATTGGGATGGACCCATGAGAATGGTAGTCCCAATTAACGGATTAAACCTCGAGAGAGTAATTACCCAACTTGAACCATAAGTTGCTTGGGAAAATTGGCCTACTCAGTTGGTCTTGAGAGAGTCAATTGGGCAAAATCACTCACTCTACTGAGAGGTGTGAGAGTGGGTGCAAAAGTGCAACGGTTATAGTATAATTCCCATATTCATCATTCTTGCATTAGGAATCTCTACCCGTTAGTTGACCACCTAGGTAAATGCCACGACCCTAGTGCCTTTCTCTATTTTGCATACAACTTAGAATCATAATTTTAGCATAACTTAGTTATAAATTGTAGTTGATAAATTGAAGCTATTAATCAAAAGAAAACCAAAAATGTTAGAAGATCAATTAGGATCCAAAATGCACTTCTAGGCTTAGCAAATACTCAACTGCAAATGGAAGCTCTCTGTGGAAAATTGACCTCGATACCACTATTGGGTAAAAGTGTTCGCGCCCGCTCTTTATTAGGATTTAATCCACACCGATCAACAACAAACGACAATTTGTCGGTCAAAAAATGACAGAATTCCTCGAAAAATGGCATATCAAGCGAATACTCTCAACGCCATACCATCCCCAAGCTAACGGCCAAGCAGAATCCTCCAACAAGACAATACTAAATATACTGAAAAAGAAACTTGAGGATGCCAAAGGGCTATGGCCCGAGCTACTGCCAAAAGAATTATGGGCCCATTGGACCACACCAAAATCTAGCACAGGGGAAACACCATATTCAGTGGTCTACGGAAACAACATAGTCATACCAGTCGAGGTCGGTGAACCAAGCTTGAGGTATTCACACAACAGCAGAACAAAAAAAATGACATGAACAGGCTCCAAGACCTCGACGGAGCCGAGGAAAGAAGAGAAATGGCCCACATAAGAATGGTGGCCCAAAGACAATAGGTTGAAAGATACTAAAACAAGAGGGCCAAGATAAGACCACTCATAGTGGAAGACTATGTCCTCAAAGCCAAGCCATTCGCATCCAAAGACCCAAGCGAAGGAAAATTGGGCACTAATTGGGACGGACCCTACAAAATAACAGAAGCAGTCAAGAAATGAGCATTCTAGTTGGAAAAAATGGAAGGAAAAACGCTACAAAATAATTGGAATGTCGCCCACCTCAACTATTTCCATTTCTGAAAGGTGTCTCCTGAGTCGTATTCTTTTTTCCCTCACCCAAGTTTTGTCCCAATTGGGTTTTCTCGGGGAGGTTTTTTACGAGATGGCGAAGGGGACTCTTGGAGATATTTGCGGAATAAGTTTATCATATCAGCCTCTCCATATGCTCTCCAGGCCGGCATGGTAAAAGGACTGGATTAGCATGATCTCCAATTTTTGAATGGCTACGACCATCTCCAATATATAAACGGCTACGGCCATCTCCAATGTATGAACGACTATGACCATCTCTAATGCATGAACGGCTACGACCATCTCCAATGTATAAATGGCTATGACCATCTCCAATGTACAAATGGCTATGGCTATCTCCAATGCATCATGGCTAAGGCCATCAATTTCATCACGGATAAGGCCATCGCCGCCAATAGTCGACCCAGTTCGACTGCGGCAATCAAGTAATTCGACGACATTCGAAATCACCCATATGGCCAAGACCATCAACAAGATATGACCAAGGTCATCAACTTAATTCTGGCCAAGTCCATCAACTACATCACAACTAAGGCCATCAATTTGATCATGGATAAGGCCATCGCCGCCAATAGTCAACCCAGTTCGACTGCGGCAAGTAAGTGATTCGACGACAGTCGAAGTCACCCATATGGCCAAGGCCTTCAAAAAGATATGACCAAGGTCATCAACTTATTTCTGGCTAAGGCCATTGACTCCATTTTGGCCAAGGCCATCACCGCCAATAGTCGACCCAAATCGAATACGGAAAACAAGCGAGTGACTCGACAATAGTCAAAGTCACACACACGGCTAAGGTCGTTGAAATTATATGGCTAAGGCCATAGATGTTAGAATAGTGACCTAGTTCGATCGCCCTCTACTAATCACCGACCCAGTTCAACTGCGGTACAAAGTATTTGAGTAACATGCAGAAACGCAATAAAAGTCCAACAAGTAAATGAGCACCCGTTCTACGGAGACAGGGCACCAAAAGGAAAATAATAAATCAGCAAAAAGCTATGTTTCATTATCTCCAAAACATACATGTAAATCCGACCCTGAAAAATGTCCCAATCACATCCAAAAAAGAAAAAAGAGAGAAAAATATACACAAATCCTAAGGGCCTTCGCCTCTTCGTCTATATCGCTCCACTTGGCCGCTATTAGGCCCGTCATCACCCCCGGTTTGGTAAGGCTTAGATATCTAGGAGGACTCTAGTCAGTTGATATCTTCGGAATTATAGCCCACCCTATTTGGAGAATCGGAGCTATAACCACAAGTCGCACAGGCGACATGGTCTAAGTGTCGTTGCTACTCAACCTCCGCCTTAGTGGCTCGACCTGCAGACAAGTACTTCTCGAGTACAACTAATACAGCTTCGGCGTACACCCACATTTCATGTGCCTCATGATGCGCGTTATCTTTGGGCTTTAAAGAAGTATCCCTCTCGAGGACCTCAACCTCAGCCGCCTTAGCGTCGAGCTCAACGGTCAAAGCAGCGACTCTGGTCTGCAACTGAGCCGCCTTCACCACTACATCGCGGCTGATCTCCAACTCCTCTTCTTTTGTCTGAAGGAGAGTCTCTAGCTCGATGTCCCGAGCCAAAGCAGCCATCAGTTGCTCATCACCCTCCTCCAACTCGGCCACCCTTCATTTCAACTAAGCCTCTAATTGTTCAAGGCCCTCACGGAACACCCAAAACTGAGGGTCCTGCTTGAACACATCTGACAACACTTGATGCTCGACACGACATCGTTTGTACTTCTTCTCCATTTTGTTGAAGGTGGCCACCTTTATTTGCTCATGCCGCCTCTCTCCACCTCCAAAACGAGAGTCTATAAAGTAAAGAAAAAAAGGAAATACAAATCAGTACGCACCAAAGTCATCTTCACGACCCATAAAAAGGAAAACTGGAAGCAACCTGGAAGGCTGCGCCAGTGACCCTTCGAGACAGATCCCTATCACTGACTCCCTTCAGCGTCTCACCCTCTGCGTCCGCATATAGTAGGGTCATGTCCGCTGCGGCCTGTTCGCTGCTCTTCAGTAAATTATACCCTATCGGGATCAAGATTCAATGTTTAGACCTACCTGTCATCATCTCCACGCGGGCTGGATCACCTGTTACATCTCCAAGTGCAGCCTCAGGGCCTGCCCTCTCAGCCTCAACACCCGCTTCTCCAACTGTGGACAACGAACCGCCCTCTGGGACGCGGGCTAAGCAAGAGCAGTGGCAGTTCTCCTTCGAGGATCCAACCTCCCTGAACAGTTGGCCTCAACCATGAAAACTAGCTTTCGCTCTCGATGGGGCTCTCTAGTCCTCACGTCCTCAATCGCAATCCCCATACCGGTAATTAGTCGCCGCCTCTTTCTCTCTAGTGGCTCTTCATCTTCAGAAGCCTTCTCCAAAGGCTTCGAGGACGGCTCTGAAGGAACTACTTCATTATTGGGCGCGGCCTCGGGCTCCATCACAGGCACGACCTCAAGCGCCAACTGGGATGCCGCCACTGATATAGCCCCCAGCTGAGAACCTGCTGGAGCACTATCATTGGGCGAGCTGCGGGATACGACTTCGTCATCAAAGTCAACCTCTGTCCTAGATGGGGAAATTATGACCTTCTTCTTTTTTTGAAACAACCCGACCTGCTAACACAAGCGAGTCAGGTAACAAAAATTAAAAGGACCTTCAAAACAGAAGCCAAAGGAAAAAACTCGAGCCTTACTGTTCATGAAACGTTGCCCAAGTACGACACTCCTCCGCGTAAAGTATCAACCTCTCCACCCACGATCTAATGTCTTCAACGAATCAGGGTGGAGAAGCCGCCACAACAGAAAAGAGGAAAGGAAGTCACAACGCCTGAAGAGTCAAGACCCCAAACAATCACGAAATCAATACACAAGGATACTTACATTCTAAGTTCCACCTCTCTAGGAACCCTTCGAGATCAGGCACCAGGTGTTCCGTCCTAATGTAGAAGTATCTTTTCCAGAAGCCGCGATTGGTTTTATCATCAGACTTCACTACAAAGCTCTTTGTACCACGACTCTTCAAGTGAATCATGGTACCCCTTAAGTAGTTTGGGCTAAACATATGCAAAAGATGGTGAACCGAAACCTCGCTCCCCGCCTTGGCCGCGTACGTGGTAAGGATTATACACACCTTCAAAGTATAGGGCGTAAGTTGAGCCGGACATACCCTATAGAATTGGCAGAGCTCCTCTGCTAAAAGGTTAAATGGTAGGTTGTACCCGATCATAAACGGATACTCATAAAATGTACAGAACCCAGGCCTTTGCGCATTAGCATAGTCTATCTCAGCCGAAATCATTTCTACGTAGTCCGGAGTGTGGTATGTTGATCTAAGAGTGTTTAAGTGAGATTACTGCAATTCATTGTGCTCCTAGGGAATAAATGAGCTTTTTGTCTTAAAATCATCTCGAACGTGCATCTCTTTAGGGAGCACGTTATCTACTGAAAGAGGAACAAGGGCCCTTTCCACCTCTTCCTTCGACGCCGGAAGAAGGCGGAACCCTAGAGGGAGCAGTGTCTTTGGCCTTTTTGCTGCTCTGACGATATTTTGCCATATGAACTTACTTTAAAATACCGGAGACTGGAAATATAATTACAAAGAAACGGAGAAGATCTCGCACGAGATAACAATTGCAAGAAAGTAAGGCAGAAAAGGGAATAGAAAAATACTCTCCAAAGGTTCGAAAGGTAAATCAAATTGAACCTTTCCCATATTTATATAGTTAGGTTACACAGAAATCGAAGAGGCCTGATTCAACATTTAAGCTTTTTTTAGGTTTTTTTTAGTGTTTGGCAAAGCTTTAAAGTGCTTTAAATAAGTAAAATCTGCTTAAAACAAGTCAAAAGTAATAAGCTGGGCAACCCAACTTATATTTTAACTTAAAAACTATTTTTGCTAAAAAGTCACTTTTTAAAGCTAATCCAAACGGGGTCTATTTCTTTGATGCTAATTGTAATGTCAAGTAATTGAATCAAAAAGGCGTTTCAGTTAGGTTTTTTTTTTTGGTTTTGTTTTGTTTTAGACTCGTAATAATTGAAATTTACTTGTCTTATTAATTTGAATTTTCGCCGCATAAGCTCATTAAGGGGAAATAACATATAAATAAAAAATTTCAACTTTCAAGGCTCAAACATAAAATCTCTAGTTAAAAATCATGAATGCAATGCTAATTTCTGTTTTTTTTTTTTTTTTAATTTTGGCTCTAAATTTGGAATATAGGCAGAAGAAACATGAGCATGAAAACGAAAGCGTGAAAATGACACCAGTGACCAGGCTCATATCCACCCCATCCCCCGAGGGGAAGGGGAGGGTGGGGTGTTGAACGTGCGGAATCATGTTCCCATCAATATAAATCGACTATTCCATAAGTCCTACTTCCACCCACTGAATTAGACATCACCGGTTGCTACCGCTTCAGCTCCGCCGACTCACCACCGCCCCCTTACTATTTATTCAGACGCTCATTGGACCCTCCTAGCTGGAAATAAGAAATTAGGTTATTGGTTTCTTTGTCCGTGTGTGTCTGAAACCGGCCATTGACCTTTTCTTAAGTATTGTTTAAACAGTACCCCAATAAATTAATCAGTTTCTTCAACTTTAGTAAACTTTGACTCTTCCCTTCCTTTTTTGACCCGTTAACAACAAAACCGCGTAGTAAACGGGTTTTATTCCTCGGATCCTTCACAATTGTTCCGTTTTTTTGTTTGTTTGTTTGGGAATTAATTCGATTCTATACAGAATTACTACAAAAAAAACACTGTCGCGTTTGTTCTGTTAGATCTGAAATTATTTTTGGAACTCCATGCGGTGAAGAAACCCAGCAATGGCAACTAAGGACCGGCCCGGATGCTGCAACCCGGTGAAGAAGCCCGGCCCGGTCTCAATGGACCATGTTTTATCAGCACTAAGGGAGACTAATGAGGAAAGGGACATTAGAATCAGAAGCCTATTCGGTTTTTTCGATTCGGACAATGCGGGTTACTTGGATTACACGAAAATTGAGAAAGGATTATTTGCTATGCAAATTCCAGCTGATTATAAGTTTGCTAAAGAATTGTTGAGGGTGTGTGATAAAGATAAGGATGGGAGGGTGGAGTATCAGGAGTTCAGAAAGTACATGGATGATAAGGAGCTGGAGTTGTATAGGATTTTTCAGGCTATTGATGTGGAGCATAGTGGCTGCATCTTGCCCGAGGAGCTTTGGGATGCCCTTGTTAAAGCTGGTACTTATCATTTCCCTCTTCAATTTCGTTCTCTGAGATTAATCGTAAATGTTAATATTGCTCTCTTGTTTACTGGTGTAAATACGTTCTGTGAATGTTGTAGAATTACTTCTACTGGTTTGTCCAAGGAAACTATGTCTATACCACTGGGGGTGACTTTGTAACAATTTGCAATATTGACTGATGCTATTATTTCTCTTTATTTTGCATTTTTTTCCTATTGTCTTTTTGTATGTGTTTATTCTCTAATTCTTATATTTAGACATGGTTAAACAGCATAAGGATCTGTACTGATCCTTTCATATTGTTGAAGGGAAAACAAATGTATAGGCTAATTCATGTGTTGCCCGCATGTGTCTTTAATCTATACATCAAAAGTACGAGGCTTTGTACTATTTTAGAACATCAAGTAGGTTGAGGCTTTGTACTATTTTAGAACTTGAAGTAGGTAATTTTGTTTGATCCATAGCATTGAGAGTAGATGAGTGCTTTTTTGAAGGGTTGTACTGCTCTGAGTTCTGAAGGTTTCCCTCCCTATCATAGTGCTAAACTCTCATTTCCATCTTATATATTTTGTTCAAGTTAGATAGAAATGGCAGTCCTAGTTCAGTTATTAATAGAACCATCTGAAGTCTGAACTAATGGAAGAATTTGGTACTCCTAGAACTCTTTCTGAGTTTAAAAAAGAAAAGGAATCAAAAGGAGACCATCCCTTCCATCTATGGCATTCCTACATCTGCTTTTCGTGGTTTCCTTCCCAATCTTTTGAGTTGGCATTGAAGCCTCAATGGCTAATGCTATCAAGGAGGGAAAGACAGGAAGCAGAGTGTAGCATGGAATGATGGAGAATTGGAGCAAACATGGTGATGAATTGTAAGGGATTGCAGGTGTTTGGGACTTGCCAGAGGGGGCAAATATTGTCGACCAGTTACTGTCACCTATTTCCCAAGTCTCCTGATCTCTTGGGATAAGGCTACTATTGCTGTGATGACTACCAGCACAATTCTGGGCCCATGTTTGTGGAGACACCATCCTGAAGGCTAGCATTATTATCTTGTTATCATTATTGCCAACAGTCATCTCTCTAAAACTTTACATGGTAGCTTCAAAAGTTTATATCATTTGTAGAAGTCCTAAATGGGCTAAACACTTGAAAAGTCCCGCCTTGCATTTCTTTGCTAGACCACCAGCACCATTTTTGGCCCATTGTTTGTAAAGACACCATCCTGAAGGCTAGCACCTTATCTTGTTATCACCATCGCCAATTTTCATCTCTCAAAACTTTACATTGTAGCCTACAAGGTACATTTCATTAGCAAAAATCCTAAATGCATTGAACACTTAGATAAGTACAGCCCCTTTTTTTCTTTTTAAAATTGTGTTTAATGTTCTTTTGGGAAATGGATATCAATCAATTTCCTTGTGAAAATTAAACCCTGTATTTTAAGGTTATGCAGATGATATTGGGATCAATTGCAGTTAATTTTAGGTGAAATTGCAAAGTAGCTTCTTATTTAGTTTCCTTTTGGTGCACCCTTCCCAATTGTATAGAAGATTGAGTTTCTTTTGTGGAGAACCATATTTTGATGTAGGTTTTATACTTTTTGGTATACATCTTGTATATTGGGGTTTCCTATCATTAATAAAATTATTTACCTTAGAAAGGATTAGGGATCGAATGCAGTTGGGTTAGTGGACCTTTGGGGCTAAATTTCGTGTGAGAAGGTGGCTTGACGTTTGTAAGTTGTAACCAATACTTATAATACTGATTAAAGTAAATACTTGTACTGTAATTTATTTATTTCCTTATTTATGTTTTATTGAGTATTTTAACTAAGTTATTCGTTTTTTTATCTTGTTATGCCCTTTTTTACTTGGAACGACTACTTTGATGTGTGTGCAAAAAAGTGTTATTTTCTCGATTTAGTTCTTTCAACTCTTTATTTTTCTTCCGTGCTCTGATGAAGGAATTGACCTTAAATGAGGGTCAAGTCTATTTGTATTTGAATTTGCTGTAGTGTTGAAACTGAGGCCAGCAAGATTAGGTTTAGGCTTAGTTCCAGCATGGAGCTGGACACTTTAGCCATATATAGGCAGGGTATAACTAAGAATTATACTATTATTTGTGGGATACCTTGCTTGCTGTTTCTCAATGTCCGGACTAATTGTGGAGATTGAGTCGCATCTTGTACAGGAAACAGATAAAGATGCTTATCAGTGAAGCTTCCGAAACAGTCCCAGTCCCAAGAAAAATGAAGCTTCTCAAACAGTTTCCATTTGTAGCATTCTCTGCACTCTACCGTTTTCTAGCAGATTCAGAATTTTATTTATTATGATCAGTTGTGTGTGGGTGTGTTTTTTTCCTTCTTTTTGTCCAGATAAGGAATCAGTTGTGTGTGTTCTATAGATGCTCTGTCTAGTATTTTATGTTTGCCTTCTTCTTTAGTGATAGAAAAATGTTGACTCCTTGTTACAGTGCTAGTTGGCCTTGTGAAATTTTCTGACTCATAGTATAGAGTTTTTACTTAATTGTGAAGTTTCACCTGTTATGTACATGCGCTACCCCTGTACTCTTTGTCTGCCTTTTCACTTTTGCTATATGGTTTATCGGGTAAATATCTCTTTTAGTTTCATCAAACATTGAATAAGATGCCTAATTAGGTTTGGGTTTGATTAATTGGATTCTGCTGAATCTACTAAACAAAAATTCTACCTTTATTTGTTAATTAAGTTGCTATTACAAATATTCATCTCTTCTGAATATATGTTTTCTGGGTCATAATTGTTCCCAAACGTCATTTCATTTCATTAGTTAGTCTTCCTCTTATAAGCTAGGGCAGTTTCCTTTTTGCAGGGATAGAAATAGATGATGATGAACTTGCACGTTTTGTGGAACATGTCGATAAGGATAATAATGGGATTATTACTTTTGAAGAATGGAGGAATTTTCTTCTACTTTATCCACATGAAGCCACGATGGAGAATATTTACCAATATTGGGAGAGGGTATGCCTTGTAGATATTGGCGAACAAGCTGTTATTCCAGAAGGCATCAGTAAGCATGTTCATGCAGCTAAGTATTTGATTGCTGGGGGAGTTGCAGGAGCTGCTTCTCGTACCGCTACAGCTCCCCTTGATCGGCTTAAGGTGGTTTTACAAGTTCAGACTACTCGTGCATCTATTGGTCCTGCTGTCACAAACATATGGAAGGAAGGTGGTTTATTGAGTTTTTTTAGGGGCAATGGATTAAATGTGATGAAGGTAGCACCTGAAAGTGCAATCAAGTTTTACACTTACGAAATGTTGAAAAATGTCATTGCTCGTACCAAGGGTGAAGAACAGGGTGACATTGGAGCTTCTGGGCGTCTTGTGGCGGGAGGCTTGGCTGGTGCAGTAGCACAGACTGCTATCTATCCCATGGATCTTGTTAAGACTCGGTTACAAACTCATGCATGTGAAGGTGGAAAGGTTCCCAACCTGGGAAAACTATCAAAAGATATATGGGTTAAGGAGGGGTCTCGGGCCTTTTATAGAGGGCTGATACCATCTCTTCTTGGAATTATACCTTATGCAGGCATTGATTTGGCTGCCTATGAGACATTGAAGGATTTGTCCAAGATATATATTCTTCATGATAGCGGTATAGCTTGTAACTGTTCAACTGCTACTCAATTTTATCCGACAAAATGAAATGCAAAGTTCTCTAACAATTGTGTTTGATTTACAGAACCTGGCCCTCTTGTGCAACTGGGTTGTGGGACAATTTCGGGAGCGCTTGGAGCAACGTGTGTTTATCCTTTACAGGTCGTTCGGACGAGGTAACTCTCTATGTCTAACTGATGCTGCTACCATAATTTTTTGCATTTGAATATACTTCATGTGTTATCATGCAATTTGCCTTTCTTTTCACCCAAATTCATTTTTTGCTAGAATGCAAGCTCAACCAACAAATGCTGATGCTGCTTACAAAGGAATGTCTGATGTGTTCCGGAGAACACTTCAGCATGAAGGTCTCAGAGGCTTTTACAAAGGACTTTTTCCAAATCTTCTAAAAGTAGTTCCAGCAGCAAGCATTACTTATCTCGTTTATGAATCCATGAAAAAGAGTCTAGAACTCGATTAGGTGATATATTCTTGATTGACTGCTCCACATTTGGGGTTAAAAACATCTGATGCTAAGGACGATGATGATGAAAATGAATTAAGATTTTTTGGCTCGTAGGTGCTTTGGTTGTCAAAATCACGCACTTCATTTTACCTAACCAAAAAAAAAAAACATACACATGGTTGATGCGACATTGGATGTTGAAGAAACTTTAACGAGAGTTTTATTCTTAGCCCGACAGAATAACTATGTTCGTGATTGAGAATGGACTTCATCTGATGATTTGTGTCCGAGTTTTGCAGGCATATTCACTGTAAACTAATGCTAATTTACATACACAATGTAATACTGTAAGGTGGAAACCTTACCATTTTTTCTGTATGGATAATTTGCGTCGATGGTCAAACTCATTTTGCTCCATTTCCTTCTGTATATAGGCTCGTTTGCCACCTTGGTGCAGATGAAACAGTTACACCAGAATAACAAGCTGCCTACTATTTTACCAGGATTCATGGTTCGACATTAGATTTCTTATTTTCGTAAAGTGGGATGTTAAGCAATCTGTTATTGGGTCAAATACTTGAGTTAATCAAACAGCATGTTCTGAAAATTGAAATCCTGGCATACTTTGTGTGCCACTGTATTAAGTAAATAGCCAAAGTATATGCAAAAGAAGAAATAGCTATGTATGAATATATGTATGTATGTAGAAGTATAAAGTTAAACGAAATCAAAGGTTAATAGGAGAGTTCGAAAACAAAATTTATTGTGATAGTATAATATGAGAGTTGAAAAGCAAAATTTATTGTCATAGTGCAATATATTTTTCTCCTGAAGGTTGTGAGAAGGGTACAATGTTATTCTTTTAATTTTTTTTCCCACTTTCTGTATCGGACAGGGAAGCAAGACATACATTTTTTTCTAGCTTCGTTAGCAAATAATGTTTGATCATTTCCTCAATTTTGCGTCAGAAGCTCATTAAAAGTTTATAACTTTCAGTTTTCTTTTCTTTTTTTAATATTTCAGTTACAGAAGTCAATATTTTGGAACGAAAAAATAGAAAGTGAATAATCTTAGGGTTGTATTCACGGCTTTGATCTATTAGAATCTTTTATGATATGTTAATATTTAATTGCTATTAACTAATGAATCCTGCTAAGATTTTGTAAAATTTGTAAATATTTATTATATGTGTTCTTTCCCTGAACAAAAAATGAATTACTCCATTTACTGCTGTCAGTATTTCTCGTTTAGCCGAGGTCTGGGAGCAAAAGCACCATAGGGAGGTAATATGTAGACGGGCCTTACCCCTACCGAAAGGGCAAAGAGGCTGCTTCCAATCGACCATCGGCACTATAAATAATGGTTTTTAATAAGCGAGTGAAAGGGTGCCCTTTTCTACTGAGATCAGAGGTAACTCGTCCGATCTGTCGAATCATATATTTCAACATGCTAGTGTTACTCATGCGCTCTTGATTTATACAACTACTCTATTTTTAAGCGTAGATATTACTGATATTTCAATAATCTACTTATATTATTCACAGTTCCGGATCTGGGATTTTAATCCTAGGTTTAGGACTTAGGTTTCAACCACTGAAATAATCACTTTGTCTGTCCTTGAGCTAATACCAATAACACGTGTTCCAAGAGAATTTGTTCTAATATTTTTTCACCTGATGTTTTGTTTCTCGAAAAACCATATAATCCTATGCCTTTAATCTCTAGTATTAGTTTAGTAGCCCCGCCTCTAGTATTAGTTTAGTAGCCTGTTTGGCCAAGTTGCAAATATCAACTTATTTTGAGAAATGCTTTTCTCAAAAGTACTTTTAATGAGAAGCAAGCAACAATTAGTGTATGACCAAGCTTTAAAAAACTGTTTCTAAGTGTATTTTTCTCAAAAGTGCTTCTAAAAAAATGCTTTTGGAGAGAAGCTACTTTTTTCTGCTTCTCCAAACTTGCTTTTGCTTCTCCTCAAAAATATTTTTTTCCCTTCCAGAAACTTTGCCAAACAACTCAATTTTTGACCAAAGTGCTCTTGGCAAAAAATAAAAATAACTCTTTTGGCCAAAAATAAGCTTGATAAGTTTTTCTTAGGTGTGTGGGCTGTGGCTAGTGTTTATTAGGTCTAACACTATTGGTTTCCTTTCCCGTAACAAATGACTATTCATTCTGCTTTTTTATCAAAATGGTGTTGGCCTATGTATTGTATATACACATGTTTTTCGGAATAATCATATAGAGAAGGTTTCTACCAGAGAATGTCTCTGCCAATGTGTTTGATGGAGTATGTGTTATTGGTCGTACTTGTTAAGTTTCTAACATCATTCGTTAACTGACAGCAACTTGTTACACCTGATCGATATCTCTGCACAAAATGGTGAGTGATCGTTTGAAAAATTGAACCTCATCCTCTTACTACCAATTGCATTAATGCCATTGAACCATTATATCATTTCTTCTCCTCAGGTTCTTCCGAATGATATTGATTTGCTTAGCCCTCCTGACAAGCTTGGGACAAAAACACATAAGCTAAAGTCTCTACTCCAAGGACCTACTTGTTCTGTGGTAATATATAAACAACAACAACAACCCAGTATAATCTCACTTAGTGGGGTCTGGGGAGGGTAGTGTGTACGCAGACCTTATCCCTACTCTTAGGTAGAGAGGCTGTTTCCAAGTAGACCACCGGCATCCTTCCCTCCAAGAACTTCCCACCTTGCTCTTGGGGAGACTCGAACTCACAACCTCTCGATTGGAAGTGAGTATTGCTTACCATCATAGCATCCCCTCTTGTCTCTTTTATGTTAATATATAACCACTGATATTCTATACATATCGTTTGGTCCGTTATCACGTCCTTTGTTTTTTTGCATTCTCTTCTTTTAACTCTAATGAACTGTTGCAGAGTGTGAAGTGTCAATGCTGCTTCAATATGTAAGTAACACAAAACTTGGTTTATAATCTTGTTCGTATAGGTGTTCTTTTGATTGATAATTAACTATTAGTTACTGATTTAATAAGGTACTACTAATAACTTCTTTAAAATTCTTACAGGACTATGAATTTTGGTCGTGCACGACCGTTTGTTCTATGCTTCAGCTGCCAACAACAGATGTGTACACCATCATCTACGAGATTGAAGCTTATAGAAGGTTGTTCCTTTAGGATTAAAAAAAAATGCTATGAATAGTTTGGCTGTCGTATTAATCTACTGCAAGTTGAAGCGATTAATCTTCTTGGCTTTCGATTTTGTTCTTGTGAAAAGAATAGTCCATATATGGGTGTCAACTTCTTGGGTCATTCATATATACAATGTTGGGAAATAGGAGGCTTTCCGTTGACTCTGAATACAACCACCCTGTGAAAGCCCATTTTAGGTTTTTTTTGGATAACAAGAAGTTTCGAATTAATTTAGGGATTTATTTGAAATATTCAGTAACTTGATTTATAATAATATATCCAAGAGGGGTTGCTCTGATGGTAAGCAACCCCACTTCCAACCGAGAGATTGTGAGTTCGAGTCTCCCCAAGAGCAAGGTGGAAAGTTCTTGGAGGGAAGGATGCCGGGGGTCTATTTGGAAACAGCATCTCTACCCAAGGGTAGGGGTTAGGTCTGTGTACACACTACCCTCCCCAGACCCACTAAGTGAGATTATATTGGATTGTTGTTCTTGTTGTTGATTTATAGTAATAAAGTTAATTTTTTATGTCTTGTTCTCTTAGACAAGAGGGGTTGCTATAATGGTAAGCAACCTCCGCTTCCAACCGATATGTTGTGAGTTCGAGTCTCCCCAAAAGCATGGTGGGAAGTTCTTGGAGGGAAGGATGTCGGGGTTTATTTGAAAACAACCTCTCTACCCCAGGGTAGGGTAAGGTCTGCGTACACACTATCCTCCCCAGACCCCTCTAAGTGGATTATACTAGTTGTTGTTGTTATGTGTTGTTCTCTTATTTGCCGATGCAGTTGCTAAATCCGCCCAATTCCCCCTTCATGTATGGTTACCTGATGCCATGGAGGGGCCTACTCCCATTTCAACTCTTATACATGCTGCTACTATGGTAGCTGCGGGGACTTTCCTTGTAACTTAGCTTCTTCCTCTTTTTAGAGTTATATCATGCATAATGTATTTAATCTCGCTTATAGAAATAATAATACTATTATAAGTAGGGTCTGGGAAGGGTATATACAGACCTTACCCCTAATCCGGAAGAGTTAGACTCTGAATAGCGTTGTGATTGCACTAAGCAAATCGAAGCATGATGTTTTATAATGTAAAATTTCTTTCATATTGTCACTACATATGGATTAAAGCAGTGATATGGAGCTAGAAAAATTGGGAGAAAAGGGAAGATAAACACCATTATACTTAATGGACTAGAAAGGTAAGAACACAACTGTATTTCTTAAAAAGAAGGCATTGCCTCCAACACCATTAATAGCAAAGCAACAAACTCAACAAGGACATTGGTTGAACAGTAGTTTAATCAAAAGCTAAATGACTAATAATAGCAAAGCAACAAACTCCAAAGCCAGGCTGATCCATGATATGATGGAGAATTAATACGAAACAAGAAGAAAAAAGTAAAAATCTGGAAGAAAGGCGTGGCCTTCCCTTTGCCGCTATGACTTGCCTGTTTACCTTGGTATCTGACTCACATCAGATGCACCGAAGGGTGTGACCTAGTGTTCACTGAAAAGTTGCTGTGATCGCCATTTTCGTCCTCGAGTACTCCATCAAATACTTCTTTTTCTTCTTTCTCCACATCTTCTTATGCTTCACAGCCTTATAGAGCAACTAATTATAGGAGCTGAGTTGCTGTTTTCTCTTGTCTCTGCAAGTCCTATTATATTACAATCTTGAAAGCCAAGAATTTGTCCACCATATTATCCTAGACTGTAGCCAAGGGCTAGAAACATAAAGAAATGACAAATTTTTATGGTCCCCCCTCCTAGCAATATTCTTTTTGTATAGGCCGTCCTGTGCTTCTGTTACTATATTGCAGTTTCTACTGAAATTAATGATGAATTGTCTTTTCATATTTTTTATTTTCGTTTTTTTGAGTCGAGAGTCTATCGGAAACAGCCCCTATGCCGTATCTCGGTAAGGGTACATATTACTCTTCCTCATACCCCACTTTATGAGATTTTAATGGGTAATTGTTGTTGTATTAGGTCGTCCTGCTTATCCACCACTAAAGGTTTATATATTCTCTCTTTGAAAAGTTTTGAATTGATACGATAACAACAACAAGTAAGTTGAAGTTAGCTATATAATACAGGGTCGATTGCAAAGGCGGATCCAAGATTTAAAGGTAGCTGGTGCCAAAATTTCCTTTAATGTACATCTTATAATAACTACTAATATATAGTTTGTTCGGAACGTTTGTCCGATTTATTTTTTTAGTTTATTTGGGTAATTTAATAAGCACTTTATTTGCAAATATAAAAATTACATCAATTTTCCAGACCCTAATTGTGAAATTTCATTAGTTATATATATTATTATTGCAATTATCGCATGAAAATTACATCTCAAACATTAAGAAGCAAATATAATTAACATTTTAAAGATGGAATCACACTTTTATTATTAATAATACAAGTAAAATCAATATTTTCATTAGGGAACATTATTTTTTGTATGCTAAAAATTAATTTGCACAAGTAAAATAAAATCTTTAATAAGGGAGCTCTATCGATCAGAATAAGAAAAATAAAAATAAAAATATCTTCAATAGATAAATTATACCTCATAAGTAAATGCAGAATTAGAGAAACTACAAGATCTCAAAACCTAAAACTATAAATCTAGTGATTGCGAAATATTCATCATAATTTATTACTAAAGAGATTTAAATTGTATTTAACAATCATAGAATAACACAAATTTTTATGTTGTAATAAAAAAAAAATTATTTTTGATCTCAATCTAAATATCAAGATCCAAATTTTTTGATTTTGAAAGAAGAAAACAAGAAGATTTAAGATTAAGATAAATGCTTATATTATAAAACATTTAAACATTGGAGGCTCTTTTTTGAGTGTTCTGGCTAATATCACAGATAAAGTAATAGGATTGAGGGAAAAAATAAAAATAATAAATGGCAAATAGGAAATTAGAAGGTAGACAAAAAGGAAAATGACCGAGAGAAAGGAAATAAAACATAACGAAAAGGGAAAGTCAATCAAAGTTCAAGATAAATTCGAACTTGAATTTTACACACGAGAAAAGCTTTCAAAAAGATTTACCAGTCATGGCACCTTTGTCTAATTTACGGATGGGGGTGGCAGGATCATATATTTAACCTAGTTTAAATTTTTTTATACATAAATATATGATAATTTTATCAATCGAGCGGGTGCCATACCACCTCACCCATAAAGGTGGATCCGCCCCTGGACGATTGTATTTATACTACACTCTCCACTTAATTGTGTAGATTTCGAAGTCGGACCTAGTCGAGCTTTGTGAGCTGAGCTATTTGTTGTGCTGTGGAGACGGAGGTAGAGCTCCTCCTTGCCTGACGTCTCTTCCTACCTTTCCTTATTGTTGTTGTTTCAAATAGTCTTTTGTGTTTCAGACTTATATTCATACGGTAGAACTCATGATTCAGTATTAATAGTTCTGGGATGTTGATTGTGTAATTTGTTACTCCCTCCGTTTCAGTTTATGTGAACCTATTTCATTTTTAGTCCGTTCCAAAAAGAATGATCCATTTTTAAATTTAGAAATAATTTAGCTTAGACTTACAATTCTACCCTTAATATATAGCGAAAAACTTTTATAACGATACAAATACTCTGGGCTCTGTTTTACCTTGTTTAGGATCACAAATCCAAAAGTCGTCATTTTTTAAAACTCTGTATCCAGTCAAGCAGGTTCATATAAATTGAAACGGAAAGAGTATCATATTTCGTTCTTGTTTGGCGAAATACATAGTTTACCATTCACCTTGCACTCAAATCCCTATTACACACATGTTGATCATGGGTATAAATTTACAGACCAAACCTTTCAAATGTGTGTAATTAACTTTTGACCAGCCTCTAAGACGTGTGAAACACGACCAATGTGGCACGTGAAAAGCTATTTTCTACCTCATCTGAAAAATGACAACGGCTAATTATTGGAATTGGGCACATTTTCCTAACCCTAATGCTTGCTTCTTCTTCATCTTCTTATTAAAAGCAACCATTTTCATCTTCTTCAAATTAAGAGGAATCAATTTACAAAAAACCCAACTCCCATCTTCACCTTTCACGTCTAATATTTCCAGGTTGGTTATATTTGTCCAATTAAAGTGCAATACATAATTATTCTTCTATCAATTCTCGTATTAGGGTTCATATTGAATGGAAAATTTGGGTCCAAATAAAACCTATCTATTTCGTAGTAGTGTGCAATTAACACACATTTAAAACGTCTGGTATATAAAATTATATATGTGGTCAATAAGTGAGTAACTGAGATTTGAGTGCAAGATAGATGAATAAACTATATATTTCGCCTAATGGTGTACTTTGGCCCGGGCCTAAACGGGTCTCACGGGTTGGGCTTCACAATCCCGGGCTCCGTGGGCCGGGCCTGGCGGTTCTAGCAGGTGAGACCCGTGATGGACATAAACCCACAGTGGTCCTGGGCTTAGCGGGCCGGGCTTGGCGGGGTTTTTTTAAAGGCAATATCTTGTATAGTAGTTATTAGTATAGTATAGAATATATTTTAGTATAATATATATAATATATATTTCATTGTATATTGTGTTGTAGTAATTAGTATATATTATATATTATGTATATATTTGTGTTGTAGTAATTAGTATATATTGTATATTCCCTTATATATTTTCTTGTAGTATATATTGTATATTATGTATATATATATTCTCTTATATATTTTCATGTAGTGTGTGTGTATATATATATATATATATATATATATATATATATATATATATATATATATATATATATATATATATATATATATATATATATATATATATATATATATATATATATATATATATATATATATATATATATATTGTATATTATTTATATATATTATAACGCGTATATTTATATATTTTGTTGTTGTATATATATTATATCTCTTATGGATAATGTATATATATTTTCTTATATATATTATATCTTATGTATATATGTTATTACTTATATATTTTCTTGTAGTATATATTGTATGTTACACACACACACACACACACACACACACACACACACACACACATATATATATATATATATATATATATATATATATATATATTTATATTTATATTGTAGCTTATAAATAATTCGAAGTAAAGACAAAGAAATATTGAGAAAAAAGATATTCAAGGATATGTCTTATAATTTTTATTACCCAAAATGGCATATCTTTATTGTCTTCCTTCCCCCAATGGAATGAGCACAACAAGGTACTAATACCACCATTAAAAGGAAAAAAAACTAAAAGAAAAAGTGCCAATATACAAGTTACATCATAATCTACATTGTATCTCTAACAAATCTCATAAATCCATCAAGGTTGTTTGGTGGTGGTGGAAACGAAGCTTGTTCATCACCACTTTCGGGCGAAGCCGAATCCTCCGAAATTTCCGCTATCATTTCTTCATAAGCTTTATCTATCGCCGGTTGTGATTCTGCAATTCCAAAGTTTCTTCTTTCCGCGCGGATCCAATCTCTATAAAGTACCGATTTTTTCAAGTTATCCCTCATCGCCGCTATATGATCACCTATTTGTAGTCTTGCTTGACGGAAAGCGCTATCCGATGAAACAGTTGAAGCTTGAATTGATAAAACATCCCGAGAAATCCTTGTAAGAACCGGAAAAGTTTTTTCCTTGACTTCCACCATTCCAAAAAATCGAAAGAGTCGTCTGAATTCTCCTTTTCAAGTCCCTGAGACTAGTAAACTTGAATCTCCTTTAGATGTGAAGTTTCATCATAATTATCACCTTGAGATACCGGGAACTCCGTCCAAGATTTAAGAGTTGTTAAGCCCGCAGCTCTTTTAGACGATTGTGAGCTAGACGAAGTAGGGGTTGGAATATTTGGCCTAGCATGCTCTAAGGAAACTTTATAAGCATTATAAATTGTTTGAACATTAATTTTAATTGATGTTTTTGCATCTGCTAGCGTAGCAACTTCCTCATTTGAAAGATCTAAAACCTTATAAATATTTGAATACCAAAAATGAGGACCTCCCAATTTCATTGTAGGATTTAACATTGCAGCAACACCAAAAATAGGAGGGATAGGGAAAAAATATTTATTAAATTTTTGTTTCATTTCATTTATAGCAAGTTCATAAATATTCCCACCCTCGCCAAATTCAACAAACAAATCAGCTAGTGCGGCAATATAAACTAAACACTTTAAAATAGTACGATAATATTGCCCAGAAAATGTATTTGTAGCAACTTAAAAATGTTGTAAAAAATCTAAAAGAATTTTAATATTCATCCAATCTTGGGTCGTAAGCATTTCATCATCATCCTCACCACCTACCCGAGAATTAAACGTTGCATTAATTAGGTTTCTATATTCATATGCAACTACTAAACTTTCGTACTTACAATTCCATCTAGTCGGGCAAGGTTTAGGAACCTTTCTTTCTCTAAGGCCATATTCTTCACATTTTTTAAAATACAGTCTAGTTCTATGGTTTGAATAAAAAAGCCAATTAAGAGCCATTCGAACCGTTTCAATTTCTATGTTTAAAATTCGCATACCATCACCGATAATTAAATGATAAATATGACAAATACATCTAACATGGAAAATATTAATAAATGCATGATTTAGTGTTTTTGTAAGCATGCCTATAGCACTAGTGTTACTAGAAGCATTATCCATAGAAATTGCCATTATTTTATCGCTAAAGCAAAAATATCTACAAATATCTGAAACAGTGTTAGCTATAAACTTACCTATGTGACGTGAATTAATTATTCTATACGCAATTATACGTTTTTGCATTGTCCAGTCCTCATCTATCAAATGACTTGTAACAGTTACATAATCACAGTCATTATTACTTCTACCAATATCAGTAGTAATAGAAATTCGATTAGGTATATGAGTAAATAAATAGCGAAAATATTGTTCATATTCATGTTTGAATTTATAAATATCGGCCTTAACTGTTGCGCGAGGCCAACCTTTAGAAGTATGATTAAAAATTCTTCTAATATAATGAACCCAATTAGGATTAGAAGCAAAAGTATAAGGTAAGCACATAACAATAATCATCTTTGCTAATTCTTCACGATCTCTATTGGATCGTGATATAAAATACCTCCGGTGACAGTGTTAATTCCTGGTTGAACTAGATTTGAACCTGTACTAGGGTTAACCGCAGAATCTACACTTGTCCCCTCTTGCTGCGCTTGCATTTGAAAAAATCTAGCCCTATCTGTAGGGTGTGTTTTTATGTGCCTAGTCAAACTACCCGTGCCGGTACGGTCTCCAGTAAATTTATGAACCAGTAATTTCCCACAAGTTTTACACTTATCCTTATTTAGTTCTCTTACTTGAGTAAAAAATTCCAAACTAATGATGTTTCTGAACGTTTAGCAGGTTGTCTACTAAAAGTTGGAGTTTCTACAGGTGGGTGGGCCGGTGCATTACTTGAGTAATGAACAGGACTAGTAGGTGTATCATCTAAATCTGGTGCTTGGGTTTCATTATCATCATCATCATCTTCATTTTCCTCTAAGATAGGTTCACTAGGGTAAAGAGCATTCCTAAAATCATCATCTAATCTATCACCTACTGCAACATCGTGTAGAAATTCACTATCGGTAAATTGAAAACAAGGGTGATCACTATCAAGCATTACGGGAGGCGGAGTAGGACATCTAGGTTGGCGACTACTTTCAACTTACTTATCTTTTGTAGGTCGGGGAGCCGGGGGAAGGGTAGTATTATGGCCACTACTTTCACGGTTTTACCTTTTCCTTTACCGAACATTTTTTTCAAAGAAAATATCATACAAATTATAATTATGCAAACTAAACGACACAAAAATATATTATTAAAACGTAAGAGTTGAAACGAGTTTACCGTATTGCCGAACAACTTCTTGAAAATTGAAAATTGTTGAACACTTGAAAATTTCAATTCAACAACTTCACAATTTTTCACGAATTTTTAACAATAAATTAAGCAATTGTAGTAGAAAGATTAAAAGAGAGATTGAGAGATATCAATGAATTGGTGAATAAAAATGAAAGAATGAGGGGGATATTTATAGTTGAGATATGAGAAAAAGTGTAATTATATAAAGTTTGTGATTAAATTAAAGTTTGGGGGCCAAATAACTATTTTACAAAATTCCAAACGGTTATTTTTTAATTGGAGCCGTTACTGATTTTTTTTAAAAAAAAAATTTTAATAAAAGAGTCGTTGGGCCCGTTAGGCCCGGCTGATGGTCCCGAGCTCATGGTTTTTAAGTTTTGGGCCGGCCTGTCGCGGTCTTATAGGACCGCAAGAACTGCCAGGATCGGCCCACAATACACCCTTATTTTCGCCTTTTTATTTTTATGATTGACTTATCTAGCAAGTGGGTTAGACTTCATCACAACCGATAAGTTCTATCTCAATCTGATAACAGATTTTAGATTAATAAAGGCGAGGAAATATATGCACTCTCCATGTGAAGAAAAGCAGGAAAAAACGATATAAACAAATCGATTCTTTAACTGAAAAGTGGAATGCGCTTAATAAAAAGATGCAATTCAGATGGATAAGTAAGTGGAAAGTGTTTGGTGAAAACTTAAAAAGCATTTCATATAAGATTAAAAAATTAAGTAAAGGATGCTAAAAGAAGAAGACAAAGGACCCTCCAACCTCCTAAAAGTGGAATATGATGCAGATTGGCTTTTTCTTAAAAAAAGTACAATTACTTTGCATCGTTCGTTTTTAATAACTCGTTAAAAAAAATTCAAATGGCTCAATGGAATCTTGTGGAAGCTGAAAGCCACTAATTCATTAAGTGGGGAGGAGACATCATCCCAGCAAAAAAGGATCTAAATGTGGAAAGTGTACAATATATGTCATTTTCCATTATGTTCCTTTTGAAAGTGAAATTCTTGGTAGACAAAAGAGCTAAAGGGATTGAATATGTATAGCAATGTTGGGTTGAATAATGGAGCTTTTATGTTAGTTTAGAGATTTGAGATGTTTGCTCCTTGAACAGGGATGGCAAACGGTGCGGGTGCGGGTGCAGGTGCGGGGCAAATTCATATAAACTTGCGAAAATTTTAACCCGTCACGCATAGCGTTTGCACCCGCATTCACCCGCCCCACACCACACCCTCGTCCATCCGCCCCACCCCGCCCCGCAAATTTTTTTTTTTCATTTTGCTAGTTTGTTTCTGCATTTTAAATTTCAACAACCAAAAAATAAAAAGCTTATGCTCATCAGTTCATGTAATGAATTGTTCAATTGGAATGCTATTTGGAGATTTACAAAAGCCCGAGCGTTCATTAGATGATTAAGTGATAAATGTTAATTATTTAATCATAAAAATATTTGTTTATACTACATTTTATCTTCCCTTAAATGTTTAATTTATTCTTTTATTCAAAATTTCTAACTTAATTAACATTCTAATTAAAAGTTGTACTTGAAAAAAAAAAAGATGTTATAAATGATTTACTCCCTCCGTTCCAATTTATGTGAACCTGTATGACTGGACATGGAGTTTAAGAAAAAAATGAAGACTTTTGAGATTTGTGGTCCTAAACAAGTCCAAATAGGGCCCAGAGTATTTGTGTGGTTATAAAAGCTTCTCATTAAGGATAGAGTTGTAACTTTAAGCTAAATTGTTACCAAATTTAGACTGGGTTCATTCTTTTTGGAACGGACCAAAAAGGAAATAGGTTCACATAAACTGGAATAGAGAAAATACTTTGTTTTTATGAAGTATCAAACATTTAAATCGATGCTCTGCTATTTAAGGTTTACTAGATAATACAATAGGCCAAATTCAGTAAATTTATGCAAACCCGCATAGACCCGCAACCACACCGCATCAGCATTTTAAAAATTTATTTCAACCCGTCCCGCTCCCGCCCGCATAGCTTTAAACCCATCCCATCCCGCATAGCTTTAAATCCGCACCGCCACATACCCGTACCGCCCCATTTGCCATCCATGTCCTTGGAATTTGGAGCTAGAGGCTTCTAGGAATATCACAAGACTCCATTATTAAAAAAATTGAGACTTAGCGATACTGAATTTGTACGCTAATATTGATAAGGGGATAAGCTATTGAATCATCATATGACTAACTGCTATATCAACAACTGATCCAACTATTATGTGTTCGTTTTCTCTACTCGTTTTAACCAAATTCTTTGCTATGAGCTATGTAAAATATAATACTAGATTAGAAACGCAAGAATTAAAAACGTCTTGGTGGACGTGCCGGAGTGGTTATCGGGCATGACTAGAAATCATGTGGGCTTCGCCCGCGCAGGTTCGAATCCTGCCGTCCACGTATTTATTTTTAAAAAAATTACGTTCCACTTTGTGCCTGCATCCACAAAGAACTGCCACTTTGCTAGTTATGGTTTTGGTTTCCACAATGAACAATAACAACTCCTATGGTTCAAGTAAGGTACAAACAATCATCGTTCTTGATATTTACACTAAAGCAACAATGCAAAACCATTTCACAAATTCAACAAGTCCATGCTCAAGCCATTACCAATGGCCACCTCTCTTCTTTTCACTCTACTCTTATCCTCACTCAGCTCCTTCATTCTTTCACTTCCTGTCTCTCTTCTCTTCCTTTACAACCCAACACCCATCGCTATGCCACTCGTTATATCACCTCCATTTTCAGCCGCATCGAAAACTCATCAACTTTCTGTTACAACACTATCATTCGAGCCCACACCCTTCTCTTTTCCCCAAATACCTCGTTTTTATACTTCCTCAAAATGCGCCGAATTTCGGTCCCACCAGACTCCCACACTTTCCCGTTTGTTCTCAAAGCTTGTGGTCTAGTAAATTCTCTGTCCCTCGGCAAGACCCTTCATTCTCAAGCCTTGAAGTTTGGGTTTTTAGCTGACGTTTTCGTGTGTAACAATCTTGTTCGTGTGTATACCGTCAATGGTAATACTTGTGACGCCCATAAGGTATTTGATGAAAGTTGTTGTAGAGATGTTGTTACTTATAATTTAATCATTGATGGGTATGTCAAAGCAGGTGAGATGGACAAAGCGAGAGAAATGTTCGACGAAATGACTGAAAGAGATGCAGTTTCTTGGGGTACCCTGTTGGCGGGATATGCAAAAATGAACCAATGTAAAGATGCCATTGAACTATTCGATCAAATGGTTTCATTAAACGTAAAATTTGATAATGTTGCATTGGTTTCTGCTCTCTCAGCTTGTGCCCAAGTTGGGGAACTAGAGAAGGGAAAGACCATACATGATTATATTAGGAAGAAGGGTATTCACATAGATTCATACTTGTGTACTGGATTGGTAGATTTATATGCCAAATGCGGCTGCATTGAGATTGCTAGGGAGATATTTGAGACAAGCTTGGAAAAGAAAGTGTTTACTTGGAATGCTCTGCTAGTTGGATTAGCCATGCATGGTCATGGCCAGTTATTGTTTGATTACTTCTCAAGAATGGTGGAAGGTGGTGTTAGGCCTGATGGGGTAACTTTTTTGGGATTGTTGGTGGGATGTAATCATGCAGGTCTTGTTCAGGAAGCTAGAAGGCTCTTTGGAGAAATGGAAGAGGTTTATGGTGTTTGTCGAGAACTAAAACATTATGGGTGTATGGCGGATTTGCTGGCACGTGCAGGGTTGATTAAAGAAGCTATGGAGATGATAGAGGCAATGCCAATGGCTGGTGATGTGTTTGTGTGGGGTGGTTTGCTTGGTGGGTGTAGGATACATGGGCACGTTGAGCTTGCTGTTAAAGCTGCTGAAAATGTGATGGAGGTGAAACCAGAAGATGGTGGGGTGTATTCAATCTTGGCAAATGTGTTTGCAGATGCTGGCCGTTGGGATGATTTGGTCAGTATAAGGAAAAGAAGAGATTGTGCACAGATCAAGAAGAGTGCTGGTTGTAGTTCGATTCAGTTGAATGGGGTAATACACGAATTTATTTCATGGGATGACTTGCATCCTCAAAGCAAGGAGATATATTCTGTCTTAAATTGTCTACAACTCAATTTGAAGCATTCTATTGTCGATAGGGTTTTGATGAACTAACAATACATTCTTTTCACTGGTACAACTATTTTACTGTCATTTGACGTGTAAAAAAGTTCTCGAGTAACATCTCACTCCAGGTTCTGTGTATTTTCTTTTTTTTCCTCGACTACACAACCTTCCTTTGTTTATAGGCAGTTCTTGAATAGCATTTCTTTTCCACGAGCTACTTCAGGCAATACATCGCTGGATTATGCTTTATTGGTGATAGTTGTATTCCTCTTTTCCACTTAGCCAAATGACATACTGACAGAACTTTTCTGTTTGAGCAAATGCGCAGCCATTACAAAGCCATCATACTTAGTTTATTCCCTCCTGCCAAAACAAAACAGTGAACTGTAATTGCCGTTGGATAACTTTAGAAATGGCAATGAAGATGATTGGATCCAGTTCACTACTCTTAAAAGTAACTTTTATGTTCTTTTAGTTAGTCTATTTTGGGTCATCAGCCCGTGGAGGAAGCCACTTGGGAGACCGAGCAGGAGATGCAGAGTAGATATCCTCACTTGTTTGATACTACAGGTATGTTTCTTGACCCGCTCGAAAACGTAACGACCTGACCCATCGTCCCGTGTATTCTATCCCGTTTTCCCTTTTTATGCTGTTATATGTTTTAATATATGTATTTGGAGAGTTTGGAGTAATTCGGATGGAATTTGGATAGAAATAAGACAATTAGTCTCTTTAAGGAAAAATTAGTTTGGAAAAGTCAACCGAATGTTGACTTATGAGTTAGAGGGCTCAGAATGGATTTTCGATGATTCGACTAGTTTCGGCTGGTGAATTGTGACTTAGGGGCGAAGTCAGAACTGAATTTGGAGGTACGGTGTAGAATTAGGATTGAATTGGCTAAGTTAGAAATTTGGCGAAGTTCGGTTAATAGGTGATATTTTGATCCGAGAGTCGGGATGAAATTTCGATAGTTGCAGTAGCTCCGTTAGATGATTTTTGATATGTGTGAAAATTTTCAGATCATTCGGAGGTTTTTAGGTCGGGTTTTGGAGCAAATGCAAGTTTCGTAAGTTTTAGTTTAACTTAGGCTTGAATCCGTGGAAATTGGGTCATTTTGATGTTTATGGTGGCATTTTTATGCTACGAGCAAGTTTGAATGGAGTATTAAGACATATCTGCGCTGTGAATTCAGATGACCAACGAAGATTTTAAACTTGAAAATGTGCAGCAGAAAATGCAGCAGTAATGCAGGCCTATTTTGGCCTTCGCGATCGCGAAGGAAGGCTCGCGTTCGCATAGAGTTAATGGACTAAAGCATCGCGTTCGCGTACAGCAGATCGCATTCGCGTAGTATTAGTAGGTAAAGCGTCACGTTCACATGGGAGGTAACGCATTCGCATAGAAGGGCCTGGGGTCCCTGCTTGTTTTGTTCATCGCGACGCGTGGCTTGGACCGCATTCGCATAGAAGGTAGGACTCAAAGCATCACGATCGCGATGGTGTTGCCGCATTCGCGAAGAGCAATTGGCGGGTAAGTGGAATTTGTTCATCACGAACGCGTGGCTTGGACCGCGTTTGCGTATGTTTAAATCTGGGCGACAGAAGGGTTTTATATGTTATTTCATCCGCGAACTAAACATATTTTCCACCATTGTTAAGCAACTAAGAGATCTTTTTGAGTGATTTGAAGCGGTTTTCTGCGGGAATCGATTTGAGGTAAGTCTCTTGGCTTAAAAACATCATTTTTAGGAAGAATCAACCCCAAATTCCATGAAATTGTGTAGGTGGAGTTGGTCTCACTAGTACCCAAAGATAAAACTCTTTTTCTAGTTAAAAATCCAGCATTAATGTAAGATTTATCAAGGATAATTCTCTGTGACGGCCCGACCCGTCGCCTCATGTGTTTCCGTCCCGTTTTATACTTTCTCATGTTTCAGTATATGCGTTTGGTAAATTTAAAGTGATTCGGATAGAGTTTGGTAAGAAATGAGATAATTAGTCTCTTTAAGGAAGGATTAGTTTGGAAAAGTCCGCCGGATGTTGACTTGTGAGTTAGAAGACTCGGAATTAAATTCTGATGATTCGGTTAGTTTCGGGGGATGATTTAAAGCTTAGGAGCGTAATCGGAATTAATTTTGGAGGTCCGGTGAAGAAATTAGCTCATTTTGGCGATTTTCGATTGATGGGTGAGATTTTGATCCGAGGGTCAGAATGGAATTCCGAGGGTTGTTGCAGCTTTGTTGGGTGATTTTGGATAAGCGTGCAAATTTTAAGGTCATTCGTACATCGTTTGGTTGGGCTTTTGATCGAATGTGTGTTTCAAAAGTTTTTAAGGAACTCAGGCTTGAATCCGATGAGAATTGATGATTTTATTGTTGGTTGATGTGTTTTATTGATTGGAACAAGTTCGTATGATCTTTTGGGCTATGTTGGTGCTTTTGGTTGAGGTCCCGGGGGCCTCGGGGTGATTTCGGTTGGCTAAGCGGAGGATTTTCGACTTAGAGCATTGCAGAAATTTCATCAGCTTTTGCAGGGTCATTTTGGCCTTCGCGATAGCAAGCCTGGGGCTGCGATCGCATAGGAGAATTTTAGAGGGGCAGGATTTTCTTCATCGCATTTGCAATGGGGTGTTCGCGATCGCAGTGAGATGAAGAGTAAACTCTGCGTTCGCATGTGAGAATCCGCGTTCGCGTAAGAGGATCTAGGGACCCAGCCTTTTGTGCATCGCGTTCCCGACATGAGGAGTGCGGTCGTACCAGTCTAGGAAGCAAAGCCACGCGATCGTAGTGGGCTGGTCGCGTTCACGTGGACAATTCTAGATGTCTGGATATTTTGTGCATTGCGATTGCAATGCCTGGGGCTGCGATCGCATAGAGTAAATTGGCACCTGTGTAAAATGTTTTTAAAACATTTCATCCGTGACTTGAAGTCATTTTTCCTTCATTGTTGAGCACGTTGAGAGCTTTTTGGGAGCAAATGAAGTGGGTTTCGAAGAGGATTGATTGGAGGTAAAACCTTTGAACTTAAAATTTGATTATATTGTGAAATTGGTCTAGAAATTCATGGGAATTAAGCCTAAATTTGATAAAGTAGGGCTTGAGTTTTTGATATTTCAAACTGGGATTTTAATAGGTCATTTGAGCTCGGATTTGGGGGTTCTTGGTATGTATGGACTCGTGGCGAGACGAGGAATCGATAATGTGAGTTTTGTAATTTTTCGAGAAGCATGTCCGGGGCTCGGGTTTCGCTAGTTTCGAGATTTGTGCTATTTCTCGATTGTTTTCGATTGGGTATTGTTCCCTTAGCATATTTTGATGTATTCGCTCTGAATTTTGATAGATTCGACGCGCGTGGAGGCCAAGCTGGGGAGCAGAGGCACCGCGAGCTAGAATTTCGCCGGTTCGAGGTGAGTAATACTTGTGAATGATATCCTAAGTGTTTGAAACTCCGGATTTGCACATCATAGTACTGTATTGTTGTGACTTGCACGCCAGGTATGAGCATGGGGTAGAGCACCGTTGGGGATTGTGACTTAGTCTGTCCCGGTTATTGATTTTAATACGTGATTGACTGAAAACTACTTGATGCTATCATGATTTGGGCTGATCGCCATGTTTTGGGATTCGTACCGATTATTTGAATCCTTCAGGTATTGATATCACTATTTTGTATTACGTTGCATATTATTTGATCTTAGTCCAAGGTTCTAAATACTGCTTCGCAAATTCAGCCATTTTTCTAAGATTTGAAAACACAAATGATATTTTACTGACGTTTTAAGCTGAGAACTGCTATTTTACTAACTCCCAAGGGGCTTATACGCATTACTGGACTGAGCATGTATTGGGCTGCGCACCACAACAGTGTTATGTGTGCGTTTCTGGACTAAGATATGGGTCGAGCTGCACATCGCAGCAGTATATACATATGCATGCATGGATCGGACTGCACACTGCAGTAGTATATTATATGGATCAGACGAGAGCGCCATCATGACCGGGTATGGAGATTGATTCGTGACAAGTTGGTATCAGAGCCTAGGCTACTAGGTCTCACAAGTCATGATCTGGTTTAGTAGAGTCTTGCGGATCGGTACGGAGACGTCTTTATTTATCCTTGAGAGGGTGCAGAACCTTTAGGAAAACCTCACTTTCTTGGAATTCTTATCGTGCGTAATTGGTCCTGTTTGAGATAACTCTTGAAATTCCTTCCACACGCATGTATGCGTACATGAGCGCTCAGTATTGTATGTGCTTTGATGGACTGCGATTCCCCGATCAAGGGGTGAAATGTGATCCCGCGAGTTTGATGTTGGGCCTTGCCTATGACGTAAGCACCGTGGTGCTGATTGTGTGAGCAAGTGTTCTGAATTTATATGTTCGATATTATCCCTATTAGCCGGAATGACAGTTGGATATCCATGTGATGAGTATATTAGTGGTATGAGATTTATCTATGTGATCTTGGTAGTGATGAAGGAGTCTGCTAAATGATAGATGAGTTGTTAAGTGATTCGTTTCCTATTGTGCTTAGATGTGTAGTCCGAGTTATGGGAGCAAAAAGAATATTTTCATGTCTCTTAGTTGGAAAGTAAAGTACATTACATGTGGTGGTATGAGTTCAGACTCAGAAAGACTAATTGACTGTGTGCCGTATATGATGGTGGGAGGTATGTTGAACTATTGAAATGAGGCAAAGTAGGTGGGTTATCTCCTGTGAAGTGTTTTTTAGTGGTATGATCCTTAGGTGTATGTTAGAAGATCTCATGTGTAATTGAAGGGTATGTGTTGAAATATGAAAATTTGGGATGCTAAGAAAGTGGACTCATCTCATGTGGAGAATGAATGCGATGGTTGCAGAGAATGTCAGTGCTAGATGATCTGTGCATTCATAAAACTTGTAACTAATTTGAGTTTGATCTCAGTATGGCATTGTGGCATCATTAGAGTTACAAGTTGTTAAAAGTGCCTTGATATATGGCTTCGAGCCAAGTTGAGGAGGTTGTTGTTGATCAGCTGTATAAGAGTGAATGACTCTCGATAATGGTTTTACTGTGTTCGAGATTTTGCATGTAATAATCAGGTGTCTTAAGGTTGTGTATGTGGATATGGACTAACTTAAGCTAATTTAAAACTTAAATCGAATTTTCTATTCTTACTTATTCTGAGTCTTTGCTAAATACTTCAACTATTGAAATCAAGAAGTTACAATTGGTCAAATGATATGAAAGGGATTAATTACTAGTCTCTTTCGAAATAGGCCTATTTTTCTCCAAGTTTGACCAGTGAATCGAACGGGGATTCAAGTTTTTCATTTCATGAAGTAAAAATGCGGTTCTTATCTTTAAACCTTTCGAGGTATTTTATTGCTTGTAAATGAAATGTGGAACCATAAATAGAAATCGAGTATTTTTTGGATTCTTTATTTTATTTTTTATTTTTATTAAGTTCAATTAATTTCCTTTCTATAGAACAGCCGATTAGCAAATTCTATAGGTATGGATTTTATGAATCAAAAATAATGTGAAATAAAGATACCAGTCAATAGAGAATCTCATGAAGTTCTTCAAAGTAAAACATTCTAGAATGTGGTATTTCTGGTAAACGTTTGCGAGGGTATTCAGTGGCCTATGGGTCTTAGGCAGTGTGGTCTTATGTGCGAGTATCATGTGGTAATCCTGGGTTGAGGTGTTGTGGTGCTACAGCAAGGGAGAATATCAAATTAAAGATGAAGCGGGAAGGAAATTGGATAAATAGAATAGCTTGATAATAAACCGAATTGTTATGGTAAGGATATGATTAATTCTTGAATGTGTTCGAGGTAATGAGCCTTATAGGTATTGTGCAGCAAAGCTCTTGAGTGCTAACAGTTTGCGTAGCTTGGTTTGGGTAGCGGGATTCAGTCCTGACAGTATAGCTTGTGCAATGGAACTGGAGAGAATTCTTGTTGAGTCTCTACCGTGATTTAGAGATGTATATATATTATCTATGGGCATACGAAGAATGGAAAGTGTAGAGATTTCTCCTCTAGATGGGATTGATGGAGAGTTATTGACTAGAGGAATACAGAGATGTTGTGGTTAAAAAAGGGGGATTGAGTCCTCATGTTATCCTAGTGTGCTATGGTATACACGGTATGTTGTGGATAATTGATATTTGCAGGTTCAAGGTTCGGTTCAGCTCATAATGGAAAGTCATTGAATTTTTAAGTAGCACGGGCAGCTGCAGGTGATTTAAGAATCGATCTTCTGATGATTAAGGAAAATGGTACTACTATCTTAGTGATTTGACGGGGGTATATGTTCAGAAAAAAGGGCAAGGTAATGTAAACTGATTATCCTTTGGTGGTATTGCGGTATTCTCTTGTTGGATCGACTGTTGATAATTGGGATGTTGATGGCTCGGGGAAATTATAGAATATCTCTCATGGGATGAATGGATACTTGATGTGTGATATGTATTCGTACGGCGGAGTGTGGAATCAGTTATAGTGATTCATGTGTTATATTGGAGTTGAAGACTAGGATTTCTCGTGATCCGACTATGCAATGGTTATAGATCGTGTGTATCAGCACCGTTTAGCGGTTAATGGGAATTGGAGGTCCGAATGGAATTTTTCCTTGCTTGTATGTTAGATTTTTTGTTATGACATTGGATTGTAGACTGGTTGTCTCAGTGTTGGGTTATTCTAGATTTTTGTGTTGTGACCTATGTCGGAAAATGCCACAGGTTGCGTGGCGAGGTGCATCGGATTATGTTCTAGTAGGGTAGTTTGTATTCCAAAGACCAGCATATGGCTGGCAAGTATTGCTTTATCAATTGGGCCTTCGTGGCGGATGTCAGTGCATAGATTAACTCGGCCATTGTTGAGCTTATCAGCGATCTGGAAAGATCTATAAGTTGTTTTTTGCGTTGCGAGACGATATGATTTACGGACTATGGGCACATATGGTGTGGTACTATCGGGATTCATAGTGGAAGTTGATATGGAGACCTCAGTTGCGCTTAAATTTTGCAGCTTATACCGCTATATGTAGATATTGTATGCACTCAGTATGCTTACTACCGGAACTCGGTATTTTATTGCAATGAGCAAATTTGGATCGATGTTCATCTCCTTATGTGAGATATATATATGTGTGGATCGGGTGGCACACCGCCACGAGTATGTTATTTGGATCGGGTTTCACACCGCAACAATGTGATGTTAAGAATAGTTCTCTATATGCTATTTTGTATGCCTTGTTTCCTAGTTCTAGCGAAGGTCTGTATTGGGTGCTGCTAGGCAAATGGCGCATCGGTTGTGTCCTTCCAGGATTGTATGGTGTATGTTACTTGCCTCGACATGGTTATAATGATTTGTTTGGGTTCTAGACACCAATCGTGTGTGGCTGTCAATTTTGAGTATAGCGACTTGAGGTGCTTCATGTGTAACGGTGTTTGGATAATATCGTGCATTATAGCGAGGCTACGTGGAGATTAGACCCTTCGGGGAAGATTCAAGTATTCTATTTCTATGATGTGGGACGGGGTCCCAGGCTTGTGTTGTAATGGTATTGATGAGCTTAAGGTACAACTCTTTCGCTTGTGTCATTTTCATGATTTGAGTATGTTCAGACCGTTTCTTACTGGTACGTGTATTATGCAAGTTGTGGCTTAGGCCGTATTGAGGTGTCATATCACCAGGGTGGTGTGTTGGGTCGTAAGAGGTCTTTCGGATCATTAATGGATGCGAACGGATTTGATTTTAGCTTGTTGAAAGGATGATATCGAGGTTTGGCTTGGAATTTGTTGTGGTATTAGTCGAAAAGGAAGGAATACCTTCGTAAATGGCCGATCTGAGAAATGGATTATGGTCTACTGCATGTTTCCTTATCATTGGTAGGATACCAAGTGTTGGAATGAGAGTTTAGCTAATAAGAGGTTACTAACGGTGTATGGTTGTTGTGGACAGCTTCCGTGAATGGGATTTATCGCTGCATGTGTTTGAGCTATATGGTATATCATAGAATTGCACCTGATTTTACAGGTATGGGGTATTACAGCTGGTTCGGGCTCATTCTGAATATGGATGTGAAATTCTGATCTTGTGTATAATTTTGTAAAGTACAATGCGGTCCTATGGTTTATGGGTTAGATGGACTGTGAAATTTCAGTTATGTCGTGTTTTCAGACCTATAAAAGATAGGGTGACGTGGGATCACCCCAAGTATATGCTTGGTAAGATCATTCAGCTATTGGTTGGCTTCTAGAACAACTCTGGTTATGCTCGAGGATGAGCGTTTGTTTAAGTTGGGGAGGATGTGAGGACCCGACCCGTCGTCTCATGCGTTTCCAACCCTTTTCCCCATTTTATGCTTCCTAATGTTTCAGTATATGGTTTGGTGAATTTGAAGTGATTCGGATAGAGTTTGGTAAGAAATGAGAGAATTAGTCTCTTTAAGGAAGAATTAGTTTGAAAAAGTCCACCGGATATTGACTTGTGAGTTAGAAGGCTTGAAATTGAATTCCGATGATTCAGCTAGTTTCGCGAGATGATTTAAGTCTTAGGAGCATAATCGGAATTAATTTTGGAGGTCCGGTGAAGAAATTAGCCTATTTTGGCGAAGTTAGTATTTTGGTGATTTCCGATTCATGGGTGAGATTTTGATCCGAGGGTCGGAATAGAATTCTGAGGGTTGTTGTAGCTTCGTTGGGTGATTTTGGATATCCGTGCAAATTTTCAGGTCATTTGGACATCGTTTGGTCTGGCTTTTGATCGAATGCGTGTTTCAGAAGTTTTTAAGGAACTCAGGCTTGAATCTGATGAGAATTGATGATTTTAGTGCTGGTTGATGTGTTTTATTAATTGGAACAAGTTCGTACGATGTTTTGGGATATGTTGGTGCTTTTGGTTGAGGTCCCAGGGGCCTCGGGGTGATTTCGGATGGCTAAGCGGAGGATTTTGGACTTAGAGCATTGCAGAAATTTCATCAGCTGTTGCAGGGTCATTTTGGCCTTCGCGATTGCAAGCCTGGGGCTGCGATCGCATAGGAGGATTTTAGAGGGGCAGGATTCTCTTCATCGCGTTCGCAGTGGGGCGTTCGCGACCGCAGTGAGATAGAATAGTAAGCTCTGCGTTCACATGTGAGAATTCGTGTTCGCGTAAGAGGATCTGGGGACCCAACCTTTTGTTCATCGCGGTCGCGACATGAGGAGTGCGATCGCACTGGTCTGGTAAGTGAATCCACGTGATTGCAGTGGGCTGGTCGCGTTCGCGTAGGCCATTCTAGAGGTCTGGAGATGTTGTGCATTGCGATCGCAATGCTTGGGGCTGCGATCGCATAGAGTAAATTGGCACCTGGGCAGAATGTTTTTAAAACATTTCATCCGCGACTTGAAGTCATTTTTCCTCCATTGTTGAGCACCTGTTTTGGGAGCAAATGAAGTGGGTTTCGAGAGGATTGATTGGAGGTAAGATCTTTGAACTTCTCTAGAAATTCATGGGAATTAAGCCTAAAATTAATGAATTAGGGCTTCAGTTTTTGGGCTTCGTGCCGATTATTTGAATCCTTCAGGGATTGACATCACTGTTTTGTATTACGTTGCATATTATTTGATCTCAATCCAAGGTTCTACATACTGTTTTTCAAACCCAACCATTTTTCTAAGATTTGAAAACTTAAATGATATTTTACTTACGTTTTGAGATGAGAACTGCTATTTTACTATTGCCCAATGGGCTTATGTGCATTGTTGGACTGAGCATGGATTGGGCTGCGCACCGGAGCAGTGTTATGCATTTATTTATGGACTGAGATATGGGTCGAGCTGCACGTCGAGCAGTATATACATATACATGCATGGATCGAACTGCACGATGCAATAGTATATTATATGGATCGGATTGTACGCCGCAGTATTATAGCGCTTGGGTTAGGAGCCCCTTCGGAGTCTGTACACACCCCGTGAGCGCAGGGTACCCAAATGGATCAGGCTGCGCAGCGCATCAGTCATGTGCATTGCATTGTATTCATGCATTCATTCCTGTTTGCACTACGTAGCATGATTTTTAGCACTCACATATCATTTGCATACATGCTATTACTTGATCCTGGTGTTACATGTTAAGGAGTGCTGAACCCGAGAGGCTGATGTTGTACTTTGTGAGTTGGGAGTGAGCCCGCGGGGCTGATACTGTACTGAGAGGTTAATATTGAGCCCGAGGGGCAGATTTCTAATTATTCCCTACTTGTTGAAATTATTTTCGCAACTATTGAAAAGGCATATTTGCAAAAAGAGAATTTTTAACTGAGCTTGAGATTTTCTTAAGGATATTCTAGGTGTTACGGTTTTACTATTTTTTTAAGAAAAAAAAGGTTGTACTGTCTGTTATAGCATTTTGGAGTGCTCATACGTGTTTTCTTATCGCTCAGATATTAATCGCTTTTATAACCACTAAGTTGGAAGTACTCACTTTACTCTATGCATCTCGTGTGCAGTTGCAGGTATTGTTCACCCGGTAGGGGGTTAGTAGCGGATTGAAGATATTGCTATCGTAGCTAAGCAAGGTGACCTCCGGCGTTTGCGGCACTGAGATTATTCTTCTTCTTGATTTCCAAATTTTACTTTATGTACTATAGACTTTAAAATTATAATAAATACCCTCCTAGATGCTCGCGACTTGTGACACCTTGGTCGGACTGAGTTAGGCTATAATATTGATAATTAATGTTCTTTAAGTTGCATTTTCCCATCTATTTATGCTTAGTAAGTGTTAAAGAAACGAATTGGGTTAGTTGGCTGGCCTTGTCTTCACGAGAAGCGCTCCGGGTAAGGAGATTGGGTCGTGACATTTTCACATGGTACATAAAGCATATATTAATGACTCAAATAAATAGACCATTTTTTGGATCCTACTTATTATTCATAACACTCAATCCATGAATAGACACAATTTCACATGTATAAATTTATTAAGAATTTTTCATGATTTCAAATAAATAAAGCAGTTTAGTGGTAACTATTTATTACTCACAAAAATCTCAATGTACGAGTGAAGATACATGTAACTCATAAAATTATTTTATGATTGTTTATGGACCACAGCTTAAAAGCCATGTAAATAATATAAAATTCATACATAATTCCGTCATATTTCACTTAATTACAATCTCCAACCAAAAAATAAATTTTTTCATCGAAAATCCAAGACTAGAAATCACACAGGCATGAAAACATAAACTAAAATTTGAGATTTTTTTATGTACAAATATGTCAAACGCTCCAACCATTAGTCATTCAGGATATCAAACAGAGGATTTCATTTTTTTTACAAAATAATTATATCATCACACAATATCAATTATACCTTGTAAGACATGGTCAATAAAATCATACACCTCTATTAGTGGATTTAATTGAACATGTCTATTTACTAATAGCCAATGTGTAAACCTATTATATCACCAGCAGTTAATCATGGAGACTGTGGGAAATCACCCCACCACCATTGAATTAAAAATAAATTAAAATTATTAAAAAATAATTTTCAGAAAATAGAAAAATGTCAAAGCACAGTCCAAACGGCCTCAAAACACTGAAAAATACCATGATTCACTGCAGAAGCAATGAGTTTTTCTCACCACATCGTTTTCGATGGACCCACCAAATTTCAGCTCAATCAGAGTCCATCAAGTTCACTGGCCTCCGAAAATATCGACAATTCGGTCAAAATCAGGTTTTGCATTTTTCTAGGGTTTACAAAAAAATAATCCAGATAAGCTCGATCAAATATCAATAAAAATATATATCTCATGATTACAAGAATAATCCAATTCTTTTGCACTGTTAATTCACAAAACAATAGTGCAGTATTCCAGAAAATCACATATACATGTAATTCAAAAACTAACATAAGCACAATATTTTTGTTTCATGAAAAACTTAGTTATCTAATTAGATGTGAGTGGGCTATGATGCCAATTGATGGGAAGCAATCCATGTATCAAAATCTCACGTAATCTAGACAACTAGTATAAACGGGATTTCACGGATTACCTCTTGAAGCTAAGCGTGAACACGACTCTTTAGTCATATGAGTCTTCAGTTTCACATCGTCTCTGTGAAATCTCCACCACCCGCACGATCACGATCTCCGAACGTTCTACGGTCTTCTACTGTGTTACCTAAATAATAACAAAAAATAGTAATTTTGCGTGGGTGAAATTTACTAGGAAAAAAAGGCTGAAAAATTCGGCACTCTCTTGTACTCCCTCTAGGTGAAAAACCTTATGTATTTACATCATAAGTTTTAAGGGTTAAACCCTTTTCGAAAACCTGTTGGGTTTTTTTTTCCAGCAGAAAATGATTTCTTTATTTCCTATTATTTTGGCACAGCATGGTCCACAAAATTTAATTAACAAAGCTTCCAATTATGAAATTAATTATAATTTTCGAAATTAATATCTACCATAATTAGTTACGGATTATTCCACTAAAAATTCATAAATGCATTCCTTATTCAATTTCGAAATTCATCCATTAAACCTTATTTAACTCCCCATGTTAAGATTCAGATACTAATCAATTAAATTAAATTACTGACGATTTAATTTATTGATTATTTAGACTTTTGTTTAACTTATTTTATGTGTCGGATACAAAATCCATCCGTCGGGTTTACACATGAAAACTTATAAGCTTTCATAAAAGTGTATCATCAATCTCTAACCGAGACATGGATTCCATCAACTAACTATTACTTCGCCAATGTACATTATTATTATTATCCAATTTATCAGGCATATTGACCCACGAAAAAATTTCGCCTTTTAATAAATTAAAATAATAATAATGTGCACAAATAATAATAATTATATCAAGATTAAGAGTATAAGTTCATTTATTACGTTATAAAAAAAGAGAGTATAAGTACATTTAGTTGCTGTAGAGTTTATTTTATTAAGTCAGTATAAAATATGTATCTCTACTTATTCCATTCAATACATACAAAATGTACTGGCACAAGAAGTTGGAATTGAATCAAGATAAATTATATTTAATCTTGTGCTACAACCATTCCTGATAGTTTGTCTAATTTCATCATTAGATTGCGAACTCAAACTTTATACTTATAAGAATCGATGATTTAATCTTCCGTATATAAGCTAAACTCTATTCACTAAATCATCTGCTATATAAGAAAATGACACATACTAATATATGATCTATTTAAAACTTTATTAAAATTGAATAAATAATTATTTCATAATAAATATTATATCTAAAGATTCTAAACCAAACCTATGGTTAATAGTATAAAGCCCAACAGAACATACATGTGTCAACAAATGTGAATGAATGGAAGATGTGGCTATACAAAATATTAAATTAAATCCATGTCGGCAACAACACGCACCATCACAAGTCTTTATTAGTAGGTATTTTCTCACGTAAAGGTGTTCAAATGGAAAACCCAAGAGTTCATATATCGACTTTACAAGGTGATACAACATTCTTCAAATACAAATTCTCCAACAAGTGAACCGGAAACATTTTTGCTTCCATTATGCTTGACATGATAGAAGTTCGAGTCGAGCAAGACTAGTAGATAGTGGGGTGATTGGTAGTTCGAGCAGTGGAAGGGCTTGGAAGGTAGTTGTAAAGGATTAAAAGCGTGTAGTCTCTCGATTCAGGAATTGGTAGCGTCTTCCTCGATTGGTAGGCGGGCATAAATGGAGCTTCTTGGAGCGAAGGACGCTATTTTGTGACAGCAACAGTGCAACACAACAAAGAAGAATTTTATGGGCTTCCCTGTCGAGAATTAGAAGTTTCTCTTAGAGAGGTGTTTCCTCGATTAGAAAAGTGTTTCTTCTCTCAAGAGATTTCCATACCTCTCGTAACTCTAGGCGATGTTGCATTTCCAATTGCGCTTGGACTCAACACGCGCCATCCTCACCGGGTAAATCCGGAAAGAATGGAAGATGGTGCAATATAGAATTCTGTTATGTTACTTCGAATGGAATCTTATGCTGTATCACATGTTACGAGCAGGAAATATTTTCTTCTCCGGCCAAAACCGGAATTGCCGCTAAGGGACGAAGATGCGCGAGAAACTAACGCACATATACCACTGAAACCCCAAATTAGAATCAAATCCCCCCACTCTGACATATTCTGCGCTTTTTTCCCTTTGTACACACGCTTAATGTATATACGGATTCCATCAAATGATTTTTATTTTTTTCCTTCTTTACTCAAAAAATCCATTGACAATATGTAAAACCAAATAACAAGGACAATCAATATGGTAGGCAGAAGAATAGTTGAGGGAACATTGGTAGTGTGGCAGATAAAAGAAGAGGTAGGAATTGGGCAGAATAAATATTGCCTCAGTTTTAACATAAAATTTATCACATCCCAAATGGAACGACAAAGGAGGCCGGTTTATTCAGAGTCGTATAAGTTAAAAATTAAAAATTGAAAATTTAAAGAACAAAGAACAAAATTTCTCTCACCTCCTAAAGTTACATGTGAACACCAACCACATTAAAAAGCTAACTCAAACTTTCTGTGCTCTATTTCCTTAGACAGCAATTGTCTTGTTTGTTTAAATGGTGGGAGTTTAGCCCAAAAAAGCTCCATCCAAATTGGCAATCGCCACCAGTTAACTGTTGCATTCACCGTTTGCCAGCAGCTTTCTTAGCAGGGATAGCAGAATCCTCATCATCTGACTCGACATCTCCATACTCCCACATTGCAAGTCTTTTCTGTCGTGCTTCTGTTTGATACTTCTCCAATTCATCTAGAGCCTGTTGTTTGTCCTTGGGCTCCCACCTCCTCCTTTTCTCCATCCTAGCAAGTCCTTCCTGAAAAATTTACAGGTCCTCGTTAGATGCTGCTATTAACACCACCAGCACAACAACAACAACCCAGTATAATCCCACTTAGTGGGGTCTGGGGAGGGTAGTGTACGCAGACCTTACCTCTACCCTGGGGTAGAGAGGCTGTTACCAAATAGACCCCCGGCATCTTTCCCTCCAAAAACTTCCCACCTTGCTCTTGGGAGGACTCGAACTCACAACCTCTCAATTGGAAGTAAGGGTTGTTTACCACCAGAGCAAACCCTCTTGTCTTACAAGAACAACCCAGTATAATCCCACTAAGTGGAGTTGGGGAGGGTAGTGTGTACGCAGACCCAATAAAACATAATCGTTAAGTAGGGGCACAGGCAAATTCTTTTGGGGAATGGAAGCTCTAGGCCTTTTAAAACCCAACTTTACCAGATAAAAGATAATCTAGCTAAACCATCACGTTTTAATCGACTGGGACTACACAAATAGAATTTGAACAACCAACTACTTCACTATGATACTTTAGTACCAAAACAAGTTTGGAGACCAAAAGCTAGGGAGGAGGCAGTGCAAAAAAGTACTGCTGCTAAATGAGTAGAATAATCTCAAATCATAATTAACATAAAAGGGACCATAATTTCAAACCTTAAGCAAGGTAGCATTTATGCTGACATCAGTTTCAGGATCAACCAAAGTCACCAAAAAGATTGTCCCTGTTCCTTGACCTTTGACTTTTCCACCTGAAGCGTCTTTTTCCTCGATAGCAGCTCTGAATTCCTTTGGCCCACTTAGAAGAAGCTCACTTAGACGGTAAGCTGCTTCCTGACCATAATCATCCTCTAGCCCAGGAACTTTAATATGAGCAAGACTGCAGAGCTGAGCTAGACCAGGACTGGAGGAAACAGATGCCTCTAGAGGCCGCAACTGACTGTAAGAAACAACTTCTTGGTTTCCATAATCAATGTAGAAAACTTCAAACTTGTCTTTGGAAGATTCCACAGCACCACGAGGGGCATTGACAATCTTAAACAAATTTTAAAGTGCAAAATCAGAAGAAAAAAAATGATATGACAAGCAAAATAATAACACAATAAAATCACCTGATATCCTTCAGAAGACTTGAAACCTCTAGAGTAATACCCAACCAAGACATACATTGGGTAAAATAAGGGCTTGGGGGACAACTAGTTGATGAACGAAATTCAATTCATGAGATGCAGAGCAGCCGCAGGAAGAAGTAATGTATTGTTTTTAAAGAGCAAGAGACATTACATGAACAGGGATTTACTTTTAATATCTATCTATTTAGTACCAAAGAAAACACTCAACTAACCAGTACAGCTTATGTGCTGAAAAATGTAGTATACAGTTTAAGCAGATGGTTTATTTGATTGATGGGAAAGCATCACATTGTAACTTTCTCTGTTAAGTGAAAAGTAGCAAGTTATACCTCTTTTATCATTAAAAAGTAGCACATAATAATTTTGACAATTTAAAGGTTTGACTTCATAAAACTAGCTAATATCATAATTTCCATTCACATAGTAGAATAGGGTACCAGTAATCCAAGTCACATCTCCAACTGTTTAATTCAAAGCATTGTGGAACTACATAAAATAAAGTACAAGAAAAAGGAAATTGGATCACTTACCATTGCTCGGTTCCATGAATTATCAGCACTGAATTGAGCAAGCACAATATCACCTTTCTTTGGATTAAAGGCACCAATTACAGGAGCCTCTTGAAGATTTAGAGAAGCAAGCTGCTTCTGAATGGCAGCTACTTTCTGGTCGGAAACCAACTGAACATAAAATTTACCACCTCCCAAAATTTCGGTGACTGTTACCTGAGAATATATAGATGTAAAAAGTACAGAAGTCGAGCAATCATAAAATAAAACTAGTATTCACAATGAATACAGATGGAAAATTATGCTACACAATGTTTAACTGAGAAGCACTAGATCTAATTACATTACCTTCACCTCTTCTTTTTGGCGCTTTTCAGCTGCTCCACCATTGGCAACTTCCTCTCCCTCAACATAATTCTCCCATACCTATATCGAATTGTTTGTTAATAATAAAGAACAAACCCATGACTAACAAGTATAACAGACCATTTTTATTTTAAAAAAAATTGTATAGCAGATCAAGCTCTTGCCTTCAATTTCTGCCTTTTGGCTGCCTGTTCAGCTTGCATGAGGAGATGAGCATCATGGATTCTATCAGTACCAAAAGAAGTTTGAAGCCTTGCTAAACCAGCTTCCAGTAGAGTCACTGCCACATTGGATCTCGATTCCCATAATGTGCCCAAGAAAGTACCTGTTCTATCAACTGTTTCTACCTCGATCTATGTAGAAGACAATAGGAAACAAATAAGAGAGAGAATTTAAATGTAACACATTACAAATAAGAAGAAAACAATGTACCTCAACATCCCTCTGCATTATCTTCCTCCTCATCAAGGCAATGGCTTCCTCAGAGTAGGGTTCATCACGACCTGGGCATCTCACTCCAGAGATAGAAAAAGCAATGCTGCAAGTCTCCTTGGGAATAAACAGTTTGAATCTATGACCACTGAGGACATATTCTACTACAGCAGACATCCTCCTGTTACGCTGCAAGAAAGGCAAAAAGTCTCTAGCTTTCTTTGACGATCCCTGAAAGACACAAAGAAGAAACAATTAGATATTTCCATAGAGCCACAGAAAAAAAAAGAGAATCAGTGAGAAGGATACTAACTGCTAGTAAGTCTGTAACATGCATCACTGGAGGTTCTTTAGGAGAATGCATGCCCTTTTTCCCAGAAATAGCACGTGATTCTGCTGAGAGAAGTGCATCATAATAGTTTGAGCGTTCTTCAAAATCACGATGTCTAACAACAGTTGCAAAACCACGGACAACTAAAAGCTCAGCAACATTCACTCCAGCCAACTGGTTGCCTGCAGCAGATGGAGCAGGTGATGCATCATCCCCATCCTTTGATGCTAGGAATATAGATCCAAAGTCCATCACCCTTGAATCTGTGCCACTGGCAGGAGCACCAGGCCCATCTGCCATGCCGACCTTTCGAGAATACTCCATTGAAACATGAACCTGAAAGCATTTAAGTTAGTAAATCATCTCCTTCTGATTCTTTAAGTCTGAAATTAGGAGAGGAGACATCAGAGAGATAGCAATACCTGTCTTCCGATAAGGCGATTTCTCAAAAATTCCTTTGCTTCACGAGCATAGGGAGCAGGCTTTTCATCTCTACGAGGATTCCCCATTTTAGGAGTCCTAATACTTGAAAGATTAACTCTTCGTTCTGCTGATGGATGTCCAAATGGCAGAGAATCATCAGCAATAATGAGACAATCTCCGCTGACAACCTCAACCACCTAGAAAAAGCCAAGCACAAATCATTTGAGGAGAGAGAGAGAGAGAAAGAGAAAGTATAAAACTACTTAAACAACCCTTTGACTCGTAGCTACCTTTCCTGTGAAATTCTGGTCATGAATAGCCTTGGAATTTGTTGCTGGGGGTACATAGTTCGTCCAGATTCTTAGGCGAGTCTTCTTGGCCTGAAGCTCAGCATCTTTCAACTGCTTCTTGACTTCCCCCTCAAGCATGTTTGCACTCCAATCAACGTACTTAGCATAACCCTATGCCAAAGGAAAGGAGAGGGCATAAAGTTTAGATCAGACAGGCTTTGAATGTTCTAAAACCCAAAAAAAAATTATACATTTCCTGTTCTAGAATTAGGAGGAACTAGCTGATCACCGTCAATGGATTAACTAATTGAAAATTAGAGATAACCGAAATAAACAGCTTTTACAACTTCAAACATTAAAGAAAGAGTTAAGTGAAGAAAGTTAATGCATTTAGGTGAAAAGAGGATCCCTTGCAAATCCACATAAAGAAAACAAGGGATGGCACAAAATGAGAGACAGATAATACCCAGACTGAATATAAAGGTAATAAATACTATGACAGGAAACAGAACATAATGCACACAGATGCATAATATTGAAGACAGCATTTGTACTACTAACGACCAGGAAAACAAGAGGACTAACTGCGTCACTGAACAAGATATAAGCCACTTGTTGAGCATATCGAAGCGTAAAACAGAGCCTTCCGGATTAGAGAAAATCTATCAGTAAACAACTAATCTTTACAAGAGACAACCAACAAGAAAGGCATCTAAGGTTAAGAAAGTTTGCAATTTCTTTTCAAAAAGAAAGTGTACCTTTTACGGTGACCTTTTCAAAAAAACATCAGTTTCTTACTAGACAAAGAAATAATTAGTAGATTAAACAAGCAAAAGTATCAACAATAGTATGTCTATCACGGACATTTTCAACAAGCTCCAAACCCAGGTTTTTTGCCGATTCTCCATCAGGATAGTACACTGAGCCAATCAGATTGCTAAACTTGTCAACACCCTCCAGGACAATCCGAACCTGCACGTTAAACTAAATTAAAAAAAGAATAAACTGGAAACACAAACCATTGAGAGCTAACAAGAATCTCACATCTCTATTTAACACACGAGTTTCGGTAAAATGCTTGGCTTCTCTGCCATATGGATCTGGAGCAACTTCTGATACAGATGCTGCTGAGGTTGCCAACCTCTGAGCTGTTGTCGGAGTAGCACGAGGTTCAGTAGTTGATTCTCCGTTTGGTTCATCAGAGGTAATACTAGCATTAACAACAGTTTCTGATGTTGCTCTTCTTCCCATAGTAGGTGCCTGTTTATTTAAAAAAAGGGTAAACGCACTGGTAAAGTAACAAGAGCTGGCTGTGTAGAAATTTCAACTTGTACTGCATTGACCTGTATTCCGGCAATGAACACTTGGATGAACTGAAAGTCTGGAAGCAAGTACACTCGCAGTGTACTTCCATCACGAACCTGCTCAACAAATGCTTCTATCAGCTTACCTTTATTTTCCTCCAAAAGGCCCCTTGCATCAAAGATACTAGGATCACCAATTGCAGATGGAGGTAGATTCCTAATAGATGCCTCAGAAGCACCAGGTGCCTGAAAAAGCAGCATGCCAGGGATTACTACGCAAAAATAAAAAATAAAGAAGGCATCAAGCTTGAGATTTCACAATATATGGACCACTGAACTAAAAGGACAAAGATACTACGCAAAAGATCCACCAGCCAACACAGACCACAGTGACAGAAGCTACTCATAAGAGATTACAGTTTAGATAAAGATCTAGTTGCTGGCCATTATACGCGAAAGAATAACAAGAAAAAGAAATAAAACAGGTTAATCTGGATACCACCCACTGTCTCAGCAGTCAGCATTAATCCTGAAGTTCTAACAATCAAACCTCAATACATTTTAGATTAAATCCTGTAGCTGAGGGTGTATTGCATACAGAAGCAGACCACAAAATGGGACAAAAAACATGCGCAAAAACATCTGGAAAAGAAGCAAACGACTTTTTGGTGTTCCGGTCTGCAGAGAAAATTCATTTTCCCCGGCTCAATCCATCCGTCCATCCAAAAGAAGATAAAGCTTGGATAGATATTGCTTTGAAGTTAACAGCATTTGTTGTTGATCAAGTAAAATGGTGAAGTTCACAATATTTGTTCAGTAACAAAGACACATTAGAGACAATGAGAAACACATTAGATCAAGTAAAATGGTGAAGTTCACAATATTTGTTCAGTAACAAAGACACATTAGAGACAATGAGAAACACACCCTACTCCAACGACCTAGACCTTGTTGCTTAGCTTGTTCCTCAGCATCTTGCAGCGGTTTTAAATAGGGGTTAGCATCTTTCTGTTGACCCTGCTCCCTGACCTGGTTCCATCAAAATTAATCATGTCATGAAACTAGATCTAATCGGAAATAAGTCAGCTGACGAACAGAGAAATTAACACCAATCCACCAACCTTGGCCCAGCCTGAAGCAACAACTAGCATGGAAACATTCTTGTCGCCAAGAAAAACAGTGCCATATTCCCTCCCTATGGAAGGTACAGTATATTCCACCTTGAAGGTGACCTCCTAAGGAAAAAAATGGATGCAGTTCAGAATCATATTAAAAGGACAGGAAATACATACTAGTTAGAATAATCAATGCAAGAACACCTTTCCAATGCAAAGCTTCCTCAAGAACTCTCTGCTTTGCCATGCAAATGGCTCATCCACCCCTCCACGACGTGCCTACAAGTGAAAAGCTAGAATGAGATTTGAACGAGGAGAGCAATTCGAAGATATGTATCATTTGAAAAAAAGGGGTTCTTCAGTGCAAGTCATACCAATCGTGGAGCCATTAGAGATGCTAAGGTAATAGATTTTTCAGGGGGAATTTCAGCCTTGGAACTACCCATTATCACCAAACTGTCACCAGAGGGAACGGCTTTCACTCTTCCCTTCAACCATCCTGTTGATGCCATTTCAACTACTGCTAAATGCCTGAGAATAACAATTCAAATTAGGAAACGAAACTTTAATGGAGGCAGGATTGCAGGAATCATCATCCAGGTAGACATGCAGAAACAAAACAAGCCACAGCCACACTTTCCAAGGGCACTCTTTTGGTACATAAAAATCAAAAACCTTTAAATGAGTAAGGATTACTAACTCAGAATAATGAGATCTTACATGGAAAGGGTAAAAGAGGCAACCAAAACAAAAAATTCGAATATAGATCTCAGCAAAAGTAAACCTGTCTAATTGCTGTAAATAAAATAACGACCAAAATCTCAGCCTTAAAAACGCAATTCGAAAAAAAAAACATGTTATGCATTATAGGTCATCCCAAACCAAAATATTGTAAAAGTGATTAAACTAAAATAACATAATTTTAAACGAATGTTAACGCAGACACGTCAAAAAAACAATTCTTCCCCAAACATACAAGCATAGCACAGCGCTTCTCTCCTCTACATAAACAGGACAAAAGGTTACTCGTACTATTCAATGTGAAAACGCCCCAAAACCAGTGATTTGAATTCACTCTGCATGTACAACAACAAAATCACATAAAAAATAACGAAATACTGGATTGCATCGGCGATACGTTCAATTGTAAAGTAAGTTGATTCTGATACATAACACACGTAAAAGCATTATATACATAAGCGCGATCCAATAGCAATACCTGAATGATCAGCACTGAATGGACCGATCGGAGACGGATGGAAAGAGAGAAAGCAAAGTAACGTACGGATCTGAGAACAAATCAGCTACCAAATCATGCAAAATTGGATTTCTACACAACGACGGTTTACGGCGAGAATGCAGAGGCTGTGTCCGGAGGCGGACGGCGGATCAGATCGGGAGAGAATTAGATAAAAGTCCGTATTGCAGGTGAGAATTTATATGTGAATGGGAGGTATAGAAGAAAGGAGCTGAAAATAAGATTCACCTCCTTTTTCGGGTAAAATTACCTAAAATGCCATACTAATTTGTCAGTTTGAGATCTAGTAAAAGAATAGAACCTTGGGTTTTCTGATTTGGTTAAAAGAAGGTTAGTTGAAAAAACTGACCGTACTTGGACCCGATAAGGACAGGCGGATTTTCCGTAGTTATGAGTTATGACGAAGACGGAGAGCCACGTCAGATGCCTCTGCCAATAAACTACTGCCATATCACTATAGAGGCGTTACTTTTCCCATGTCAGCAGCAAACCATGGGCTTGAGTTTTCTGCATTTTAACACTGCAGGAATAATTACTTTTTTACCGCGATTTTTGTGTAGTTAAATTTACTGTATGAATATCAAGAAACACGATGCTCTTAAAACTTGTCCGCTTGTATTAAGCACGTTGACAACTGTATGATACAATAAGATCTGAAATACTTAGAATTTTCTCATTACAATTCAAAAAAATCTTAATATGTTATAAAATAAAGATTTTAAAGTAAAGACATCGAAGACAAATAGAAAAAAGATTTATTATTCAACTTTAAATTCATGTATATAATGAACTGAAATCTCATTTATTTATAGAAGAAACGAAGCTGTTGTGTAAGCCATTACTGCAAGAGGTTTGATCCTGTAGAATTTGACCCATTACTGCAAGATGTTGTGTAAGATGCTACTGCAAGTTGCTGTGTAAGATGCTACTGCAAGTTGATGTGTACGCTACTTGTAAGTTGCTTGTAAGTTGCTAGTGCAAACTGTTGTGTAGGCTGCTTGTAAGTTGCTACTGCAAGCTGCTGTGTAAGCTTCTTGTAAGTTGCTTGTAAGCTACTGTAAATATAGATAATCTTCTGCCGGATAATATTTATACATAACAAAGTACTGAAATGATAAGCTTTTTCAGAAAGCTAATTTACAACGGAGTACTAAATGAATATTTATAATATAAATATTTATAACACTCCCTCTTGGATAATCATTAAAAGATAATGTGCCTTATTAAAACTTTATAAGAAAAATCTCGTGGGAAAAAAACTTAGTAAGGAAAAAAGTGTGCATCGCGTATTTTACCCTCCCCCCCCCCCCCCCCCTCATGAAACCTTGTTTCAAATATTCGAGTCTCTGCATTCCAATCTTGTATACCATCTTCTCAAAAGTTGAATTTGTAGAGAATATTATCCACCACTATTTCAGATCGATTTAAATTAATTTCATCAAACTAAGAAGCTGCTACAAGTCATTTCATTGAGTTGCTTGCAAACTGCCTGCCTCAGCTGCTTGTAGAAAACTTCAATGGAGTACTTAATAGATAATCTTCTTCAGGAAAATCATCTACAGCGGAGTAATAAAAGGACATCCACAAAAATATTTTCAAAACATTCCTCCTTGGATGATCATTATTATGTGCCTCGTTAAAACCTTGCAAGGAAAAATTCCGTGGGAAAAAATCCTAGTAAAAAAAAGAGTACACTAATAATATACATTGCAAGTTGCCTCATTAAAAACCTTACTAGAAAAAACCAGTAGAAAAAATTCCGAGCAAGGAAAAATGAGTGTAGTGCATAGACTTGGGTATATGTGGACCAAGGAGTTCATCATTTTCTTCTGGAGGTATGAACGGATCCTTAATCCGTGTAGAAGAATAACTATTTCTTGCTAGTAAATTAACAGAAAATGTTATGTCAGGCCTTGTAGCATTAGCAAGATACATTAGTGCACCAACTGCACTGAGATAGGTTCTTCGGGACCAAGGAGTTTCTTATCTTCTTCTAGAGGTCGGAACAAATCCTTATCTTATTCAAGTGATCCAACAGCCATTGATAATGGGTGCACTTGTATAAGCGTTTTAAGACCCTTGCTATATGGGCATATTGATGGATAAAGATCATGTCTGCTAAATATTCAATTTGCAGACCAAGATAAAGTTTTGTCTTCCTAAGATCTTTCATTTCAAATTCTTTTTTAGGATATTTGCCTTTTGGAGCTCTTCTGGAGTTAAGCTGCTATTGTAAGCTGCTATGTAAGTTATTGTGTAAGCTACTTGTAAGTTGCTTGTAAGCTGCTACTGCAAGCTATTGTGTAGGCTGCATGTAAGTTGCTACTGCAAGCTGCTGTGTAAGCTTCTTGTAAGTTGCTACTGTACCAAATATAGATAATCTTCTACCGGGGGTAATATTTATACATAACGAAGTACCGAAATGATAAGCTTCTTTAGGAATCTTATTTACAATGGAGTACTAAATAAACATCCATAATATAAATATTTATAACAATGTTATAAAATAAAGACTGTAAAATAAAGACAAGTATAGAGAGAAACAGATATATTATTCGAATTCAAACCGATATACATAATGAACAGAAATCTCTTCTATTTATAGAAGAAAGGAAGCTGCTATGTAAGCTGCCACTACAAACTGTTTTATAAGCTACTACTGCAAGGTGCTGTGTAAGCTGCTACTACAAGCTGCTATTTATACCAGATATGGATAATCTTCTATTGAGAGCAATGTTTATCCATAACGGAGTACTGAAAAGATAAGCTTATTATACCCGGTATGGATAATTTTCGACTGGGGATAATATTTATCCTAGTAAGATTTGAATGAGGTACATTATCTTTTAATGAACATCCAAGGGAGAGTGTTATTAATATATTATATTATGGATGTTCATTTGATACTCCGTTGAAAAATAAGCTTCCTGAAGAAGCTTATCCATATGGGAATCCGCCGTAAATATGTTTATCTATTTAGTACTCTATTGGAAATAAGCCTCCTGAAGAAGCTTATCACTTTAGTACCCAATTATGGATAAATATTACCTCTGATAGAAGATAATTCATACCGGATATAGTAAACTTATCCTTTCGATACTCCGTTATGGATAAGTATTATCCCCGATCGAATATTATCCATACTGGGTATAGTAAGCTTATTCTTTTAGTACTCCGTTATGGATAAATATTACTCTTAGTAGAAGATTATCGATATCTGGTATAGTAGCAGCTTACACAGCAGCTTTATTTCTTCTATAAATAGAAGAGATTTCTGTTCATTATATAGATCAGTTTGAATTCGAATAATATATCAGTTTTTCTCTATTCTTGTCTTTATTTTATAACACGGTATTAGCACGAGACTCTACCCATCTAGAGCAGATACATTGAAAGTATCTGAGGTACAAACTTTCTTTTTCTATATAATGTCAAATATTTCTAAACTTGAATTTGTAGCCTGGATATATCGGGCAAAAGCTACATGTCTTGGGTGCTTGATGCTGAAATTCATCTTGAAGCGATGGGTCTGGCAGACACCATCAAAGTCATAAATCAAGCATCAAAGCAAGACCCCTGCCAAAGAAATGATATTCCTACGCTATCACCTTGATGAGGGCCTGAAAATGGAATATCTTACTATTAAATATTCAGTCATACTGTGAAAAAATCTAAAAGATTGATATGACCACCTGAAGATGGTCGTTCTTCCACATGCACGATATGATTGGACTCATCTAACGCTACAAGATTTTAAATCTATCAGCGAGTATAATTATGCTATGTTCATAATTATTTTCCAATTGAAATTATGTAGTGATAATATTACTGATCATGATATGTTGGAGAAATCTTTCACCACTTTTTATGCCTCGAATATGCTCCTGCAGCAGCATTATCAAGAAATGGGATTTAAAAAATATTCTTAACTTATCTCACATCTTCTTATGTCTGAGCAACATAACAAGCTATTAATGAAAAATCATGAAAGCCGACCTACTAGTTCTTGTCCATTCCATGAAGTTAATGAGGCGAACTTCCACCAAGTTAAACGTGGAAGGGATTTTGGCTCCAGTCATGGTCATGGCCGTGGTCGGGGAAGAAATCTCATTCATGATAATAATAATTCACCAAAGAACCCTCCTCGCCACCAGCATTGGAAAAGGAAGAAACAAAAATATGAAGCGGTGCAAGCACCAAATGCAGAGAATGCATGATATAGATGTGGAGGAAAAGGGCACTGGTCACGTACCTATCGTACGCTAATGCACCTGGTTGAGCTTTATCGAGCCTCCCTGAAGAAGATAGAGAAAAATGCTGAAACAAATTTTATTTCTGAAGATAATTTAAACTTTCATTTGGATGTAGCTGATTACTTTGCACTCCCAGAATGAGAAAAATGTCATGTAATCGATAGTGAATCTGTAAAAATATAAATATTTTAATTTTTGTTGTTTGTAATAGATAGTATGAGTATATAATTGTTGTACATAAATAAAAGTTATGTTTTGATAATGATATTTATTATAATATTTTTTATTTATGTCATTTTGAAGAATATGGATAATCCTCAAATTATGTTTGGATCAAAGACAAATCATGAAGATATCTGTGTTATTATTAGTGGAACAACTCATGCCATATTTAGGGATCAAAAATACTTTTCTTATTTGCGTAAGGAAAAAGCAAATGTTTCAACAATTTCTGGTAATATAAGTTTGATTGAAGGCTCCGGAAGAGACATTATCTTTTTGTCCAAGGGAATAAAACTTATTATAGACAATGCATTATTCTCCTCCAAGTTCCGAAGAAACTTGTTGAGTTTTACATATATCCGCCGAAATGGGTATCATGTTAAGACAATATATGAAATGAATGTGAAAAATCTTTGTATTACAAAGAATATTTCTGGCCAGAAATGCATTGTAGAAAAGTTACCAACTTTATCTTCTGGCTTATGCTATTCAAAAATTAGTACAATTGAAGCATACTCTATCGTAAACCAGAAGTTTACACATTCAAATAATTTTGTTCTTTGGCATGGCTGTTTGGGTCATCCTGAATCAATAATGATGAGACGAATTACTGAAAATTCGAGTGGGCATCCATTAAAGAACATGAAGATTCTTACAAATGACGAATTTTTTTATGATGCTTGTTATCAAGACAAAATGATCGCTAGACCATCGCCAATGAAGGTTGGCATTGAATCCCCTACCTTTTGAGAGCATACACATGGAGATATATGTGGACCTATTCACACACCAAGTGGGTTGTTTAGATATTTGATGGTCCTAATAGATGCATCTTCAAGATGGTCTCATGTGTGTCTACTATCATCTCGAAACCTGGTATTTGCAAAGCTATTAGCCCAAATAGTACGATTAAGGACACAATTCCCAGATTATCATATAAAGGCTATTCGCCTCGATAATGCTGGAGAAGTCTCATCTCAAACTTTTGATGATTATTGTCTATCAGTTGGGATAAAAGTTGACCATCATGTAGCTTATGTTCATACTCAAAATAACCTTGCAGGGTCATTTATTAAACACATGCAATTGATAGCAAGACCACTACTTATGAAAACAAAGTCGCCCACTACTGCTTGGGGCCATGCTATCTTGCATGCATCATCACTTATCCGTCTCAGGCCGACACATTATAATAAACATTCTTCATCACAATTAATTTTTGATCAAGAACCAAATATTGCCTATCTATGAATTTTTTGATGTGCTGTATATGTGCCAGTAGCACCACCATAACGAAGTAAGATGGGACCACAAAGAAGGATAGGAATATATGTTGGGTTTGAATCACCCTCTATTATTTGCTATCTCGAGCCCTTTCGGGTAGGGGTAAGGCTCGTCTACATATTACCCTATCCAGACCCCACTTTGTGGGACTATACTAGGTAGTTGTTGTTGTTGTAGAACCATTGGCAGGAGATTTATTTACTGCTCGATTTGCAGATTATCGATTTAGTGAAACAAATTTCCCACAATTAGAGGGAGAGAAAAAGGAAATCAAAAGAGAAATTGTGTGGAAAACTTTATCATTATCTCGCTTTGATCCACGTACCCTTATGTGTAATCAAAAGGTCCAAAAGATCACCCATCTATAGAATATAACAAAGCAAATGCCAGACGCATTTACTGATTTGAAGAGGATAACTAATTCACATATCCATGCAGAGAATTTGCCTATCCGAATTGATGTCCCAGTAGGACCATCTGCTAACATGAGAGCTAATGAACCTAAAGCACGCCTGAAGTGTGGTAGGCCTTTGGGTTCTAAGAATCGAAATCCTCGAAAAAGAAAATCGACAAATGATCAAAACGATACTATGAAGGGATCTCCTGGAGAGACCCAAGATCTGATTAGTTCTGAGACACCTGAAGAAATCAATAAACCTGAAGCTCATGTAAGTGAAGAACTTTTAATAAGTTCGATCGGTGAAGGGATTAATTTATATCGATCTGAAATAATGGTGGATAATATTTTTGCATATAATGTTGCATTTAATATTATGCAATATAGTGAGGATCTTGAACCTCGATCTGTCGAAGAATGTCAACAAAGATCTGATTGGCAAAATGGCAAGAGGCAATTTAATCAGAATTGAAGTCACTTCCTAAAATAGGGGTCTTTGGACTAGTATTCCAAACACCTGCTGGTATAAAACCAGTTGGTCATAAATGGGGTTTTGTGCGAAAAAAATGATAAAAATGAAGTTGAAAGATATAAAGCTTGCCTTGTTGCACAAGGATTCTCACAATGACCTGGAGTCGATTTTGATGAAACATGTTCACCTGTTATGGATGCCGTAACATTTCGATATCTCATCGGTCTAGAACTGCATAAAAAGCTTGAAATATATCTAGTGGATGTAGTTACAGCTTATATGTATGGTTCACCTAATAATGAAATTTATATGAAAATCTCTAAAGGATTTAAAATGCCTGAAGAAAAATCTCAGGAAATGTATTCAATCAGATTACACAGATCTTTGTACGATTTAAAGCAATCCGGGCGCATGTGGTATAGTCGTCTTAGTGAATATTTGCTGAAAGAATGTTACATAAATAATGTTATTGTCCATGTATATTTATAAAGAAAATGACATCAGAATTTTACTATACTTACTCTTTATGTTGATGACATAAATCTTGTTGGACCTCCAGAAGAGCTCCAAAAGGCAATTCAATATCTTATGAAATAATTTGAGATGAAAGATTTTGGAAAGACAAAACTTTGTCTTGGTCTGCAAATTAAACATTTAGTAGACAGGATCTTTATCCATCAATCTGCCTATATAGAAAGGGTCTTAAATGTGTTTACATGGACAAAGCATGCCCATTAAGTAGGCCAATAGTTGTTCGATCATTTGAAGTGAATAATATTTGTTCCGACCTCCAGACGAGGAACTCCTTGATCCCGAAGTGCCCTATCTTAGTGCAATTGGTGCACTAATGTATCTTGTTAATGCTACAACGCCTGACATATCATTTTCTATTAATTTACTAGAAAGATATAGTTCTTCTCTTACACGGAGACATTAGAACGGGACTAAGCATATATTGCGGTATTTAAAGGGATCTCTTGATACGAGTTTGTTTTAGGCTAGCAAAGATAGTGCAGATCTTGTTGGTTATGCGGATACAGATTATTTATCTGATTCCCATAAAGCTCGATCTCAAACCGGGTACGTATTTACAAATGGAGATACTGTCATATCATGGCACTCCATAAAACAATCTATTGTTGCTACTTCTTCAAATCACGCTGAAATAATTGCTATTCATTAAGCAAACATGGATGCGTATGGTCGAGATCAATAATTCATTTTATTCGAGAAAAATATGGTTAGGAATGTGAGAAAAAATCCACAATTTTATCCGAAGACAATGTTGCATGTATAGTCTAATTGAATGGAGGATTTATAAAACGAGATAGAACGAAGCACATTTCATCAAAATTATTCTACACACACGATCTTTAAAAAAATGGTGACATTGATGTGCAATAAATCCGTTCAAGTAAGCCAGCAGATTTATTCACTAAATCTTTGCCAACTTCAACTTTTGAGAAAATGTTATACAAGATTGGAATGCGGAGACTCAAATATTTAAAAAAAGATTTTCATCAGGGGGAATACGTGATGCACTCTTTTTCTCTTACTAAGGTATTTTCCCATAGGGTTTTTCTTATAAGGTTTTTACCGAGGAACCTAGCAATGCGTATTAATAGGTATGTGTAGGGGAGGCAATTTGAGCCCAAACCCATTTAACCCGCCCAACTAACCCAGAGATTAATGGGTTGGGCTACAATATTTTAGCTTATGGGTCAATTTGGGTTGAGCCAAGTTAACCTATTATTTTCTGTAGCCCATTATGACCCATTTAATAGCCCAAGTACAACCCATGAAACTCACTCACAACAAAGAATCTCAAGTTGGGCGGGTTGGGTTATGACCCATTGTTTAGCCCATCTTGACTCAACCCATCTTAGCCTAAATACACTTTGGGCTGGGTTGGACAATGACCCATTTATTACCTAACTCATCTTGATCCGCCCAAATTCAGCCCAACCCGCCCATTTGCCACCCCTAGGTATGTGTTCTCTTTTTCCTTCACTAGGATTTTTTTCCACGTGGTTTTTCCTAGTAAGTTTTTAATGATGCACATCATCTTTTAATGAACATCTAAGAGGGAGTGTTATAAATATATTATATTATGAATGTTCATGTAATACTATGTCGGAAATAAGCTTCCTGAAGAAGCTTATTTATATGAGACTCCGCCGTAAATATATTTATCTATTTAGTACTCTATTGAAAATAAGCCTCCTGAAGAAGCTTATCACTTCAGTACCTGATTATGGATAAATATTATTTCAGGTAGAAGATTATCCATATCTGGTATAATAGCAACTTATCCATAACGGAGTATCGCAAGGATAAGCTTATTATATTGTTCTACCGAAGGTAATACTTTTTCATAATCGGGTAGTGAAAGGATAAGCTTACTGTCCATTTTCTGAAGTGAATGAGAGAAACTTCCACCAAGCTAAATGTGGAAGAGGTCGTGGCCTTAGTCGTGGTCATGGCCGTGGGTCGGGGAAGAAATTCCAATCATGGTAATAATAATGCACCAAAGAATCCTTCTCGCCACCATCAGTGGAAAAAGAAGGAACAAAAGCATGAAGCAGTGCTTCGAAATAAGCCTTCTGAAGAAACTTATCACTTCAGTACCCGATTATGGATAAACATTACCCTCGGTAAAAGATTATCCATACGGGTATTGTAATCTTATCCTTTCAGTATCCAATTTTGGATAAATATTACCTCCGGTAGAAGATTATTCATAGCGGGTATAATAAACTTTCCACATATAGCATGAGAACTGGTGAATTGATAAATTTATTAAAAGTTCTTCACTCACATGAACTTCGGATTCATCGATTTCTTCAGAAATCTCAGAACTAATCAGATCATGGGTCTCTTCAGGAGATCCCTTCATTGTATTGTTTTGATCATTTGTCGATTTTCTTTTTCGAGGATTTCGATCCTTAGAACCCAAAGGCCTACCACGCTTCAGGCATGCTTTAGGTTCACTAGCTCTCATATTAGTAGATGGTCCTACTGGGATATCAATTCGAATAGGCATATTCTCTGCAGGAATATGCGATTAAGATATATTTTTCAAATCAGTAAATGTGTTTGGTACTTGATTTTCTATATTCTGTAAAATGGATTATCTTTTGGACCTCCTATTTATATGTAAGGGTACATGGATCAAACTGAGAAAATGATGAAACTTTTCGCACAATTTCAAAATTGTAGGCTAGTATTTGCTCAGATTTCTTTTGGGTCCACAAATCGTTGAAAAATCCACCAATTTAAGGAAATACCAATGAGTTTTCATTTCCACCTAAGGCTCTGCCTGTTCTATCTTTCCTTCGTTCAGCTACTCACGATTTTAACCCAATTAACTTTGTCTCGATCTAAATTTGGGTTTGCTCTGTTAATGACCATCCAATACTAACCAATATCTCTTAAAGTGAACCAGAGATTTTCAGTTCTTATAATTTTCCGTGCAAGTATAAATGCGTCATAATTTATCAAATTTAAGAAAGGTCCAACTGATTAATCGATTCTTTATAAATGTATCTATTTATTTTTTAATAAACTAATCTTAGAGTACGCGCGTTGCACGTGCATTTTATATCAATAAATATGAATTTGTAAAATGATAAATTATTGTCAAAATTAACTTACTCAACTTACACAATTTATCTTATTGTGATTATATTCATATATATTAGGATTTAATGTATAGTTTAAATATAAAAGGTTTAATAGTCAAAACTTTTGTTAATTTCAACGTCCTGAATATTAGAAAGTTATAATTAAACAATAATTTATCCAATGTAATTTTTTTTATAAAATAGTAAAAAGGACAATCAATTTTGCATTGTAGTTTCGTGCTTTTATAATAGTCCTAATGTAATAGAGAAGACAAAAGAAAAGTGAAATGTTATTTTTCTATATATTAAGTTATTTTAATTGTAGTCTCTTATTATTTACCATATAATTAGAATTAAGTTGCTGTAAATACTAAATGAAGTAAAGTAGTTCTTAAAAGAAATTACTTATTTGATGTTAAAAATAACTTTGTTCTTCGTGAATACAATTAGAGTGTCATTAGGATGACACTTAATTATGAAAACTATGAACGTCTACAATTTTGTACTAACATACCAAGTAATTGACTTTTTAAACATTTAGTTAAGGTAAAATTTTAATCAATTTAAGGTATCTAGTTTGAATAAGGAAAGAATTAACAACCAATTTCAATGAACTTTCATATTTTAAATATTAGAAAATACTTAACTGACTATTTTATTTATTGTGAACTTAAAGGGTAAAAAAGGAGAATAACATTTCGCTAAGGGCAATCGTGTTTTTGATATAGTATAGATATAGATATATAATTTAATTTTAAATTTTCTAATTTACTCTTAAGAAGATAATTTGTAGCTGCATAAATATTTGTGTCTAATGTTAGATCATAAATTCTAAAAGTTTTTTTCTCTTTGTTAAATTTTGTGCTCAGTGGTCAAAAAAGAGTAAAAATTAGTGTTTCTTAAAAAATAAAGATTAATAGGCAAAGTTTTAGTTGATTTCAAAGCCCTAAAACATTAAAAGATGATTAGATAATTTGTATTCCAAGGAGAAATATATGTTTAAAGGATAAAAAATGATCAAATATATATTTCGTGTTGAAGTTTTATTAAAAATAAATTTTGCAAAATTTTAATGGTTACTCTTTAAAAATAAATTTTATCCGGATAAAATTGTGTCATGTATCTTAAAGAATAAGAAATATTTTAAATGGATAAAATAATTACAATACAATTTATTGTTGTTAATTTCAATATATAAATTAGAGCATTTTATATACCCTTCACTCATCCAATATTCTATTGAGCTTTTGATTTGATACATGTAAATATTACAATACGTTAAAAAAAACTTAAAATATACTGTAGTTGTTATAAATAGAATCCTATTTAAGGTGAATGTCTATATTTAGAGAGATTCTAGGGCTTACTACTTGGTGGCTAAGTCACCACCTCCCTATAAATAAAGGGGTTCTCTCCCATTGTAAATCATCCCAAAGTATCAATAAGAATACTCCTCTCTCTACTCTCTCTATATTGTTCTGGTTCTTATATTATTTCATAACACGTTATCAGCACGAGTCTCTAACCAATTGAATTTAATATTCAGCAATTATCGCTCTCAATTCTCAAAAATCTCTCCCGCTCAAAAAGGGAAGAGAACTCAAAGCCCTAACTTAAAAGGGTAGGGATCTGCTCAAGAGATCAATTTCTAATCTCAAAACCCTAATGGAAATTCTCTTTAAGTCAGAACACAAAATCGAAGAATCCAAGCGACCATTCTCACCCAAATTGCGATTTTTACCCTGCTGCACTGAAGAACCCAACAAAGGTGAATTTCTAAGCAAAAGAGTGTAATAACGATTGCTACTGCTCCATATGAGAATTTCTATACAGAAAAATAGAAGAGATGGTATCATCATAAAATAATGCAACGGGATGGAAACTCAAGAGGTATATTCGATATCACAACATTTATTGGTATACCTTAAAGGTAAGTAATTTACTTTTCCCTTTCAAATTCTTGAAATTCTACGATTTGATTTCATATACAAACATAGACAACAAAGTTTGATTATAACTCTAATGGAGTTTGTAAGGAATTATAACCACGTGAAGTGGTAAAAGTTCTATGTCTTGCCATGATTAAATTCATGTATGATTGTGGGCAAAGATTTGAAAATCCGTCCCATTGAATTTGCTCCATTCCCTTTAGAGAATGTGGTAGCAGTATGTGATAAGTCTGAAAGAAGATAAAATTATTACCATGAAGGTATCAATGAATGTGGACGTGGCAATAGACGGAATTATAATCGTCATCATTGTGATAATGAGAATAATAAAGATTCTCAAAATAATTTCACTTTATGAAAGTAATTTTTGACATGAGATTGTATACAGCACATATAGATGATTATGATCCATTCCCTGAAGTGAATGTGATAATTGTAATAAAGCCCGTAAGTATGGACACGCTCTTGATGTAATTTTGTTTTATGTCTGACATTATGAAAAGAAAGTTCGTTGCCCTTGAAATTTCGGGCAAGAACTATATGACATGGGTGTTGGATGCTGCAACCCATTTGGATGCAATGGGTCTTGGAGACGCCATTAAAGACAAAGATAAAGCATCCACCCAAGACTGTGCTAAGGCATTGATTTTCTTGCGCCATCACCTTGACGAAGGTTTGAAAATTGAATATATCACAGTCAAAGATCCACCTATCTTGTGGAATGGCTTAAAGGAGAGATATGACAACCTGAAATTGGTCACTCTGCCACAAGCACGATGCGATGAGAATCCAAAAGCAAATAGTTCATAAACTATATATTATCGTTGCGGTGGAAAAGGGCACTGGGCGAAAATTTACCGTGTACGAAATTTGGTTGAGCTTTATCAAGCATCTCTAAAAGGTAAATGTCCTGAAACCAATTCTGTCTCTGACGACAATTTTGACATCACCCACTTGGATGTGGCAGACTTCTTTGAGCACCCTGAGGGGAAAATAGACCACTTAATTGGTGATGGATCTGTGATGAAGGAAGATGGAATTGTTTGATTTTATTTGTATTAGTTAGTGAATAAACTAATAGTCATTAGTATCAGCTCGTATTAGTTAGTTTATGATATAATGTTAGTATTAGTTCTTTAGAATGTTTCAATATGCTTAAATTTCAAAGATATTTTTATTTTTCAGTAGAGTTAATCGACTAACCTAACAGTTAGTCGATTATCTAATATTTCGCATTAAAACTGCAAAACAATCGATTATATACTTGTTAACGATCGATTATATTAAGACAGTGTGATCTGAAGTTTTTCAAAATAGCAAATAATCGATTATGTATGTTTAACAATCGATTATATTAAGACAGTGTGATCTGAAGTTTTTCAAAATAGCAAATAATCGATTATGTATGTTTAACAATCGATTATATTAAGACAGTATGATCTGAAGTTTTTCAAAATAGCAAATAATCGAATATGTATGTTTAACAATCGATTATATTAAGACAGTATGATCTGAAGTTTTTCAAAATAGCAAATAATCGATTATGTATGTTTAACAATCGATTATATTAAGACAGTATGATCTGAAGTTTTTCAAAATAGCAAATAATCGATTATGTATGATTAACAATCGATTATATTAAGACAATGTGATCTGAAGTTTTTCAAAATAGCAAATAATCGATTATGTATGTTTAACAATCGATTACATTGAGACAGTGCTTAAACTGAAATTTCCAAACTGCAAAATAATCGATTATGGAAAACATATAATCGACTATCTGATTTAGTTAGTCAACTAACCTCAGCAGATTTTGAAAATATTGTTTAAATGTGAAACAAACGGATTGAATTTGTTTATTCTCATGTTCATGTATTTTCTTTTGTATGTCAAACCATGGGAAAGCAAATATGGATATCTCACAAAGTAAACTTGGATCAAATATTTGTTTAGTTGATTCATGTACTACACATACGATACTCAAAGAAAAGAAATATTTCTCTCAACTAAGTATGTGTAAGGCAGATGTTACTACAATCTCTGGTAGTAGTAAATTGATTGAAGGCTCCGGAAGAGCAACTATAACTCTGCTTAGAGGAACAATGTTTATCATAGAGAATGCAATGTTCTTCTCCAAGTCTAAGAGAAACTTGTTAAGTTTTAAAGATATCATTCAAAATGGATATCAGATTGAGACAATACATGAGTATAATCTTGAATACCTCATTTACTCATGAAAACGAGGCTGCCCACTTCGGTTTGGGGTCACGCCATTTTGCATGCAGCAATGCTAGTTCGTCTCTGACTGACGAATTATCACAAATATTCCCCGTTGCAATTAGTTTTGGGTCATGAACCTAATATATCCCACTTAAGAATTTGTGGATGTGCAGTATATGTGCCTGTAGCACCGCCATATTGCACCAAAATCGGTTTGCAAAGAAGGTTAGGAATATATGTTGAGTTTGAATCGCCCTCCATTATTCGCTACCTCGAAACATTGACAGGGGATTTGTTCACTGCACGATTTGCAGACTGTCAATTCGATGAGACACTTTTCCCAAAATTAGGGGGAGAAGTTGGTGAAACCAAACAGGAAATTTTGTGGAAAAATGCATCATTATCTCATCTTGATCCACATACCTCTATTTGTGAAAAAGAGGTGCAAAATATTATCCATTTGCAAAGAATAGCAAATCGAATGCCAGACGCATTGGTATTGAATATACCACACTCACCCCTAGAAGGAGGTTTGAGATGATATATGAAAATAATGTCATTGTTATGGCATGAATGATCGTTGGTCACGTACCTATTGTACGCCAAAATATTTTGGAAATATGACTATTAAAGGACAACGATAATGCAAGAAACATATCTTGCATATAATTTTGACCATGACCATAATGGTATAACTTTCTCTTTAAAAGAGATATTCACCACATGGATGTTGATGAATCTGTGGTAGTACAAAATTAATTAAGAGCTCTAGAAGAGCCAATTATTACTATGTTGGAGAAACGCAATTGATTACCAATAAGGTATTGTGTGGTAGTAAGTCTCAAAGAAACTTATTCAGTTTCCAAAGTATATGCGAAAGCGATTGATTATATTGAGACTATAAATAAAGGAAAGATTTGATATCTTCTATTACTACAACTTGTAGCGGGATAATTTGTATATGAAAAGCTACCCGCTTTATTCTCTAGTTTGTACTACACAAACAAAAGAATGCCACAATAAAGTGGATATTTATTGGTATAAAAACCCATACCATAATAAACTTGAAGTTTATTGATAATTGCACACGTCGTGGTGTAAATTTGAAGTTTATCAATATTGATAATTTATTCAGTTGGCATTCGGGTTAGCCATCTCATTTTAAGTATGATGTGCAGTAATAGAGAATTCACATGGGTAAATATTAAAGAACTAGAAAGTTCTTTACGAATTCTCTTATATTACTTGTTCTCATTAATTGATTGACCAACTAAAGAGTTCGGGTTGAATCCCATAAATTCTGGAAATATCAAAGGTGAATATGGGCCCATTCACCTGCCATGTATACCACATATGATGCATCTATGATATGGTTACATGTGCGATTGTTATTAACCCGCAGCCTAGCCGGTGCTTGCGAGGTAAATTGCTCAGTAATCTAACTTCGAGCATAATTTCCAGATTTTCTATTCAAGATAGTTCATCTTGATAGTTGGTTTATATCATAGTTGGTTTAGCAAGATAATTATTGAGTGCCTCCACTTAATAGCTACTCTGTTTCTTATGAGAACAAAGTTATACATATCAGTTTGATATACGAGAGTATATTATATTCTCCCCTCACAAGTGGTTTAGGGTCAGGAACCAAATAATTTCATCTTATCATTATTGATGTGCGGTGTATATTTTCATTAACACCATAATGCACAAAGATGGACTCTCAAAGTTGAGGAAACAAGTAAGCTTTTCTAACATGAGGGGGAGACATGATAAACACTTGAGAAAATGTTACATGGAATGAATTATCATTTGTATATATAGATCCTCGAATATCATAATATGAATCTGAAGTTCATAAAAGGATAATTCAATTGCAAAATATTACAAAGCACGCTATACGCATTTGCTGACCCAAAGAAAGTAATTATATTCTCACTGCAAATGCTCATATTAAGTCCCAGAAGGACAAAGTCTTTGATACGCTTAAAGCGTATAGACGAATCGGTTTCAAAATAACTTCTTAATAAAGAAGATGAGCAAATGATCAAAGTGATCATAATAAAGTCAATGGTATGTGTAATCAGTTTTCGATATCTTATTTGTTTAGCATGACATGAAAACTTGATATGCATCTAAAGTCTATATGGCTTATATGACTTATATGTCAATCCATGAAAGATTGAAGTTGCTTGAAGCATATACAATTCTTGGTCCTGAAGTACCATATCCTAAGTGCAACTTGTGTACATATGTATCTTGCTATAACTATAAGCATGATGGCATCAAGAATACCTCTATGGAGATATTGAAGAGTTATTCCACGACATTATATGAAGATGTTCATATTTATCAAGAATGATAATTTCAAGGTGCGGAATATTTATTCAAATCAATATGGCTGATTTATGTATCAAATCTCTACAAAAGATCGTTTTGAAGATGGTGCACAAGATTGGAATGCAAATACTCAAGGATGTGAATTGATGCTCTTTTCAGGGGGAGTTAATGTGCGTTGCACTCTTTTTCCCTTACAAGGTTTTGTCCCACTGGGTTTTCCTTGCAAGGTTTTTAACGAGGCAACCAATACGCGCATTTGTAAATATGTGTACTCTTTTTCCTTTTCTATAATTTTTTCCCATTGGGTTATTTAGTTAAGGTTTTAACGAGGCACATTATTGAATAGACATTCAAGGGGGAGTGTTATAAATAGAATCCTATTTAAGGTGAATGTCTATATTTAGAGAGATTCTAGGTTTTACTACTTGGTGGCTAAGTCACCACCTCCCTATAAATAAAGGGGTTCTCTCCCATTGTAAATCATCCCAAAGTATCAATAAGAATACTACTCTCTCTACTTCTCTCTATATTGTTCTTGTTCTTATATTATTTCATAACAGTAGTATTCTTTTCCACTACAAACTATTATTATTTTCACATACTGACATATCGTTTGTAAAATTACTTAAAGATATTTCTTACTGATGTGCCTTTAAGTTTGATTTAGAATTTTCCTAGTCAATCTCAATAATTAAAGTGTTAAGATAGATCTATTTTTATTGATAAATATCTAACGTACGTGTAGGAGAGAAGTAATTGCAATTTAGACAGCTAAAAGAAGAAATATGTTATAAATAAACTTCTATTTAAGGTGAATGTCTATAATTAGAGAGATTCTAGAGTTCTATTCTTGGTAGCTAAGTCAATACCTCCCTATAAATAAAGGGGTCTTCTACCATTGTAAACCATCCCTAACAATCTCTAAGTATCAATAAGAATACTTCTCTCTCTCTATTCTCTCTATTGCTCTTGTTCTTGCATTATTGTTCTTGTCTTTATATTATTTCATAACACGTTATCAGCACGAGTCTCTAACCAATCTTAAGCTAGTAGAACAGTTTGGCATTGACCCAAATAATGCATTTGCTTTCTGGGACTGGGTAGGAGGTCGATATAGTGTCTGCAGTGCAGTTAGAGTGTTGCCTCTTTCTCTGCAATATGGATTTCCCATTGTTGAGAAATTTCTGAAGGGAGCTTCCAGTGTTGATCAGCATTTCGACGCAGCACCCTTTGAGAAAAATGTACCTGTGCTATTAGGCTTGCTGAGTGTGTGGAATGTTTCTTTCCTTGGATATTCAGCACGAGCAATATTAACCTATTCTCAAGCACTGGAGAAATTCACACCTCATATTCAACAGAATTTCTATACGGAAAAATAGAAGATGGTATCATCATAAAGTAATGCAACGGGATGGAAACTCAAGAGGTATATTTGATATCACAACATTTATTGGTATACCTTAAAGGTAAGTAATTTACTTTTCCCTTTCAAATTCTTGAAATTCTACGATTTGATTTTATATACAAACAAAGACAACAAAGTTTGATTATAACTCTAATGGAGTTTGTAAGAAATTATAATCACGTGAAGTGGTAAAATCTCTATGTCCTGCCATGATTAAATTCAGGTATGATTGTGGGCAAAGAATTGAAAATCCGTCTCACTGAATTTGCTCCATTCCCTTTAGAGAATGTGGAAGCAGTATATGATAAGTCTGAAAGAAGACAAAAAAATTATTACCATGAAGGTATCAATGAATGTGGACGTGGCAAAGAATTCCGTCCAATTGAATTTGCTCCATTCCCTTTAGAGAATGTGGAAGCAGTATGTGATAAGTCTGAAAGAAGACAAAATTATTACCGTAAAGGTATCAATGGATGTGAACGTGGCTATAGACGAAATTATAATCGTCATTATTGTGATAATGAGAATAATAAAGATTCTCAAAATAATCTTTCACTTTATGAAAGTAATATTTGACATGAGATTGTGTAAAGCACATGATTATGATCCATTCCCTGAAGTGAATGTGATAATTGTAATAGAGCCCGTAAGTATGAACACGCTCTTGATGTAAATTTGTTTTATGTCTGACATTATGAAAAGAAAGTTCGTTGCCCTTGAAATTTCGGGCAAGAACTATATGACATGGGTGTTGGATGCTGAAATCCACTTAGATGCTATGGGTCTTGGAGACGCCATTAAAGACAGAAATAATGCATCCACCCAAAACTATACTAAGGCCTTGATTTTCTTGCGCCATCACCTTGATGAAGGTTTGAAACTATGCTAAGGCCTTGATTTTCTTGCGCCATCACCTTGATGAAGGTTTGAAAATTGAATATATCACAGTCAAAGATCCACCCATCTTGTGGAATGGCTTAAAGAAGAGATATGACAACCTGAAGTTGGTCACTCTGCCACAAGCACGATACGATAAGAATCCAAAAGCAAATAGTTTATAAACTATATATTATCGTTGCGGTGGAAACGGGCACTGGTCAAAGGCTTGCCATATACCATGACATTTGGTTGACCTTTATTAAGCATCTCGAAAGAGTAAATGCCCTGAAACGAATTTTGTCTCTGACGACAACTTTGACATCACCCACTTGGATGTGGCAGACTTCTTTGAGCAACCCGAGGGGAAGATAGACCACCTAATCGGTGATGGATCCGTGATGAAAGAAGATGGAGTTATTTGATTTTGTTCTACTTATTTGTATTAGTTAGTGAATAAACTAATAGTCATTAGTATTAGCTCGTATTAGTTAGTTTATGATGCAATGTTAGCATTAGTTCTTTAGAATGTATCAATATGCTCAAATATCAATAATATTTTTACTTTCCAGTAGAGGTAATCGACTAACCTGAAAAACTAGTCGGTTATCTCATATTTCGCATAAAAACTGCACAACAATCGATTGTCAATGATCAACAATCGATTGTCTTTAAAACAGTGATCTGGAATTTTTCAAAAACATTCAACAATCGATTGTCTATGTTTAACAATCGATTGTCTTTAAAACAGAGTGATCTGGAATTTTTCAAAAATATTCAACAATCGATTGTCTATGTTTAACAATCGATTGTCTTTAAAACAGTGTGATCTGGAATTTTTCAAAAACAGTCAACAATCGGTTGTCAATGATCAACAATCGATTGTCTTTAAAACAGTGTGATCTGGAATTTTTCAAAAACAGTCAACAATCGATTGTCTTTAAAACAGTGTGATCTGGAATTTTTCAAAAACAGTCAACAATCGATTGTCTATGTTTAACAATCGATTGTCTTTAAAACAGTGTGATCTGGAATTTTTCAAAAACAGTCAACAATCGATTGTCTATGTTTAACAATCGATTGTCTTTATACAGTGAGGTCTGGAATTTTTCAAAAATAACCAACAATCGATTGTCTATGTCTAACAATCGATTGTCTTAAGACAGTGTGATCTGAAGTTTTTCAAAAATAGCAAATAATCGATTGTGTGTGTTTAACAATCGATTGTCAATGTTCAACAATCGATTGTATGTGTTTAACAATCGATTGTTTTATGAAAATGCTTAAACTGAAATTTTCAAGTTGCATAGTAATCCATATAATCGACTATCTGATTTAGTTTGTCAACTGACCGCAGCAGATTTTGAAAATATTATTTAAATGTGACACAAACGGATTGAAGTTGTTTATTCTCATGTTCGTGTATTTTCTTTTATATGTCAAACCATGGGAAGTAAATTGATTGAAGGCTCCGGAAGAGCAATTGTAACTCTGCCCAAAGGCACGACGTTTATCTTAGAGAATGCAATATTCTCCTCCAAGTCTAAGAAGAACTTGTTGAGTTTTAATGATATCAATCACAATGTTCTCCTCCAAGTCTAAAAGGAACTTGTTGAGTTTTAAAGATATCATTCAAAATGGATATCATATTGAGACAATAGATGAGAATAATCTTGAATTCTTCATGAAAACGAGGCTGCCCATTTCGGTTTGGGTTCACGCCATTTTGCATGCAGCAATGCTAGTTCGTCGGCTGCCCACTTTGGTTTGGGGTCACGCCATTTTGCATGCAGCAATACTAGTTCGTCTCTGACTGACGAATTGACACAAATATTCCCCGTTGCAATTGGTTTTGGGTCATGGACCCAATATATCCCATTTAAGAATCTTTGGATGCGCAGTATATGTGCCTGTAGCACCGCCATCCCGCACCAAAATGGGTCTACAAAGAAGGTTAGGAATATATGTTGAGGTTGAATCGCCCTCCATTATTCGCTACCTCGAAACATTGACAGGAGATTTGTTCACTGCACGATTTGCAGACTGTCAATTTGATGAGACACTTTTCCCAAAATTAGGGGGAGAAGTTGGTGAAACCAAACGAGAAATTTTGTGGAAAAATGCATCATTATCTCATCTTGATCCACATACCTCTATTTGTGAAAGAGGCACAAAAGATTATCCATTTGCAAAGAATAGCAAATCAAATGCCTGACGCATTTATAGATTTGAAAAGGATAACAAAATCACATATCCCCGAAGTGAATGTGACAACATCTGATTCACGAATACATATTCATTATTGGAACAATATGAACATGAAATTGGTATTAAATATACCACACTCACCCCTAGAAGGAGGTTTGAGATGATACCACACTCACCCCTAGAAGGAGGTTTGAGATGATATATGGCATGAATGATCGTTGGTCACGTACCTATTGTACACCAAAGTATTTTGGAAATATGACTATTAAAGGACAACGATAATGCAAGAAACATATCTTGCATATAAGTTTGACATGATCATAATGGTATAACTTTCTCTTTAAGAAAGATATTCACCACATGGATGTTGATGAATCTGTGGTAGTACAAAATTAATTGAGAGCTCTAGAAGAGCCAATTATTACTATGTTGGAGAAACACAATTGAGTATTGTGCTGTAGTAAGTCTCAAAGAAACTTATTCAGTTTCCAAAGTACACGCGAAAGCGATTGATTATATTGAGACTATAAATAAAGGAAAGCTTTGATATCTCCTATTACTACAACTTGTAGCGGGGTAATTTGCATATGAAAAGCTACCCGCTTTGTTCTCCAGTTTGTACTACACAAAAGAAAGAATGCCACAATAAAGTGGATATCTATTGGTATAAAAACCCATGTCATAATAAACCTGAAGTTTATTGATAAGTGCACATGTCATGGTGTAAATTTGAAGTTTACCAATATTGATAATTTGTTCAATTAGCATTCGTATTAGCCATCTCATTTTAAGTATGATGTGCAAATTCACACAGGTGAATATCAAATAACTAGAAAGTTCTTTACGAATTCTCTTGTATCACTTGTTCTCATTAATGAACTGACCAACTAAAGAGTTCGGGTTGAAGCCCATAAATTCTGGAAATATCAAAGGTGAATATGGGCCCATTCACCTGCCATGTATACCACATATGATGCATCTATGATATGGTTACATGCGCAATTGTTATTAACCCGCAGCCTGGCCGGTGCTTGCGAGGTAAATTGCTCAGTAATCTAACTTCGAGCATAATTTCCAGATTTTCTACTCAAGATAGTTCATCTTGATAAGTTGGTTTATATCAAAGTTGGTTTAGCAAGATAATTATTGAGTGTTTCCACTTAATAGCTAAACTATTTCTTATGAGAACAAAGTTATATATATCAGTTTGATATAAGTTGTATACGAGAGTATATCCTCCCCTCACAAGTGGTTCAGGGTCAGGAACCAAATAATTTCATCTTATTATTAATGTGCCGTGTATATTGACATGATAATGCACAAAGATGATTTCCCAAAGTTGAGGAAACAAGTTAGCTTTTCTAACATGAGGGGGAGACATGATAAACACTTGAGAAAAGGTTACATGGGATGAATTATCATATCCCTGAATATCATGATATGAACCTGAAGTTCATAAAAGGGATAATTCAATTGCAACATATTGCAAAGCATGCTATACGCATTTGCTGACCCAAAGAAAGTAACTAAATGGAAGAGATACAATTCAAGAAGAATTGATTCCATATGAAAGACATGTAGTTTTGAACCTATAGTTCAAATGCTTGAAAGTATAAAGTCAAAGGTATGTATAATCAGTTTTCGATATCTTATTTGTTTAGCATGACATGAAAACTTGATATGCAGCTAAAGTCTATTATATGGCTTATATGACTTAACTTGAAAGATTTAAGTTGCTTGAAGCATATGCAATTCTTGGTCCTGAAGTACCACATCCTAAGTACAATTTGTGTACATATGTATCTTGCTATAACTATAAGCATGATGGCATTGAGAATGCATCTATGGAGATATTAAAGAGTTATTCCACGACATTATATGAAGATGTTCATATCTATCAAGAATAATGATTTCAAGGTGCGGAATATTTATTCAAGTTAATATGGTTGATTTATCAAACGCCCACCAAAGATCGTTTTGAAGATGATGCACAAGATTGGAATGCAAATGCTCAAGGATATAAATTGATGTTCTTATTAGGGGGAGTTAATGCGCGTTGCACTCTTTTTCCCTTACAAGGTTTTGTCCCACTGGGTTTTCCTTGCAAGGTTTTTAACGAGGCAACCAATAGGCGCATATTCAAACATGTGTACTCTTTTTCCTTCTCTTTAAATTTTCCCACTGGGTTTTGGTTTTTAAGGTTTTAACGAGGCACATTGTTGAATAGACATTCAAGGGGGAGTGTTATAAATAGACTTCTATTTAAGGTGAATGTCTATAATTAGAGAGATTCTAGAGTTCTATTCTTGGTAGCTAAGTCAATACCTCCCTATAAATAAAGGGGTCTTCTACCATTGTAAACCATCCCTAACAATCTCTAAGTATCAATAAGAATACTTCTCTCTCTCTATTCTCTCTATTGCTCTTGTTCTTGCATTATTGTTCTTGTCTTTATATTATTTCATAACAAAATATATTTATGTAACCTAAATATTAGGAGTTTATTTAAAGTTCAAATAAGGAAAATTTAATTATCAAAATTTTAGCTAATTTTAAAGTTCTAAATATTAGAAAATTAACTTAAATTACATTATTGTCCAATGTAAAGTTTATTTTTGAAGGGTAAAAAAGGCGAATGATATTTCGTAAGAACCTTCGTGCTTTTAATATAGTATAAATATAGATATAGATAAGCTACTAGTTGTTGGTAAAGTTGATTAAATGATGAATAACCTGCTATGATATATTAGATTAAACTGATTATGCAAAAAATAACAATGTCAATGTATACAATTTAAATACCAGTTTGATTTTAAGCTGACATTAAATTACCGTAATTCTTTTCTTTATCACGTTCACGCCTATCCAATCAAAATAAATGTCAGTAAATCCGAAAAGTTATATGCTTCTACGGCATTTGACATTATTGATTGACAGATCCTTATGAAGTTAAGCAGTGCTAAACTAAGCAGCAAACAGAAAGCCGAAACAGCATACTAAATATAGAAAATTACCAATTCCTTTTTACTGAGCCGAGGATCGATTAGAAACAGCCTCTCTGTCCTCTCGGGTAGGGGTAAGGCTCGTCTACATATTACCCTCCTCAGACCCCCACTTTGTGGGACTATACTGGATAGTTGTTGTTGTTGTTATCAATTCCTTTTCACGCTTATAGAATTATTAGTGATACTTGGGGGCTAGCACAGGGCCGGGGGGTGGAGATGGAATTATCCCCACAGCATTTAGGTGATTGAAATATCATTTAAAAGAACATATCATTGAGGAAGTCTAAAAACACCATAACATTGATTTCAAATCCTCAGCTTTTGTGACAAGATACTCTCCAGCTTGGAAAAATTCAATTAAAATACAATGTTAAAATAATTTATAGGTCAGATGTAATCAGAAATTTCACATAATTAGAACTATAAAACAGACAAAGACATAATATAGCCACAATGAGAGGGAGCAGTAGACAGAACCTCTCTCTTCCTCACGGCCCAAAGAATTGTGATTCGTTTTTTCCATAGTTAAAACTACTACAACAATTGGTCTGAGTCCACAGGTTCGAGCACCCATGCAGATTGATATCAAGCACTCGTTAGAATCAAGAACCTACAAACCCCTAGTTTTCTTGCAGCTACAGGGATTTTTGTGCGTCTGGTATAGAATCATTCGGCCCAAGGTCATCAATTGGTGGCCGCTGCTTATGATGATTGGTGACTGATTGATAAGCCATTGCTAAAGCTAATGCCTGGGGACATAAATGAAAAACAAACAAAATTATCGAGTGCATGGAATAATAAATAAGCAGCACAATCACAAGTTCAAAGCCATCCAACTCTTGTCAAGTACAAGAAATCCCACCACTCAATAGCAAAGCAGAGATGATACATTTATCCAACAACAACAATAACAACTACCCAGTATAGTCCCACACAGTGGGGTCTGGGGAGGGTAATATGTAGACGAGCCTTACCCCTACCCGAAAAGGCAGAGAGGATATTTCCAATCGACCCTCGGCTCAGTGAAGGAAAGGAAAAACAAAAACAAAAACAAAGATAAAAGAGCATTAGTATCACCAGCAGAAATATCGTAAATAATTATCTAAACATAAGAACCATAAATAAAATAGCATGCAATAATATCAGACAGTAACTACCATAAATAACTACCATAAGGGAGACACAATCCAATACACAAATCATCTATAGATAGCCCTGCCAAGCATCACCCAACCCCGGGTGAGGAGTACGAAAAACTCTAGGGGCCCCTATCCTACGACTCTGATACTAGACCTCCAGACTTTCCTATCAAGAGTCATGTCCTCGGAAACCTGCATACTAGCCATGTCATGCCTAATCACCTCTCCCCAATACCTCTTAGGTCTCCCTCTGCCTCGCTGAACGCCGACCATCGCCAGCCGCTCACAACTCCTCACCGGGGCATCATGACTTCTCCTCCGCACATGCTCGAACCACCTCATCCACCGGGGCCACCCCCACCTTCTCTCGAATAACTTCATTCTTAATCTTATCTAACCTGGTGAGGCCGCACATCCACCTGAGCATCCTCATCTCCGCAACCTTCATTCTCTGAACATGAGAGTTCTTTACTGGCCAGCACTCCGCCCCATACAACATGGCAGGTCTAACCACAACTCTATAAAATTTCCCCTTGAGTTTCTGTGGAACTTTCTTGTCACACAGGACTCCTGATGTAAGCCTCCACTTTGACCACCCCGCTCATATGCGATGAGTGACGTCCCCGTCAATCTCTTCTGTCCCCCTGAATCACCGACCCAAGATATCTAACATTGTCCCTCTTGGCGATGGCTTGAGATCCAATCATCACGTCTTTGCCTACTTCGCTCGGCTCGGCGCTAAACTTGCACTCCAGATATTCTGTCTTAGATCTGCTTATTTTGAAACTCTTAGACTCGAGAGTCTGTCTCCATACCTCTAACCTCTCAATAACACCGACCCTCGTCTCGTCTATCAAGACTATGTCATTAGAAAATAGCATACACCAAGGCACATCCCCTTGAATATGTCAGGTTAGAGCATCCATCACCAAGGCAAACAAGAGAAGGCTAACGTTGATCCTTGGTGGAGCCCCATAACCACTTGAAAATGGTCTGAGTCGCCACCCACCGTCCTAACTCTAGTCTTAGCTCCATCGTACATGTCCTTGATTACTCTGATGTAGGCTTCTGGCACGCTCTTCGCCTCCAAGCACCTCCATAGCACCTCCCTTGGGACCTTGTCATACGCCTTCTCCAAGTCGATAAGCACCATGTGCAGGTCCTTCTTCTTATCTCTGAACTGCTCCACCAGCCTCCTGACAAGGTGGATAGCTTCTGTAGTGGAGCGACCCGGCATGAAACCGAACTGGTTCACAGATATAGATGCCATCTCCCTCACCCTCGCCTCGGTCACCCGCTCCCAGACATTCATGGTGTGACTTATTAATTTGATACCTCTATAGTTGTTGCAGCACTGGATATCCCCTTTGTTCTTGTACAAGGGCACCACCGTACTCCACCTCCACTCATCCGACATCCTTTTGGTCCTGAAGATCGCATTGAATAACCTGGAGAGCCACTCCGCTCCTGACCTACCCATGCATTTCCAGAACTCCACCTGGATCTTGTCAGGCCCGGTCGCTCGAACCCTACTCATCATACGCGAAGACCCCATGACCTCCTCCACGCTAATGTGCCTGCAGTACCCAAGGTCTCTATGACGCTCTGAATGCCCCAGCTCCACTAGCTCTATGTTTCGATCCCCCTCCTCGTTAAGAAGGTCTCGAAAGTACGCCTGCCACCTCTGCTTGACTTGAGACTCCCCCATCAGAACTCTACCATCCTCGCCCTTGATACACCTAACTTGGTCAAGATCACGCGCCTTCCTTTCCCTTGCTTTAGCTAACCGATAACTTCATGTCCCCGCCTTTCTCCCCTAATTCCTCGTACATGCGACCAAACGCCGCGTTTTTAGCTTCTGTTACCGCCAGCTTTGCTTCTCTCCTCGCCACCTTGTAGATCTCCCTGTTCGCTCTCCGTTCTTCCTCGCTTGTGCTCCCTGCCAACTTAGCAAACGCCGCCTTCTTCACCTCCACTTTTCCTTCGACTATATTGTTCCACCACCAGTCACCCTGATGTCTGCCTGAATAGCCCTTGGCTACCCCGAGCACACCCCGTGCTATCTCCCTAACCAAGTTCGCCGTCTCTAACCACATAGCGTCCGCTTCCCCAGAACTTCTCCAAGCTCCGGCCTCAGCTAACCTCCTCTCCAACGCCTGTGCTTTCTCCTTAGTCAAAACACCCCATCGAATCCGCGATTGTCCCCGAGCAGTGGTGGATCTACACATTAAATTCGGGTGCTCGAGCACCCATTAACCTCGACGCAGAGTATGTATAGTTATATAGAAAATTTGAGAAAACGTATAAAAATTTACAAAAGCAACCATTAATTTTACGTATAAAAAAAATTCAGCACCCACAAAATTGAATTCCTAGATCCGCCACTGTCCCCGAGCACCCCTCCTCTTCCTCTTCATCCAGAGACCGACATCCATCACTAGGAGTCTATGAAGAGTCGAAAGGGACTCTCCCGGAATAACCTTGCAGTCCTTGCACATACCCCTATCGCTCCTTCTGAGGAGGAGGTAATCAATCTGAGTCCTCGCCGCCGAACTCTTGAAAGTGACCAAATGCTCCTCCCTCTTCTGAAATGTCGAGTTCGCAATCAGAAGCTCGGAAGCCCAGGCGAAATCGTGATAGATGATACATTTATCCAAGACCAAAAAATATATAGCACATACGTCCGTTACAAATCACTACTATACTAAAAAGAGCATCAGAACTAAAAAACACTTACGATATGATCACGGTCTGGAGGAGCATATATGCCTGTAGTGATTGTTGTTCTCCTGCGAGTATCATTTGATGGTGCATCGGATATCTTTTTAAATCCTGTTGGAACAACTACTACTGGGATACCCACAAGATTGCCAACACAAACTTTCTCCCAATCAGTTGCATTTCCAATAAACGCGTCAACTTTGAAACTTTCTCTCACTTGCTGAATCAATTTACCTCTAGCTCTTTGTGCCTGGTGGAGTATCATACAAGTATGATCTTAGTGTTACAAATTTTGGACAACCCTTTAAAAGTGGATTAAGACATCTGTTCTACAACTAAACCAATCAGATTTTGACATGTCTGAAAGAATTTAACTATTCAGTTTTTTCCTATATCAATGATAATTAAACAAAGTACAATTTTAAACATCTAAACCGAGAGAAACTTTGTAGATCAAGACAATTACCTGAAGATAGTCAACCGCAGATACGGCACGTGCTCGGCGAAGTTCAATAGGCCACTGATCTTGGGCTTCATATTCATCATCCAGATTTGAGCGCTGCCATTTGTCGAAGTGAGCCAGCATCTCAACATCCATTGTGAAATTGACGATACCTTGGGCAGAATCAACAGTGTAACTTAGGTTAAACGGGACCATATTCACTCCCTTTGATTGAAGTACATGAACAACCTGTCATCCCGACACAATTCAATCCAGTTAAGAGATTCATCAAATAGGATAAAGAACCTAATTAACTCAGCCAATTCCAATACTGGAAAATAGTCCCTTACTTCCATCTCAGCATCCTCAAGATATCCAACAGTGAGTTTTGCGATATCAACTGAGAATGGATCACTAAAGGGTATGTCTCTTGATGAAACATCATCTGGGTCCTTTCCCCGAATGGTATCCAGAACAATCACACAATCCACAGCATTTCTACAAAAAGGGCCTAATTTATCCTGACAAAAAGTTAGATTTTAGTGTATTCTACTCAAAACTAATATCAGGAAAAGGAATTGCCTGTGGAAGAAATATGAGTACCAAGCTTTCAGCTACGCTCATAACACCCGTTCGACCAACAGCTCCAAAAGTGGGCCGCAGTGCTGTCACGCCACAGCGAGAAGCTGGATAGGTAATAGAGCCGGTAGTTTCTGAACCGATTGCAAATGGAACCAAACCTGCAATACCACAATCTCTCTCTCAAAACAATACGTTTTGCCTACTAATCAGTAAATCAGCAAGAAACTATTTAATTCTTTCTTCCAACCAGGCGGTACCAAATGTCATTAGATATGAGCACAACAACAACAACAAAAAACCCAGTGTAGTCTCACAAGTGGGATTTTGGGAGGGTAATATGTACGCAGACCTTACCCTACCTTTAAGAAGGCAGAGAGATTATGTTATTTCCAATAGACCCTCGGTGCAGGAAAGGTAAAAGGAAGGGGCAATGACCCATTGGATATGAGCAAAATGGTCATATTTGCAAATATAGAAGAAAGGACGGCTCAATCCGAATCTAATCAGGGAAAGCTCAATAGCTCAAAGATACCTGCTGAGGTGCAAGAAGCAGGCCCTGCTGATGAACCCGTAGAATATTCCTTTATATTCCACGGGTTTCTTGTTCTACCACCAAACCAGACATCATCATATGCTAAAGAACCAGTTACTAACTTTGCAACAAGAACTGCTCCGGCAGATTTCAGCCTGCATCAACCATATCTAGATTATTACAAATATATGCACAATATAGAGAGGGCTTCTAGATCTGGACTTATATGTTATTGATTTCATGATTTGCTAATACCTCTTATAGACCCAAGCTTCAATATCAAGAACTTGGTCTTTAAAAGATGTTGAACCCCATGTTGTCTTATAGTAGGGTACTGCTATGATGTCCTTCAGACCATAGGGAATACCATGAAGAGGACCTATATAGAAAAGAAGATGTTTTACTTGTAATAACCCTTTAGCAACTACAAAGAAGCTAGATAGTAAAATATTGGAAGAAGAGGTTATGAATCCTGAGGCTAATAGTGACACAAGGGAAATAGACTAAACAAAATCGGAATAAACATTTTTCCTGTTACTCTCCAAATATTAGTTATAGAAAGAAGTACCAAGAATATTGTTTCAAGAAGCTACCTATGCCATACCCTAAATAAGTTTCTCTAAATGAAAAAGAAATAAGGAAAATCAGTTAAGAGCATGAGGTGATAAGTGATAAGTGAAGGAAGCATGGGAAGAACTCTGGCCGGAAAAGGTAACTTAGGAAATGAACAACCTTAAGTGCTTGAAGGGTAAGACAAACCTTAACAGAATCAAGAAAAGATCAGTCCGAAGAAACTGGAGAACATTGTGGCCTGAAGATCTAGAATTTCCCAGATTATGAGTCTAATTTTGATGTGGCTGAGAAACATATATTCATTTTCTTCCATGGCACTTAATACAACAACAACTACCCAGTATAGTCCCACGATGTGGGGTCTAGGGAGGGTAGTATGTACACAGACCATACCCCTACACGAAAGGACAGAGAGGCTGTTTCCAATTGACCCTCGGCTCAGGAAGGAAAGGAAAAACAAAAACAAAAGGGCATTAGTGTCTCCAGCAGAAATCACATAAATAATTAACTAAACATTATTATCTAAACATAATTGTCTAAACATGAAAGCATAAATAAGGTGACATGCAATAATATCGAACAGTAAGTACCATAAGGGCACAATTCAAACATTAACTACCATAAATAACTGTCATAAGGAGGCCACAATCCAATGCACAAATCGTCTACGCAAAACCCTGTCAAGCCCCATCCAACCCCGGGAAAGGAGTACGAAAAATTCTAGGAGCCCCTATCCTAAAATCTTGATATTGGACCTCCAGACTTTTCTATCAAGAGTCATGTCCTCGGAAATCCGCATTCCAGCCATGTCATGCTTAATTACCTCTCCCCAATACCTCTTAGGCCTCCCTCTGCCTCGCCTCACGCCGACCACTGTAAGTCGCTCACAGCTCCTCACCGGGGCGTCAGGACTTCTCCTCCGCACATGCCCGAACCACCTGAGCCTCGCTTCACGCATCTTCTTATCCACCGAGGCCACCCCCACCTTCTCTCGAATAACTTCATTCTTAATCTTATCTAACTTGGTGAGCCCGCACATCCACCTGAGCATCCTAATCTCCGCAACCTTCATTCTCTGAACATGAGAGTTCTTCACCAGCCAGCACTCCGCCCCATACAACATGGCAGGTCTAATCACAGCTCTATAAAATTCCCCCTTGAGTTTTTGTGGCATTTTCTTATCACATAGGACTCCTGATGCAAGCCTCCACTTCGACCACCCTGCTCCTATACGATAAGTGACATCCCCATCAATCTCTCCATCCCCCTGAATCACAGACCCAAGATATCTGAAACTGTCCCTCTTGGCGATGACCTGAGATCCAATCTTCACGTCCCTGCCTACTTCGCTCGGCTCGGCACTGAACTTGCACTCTAGGTATTCAGTCTTAGATCTGTTTATTTTGAAACCCTTAGACTCGAGGGTCTGTCTCCGTACCTCAAGCCTCTCATTCACACCGACCCTCGCCTCGTCTATCAATATTATGTTATCAGCAAATAGCATACACCAAGGCACATCCCCTTGAATATGTCGGGTTAGAGCATCCATCACCAACGCAAACAAGAGAGGGCTAAGCGCCGATCCTTGATGGAGCCCCATAACCACCGGAAAATGGTCTGAGTCACCACCCACCGTCCTAACCCTAGACTTGGCTCCATCATACATGTCCTTGATTACTCTGATGTAGGCTTCCGGCATGCTCTTCGCCTCCAGGCACCTCCATAGCACCTCCATTGGGACCTTGTCGTACGCCTTCTCCAAATCGATAAACACCATGTGCAGGTCCTTTTTCTTATCCCTGAAGTGTTCCACCAATCTCCTGACAAGGTGGATAGCTTCTGTAGTGGAGAGACCCTGCATGAAACCGAACTGGTTCACCAATATAGATGTCATCTCCCTTACCCTTGCCTCGATCACCCGCTCCCAGACATTCATGGTGTGACTTATTAATTTTATACCCCTATAGTTGTTGCAACACTGGATATCCCCTTTGTTCTTGTACAAGGGCACCACCGTACTCCACCTCCATTCATCCGACATCCTTTTGGTCCTGAAGATCGCATTGAATAACCTGGAGAGCCACTCCGCTCCTGACCTACCCATGCATTTCCAGAACTCCACCTGGATCTTGTCAGGCCCGGTCGCTAACCCTACTCATCCTACGCGAAGCCCAAGGCCCGGTCGCTAACCCTACTCATCCTACGCGAAGCCCCCATGACCTCCCCCACTCTAATGTGCCTGCAGTACCCGAGGTCTCTATGACGCCTGAATGCCCCAACTCCACTAGCTCTATGTTTCGATCCCCCTCCTCGTTAAGAAGGTCTCGAAAGTATGCTTGCTACCTCTGCTTGACTTGAGACTCCCCCATCAGAACTCTACCATCTTCGTCCTTAATGCACCGAACTTGGTCTAGATCCCGCGCCTTCTTCTCCCTTAAGTTAGCTAACCGGAATAACTTTTTGTCCCCGCCTTTCTCCCATAATTCCTCATACATGCAACCAAACGCCGCATTTTTAGCTTCCGTAACCGCCAGCTTCGCTTCCTTCCTCGCCACCTTGTAGATCTCCCTGTTCACTCTCCTTTTTTCCTCGCTTGTGCTCCCTGCCAACTTAGCAAACGCCGCCTTCTTCACCTCCACTTTTTCTTGGACTACATCGTTCCACCACCAGTCACCCTGATGTCTGCCTGAATAGCCCTTGGCTACCCCGAGCACATCCCGTGCTACCTCCCTAACCAAGTTCGCCGTCTCTGACCACATTGCATCTGCTTCCCCAGAACTTCTCCAAGCTCCACCATCAGCTAACCTCCTCTCCAACTCCTGGCTTTCTCCTTAGTCAGAGCACCCCATATAATCCGCGGTCGTCTCCGAGCACCCTCCTCTTCCTCTTCACACAGAGACCGACATTCATCACTAGGAGTCTATGAAGAGTCGAAAGGAACTCCCCCGGAATAACCTTGCCGTCCTTGCACAAACCTCTATCACTCCTTTCGAGAAGGATGTAATTAATCTGAGTCCTCGCCGCGGAACTCTTGAAGGTGACCAAATGCTCCTCCCTCTTCCATGGTACTTAATATGCTGTGATTTTTTTTCTTTATGGCGAAGTTGGATATATGCTATGTTTTATTTTCAGTTGTACAGGTCCCTGTCATCTACGGCAATTTAAAATGAAGTTCCTATTTCGACTCTTCCCCACAAAATCCCCTTACTGCATAACTATAAATAAAATTCATACAGAAAATCCAAACTTTTGAATAGAGCAGAATGGTTATGGAGGCATAATGGAATTGACGCGTTGTTCATAGATTGATTGATGGAAAATTAGGAATCATGAAGGTAATTAGGAAATACGTGAAAGAGGTTAGTGGAGAGAAATTGGCACTGTTACCCAAATATTTGCCTTCAGCAAGCAGTTGATCAGCCTCTTTTGCTTGTTTGTATGCTAATTCCTCAGTAATTGTAATGACGGATTCAAGGACAGGACCATACCTGCGACACCCCAGTTAATGCATCATTATGAGGACCAGATATCAGTAACATGAAACAATTGGAAGGAAAAGTATTTGTAACACCTCTGCAGTCTCTTCAAGAAAATTCCAGTCAGCTCCACTGATGTGATTAGATTTGCCTTGAGAAGTTGCCCAAGTTCAAGAATCTGATATAACAGCATAGATGTGTGAATAGAAGGAAAATACCATAAATTCGAGCGTGTAAGTCCTGATATATAGATTTAAAGGGAATAATAGGGAGTACTTACACTCATGAATGCAATATCCTCATCACTTTTTGGTCTTTCTATTCCAGCAGCAGGTGACGGATAATTGAGCTTTTTGTTTGGTTCATTTAGTTGCTGGACCTTCCATGCAGAATTGAAGACTAAACAAGAAGGGTTATGCAGACCTCCATCAGTAGAGGCAACTAACTTTCGGTTGGATCTGATTATAGGTATGTTAAAGTCATTTGCTCCCTTTTCAATTTCAAGCATCTGAAAGGAATGAAAAATCGAGCCAATTATGGTCTTACTTTGTATTTTATTCAGAGTAAGGAGGACAACCAGAACAATTACGCTGTCAGAACAGTACCTTAGACTTACTCAAGAAGCAGGAGTCCAACATTTTGAATCCACATTCGCAAACTGGAAGATGTTTGGCCTCTTCCGAGAATACACCGTGGTTTTTAGGACCCAACTTCCCTCTTTCCTGATTAATGGACAGATAATTAGACAGAAAGAAGCACAGTCAATAAACTCGAACTGCTCTAAAAACAATAGTTCCAAAAACCGATGTAATTTGATGATGAAAGGAGGCATACAAGCCGGGTCAGACCACTTTGCTAGTGATAACATCTTTTGGCATTTAAACTTTTGCAATAACAGGCTGGAGATGAAATTCTTCGTGTATCTTACTTAAGTTCGTTATCCCCATTAAGATAAAACATTTTCGTAATTTATCATATAAGAGCTATTATATTGCATCGAGAACACATAAGTGCAGGCCAGAAATGGAAATTAATCGAGATAACAAAAAAATTTGCTGCATTCGTTGTAGCAGTAGTAGCATCTAATAACACGTGTTAGTAGTGGCATAGAAAGTCAAAATAGGATAAGGGAAAGCGTACCATATCTATGGAATTGTTGCAGGTAAAATCCCAGTATCCTCCTGATGAGTATGAAGAAACTGAGTTGCTATTTAGCAACAAAGTAAACACAAGAAACAACCACACGAACATGGTCAACTGCAACAACCGACGACCTGAACGTGCCGGAAGTGGGTAACCCACGTCGCCCATTTCACTCACCACGTTATTACAGGCCATGGGATTTTGATTTATCGGCAAAACTCCGTAGTGTATAACTGTTTTTCCTCTGTATCAATGCCTTTCATTAGAGGATCTTCACTTTCTATCCCTATGAACAGAAACTCCCAAATTCATTTAATAATTAAAAATATTGACTAGTTGAGTCATTGACTTGGTTACGGCAAAAAATAATTGGACAGATTCAGAATTACCTTTAAATATTTCCGATTCCTTGACCTTAGACGCAGCCAGCAGGGTCAGCAGTCAGCACCTTTACTGTAAAATGAGAATTATATAAAATTACTGCGGCACAGAAACTTGGCTTGTATTTCATGCGGCATCAATCTCAGCTAATTTAGGTTCCTTGGTTAGGTAGTACAACTTTTCAGGAGATATTACAGATAGCACCACGAAGGAGAACAGCTACAGAGAGGCAACTAGCTCTAACAGCTATACTCAGCTACATTCTTGAAGTGAAGTAGAAACTAGTAAGAGGACCTCAACATTCTCTCCTATAAGAGCTTTTCTCAAGGCAAAAAAGTGCCCTAGACCCGTCATCAGCTGTCCTAATTCAAAGTATGAGCTAGTAACAGCTTTTATCACCTCTGTTTCTAACTCTAATAGAATATGTGAAACTCACGAGCTTCCTTAACTACTTAGTTCAGGAACTCTTTAGAATACCACAACCCTAATGGTCCCATTCATGAACTGGCTTGACCCTAGCTACAACTGCAAGAGCTAGTTTCTTTAGGCTTGTTGGCGCATAAGTAAGCATGGAAGAACGGAGATATCAGAGGAGATGTCTTTCCTTGACCGAAGTATTGCTAATGAATGAAAATAGCGTGTTTTTTTCAAGGGAGAGAGACTATATATTCGCATTAGCCTGACCGCTGACTTGCCTTCCTTCATCAAGGATAGATAGCAAAGAAAGTGGAATGTCATAGCCTAATGCTTTACTGCTATAAACCTTGCCTTGACTTGGATCTGCCTATGAACTCTTCCTTTAGACTTATAGCCTTTACTCCTATAAGGTAAGCCCCTAAACTCAAAAAGTCTATTGTCCCTTGCTAGGAAGCATTACTCCTCTTTTCATTCCAAATTCAATAATACGACCGATACGATTAATTGGTCTGTGCGCCTCTCTTATTACTTTTTTGTATCCCCCTGTTCTTCGGATACAATTCGATCTTTCTACGACCAAATCTCAATTTGTGGAAAGCCTTCGATGGCTTCCTTATGAAAACATAAATTTTTATTTGGGTATAGACGGTATCTCTTTATTCTTCGTGTTATTGACCACATTTCTGATCCCTATTTACATTTTAGTGGGTTGATCTGGTATGAGAAGTTATGGAAAAGAGTATATTACATCATTTCTAATTCTTTTGTACAAATACATGTAATTCTCAATTGCAGGGCATGAATAAAATCAATTGCCTCTCTCCTCTTCTTCTTCTATCTTCATTCTCCTCCTTTCTTTTCTGGTAATTTGTGAAGTGACACTCTTATTAGAACAGACAAATAGAAAAGAGCATCTTTTGAATTTTTTATTTTTTTTAATTCCGCTTTCTATTTTCTTTTCATTTTATTCCATTCCATTTTCACGTCGGCTCCTCGTTTCTTTTATTCTTTTATTTTATACAAACATGTTAAGTGGACACAAAATTATGTCAAAAGAAAATTCACTTCAAAACTATTTTTAACTCATGCAATAAAAATTTTGTGGCATAAAGCTGAACAATAGCTTAAGCGAAAAGACATAAGGTAGAGAATAGCAGCACCGAGAACACTGTATGGGTCAAAACTTGACCTCATGACAATGAAGGAGATCAATATATTTATTAAAGTCTACTTATGACTAAATAAGTATATGGCCATCTATCCCCAAGATCACCGACCAGTTATCCAATACGACAACTAAGACCATGGCCTGGACGTCCTCACGAGGGCGTCTCCCCTATGTGGTCCCAACCCCTTGGCGCCAGCTGGCAGATCTCCTAGCTATAAATACTAAGAGAAAGGAACCCTAGGAAGGGGCTGCTTCTTCTTCTTCACATCTCCTGCTAAAAGAAGAGGGGATACTTCATTTTAAGGTTCTGAACCTCTCCACGGAGAGGCAGACCAAACTAACTTCATTAATAAAAGTACAACAACAAGAAAGTGAAACTAACGGTCAATTAGTATTTTTCGACACTACAATTACTATGGGAGGCTTGAAATCACCTAGGGTTGATATTAATAACATGAGGGAGTATTTACAGAACATAAACCATCTAAAACAACCTCCCACAAGATCTGGAACAACACAAAAATGAGCAACAACAAGAAGAACAAGAGACTTACTAGCGCCACGGAATTCCCGACACTTGATTTGTGTTGTTTGCGCTTTGTTTGGGTCTTGAACCTTGAGATAACCTTGAGAGGCTGTTCCTAGGGTTCTAAGGTCTGAAAATAGTGAAACTAAATGACTTAAAATGGGTTGGAAGTGGCATATATAGGCCCAAATGTCTTAAACTGCCTTAGTGGGCCCCATGGAGAGGTGCTTGGCGTAGTCTCGCAAAAACGCGAATATCTCTCTACTCCGAGATCGTATCGATGGACGATTTAATGAGTTAGAAATTATACTCATAGATATTCAATTTGGTGGTTAGATCAATCCATAAGTCTTTGTAAATTAGGAGAAAAGCTTAGTAACATTTGACCTAATGTTTAAGTAAAATTATGAACCTAAGTTGCGACAACTTTTGTCGACTTTTGTCTCATAAATCATTTGACTTCAAAACTTATAATACGGATATTATATGATTAAAATACCTTAAAACACTACCTCTTGAGTGTACTAAGCACCTCTAGGTTTATCCGAAAATACGGCTGACAACATCTTTGATTCGTTTAACTTCCTGTACTTGTTATCCACCTATATACACCTTTGTATCATTTAAGACCAATAGAATTAACTTATTATCATCGTAAAGATAATCCTTTAATGGATTTATGTTGATTACCTTATGGCATGAGCTAACATACGTGAATATGGGTTGTAACACCCTCCCCCCCTAGGAACATCGTCCTCGAATGTAAGGGTCTATGGGGAGTCCAAATCATCGTGGATTCCAACAGAATTTTTTTATCAATTTCCCCCCTTATAAAATGGTCGCTAGCCAAACTTGCAAGCAATTAAGCCCAACATATGGCCGATTACACAAAGCATTATGGACATTTATATCTTCATATCCCTATTTTGTATTAAGGAAGAGCATTCTCAAGTTATTGCTTGCCTCATAGAGCCATTTCACCTTCCAATGTATCCTTTGTTCCACCAGCATCCTTGTTATCTTCATTCTAAAACAGATAAGGGTATTTAGACTTCATCTCCTCTTCTGCTTCCCATGTCATCTCTTCTACATTCTTGTTCCTCCACAATACTTTGACGAAAGCCACATCTTTTGTTCTCAGCTTGCGGACTTGTCGATCCAATATAACCACATGCACTTCTTCATATGATAGGTCCTCTGTAAGTTCTATATCTTTGATAGGGATGACCCGAGAAGGGTCTCCAATACATTTCCTTAACATAGATACATAAAATACTGGATGAACAAATTCCAATTCGGATGGCAATTTTAACTCATAAGCAACCTGTCTGACTCGTCGAAGAATTTAATACGGCCCGATATAACTTGTACTTAGCTTACCTTTCTTCCCAAAACGCATAATACCCTTCATTGGTGAGATCCTCAGGAAAACCCAATCACCAACCTCAAACTCCAGATCACGACGTCAGACATCGAAATAAGACTTTTTCCTGCTTTATGTTGTCCTCAATCGCTCCTGTATCACTTTCACCTTCTCAATGGCTTGGTGAATCAAATATGGCCCATATAATTCTGTTTCACCGATTTCCAACTGGTGATCTACATCTCCTCCCATATAGTGCCTCGTATATGGCCATTTTAATACTAGAATGGTAGCTATTATTGTAGGCGAATTCTATGAGTGGAAGATGGTCATCCCAATTCCCCTTAAAATCTTGAACGCATGCTCGTAGCATATCTTCCAGTGTCTGAATGGTACGTTCAGCCTGTCCATCGGTCTACAGATGAAATGCGATGTTGAGATTCACTTGTATGCCTAAACCTTTTTGAAAAGACCTCCAAAAGTTAGTTGTAAATTGATCTCCTCGGTCTGACATAATAGATACTGGCACACCATGAAGCCTGACAATTTCCTTGATATACAACTTCGCATAATCTTCAGCCGTGTAAGTTGTTTTAACTGGCATAAAATGGGAACATTTTGTAAGTCGATCAACTATCACCCAAATGGAGTCAAACTTATGATAAGTGCGAGGTAATCCAATAACAAAGTCCACATTAATCACCTCCCATTTCCAGGTTGGAATCTCTATATTCTGAAGCAATCTACCGGGTTTCTGATGTTCTATCTTTACTTGTTGACAATTGGGACACTGGGCTACAAATTCTGCAATAGACTTCTTCATGTTACCCCACCGATACTGCTCCTTGACATCATGATACATCTATATCGAGCCGGGATGGATGGAATACCGAGATTGATGAATCTCATTCATAATCTTCTCTCGCAACCCTGCCACATTAGGCACACATAATCAGCATGGTATCTCAGTGCCCCATTTCCTCCGATCTCAAAAGACGTAATTTTCTGTTGCTGAATGCTCTCTCTCAATCGTACTAAGATAGGATCTTCATATTGCCGTGCTTTTACCTCGGCTACCAAAGATGATTCTGATGTATTCTGTATAGTAACACCTCCGTCATCAGAGTCTAACAATCTGATTCTCATATTGGCTAGCTGATGAAGCTGTTTAGTCAACCCCCATCTACCTGCATCAATATGTACTAAACTTCCCACAACATTGGCTTTACCGGGATGATATAATATCTCGACGTCATAGTCTTTCAGTAATTCAAGCCACCTATGCTGCCTCAAATTCAACTCTTTCTGCTTGAAGATGTATTGTAAACTCTTGTGATATGTGTAGATGTCAACATGGACGCCGTATAAGTAGTGCCGCCATATCTTCAAAGCATATATTACTGCACCAAATTCCAAATCATAGGTTGGATAATTCTTTTCATGGTTCTTCAATTGTGTTGATGCATAAGCAATCACCTTCCCACGTTGCATCAATACGCACCCCAAACCTATACCTGAGGCATCATAATATACCACTAACCTTCTGTTCCTTCAGGGAGAATGAGCACTGGTGCGGATGTCAATCGATTCTTTAGCTCCTGAAAACTACGTTCACAAGTGTCAGACCACTGAAATTTGGTAACTTTCTGTGTTAACTTAGTCAATGGTGACGATATAGAGGAAAACCCTTCTACAAACCGCCTATAATATCCTGCTAACCCTAGGAAGCTGCGGACTTCTGATGGTATTGTAGTTCTCGGCCAATTTTTACTGCATCGATCTTCTGAGTGTCAACATTAATACCCTCATCAGATATCACATGGCCAAGGAATGCTATTGAGTTCAGCCAGAATTCACATTTGGAGAGCTTAGCATATAACTTATGATCATGAAGCGTCTGTAATACTATCCGCAAGTGGCCCGCTTATTTCGCCTCCGAACGAGAATACACCAGAATGTCATCAATGAATACAATCACGAACACATCAAGATATATTCATGAGATCCATAAAATCAGCTGGGGCATTTGTTAGCCCGAACGACATCACCAAGAACTCAAAGTGTCTGTATCTTGTTCGGAAGGCCGTCTTTGGAATATCCTTCTCCTTAACCCTCACCCGATGATACCCTGAACGTAAGTCAATCTTGGAGAAATACTTGGCACCCTAGAGTTGGTCAAACAAGTCTTCAATTCTTGAAAGTGGATACTTGTTCTTTATAGTAACCTTATTCAACCGTCGATAGTCTATACACATCCGAAACGACCCGTATTTCTTCCGCACGAATAGGACTGGCGCAACCCAAGGTGAAGTACTAGGCCTAATGAAGCCCTTATCCAGCAGGTCCTTTAACTGCGCCTTCAACTCTCGCAACTCTGCCGGGGCCATTCTGTATGGAGGGACAGAGATCGGTTGAGTGTCAGGCAACACATCAATGCTAAACTCAATCTCTCTTTCAGGAGGACGGCCTGGGAGTTCATCTAGGAAAACATCTAGAAATTCATTGATCATGGGGATTAATTGTAGAGTAGGCAGCTTTGCCTCCGCATCCATAACGCGAACGAGATGATAAATGTAACCTTTTGAGATCGTTTTCCTTGCCTTAAGATAGGAAATAAACCTACCTTTTGGTGTGGAAATGTTCCCCTTCCGTTCAATGACAGGTTCTCTCGGAAATTGAAATCTAACCATCTTCGTACGACAATCAACATTTGCAAAGCATGAGGCCAACTAGTCCATTCCCATTATCACATCAAAATCAACCATTTCTAACTCAAATAAATTTGCTGAGGTTTGACGACTATAAATCACAACAGTGTAACCTCTATATACCCTTCTAGCAATCACAGAATCTCCTATCGGAGTAGATACTGCAAGGGGTTTACTTATCAATTCAGTTTCAATGCCAAACTTATTAGCCAATAAAGGGTGTAACACATGATAATGTAGATCCCGGATCAATCAACGTGTATACATCATAAGAAAACAAAGACAATATACTTGTAACAACATCTGGAGATGACTCGAGATCCTGTCAAACTACTAGAGCATAGGTTTGATTTTGAGCACCACTCGAACTCGGCATTGCACCTCTACCTCTACCACGAACTGTCGACTGCTGAAAACCCCATGCTGGAAGTCGAACTGATGAGGAAGAACCATAAACAGATCCAGTCGATTGAGCCATACCATCACCTCCCCTGTTAGGACAATCCCGCATCATATGGCCAGGTTGTCCACACGAATAGTATGCATCAGAACCTCGACGGCACAGTCCAAAGTGGGCCTTGTTGCACTGATCACAACGTGGTGTTGGGGGTCTCATCTGACTAGTATCCTTGTGCTGTTGCGAGACAGATGCCCGCGAACTCTAACCTGGACCAAAATAGGATCGATCATATCGAGGCCTATGAAACTGTGGAGGAGCACTAGCTACAGATGGAGCTGAACTCTTCGAAGGCTGGGGCCTGACACTGCCTCTAAAGTCATCAGAATACCTTGCAAATCTCTCCCTCTTATGCTGGCCCCTATCCTGCTCCCTATCTGCCCTCTGCTGGCGCATACGATCCTCTATGGTTTGGGCATAAGCTTGAATACGGGAAATATCCATGCCCTCTACCAAGGAGGCTGTCGTGCACTCATTTATCAAATGTGGTCCCAACCCGTTCACGAATAGATGCACCCTATCACTCACCTCGGCCACCATATGGGGAGAATACCTTGCTAAAGAATCAAATTGCATATTGTACTCTCACACATTCATATTACCTTGTCTAAGGTTCAAGAACTTATCAGCTCTAGCTCGTCGTATCTCAACTGGCAAGTAGTGATGAAGAAAGGCCTCAGAAAATTCCTTTCACATTGCTGGAGGAGCGTTCAGACCCCTGGATCTCTCCCAACTATTATACCAGAGAACCGCTAAATCACGTAGCCTATAAAAAGCCAACTCTACTGCCTCTGTATCACTAACATGCATAACCCACAGTGTATGATGAACCTGGTCAATAAAAGTCTGCGGGTCCACATTGGGGTCTGATCCAATAAACACTAGGGGTCCAAATTAATAAAATCACGAACTCTCGTACTAACTGGTTTATCAGCAGCACCTGTATTCTGCCTCTGAGCCTGATCAGCCACCAAGCTGGTCAATAACTGCAAAGCACACCACATATCCTGATTTGTAGTGCCAGACGGAGGAACTAGATGTGCTGGGTGCCTCCTAATATCCCCTGGAGGAGACGAAGTAGATGAGGTATGAGACGACATCTCACTCTGAGCCTCACTTTGGCCTGCTTTGGCTTGGGGCACCTGACTGGTACCATCTCCCTCAGTTGTATCAAGCCTTCTACTAATTGTTTGCTTCCTGGTCGAAGGCATCTCTGAAAGAAAACAAGGTTAATATTATAGACGAACACTTATGACTCAACTCTACGCACGATCTAGATTAAGGAAGAAGGTAACAACCCTAAATGTCATATAGCCTCCTGATTATAAATGTGGCGCGCAACACATCCATAATCAAGACTCTTCTAGACACGACTCATAGACAATCCCTAGGAAAAACTTGCTCTGATACCAAGTTTGTCACTACCCGAACTGGAGGGCCATGACTAGCACCCGACCATACTTGTCGAGCACCAACGTACAATTTATCTAACCATCTTTATTATCTCTTAGGGCTAAGGATATCAATATAAATGGTAGACATGGATCATGGACAACCAACAATAAAATATGATGGCATGAACCTACATAACATGGGATGACCAGACAATCAATAAACTATATATATATATATATATTTATATATATATATATATATATATATATATGATACGAGCTACCACGTTATCATGCAAGGCTATACAACAACAACCAACCGACAAGGCATACCAAACTATACATGAGTCGACACCTGTCTATGAGCCTCTAAAGGAACATAAGTTCTGCAACTTAGTCGAAACAGGGCCTCGACATACCCATAATGTCTATAACAAAAATGCATACCAAGACCAACAACACAACATGCAGCGTCCACAAATAAAAGGACGTCAGTACGAAAAATGTACCGAATATATAAGGCAGGAAAATATAAATATGAACAGTAATGTAAACATGGATAGAGAATATACAACCTATAACATCTGAGTACCTCTGAGGGCTACTACATGAAATGCATGATACATATGTATAAATACATAAATTTTTAAAACATACGCCTCTGTGGGCATCATCATCATAATATCGTACCCGGACGTAATAGGCTCGGTAAAAACTTACCCGGCCATCATAAGGCTCGATAGATCGTACCCGGTCACGTGGAGATCGGTAAAACCCAACTGATCCGTGGTTGCACAGTAGGTGCTGTACCCGGCCGACTATAGCGCTGCTCGGTAGAGTAAAAAAAAAAAAAAAAAAAAATATATATATATATATATATATATATATATATATATATATATATATATATATATATATATATATATATATATATATATATATATATATATATATATATATATATATATATAAAATGCATGCTCGACTCATGAAATCACGTTCTAAACCTTTTGGAGTGACGTAAAGTCGGCATCCTCTGTACACGTTATTAGGGGTAACTTTTCACTATGAACCTTATAAGAATTAGGAAGTACCAACAACATTGATAACATAAGAATAAGAGAAGCAACATTAACATCAATTGTTCCATAAAAGGGGAAACAATGTAAGTACTGCTAACTTCTAAGAGTGGAGTATCTTTGGAAGCTCATTCATTACATTATGTATAATCAGAGTTGTGAAAAAGAAGGAAAGGTATAGCCTCACATACCTTGAAATATATTGCCCAAATCTCAAGCTATGCAATTGTCACACCCCTTAGTCTACAATAAGAGAAACGATACTATCGTTATCATATAAGCATCATAGCCATTGTATATCGACCATAACCTATTTTACGATAAACGGACATCACTCACCCTATATTTATGACTTCACACCATTCAAAACAATCACCAAACAGCCAAACAACATCAATAGAATCATATTGAGTCTTCCAAAATAGTCCACCAACCGATAACATTACTACCAAGCCTTTCGATATATATTTCACAAGTTCTAGCTTCAATGGCTTAGCCACAACTTGGATAATCTTAAATACTTATAGAGTATGATGTTCCTTATCTCTATACAGAAATAACAACTCCAATTTTACCTTAAATTGCCATGAAATATCTCTCCAATGCTTCCACAAAATCAAGAAAACGAAACTAGTGGTCAATTAGTATTTTTCGGCACTAGAATTACTTTGGGAGGGCTGAAATCACCTAGGGTTGATATTATTAACATGAGGGAGTATTTACAGAACATACACCCTCAAAAACAACCTCCCACACGATCTAGAACAACACAAAAATGAGCAACAACAAGAAGAACAAGAGACTTACTAGCGCCACGGAATTCCCGACACTTGATTTGTGTTGTTTGCCCTTTGTTTGGGTCTTGAACCTTGAGAGAACCTTGAGAGGATGTTCCTAGGGTTCTAAGGTCTGAAAATAGTGAAAATAAATGATTTAAAACGGGTTGGAAGTGGCATATATAGGCCCAAATGTCTTAAACCGCTTTAGTGGGCCCCAAGGAGAGGTGTTTGGCGCAGTCTCACGAAAACGCGAATATATCTCTACTCCGAGATCGTATCTATGAACGGTTTAATGTGTTAGAAACTAGACTCATAGATCATCAATTTGGTAGTTATATAAATCCATAATCAATAGTAAATTAGGATAAAAGCTTAGTAATATTTGATCTAATGTTTAAGTAAAATTATGAACCTAAGTTGCGACAACTTTTGTCGACTTTTGTCTCATAAATCATTTGAATTCAAAACTTATAATACTTATATTATATGATTAAAATAACTTAAAACACTACCTCTTGAGTGTACTAAGCACCTCTAGGTTTATCTGAAAATACGGCTGACAACATCTTTGATTCGTTTAACTTCCAGTACTTGTTATCCACCCATATACACCTTTGTATCATTTAAGACCAATAGAATTAACTTCTTGTCATCTTAAAAATAATCCTTTCATGGATTTATGTTGATTATCTTATGGCATCAGCTAAATACGTGAATATGGGTTGTAACAAGTATAATGATTACGCACGTGACCAGTGACGTCATTCTAGAAAAAGGGGTCGTATGTCAACGACTCAACAATATTACACATGCGCATGTCCTTATAAAGGGGCGCCTATGGGCGCGGCCATATACCCGTAAAAGCAAAGTATGCATGTCCGTCCATTAAAGACGGTCATCGAGGACATCTCCAACGAAGGGACTAATTGTATGGGCTCAAATATGGCCCTCAACACCTCAGTGATTAAGGGTACGCCCAATAAGCAGACGCCGATACAAGTAAGGGCGCGGCCTGGACATGATGGCAAGAACGATGTCGTCTTGTGCTTAAATTTTTTACTGAGTGGAAGCCACCAACATTTATACTTTGATTATTTCGAGGAAGGTCTCCTACTATAAAAAGGAGACATTCACATTGTAATAAGTATCATCATTATTATTATTCTCGAATAATACAACTTCTCTCTCAATCTCTATCTCATTCTTTGTCTCTAACTATTGCTTCTCCTTTATTTTCTTTATCTTTGAGATCTAGAACGGCAATATCATCTATATAATCCCTAGGTTGAATTATATTTGATTACGATTTACCCTTACTTATCTTTTGATTGTTTTCTAAAGCTTACAAAGCACACTAGTAATTTTTGAGCTAAATAGTGATATTATATTTTTATTCCACTCATATACCTTCTTATACCTCATACCAAACTACCTCTAGTATTTGTTTTGCTCAAAGTTTTCATTTACTTTAGAAGCATAAAACAATCGAAATTAATGAAGGGATAATCATAGCTGATCGTAATAAATTCAAAGACCGAAAGAATAAAATATGAAGACAACATTAATAGATTAAAGGGAGGAGGATGGATATCTTTATTAATGATGTTGGTTTGGTCTGCCTCTCCATGGAGAGGTTCAGAACCTTACAATGAAGTATCCTCTCTTCTTTTAGAAGGAGATGTGAAGAAGAAGCAACCCCCCCTAGGGTTCCTTTCTCTTAGTATTTATAGCTAGGAGATCTGCCAGCTGGCGCCAGGGGTTGGGACCACATAAGGGAGACGCCGTCGTGAGGACGTCTAAGCCGTGGTCTTAGTTGTCACATTGGATAACTGCTCGGTGATCTTGGGGATAGATGGCCATACCCTTTATTAGTCATAAGTAGGCTTTAATAAATGTATTGATCTCCTTTATTGTCATGAGGTCAAGTTTTGACCCATACAGATAGTCCCTCCGCTTATTGAGATCAGACTCGGGACGAACTCGATAAGCTGATTCCGCCGTTAACCATAGCCGTTTTTACTTTTAGAAATGGCCGTAGCGACTTTTACTTTTAGAGATGGCCGTAGCCATTTTTAGTTTTAGAGATGGCCATAGCCACTTTTACTTTTAGAGAGGGTCGTAGCCATTTTTAATATTATAGATGACCGTAGCCATTTTTAATATGGGGATGGTCGTAGCCGTTTTTAATTTTAGAGATGGCAGTAGCCATTTTTATTTTGGAGATGGACGTAGCCATTTTTATTTTGGAGATGGCCGTAGCCATTTTTACTTTGGAGATGGCTGTAGCCACTTTTACTTTTAGAGATGGCCGTAGTCATTTTTAATTTTAGAGATGGCCATAGCCATTTTTACGCGTGCTTGGAGAGAGTATGATTATACTTGTTGCGTGTAAGGGGGACCTCATGTGCATGGTGACGCATGGGGTGTGCCCTTGGTGTCTTGAGGTCATTATAACCGTTCCGTGGGGGACGTGCCGATTGACGGTTGAATGACCGTTCGATGACATTTGTCATAATGGTGCATGTTACTGCAGGTCTGAACCGTTTTGCGGTTGGTCAGGTAGTTAATGGTGACCTTTGGGATTCGTGAGGGTCATTCATGCTTTGCCTATAAATAAAGGGTTGTGTTGCTCAGTTCTCACTTTTCCGATATCTGTCTAAGTGGAATTCTGAGAGAGACAACCTTTCTTACTTTCAGATTGTCTGGTTTATCATCCCTTGTTGATTCATTCTTCATCATTTTCGTTGGATCTTCGTATTTTCTTATTTTTTCGGTGAATCTTACCATCTGCTTTTCGTTATATTGATAATGGCGAGCAGTTCTCATTCTGATGTGGGTCAACTGGAGGTTGCGGCAGAAGAGGGTCCATCTACGGTGGTGGGAGTCACCGATTCGTCGACTGTTGATCGGTTCCCATTGGTGACCGACATTCTTTCCCTGCCCGACGGTCCGGTGACCGATTTTACCGACCCCGAGGGAGAAGATCAAGTGGATGAGGCTCTACTAATGGGGGAAGTTGGCATTTCTCAACTAAAGGAGCAATGTGAGATTCCTCGCTTTGCCGACACTGTCCTGGCCAGGAGCGGCGACAAGGTGCATGTCGACCACTGAGGTTACTGCGTCTTCTACGCCTACCCTTTCAAGCTGGGATTTAGGATTCCTCTCCCCATGTCGATGGTGGAACTTTGCCGGTACTACAGGGTGTGCCATGGTTAGCTCGTCCCCTCATGCTACAAATTATTGGCGATGCTGATTAAATATGCGGAGTTGGCACGGAGGGAAGTTACACTTGGGCACGTGTTGACTCTGTACGCTCCTCAGAGGTACGTGGCACTATGATTCGGTTGGTCTCTCGTGGGACCGATGGCTTAACTGCGGAGCTTGATGATGAGGTCGCTACACGTCCTTTCGAGTATTTCTTCTACATCAGGACCGAGCACTTGGTGCCTTGCGCCACCAAAATTCCCGGAGGAGTGTAACCAGGCACGTAAGATTCTTTTATGCTGGCTTTGATTTCTTTTGAGTTAAATGTTCTGCTTTATGTTTTTACATAACGATCTTCTTTTTGTGCCGTAGTGGGAGGTGCGCCACAGGTACCATTTTCTGGCATCTGCGAGTAGGTTGAGGCCGTGCTCCCTGTTACAATGAGGATACGCACGAGGGCGTCTTTCTGGGAGGTCCATGGCCGTAGGCCGGCTGCTGGTAAGAATCTAGTTTTTTTTTTTTTTTTTTTTTTGTAGTCCTTAGTTTCTCTGGCCTAACCCTTCTTCTTTGGCTGGTAAGAATGACCACGGCGCAGGAAGGCTCCTCAGCTTGCTTTCCGCAAGACGGGGGAGACTGCCCGAATGATCTCAATGTTAGTGCCTTGTCCGGTTCCGAGGGAAACTTCGGTAGAGTCTTCGTCTGCACACTCTCCGGTACGGTCCGTGCCCCGAGTTGAGGAGTCTCCAGGGGTCGTGCGTTCTAGGTGGAGCGATCGTCGAATGGGGATAAAGAAGAAGACGCAAGACCGCTGGCTCGGTGTAAGGTGGCATTCACGCCGGCTCTCCCGATGGTGATTTGTTTAGATTCTTTGTCGTTAGCGGAAGAGGGGGCGCACAGGACCTTGCCCCAGAGGGCGAGCGCTCAGTGGGGGTTGCCCCAGTTGGCTTAGGCCAAGGTGACACATTCACTTCGGCGATTCAAGTTTTTGTTCCTGTTGCTGCGAGGGAAGGCAGTTCCTCGACAACTATTTTGGAGGAGATGGCAAGCGCCGACATTACGGATAATGCGAGTGCTTTGACGCCTCGGGCGGCGGAAGCCTCAATTTCAAGGGCGGCGGAAGGAAGGTGCATTTCAGGAGAGGGGGATGATTCGGAGTTTGATATCGATCCCGAGGACATCCGTCTTTCTCATGAGGGATATACCCGCTCGATCGTGCAGGCCGAGAGGGATTATCGTTATTTGGAGATTCCTAACGGCCTGAACCTGCTGCTCGAGGAGGAGAACCTGGTGACGATGTTCGGGGTCCTGTGCTCGGAAGAGGAGAGCACATCCGTGAGGGGTATTTCGGACGTTGGATTGATGGGCGAGGTGGCCGCCCTGAGTATAAAGGTGCATACAAAACTTTGGTTTTTTTTCTTCCTTAGCATGTTTTATCGTGTTAAACGTCAGTCTGTTCGTTGTAGACATTATTGCTGGAGGTGGAGAGCATTAGGCGGGCTAACGTCTGTTCGGCGATTTTTGTGTGGCTGCTAGGGAAGTATCGCTGCTATCGTGATCGGTGCCATGGCTTGCGTGAACGCATAAAGAACGGCCCGCGGAACCGGGAGCTGGTAGAAGAGCTAGCACGGAGGGAGCTTCATATGAAACATGTTAGGATTTATGCCGTTCACTAGAGGGGGGGTGAATAGTGAGGCACGAGAATATTGATAAATAATGCGGAATTAAAATTACAGGAATAAAGTAAATACGGTAATTGAAATAATAAAGAAAGAACACACCATATTTTATCCTGGTTCACCACAACCTGTGGCTAGTCCAGTCCCCGAGAGACTCTCTCGAGATTCCACTAACTTTGTTAAGCTTACGGGTGCCTAACAAACCGTTACAGTTGCTCGTAGATGTACACTCTACAAGACTTCGATTGCTCGAGGATATCGCACCCTAAGACTTCACCTTGCTTGTGGATACCGCACCACAAGACTTCACACACTAAGACTTAGGGTACTTAGCGAACCCGACAAATGAGAAGATATGTTCTTCTCCAACACCTCTCTTTTACAACAAGCACTCTCTTAAAAGAGTAGATAAAGAGATACAAATTTAGCTCTATGAACAACACAAAGTTGTCTCTCAAATGGCTCAACAAAAGCTCTAAAATGATGCTCAATTATGATCAATATGTACATCAATATATGGAGGAGTTGTGTATTTAAAATCAGCTCAAAAGACCTCTTTTTATAGGTGAAAAATGGTGCATAACCGTTGCTTAATTGACAATTAATTATGCTGATTTTATGCTCATATAATCGATTATTTGATTTCACATAATCGATTATTTGTAACGTTAATAAAATCTGCCAGATTCTGCCCACACATAATCGATTATTTCATCCTGGATAATCGATTATGTGGGTAACGTTCCGAAAATCAGATCGCTGATTTTCAGCCAGATAATCGATTATCTTATTTGATATAATCGATTATATTGAGACAATGTCTCAAACGCTGGCAACGGTAATCTCATAATCGATTATACACATTTGGATAATCGATTGTTTGGTGGCAGTGTTCAAACACTTAGGCCACGGCTACCATATAATCGATTATGCCTTATTGTATAATCGATTATTTACCTCCAGAATTTACAACTTACTTCAAAAACCATTTTGGTTAAGATGAAAACTTTAACAACATTTTATTTGAAGTATTTAAAATATATTTATGATAAATATGATTTAATAAAATATTTTATGCATGTTATGATGACCTAATGTTGAGCCAAAAGACGAGATAACTTAAGCGTTGCTCTTACATTGGTTCTACCTAACGACCTACGCCTTGGGTCTTCGGTCTTTGAACATTTGAGCTCGTCTTTGGCTTGTCTATGCAATTCCGTCATCAATATGCTTCTCGCCATTTGATTGTTTGTCATATAGTATCGTTGTTTGACACTTGACTTTATTGTTTGTCATTCATCAAAACCTATACCTGAAAATCATGCTCATACAACCAAAGCACACATATCATAGATAGTGTGATTTTCTACAATTTCCCCCTTTTTGATAATGACAAACAACAGGAGATATGCATATTGAATTCCCCCTAAATTCATGCTATATCTCAACATACAATTTTATGCAAACAATTCAATATAAACAATTCAATATCGTTCCCCTTAATTGAATATTCCCCCTCAATTAAAGCATGTATATCGCCTATATTCTTCCCTCTTTTGGCATTAGCAAAAAGAATATACCAAATATTATTTAAACTATTGACGGCACCAATTGTTATAAACAAAATCATATTAACATCAAATAATACCAAATGTTAGTAAAAGCATACTAACCATAATAACGGTCATTTTTTTCAAATGTACCAACTATTATTTAAACTAAAAATATTCATCAAAACATGAGTCAATCATTTAATATAAAACTAGTTGATATCAATTGTTATTCAAAATAAAACTTATCAAACTATGAATCAATAATTAATATCAATTGTTAGCACATATCAACAGTGACGTTTTTATCAAAAAATACGACAACTAACCAACGTTCCCCCTCGATGCATTAAGGTTTCGTGCTTGGTGCATCTACTACGATATTGTAGTCTTCAAGCACACCTGCAAACGTACCTAAAAATAGGTTTTCGGTACCCAACTTCTTTTGGGTCCTTGGGGGTTAGGATAATAATAATCATAATCAACATATGAATCTCTATGTTTAGCAAAACATACGGGTGCAATGTGTCCTACCCGGTTACAATAATGACATATAACTTTAGGATTGAGCATGTGTCTAGGTTGACCCAAATGCGTTCTAGGTGATCTAAATTTGTTATTCCTAGAAGCGTTGAAATTCCTAGAGTCATTTCTAGGTGGTCTAACATTATTCATTCTAGACTCATTTGTGGAATTCCTAGAGTTGTTTCTAGGTGGTCTAAAATAATTAATCTTAGACTCATAAGTAAAGTTCCTAGAATTATTTCTAGATGGACCGACCTCATTTTTATTATCCTTTTTAATTCCTTCAATTTTAGGATTATCAACACTACGTTTTTCTAGTGCGTTCCTAAGTTCTATGTTCTCCATTTTCAAGGCACTACAAGAAGAACAGTTGGAACATTGATCAATTGAAGAGGCTTCATTCAATTCCTTGATCTTATTTTTAAAAACAACAATGTCATTTTCCAAAAATTTGTTTTCTTTTTCTAAAACTTCAATTTTATTTTTAAGAACACTATTGACATTTTCAAAAGAATTCTTTTCTTCTTTTAGATTCTCATTTTCACAAGTCAATTTTTCAAAAACTTTTTCTTGCAAAGAAAGAGTTTTTTGAAAATCTGTTACTTGCAAAGAAAGTGTTTTCTTCAATTCTTTGATAGTTTTGGAAGCATTGACAAACTCACTATATAATTCATTATAAGCATTTTGCATTTCTTCAAATGAGTGAGAGTTAGAAGTACTTACCTCTTCTTCTTCGTTGGCCATGAGGCATCGGGCAGTCGATTCACCACATGAGCTGTCCGCCTTTTGAGGCGTACTTTCATACGTTACCTCAAGTTTATCCCACATCTCTTTGGCAGTTTTGCAATGGGAAATTTTTCGATAGTCTTCCTGATTCAAAGCGCTATACAACACATTGATTGCCTTGGTGTTGTATTCACTTACCATGGCTTTCCCAACTTTTGTCGTCATTTGTTCACCATGCTTGATGATTTGCCATAGACGAAAGTTATTTGATTGGATGAAGATTCTCATCCGATCTTTCCAATATGCATAATTGCTTCCATCAAATAGTGGAGGCAAAAAGGTAGATTGACCTTCGCTTATTATACCTGCGTTCAACATTCTCAACAGAAAAATATATATAGCTCTCAACCGGTTAAGGCTTTCAGAGAGTTAGGCTCTGATACCAATTGTTAGGATTTATGCCGTTCACTAGAGGGGGGGGGGGTGAATAGTGAGGCACGAGAATATTGATAAATAATGCGGAATTAAAATTGCAGGAATAAAGTAAATACGGTAATTGAAATAATAAAGAAAGAACACACCGTATTTTATCCTGGTTCACCACAACCTGTGGCTAGTCCAGTCCCCGAGAGACTCTCTCGAGATTCCACTAACTTTGTTAAGCTTACGGGTGCCTAACAAACCGTTACAGTTGCTCGTAGATGTACAGTCTACAAGACTTCGATTGCTTGAGGATATCGCACCCCAAGAGTTCACCTTGCTCGTGGATACCGCACCACAAGACTTCACACACTAAGACTTAGGGTACTTAGCGAACCTAACAAATGAGAAGATATGTTCTTCTCCAACACCTCTCTTTTACAACAAGCATTCTCTCAAAAGAGTAGATAAAGAGATACAAATTTAGCTGTATGAACAACACAAAGTTGTCTCTCAAATGGCTCAACAAAAGCTCTAAAATGATGCTCAATTATGATCAATATGTATATCAATATATGGAGGAGTTGTGTGTTTAAAATCAGCTCAAAAGACCTCTTTTTATAGGTGAAAAATGGTGCATAACCGTTGCTTAATTGACAATTAATTATGCTGATTTTATGCTCATATAATCGATTATTTGATTTCACATAATCGATTATTTGTAACGTTAATAAAATCTGCCAGATTCTGCCCACACATAATCGATTATTTCATCCTGGATAATCGATTATGTGTGTAACGTTCCGAAAATCAGATTGCTGATTTTCAGCCAGATAATCGATTATCTTATTTGATATAATCGATTATATTGAGACAATGTCTCAAACGCTGGCAACGGTAATCTCATAATCGATTATACACATTTGGATAATCGATTGTTTGGTGGCAGTGTTCAAACACTTAGGCCACGGCTACCATATAATCGATTATGCCTTATTGTATAATCGATTATTTACCTCCAGAATTTACAACTTACTTCAAAAACCATTTTGGTTAAGATGAAAACTTTAACAACATTTTATTTGAAATATTTAAAATATATTTATGATAAATATGATTTAATAAAATATTTTATGCATGTTTATGATGACCTAATGTTGAGCCAAAAGACGAGATAACTTAAGCGTTGCTCTTACATTGGTTCTACCTAACGACCTACGCCTTGGGTCTTCGGTCTTTGAACATTTGAGCTCATCTTTGGCTTGTCTATGCAATTCCGTCATCAATATGCTTCTCGCCATTTGATTGTTTTTCATATAGTATCGTTGTTTGACACTTGACTTTATTGTTTGTCATTCATCAAAACCTATACCTGAAAATCATGCTCATACAACCAAAGCACACATATCATAGATAGAGTGATTTTCTACAAAACAGACCCTCAAAAGGGTAACCACTACTGAGGAGCAGCTCCGCGAAGCGAACTAAGGGTGGATGTTGAGAGAAAGGCGGCTGCTGAGAGGGAGTGCCAAAATCTGGATGCAGCGGCGGAGGGCGCTGAGGCTTATACCAGGCAGGTGGCTGCCCTAGAGTCTGAGGCTGCCACTTCAAGAAGGCAGGCAGAGGACGCCCTGGCGAGGGTTGAAGCACTGCAGGCGACCAACCGTGCCCAGGAAAGGGAGCGTGGATTAAAGAGGGCCGCCACTGCTTTTTGAGAATGATTGTTAGAGGGGCGCATTGCAATCTACGATCGGGACTCCCGTGTTGCGGCAGATCGGATTGCGGCCTTGGAGGTCGAGAACCAGCGCCTGAGGGATCAGTCCGCTGCTTTTTGTCCTGCTCGCAAGCTTTGGACGTATGCTGAGGCCCATCTCGATATGTACAGGCGGTTGTGGGAGGCTGGCGTCGTGTCTGAGGCCACTTATGAGGAGGCACGCCAAAAGGCTTGTGAAGCCCGCCTAGACTGTGGTTTTGATCCGTCTACGCCTGGGGGAGATGACGGCGCCGAAGGTGCTGATAATGCTGAAGGGGGTGCTGGGGGCGCCGAGTGACAAGAAAATTTTGTAATGTTTGTTTAGTTCTTGTTTTCTTTTTCTCTTTTTTCTCTGCCAGCCTTGGGCAGATGTAATTGGGGGTAACCCCATGTAAATATTGTGAATATATTTGGTTTTCTTCTTTTCCGTTGCGTCGAATACATTATATATTTTGTGCTTGTTTTCAAGGGTTTTGCTTTAGAGTTTTTCTAGTGGACATGTTAATAGTCTCAACCGGTTAAGTGATTTTGACCATTGTCGAACTGATTCCTTGCCTTAAGGAAAGTTGGTGTGGATGGACTTAGCCATAGATAGACGCTTTTGGTTGTCACTTTCCTCCACTTGTTGGGAGTGGATTGTGGCCGCATTTGGGCATTGGTGGCATATGGCCTTAGTCCCAGTTCGGGCTTACTAGAACTACTGGCCGTGATAATGAGAAGCACGGCCTTGTGGTTTGACTCGGTCCAAACTTTGCGCGGGTTAACACTTTAGTTTGAGTTAGTCGTACTTCCTTGAACGGCAGGGTGCTTGGCCCGACCTAGGGTTCGTCCGTGGTTGAACTTGCAGCTTTTGCGACAAAGGCGTGTAGCCTGGTTCTGGTTTGCCTCATAGTTGAGTTCTTTTGTGATTCATAATGGCGGAAGCACTTAGCCCGAGTCCTAGTCTAATTCGCATTCGAACTTTTAGGTGAAGGCACGTAGTCCGAGCTGTCGTTCAATCGTAGTTGAACCTTTGTAGTTTTTGAAGGCGCATAGCATGAGTCCCAGTTCAACTGTAGTTAAACTTTTTGGTGAAGGCACGTAGCATGAGCAGATGTTCAATCATAGTTGAACTTATGTAATATCTGAAGGCGCGTAGACTGAGTCGAAGGCGCATTGCCTGAGTCCCAGTTCAACCGTAGTTGAACCTTTGTGTGAAGGCGCGTAGCCTGTATTGCTGTTCAACCGTAGTTGAATTTTTATGATATTCGAAGGCGCGTAGCCTGTACTGTCGCTCAATCGTAGTTGAACGTATGTAATATTTGAAGGCCCGTAGCCTGAGTCGAAGGCGCATAGCCTGAATCCCAGTTTAACCGTAGTTGAACCTTTGTGTGAAGGCGCGTAGCCTGTACTGCCGTTCAACCGTAGTTGAACTTTTATGATATTCGAAGGCGCATAACCTGAATCCTAGTTCAACCGTAGTTGAACCATTGTGTGAATGCGCGTAGCTTGTAATGCCATTCAACCGTAGTTGAAGGCGCATAGCCTGAGTCCCAGTTCAACCGTAGTTGAACCTTTGTGTGAAGGCGCGTAGCCTGTACTGCCGCTCAACCGTAGTTGAACTTTTATAATATTTGAAGGCGCGTAGCCTATGCCGAAGGCGCATAGCCTGAGTCCCAGTTCAATTGTAGTTGAACCTTTGTGTGAAGGCGCGTAGCCTGTACTGCCGTTCAACCGTAGTTAAACTTTTATAACATTTCAAGGCACGTAAACTATGTCGAAGGTGCATATCCTGAGTCCCAGTTCAACCGTAGTTGAACCTTTGTGTGAAGGCGTGTAGCCTGTACTACCGTTCAATCATAGTTGAACTTTTATAGTATTTGAAGGCGTGTAGCCTGTATCGAAGGCGCATAGCCTGAGTCCCAGTTCAACTGTAGTTGAACCTTTGTGCGAAGGCGCGTAGCCTGTACTGTCGTTCAACCGTAATTGAACTTTTATGATATTTGAAGGCTTGTAGCATATGTCAAAGGCGCATAGCCTGAGTCCTAATTCAACCGTAGTTGAACCTTTGTGTGAAGGCGCGTAGCCTGTACTGCCGCTCAACCGTAGTTGAACTTTTATAATATTTGAAGGTGCGTAGCCTGTGTCGAAGGCGCATAGCCTGAGTCCCAATTCAATTGTAGTTGAACCTTTGTGTGAAGGCGCGTAGCCTGTACTGCCGTTCAACCGTAGTTAAACTTTTATAACATTTAAAGGCGCGTAAACTGTGTCGAAGGTGCATATCCTGAGTCCCAGTTCAACTGTAGTTGAACCTTTGTGTGAAGGCGTGTAGCCTGTACTGCCGTTCAACCGTAGTTGAACTTTTATAATATTTGAAGGCGGGTAGCCTGTGTCGAAGGCTCATAGCCTGAGTCCCAGTTCAACTGTAGTTGAACCTTTGTGTGAAGTCGCGTAGCCTGTACTACCGTTCAACCGTAGTTGAACTTTTATTATATTTGAAGGCGCATAGCCTGTGTCGAAGGCGCATAGCCTGAGTCCCACTTCGACTGTAGTTGAACCTTTGTGTGAAGGCGCGTAGCCTGTACTGCCGTTAAACCGTAGTTGAACTTTTATAATATTTGAAGACGCGTAGCCTGTGCCGAAGGCGCATAGCCTGACTCCCAGTTCAACCGTAGTTGAACCTTTGTGTGAATGCACGTAGCCTGTACTGCCGTTCAACCGTAGTTGAACTTTTATAATATTTGAAGGCGCGTAGCCTATGTCGAAAGCACATAGCCTGAGTCCCAGTTCAACCGTAGCTGAACTTTTGTGTGAAGGCGCGTAGCCTGTACTGCCGTTCAATCGTAGTTGAACTTTTATAATATTTGAAGGCGCGTAGCCTGTGTCGAAGGCGCATAGCATGAGTCCTAGTTAAATATAGTTGAACCTTTGTGTGAGTTTTTCTACATAAACCGCTTCGTGCTGGGGGGCCAGGATTTTTTTTGATTTCGGATAGCTTTCATTTGTGGTTTTTCTTGCTCGGCTCACTCGAATTGCCAAAGTTCTTGAGGTATGCTTTCATGTTGTCCTCCCTTTTGGCAGGATCCCGTGTGGAAAGAAAAGGGGTGAGGTACCTTGAGCTCATTTCTCCCCTAGAGATGGGGGATCTGCTTCTTCTTCTTCTTCTTCTTCTTCTTCTTCTTCTTCTTCTTCTTCTTCTTCTTCTTCTTCTTCTTCTTCCTCTTCTTCTTCCTCTTCTTCTTCCTCTTCTTCTTCCTCTTCTTCTTCTTCTTCTTCTTCTTCTTCTTCTTCTTCTTCTTCTTCTTCTTCTTCTTCTTCCTCCCTTCGCTCGAAGAAGTGGGGGTGCGGAAGCAAGCTCATCCCGAGGTTTTTGACCTCCTATGACCCGATATGCCGCTTGGGCTCGTTTGAGCTGGGTTGTTCATTTTTCGTTTTCAGTCTAAGGATAAACTACGTGATTCTACTATGAAATCCCCACAAACGGCTCCAAATTATTTTGCTCAAAGTTTTCATTTACTTTAGAAGCATAAAACAATCAAAATTAATGGAGGGTCAATCATAGCAGATCGTAATAAATTAGACCGAAAGAATAAAATATAAACTTGAAGTTTTTAGTGGCCGTAGCCAGCTTTAGCACACCGTCTGCTTCAATATTTCAAGCCCTCCGAATCTGTTCAAAGCGACATTCGTCGAACTCAGCCATTAACCTGTGGATTTTTGACTGGTATTTTTGCAATCTTTGTTCTTTGAGCTAGTAAGTCCCAGTGACTTGGTTTACTACGAGTTGGGAATCGCAGTAGAGGATGAGTCAGCAAGCCCCATATTTGATGGCCAGTTTCATACCTGCAATAACGGCCTCGTACTCGGCCTCGTTGTTAGTCATTTCAGGGAATCATATGGACTGGCAAATTGTTTCGCTCGTGGGAATATCGAGGACGAGTTCCGGTCTTGATATTAAATCGGCCAGAACTTGAGACTTGATGGCGATTCTTAGAAGGTACGAGATGTCGTGCTCGCTGAGCTGAATGGACCATCTGGCGAGCTGGACTGATAATTCTGGCTTGTGTAAGACACTCCTTAATGGGAAGGTCGTACCACTTTTATGGGGTGGCACTGAAAATAGGGTTGTAGCTTCCGTGAAGCTACTACCAGTGCCAACGCCAATCTCTCGAGGTGTGGGTACCGAGTTTTGGCGTCTACTAAGGTTTTTCTAATGTAATAGAAATGGGATTGTGTACCTTTGCTTTCGCGAACTAGGAAGGCGCTAACGGTGACCTCATACACGGCCAGATACACAAGCATGGGTTCTCCTGGGCTCACTTTGACAAACAAGGGCGGCGAAGACTAGTACGCCTTCAGCTTTCTTAAGGCTTGGACGCATTCCCCATTCCGCTGTAGCCCTTGGTCTTTTTTTAGCATATTGAAAAATTTATGGCACCTATCGGATGACCGTGAGATGAATCTGGATAGAGCGGCTATACGCCATGTCAGCTTTTGTACTTTTTTCTTGCTACTTAGCACTTCAGGTATTGTGTCTATCGCCTTGATCTGGTTTGAGTTGACCTTGATTCCTCGTTGCGATACTAGAAACCCTAAGAATTTTCCTGAGGCCACACCGAATGCGCATTTCTCGGGGTTCAACTTCATCATGTACCTCCTTAGTATCTCGAAAGCCTCTTTCAGATGGCCGATGTGGTCTTCTTTCTTTGCCGATTTTACCAGCATATCGTCGATATAAACTTCCATGGTCTTACTGAGTTGCTCTTTGAACATCGTGGTGACCAGCCTTTGGTACCTGGCTCCTGCATCTTTGAGCCCGAAGGGCATTACCTTGTAGCAATATGTTCTCTGGTGGGTGGTGAAAGTTATTTTTTCCTGATCCTCATCGGCCATCATGATTTGGTTGTAGCCGGAGTATGTGTCTAGGAAGCTTAGCAGATCATTCCCTGCGGTCGCGTCTATCAGCTGATCGATATGGGGCAGTGGTAAAGAATCTTTCGGGCATGCCTTGTTCAAGTTGGTGAAGTCCACACATATTCTCCACTTCCCATTTTTTTTACCATGACAACATTGGCGAGTCATTGAGGGTACTTTGATTCCCTGATGGAACCGTTTGCCAGAAGTTTGTCTACTTCCTCGCTGACTGCTTCATTGATAGCGGTGTTGAATTTTCTTCTCATTTGCCGCACGAGCGGGTGTAATGGGTCGATGTTCAGCTCGTGAGTGGTGATTTCTCGCAGGATCCCTGACATATCTAAATGGGAAAAATCAAACAAGTTTGCATGGTTAGATAAAAATTCACGATACTTACTTGGATTTGAGAGGTTGTGCCCGATGTAGGCTTTCTTTGTAGGGTCGTTGTTGTCCAGTTGGACTGGGTCGAGGTCTTCGATCGTGGCCTTGCATGCTTCTATGATATCAGGGTCTCTAACGGCGTTCTCTGTCGGATAAAATTTAGTCCCCGATATAGCGCATTGCTATGCCTCTACGCTCGCCCCTTTAAGCTGTTTGGTATGAGCGCAATATAAAGCTATTTTATAGCATTCCTGAGTGCTGCGAGGCTCGCCTCAAATGATGAATACTCCCCATGGGGTGAGAAATTTGATCATTTGATAGAAGCTCGCAGGATCGCTCTCATGGCATGTATCCACTGGCATCTGATGATGGCATTGTATGCCATTTCCTGGTTCATCACGTGGAAAGTTGTTTCCAGCATGACCTCTCATGCTAGGACGGGTAGTGATATCTCCCCGGAGGTTCGTTCCACTACATTATTGAAACCACTTAATGTTATGCAGCGTCATATTATCTTATCATTGAGTCCCATTAGTATGAGGACCCTCGGGTGGATAATATAGGTACCGCTACCGTCATCAACCATGTTTTTTTGATATCCGCATCTGCAATACGTAAAGTGATAACTAAAGCATCATAATGAGGGAAAGACAAATCGCCGGCATCCGACTTATCGAATGTGATACTATCTTCGAATTCGTCATACCGTTCGTGGGCGATGGTTCGCTTCGGCTTTTGCGTAGTGGTGAATTTGACGTGATTGATCTTCGAGTCATCGTCGTCTCTGATGATCAGTTTGATTGTGTGTGTTGGTGAAGGCGGCTTTGGTGGCCCGTGGGGTTGTTCCCGTCCACGTGCAAAGTTGATTTTTCCTTTGTCACTGAGTAGCTCTCTCAGGAACCCTTGGTTCAACATCCTGACCACCTTTTGCCGTAGGCCTATGCACCCTTCGATTTCGTGCCCTCGTTCCTGGTGGAACTCACATAGGTCGTTTGATTTTATGGTGGCGGGGTCTGACTTCAACTTTGTCGTCCATTGCACCTTGTTGACCAACTTCTCAAGTGCGTACACTATCTCTGAAGGGGACACACAAAAGATATGGGCAGATAATAAAGGTGGCATACCTCTGTAGTTTTGTAGTGGAGCGACATGTCGCTGTAGTGCATCCACATGCCTGGGTGGCGGTGGGTGAGAGGATCTAATGTACAGTTGGTGTCTCTCCTATTGGGACGTAGGACTTGTTCCCGCCGTCCTTTATTCCGTCGGTCCCTCCTGATTTTTGGGTGTATTGTTGTTAAACGTTGAGTCGGCCCGTTGAGGTCGTCCTCATCCGCACGTACCTCAGCGTAGTAGGCTTTGTGAATTTCTTCCCACGTGGTAGGAGGATACTTCATGAGGTGACTTAGTAGTTTTTTGGTTATCCTCGAGCAGTACCTACTTAACCCGTTCTGAAAAGCAGTGATCGCCATGACTTCCGACACGTTTGGTAGGCTCATCCTTTCTCTGTTAAATCTGGCTAGGAAGTCCCTGAGTCCTTCTCCTGTGGTTTTCCGAACAACGAAAATGTCGTTGACTCTTGGTTCTACTTTCTTTGCTCCTGCATGGGCGGTGACAAACTTGTTTGCCATTTCCTCGAATGCAGAAATGATCTTGGTCGGTAGCTGGGAGCACCAGGTTAGTGCTCCTTCTGTCAGTGTTTCGCCGAACTTCTTCAGCAGCACGGACGATACCTATTCTTTTGATAGTTCGTTACCTTTACAGCCGTGACGTAGTGGATTAGGTGATCCTCGGGATCTGTAGTTCCATCGTACACTCTTCAATAAGGAGGCATTTTGAAGGTTTTTAAGATGGAGTACGGTGCAGCCTCTTCCGTGTAAGGTTGTTCAACAAACCTCCCCACGTCACGCTTTGGCAGCAGCTTGGGAGCACCAGGGATCTTGTCTACCCTCTCCCGGTGTTCCTTCATCTAATCATGAAGTGACTTATTTTCATTTTCCATTTCCTCCATATTCTAGAGGATAGCTGTGAGTGTGCCACTGTTGGCCCGAGTATCGATGAGCACATTGTTTGCTCGTACGATCTCGGGTTCACCTTCAGCCGCAACAAGGTCTACTGTTGGCATGCATCTGACGTTGTTTTAGGGTGACTTTTCAACCAAGCTACTTAGAGTACTCGTTAACCACTTTTCCAGTAGCTTCCTGACCTCTAGGGGTGCTTCTTTAGTTGAAGATGTAGAAGCCTCCTTTTCGCGTAAGATCGCCAGAATCTTCAGGTAGGTGCGGTGGGGGGTTGGATGTCCCCATTCACTATGGTGCTAGGGGTTGCATTCAAGACATCCTCTACACCTACTTCGTTGAGAGGACCCATGAGGTCGGTTTTGACATCTGCTATCGCTTTTGTTCTTGCGTTGTTGTCAGCCATCTTTTATTTGTGTGCTGTAGAGAAGGGTTTTCGATGATTCTCTAGGTGCAAACTATAGTTTTGATTCTCGAAATCCCCACAGACGGTGCCAAATTGTTTATCTCAAAAGTTACTGATGTGCTTTGTAAACTTTAGAAAACAATCAAAAGATAAGTAAGGGTAAATCGTAACCAAATATAATTCGACCTAGAGATTTGATAGACGATATTATCGTTATAGATCTCAAAGGTAAAGAATAAACTTAGCTTAAGAGGGAAGCAATAATTAGAGACAAAGAAATAGATAGAGATAGCGATAGAGAGAGAAGTTGTATTATTCGAGAATAATAATAATGATGATGCCTATCACAATGTGAAAGTCTCCTTTATATAGTAGGAGACCTTTCTCGAAATAATCAAAAAGTACAAAAGTTGGTGGCTTCCACTCAGTAAAGAAGTTAAGCACCGACGACGTCGCTTTTGCCATCACGTCCAGCCTGCACCCTTACTTGGGTCGGCGTCTGCTTATTGGGCGCACCCTTAATCATGGGGGCATTGAGGGCCAAACTTGAGCCCATACAATCACCTTAATATTATGTTTGGTTAGCAAATCAGGTATAAGTTATCCCGATGTTAATTAATTTTAACATCAGGATAACTTATACATTATAGAGGGTGTGGTAATTAGCACCAGTATAACTTATATTTTTTTTAGAAATTATGCAAATGTCATTTTTAATATAACATACCAAACAGTGAATAAACAACAATTCCAGTATAACTTATCCCAACATAACTTATATCAGCATAAGACGTATTCCAACCAAACATCCCTATGGATGAAGAGATGAGGTGTATTAGAAAGATCAAATCAATAATTCAAGAACCTGACAAGCAAAGTAGAAACCATGTCCTTAATTAAAATTCAAACATTTGTAGATTAGCATTCCGCAATTCACATTACACTACTGTAAGAGTGAAACTGTTTTCTTTTCAAAGTCCATTTGGAGATGAATTGCTAAGAAATTAAAGTTACATGTTTGTTGTATATTAATTAACTTAATCTACTGGTGAAAATTATTAGGTCAAATTATATCATAACTGCATGCTTACTTTACGGACATTGAGATAACTTTTTTTTTTCTTCTTTTTTTTTTCAGGGAAATATCGATTACTACAGCAAGGATAAGTTATCTCGTTTTTTTTTTCCGAGTAATTTAGAAATATAATATGATACCCGTAAAGATATATAATGTTACTACATTCAAACAAAATAAAAGGTAATATACAAATAATAAATATCCTTAAACACCGTGCAAATACCTAAGATAAAGGCAATACTTTATTTAAGCAATTTAGCAGAAAACAATTTATCATAGACTCAAAAGTAATTTTCTATGAGCATTAAGGATATGTACTTTCTTTTTCAGCACTATGCCAACCTATTCCCCTAAACGCTAAAGATATGTTTTATTTTATTTTGAAAAATAAAAATAAAGAAAACTTATTAAAACTTCCTGAATTTTAGTTTATCAGTTAATTTTTTGAAACAAAAATATTCTGAATTGTCTTGAATTTAAGTTTTATAGAGCTCGTTTGGACATAAGAATTTTTTCACCTTTTTTTTCGATAATCTTTTACTTTTTTTTACGAAATTAGTGTTTGGCAATAAAATTTTTAATTTTTACTTGAAGATAAATTTTGAAATTTATCGAAAATTCAAAAAATTTCAAAAAGTTATTTTTCAAAATTTCCGCTCACAAAACTCAAAAAACAACCCAAAATTATATTAATATCCAAATATAACTCTAAGTTTTAAATACCATTTTTACTTGAAAATTTTCTTCACTTTATTTAGAACTTACAATTCTTAAGATACCCACTTAGTTTAAAGGGATTTTTACATATATATCCCATATAACAAACCTTACTACCACTCATGTTTAAGGTTAGTATTTATTACATTTTAGTATACCATGTTTCAATATATGTACCAAAATTGACTTTTAAGGTTTAATTACCAATCAATTATTAGGGGCTTTATTTGTGGAACAAAATAATATTTCCATATTTTCTTTCCCCATTTTTTTCTCTTTCTTCCACCAGATTTTTAACCTTATTAATCACCCTATTAATTAACCCCACGTTTTTTTTGTTAATTTTTATATTTCTTCCATAAACCGCTAACATTTCCCAATAAAAACTACACCCCACCCCCCCGTGTACTTTCATATACCTTTACCTTTTCTCTGCTTTTCACTGCTTATCTCCATTGTTTTCTTCTCCATTTGCAGCATTCTCTCGCCAAAAATCTTCAAAGTTCTTCAATGAAAACACATTTTCAGTGAAAAAAAACTTATCCATATTCAAAATGGTGAAAACAGAATACTCCCAAACGTCAAAAAATAGGCGAAATTCCATCATTTGATTTGGGTGTTTTAACACCTAAATCTCCAGTAAAAAGACAACAATCGGTCCATGCAAGTGGAAAAGGAAGTGTTCCTGCATCGCCGAGACAAATACGAGTTGAAACTCGAACAAAGCACTTGCAGGAGGTTGATGCAACCGGTGTAGAAATTGAAGCCGACAAACAACGCAAGCGAAAGGGGAAAAGCTTGATGGTGGATGATGATGATTTTGTGGACGATTCACCCAAAGTTCAAAAAACAAAAATACAGAAGGTGTCTCATTCACCCTCAAAGCAAAAAAAGTTGAAACCCTCTAAAAAAACCACAAAATTGGTTCAACAACAAGTTTCGGTTAAGGTAAACAACTTTTTTTTTATCGACAATGTTTTGTAGTTTAATATTTTTTTGCAAAAAAATTAGAATTCAATTTTTTTTTGTCGTCTAAGTGTTTTTTTGTAAAAATTTAATGTATTATTGCATGTTAGGGTTGCTTATACAAATTGTAGTTAATTGTTATTATTCGGAGTTAATGTGTAATTATTTGGCAGAATATAGTGTTGAAACAAATTTGTAGTCAATTGTTGGTTTTTGTAGTTTAATGTAGTGTTATGTAATGTTTTATTTCACAATGTCACAGCTGAATCAAAATTGTATTTTTTGTCGTTTTAGTAGTTTAATGCAATGGTTATTTGGAACTGTTTTAGTTGACCTAAATTTCATTGATTTAGTATACTGTGGAATCAAATATGTAGCTATTAACTGTAGTTTTTGTAGTTGAATGTAGTTTCATGTGTATCTTGTAGCTGTTATACACAGGCAAACTGTTATACACAGACTTCCTGTTTTCTTTCCTCTTGTATGCTCTGTTAATTGTTGATATTGAACAACTGGTATCCAAAATGTTATTCTATCTAAACATCTTTAAGTATGTCTTTATTATATCCAAATGTAGTTCTTACTGACTACAATTGATTACAGATTGAAGTAACTACAGTATTAACTACAGATTGCATTAACAAAATTTAAAAACAACTGACTACATTTAACTACAATTGAATAAAATCTGTATGTAGGTGAACACTACAGATTGCATTTAAACTACACAATGCATTAGTGTACAGAAACCTATAACTACATTACATTTAGCTACATTTGGATATAGGTAAATTGAAATACACAGAATTGAAATACATATTGTGTAGCTGTTATTTGTTTTTTTGTAGCTGGCTTACTGTTTCAATATACAGAAAAATGTAGGAAAAATGTAGTTTGTATGTTAAAAATATATTTTGTGTGTTTAAAATGTAGTTATATCATATGTTACATTATATATTGTAATGTTGAAATCTAGCTTCATTCTAACGACCATTAATGTACTTTTTTTGCAGAATGGACCTTACTATGCTCAACATAATGTTGATTATGGTGTGATACGGTTCCATAGCTTGTACGATGCAACGATACCATCCCAGATAAAGTCTTTATTATCCCCAACCCAATTATGTGCTTTCAAGAACACTTGTTTTGGTTATTTACTAGATATGCCCCCTATCTGCATGCAGAACCAATCAATTCATCTTCTAATGAAGTATGATTTATCAAAGTCTACGAGCGACTATTTTTCTGTTCTTTTAAATGGGCAAAAATTGATTTTTACTTTGAAGGATTTTTGTTTGATAACTGGGTTTAACTGTGTTGATAGTTTATCGGACCATGGTTACAATTCTAGTTATGTTAGCCATTTAATGACTAAATACTTCCCTAACAAATCTCGGGTAGAGAAATCGCTTTTGAGAAATGTAGTGACATCCAAATCCTGGACAAATGATTTGGATGCTGTACAGTTGTGTGTCTTGTATTTGTTGGAATTCTTTGTTTGTCCTTCTGATAAGGACAATGTTTGTTTGATAGACAAATTTACGTTTTTTCTTATAGAGAGTGGTTATTTTGATTCGTACCCATGGGGTACAAAATCTTTTAAGCAAGTTCTTGAGTCTATCAGACATCGTCTCAGTCCCAACGTCCATTTTTATCTTATACGGGGATGCTCGTTAGCCTTACAAGTGTGGCTGTACGAGTGCTGTTCTTCTGTCAGCACCGAGCTTGCTATATGGTGCTCTGACTCCATTCCCCGTATTTTAAGATGGTCGGCTACAAAAGGACAGACTTGGTTAAATGTTTTTGAAGAAAAAATCATCAAGCCTGAGTGGCTCAAGGTATTCTTGTTAACCTTTGTGTAATTCTTCAATAACTACTATAGTAACTACATGACATCTACAATTTCTTTCAAATTTACTTAACTGTCTTCATCCATCTTTCAGTTCTCAAACTTGGTTGCATCCAGGGAAGAGATTGGTGCGCTCAACCTCCCAGGAAACCTTAATTATGAAGATGAAGAGGTTACTCAACCTTCAAAAGTCCTATCTGCTGCTTCTCCGACAGTTCAACATGAAGAGGCTAAATACCCAAATGATATGGAATCTGTAAGAAGCCAGATGAGGAAGTTGGAACAGAAGATTGAGCAGGTACTGTTAGAATTTACAGTTGTGTAGTCATTGTTTAGTACCAATTGAAATTATTCCTTCGACATTGTAGTTTCTTTTTATTTTAGTGTAAGAAATCGAATATTCTTACCAACTCACATACATATTTAATTTTTAGGTGGCTGGAAAGTTAGATCAGCTGAGGAATGATGTTTTTGATGAACTCTCAAAACTTCGAGAGTTCATAGATCAATCTTTGAAAAGATTAGTGAATGCTGTCAACAATAGAAATGAATTGGATGAGTCCAAGGTAAGAATTTACATATATTTATTCTAACACTAATAATAGTTATGATAATCTATGCTAACACTAAAACATTACTATCAAAATGTAGTTTGCTGTTATATAAATTGTAGTTCCTGAACACTACATTTCAATACAATTGAATACACTAAAACTACTGTTTGCATAAATGTACAGTTTTGAACTACAATTTTGTCGCTGTTATTTGTAGTTTTGTAGATGTAATTTGTATTTTGTAGCTGGCTCAATATTTTAATATACAGACTTGAACTACATATGACTTACCTGGCTCATTGTTATTTGTAAGTAATACTATATGTAGTTCAAGTCTGTGTATTTCAATTTTGTTATAACCAAATCTACTTATATGTATTCTAGTTATAAGTCATCACATTTGGTATAAGTCTGTATTTTAAATGTAGTTATTTGTAGTTAAATGTAGTGTTCAATAACTGGCTATTTAACATGGGTTAATTGTAGTCATTTGTAGGCATTTGTATTTTGATTGTTTCCTGTTTTCTTTCCTCTTCTAACTCTCTTAAATGTTTATATTGAACAAGTGGTATCCAAAAGCTTCTATTATCTAAACATCTTTAAGTATGTCTTATTATATCCAAATGTAGTCCTTACTGGCTACAATTGACTACAGATTTCATTAACTACAATTGCAGTAACTACAGACTGCATTAACAAAATTTAAAAAGAAGTGACTACAATTAACTACAATTGAACAAAATCTGTATGTATGTGAGCACTACAGATTGCATTTACACTACACATTGCATTAGTGTACAGAAACCTATAACTACATTACATATTACTACATTTGGATATAGGTAAATTGAAATATATAGAATTGAAATAAATATTGTGTATCTGTTATTTGTATTTTGTAGCTGGCTCACTGTTTCACTATACATACTTGAACTTCATATGACTTAGCTGGCTCACTGTTATTTGTAACTAACACTATATAATATTTATGATAATGTATTCTAATACTAAAACATTCATCTCACAATGTAGTTTGCTGCTAGTTCAAAAAGATATAACGAACATAATGAAGCAGAGAAAAACAAAGAATTTCAGTTCAATTTTGGTCCTCAACTCCGTGCAGGCCCCAGTACAACAGGTATCTAGATAATTCATACATACATATATACTTCCATCTTGAATTGCTAATAAAAAATAAATTTACCTGTTCAGCTCCTTCTTCTCCTCAACAACTTGAACAACAAGACAATGTTCCACAGTCACCAATTCATGGTGTAACTGCGACTGAAATTGTCGAAGAATGCATTGAAAAAGAAGAGGAGATTGGAGTGATGTGTGGAGGAACTGAAAATAAAGGTGTGACACTGGACGATTTTGAAATTCCAGAAAACCTATCACAAATGGTCATGTATGGTGACCCAATTCAAGTTGATTCAACCCCTCTTCAGCAAGGAAGAACAAGGTTACCTGGAAAACATGCACGATCACCATTCACTCCACTCTACAGTACTGAAGGCAGCACGTCTTTTGGGCCAAATTTTTTTTACATAAAGCACCCATTCACAAGTCCCATTGGTGAAGATGTTGATCCTCAACTAATAGATAGTTTTACTACCTGGTTATACCATCGAAGTGACAAATCATCTAGGAGGTATGGTGCTTAAATGTCTTATGTTGTATGTATTTGTTTTATTTTTCTTTCTATCGAATTTAGACTTTAAAGTTGTCAATGTTTTTGTTTTTTGTAGTTGTTTGTTTAATTATATTATTATTACAGGAGGAAGTATTTCTATTCCATGAAGGATAACCATCTCAGTCCTTTGTTGGATTTGGGTTGCGAAAAATAGATAAGAAGGACTGGTTCTACGCCCTTGCTCACCCCCGACAGCTAATAAATTGTACAGTAAGTATATGGATTATCATTGCAGTTTTGTCTTTATCTGGTAGCTGGCTCACTGTTATGTAGTTATTGAACACTACAGTTAACTACCAATGACTACATTTAAAATACTGATTGCCTTGATGCATACAGACTTATAACTAGATTACACATAACTAGAATGGGTTATAAGTAAACTGAAATACACAGACATGAACTACATATTTTTTAGCTCTTATTTGTATCTTGTAGCTGTTATGTTCACTTTTGTAGCTGTCAAACTGTTATACACAGCCATTATTTGTTTTCTTTCATCTTGTATGCTCTGTTAATTGTTGATATTGAACAACTGGTATCCAATAGCTTATTCTATCTAAACATATTTAAGTATGTCTTGTTATATGCAAATGTAGTTCTTATTGACTACAGTTGACTACAATTGAATTCATTTGCATTAACTACATATTGCATTAAATACAGATTGCTTTAACTACATTTAAAATCAGTTCACTACATTTAACTACATTTCACTACAACATGTATTTTATTGAACACTGCAGCTTGCATTTAAAGTACTGATTGCCTTAATGTACATACTTGAACTACATATTATAAATGGAACTTTTACTTTTTTCAGCACATCGATGTTATAATGTACTATTTGAGAAAGAAGGGGAAATATGGCCCCAACAACAACTGTAGATTTACAACAACAGATTGTTTGTTCAAGACAAAAGTTGAAAGTATCTATGATAAGTACTCTGCTGCTCCAATGAATAAAAGGAATTCTGTTGTAAAAACCGATGACGATATTGGAGAATACATTATGGGTTATCGAATTCTTGCTAATGTAGCATGGGATCTTGTGGATTATGTGGTAATGCCTGTTAACCTTGTAGAGAACTTCCATTGGTTGTTGTTAGTGTTTGACATAAAGGACCGGCAACTGTATGTTTATGATTCATTGGTGAGGGCAAAGCGTAACAAAGCTGTTCAAACTTTGGCTGAAAAATTTTCAACAATTATTCCTCTTTATTTGTCATGCACTGGTTTCTACGGTAAACGCAAGGACATTGACTTCAAGACTACAAAGTCATACGTAGAGAAGCCAGTTACGGACCCTCTAGACATACAATGGATGGTTGCCGAGATTCCACAACAAAAGGAAGGCTCACTGTAAAAATTTAAACTCCCTTTCTATATGTTTAATTAAAAATTTATTTGTTTTTTGGTATTTAATGAAAATTACTCATAATCTGCAGGGATTGCGGTGTATTTGTGACTGCATTTGCGGAATATATTAGCAATGGTGATTTGTCTATACCAAAGGAGGATCTTAATGATATTGACAAACACCGTAGACGCTATGGAGCTCTGTTGTGGGACTACGCCACAAAGAAGCTAAATGATGGTTCAATCAGTGAGAGCGAGGTTACAGGCAGACTTGCAAGGAGGAAGGGTCCACCGCCAAGAAATGAGAGAACTAAAGTGGAATGAAAGAGGAAATAGTGTGTACTGTTGTAATGAACGTTGATTGTAACCCACTATGTTTCATGGATACTGAACAATTTTGTAGTTAGTGGAGAATTATGTCAGTTTGGTTGTACTGAACAATTGCTTTGGAAAAATAACCTTAAGTTTGCATTTCTGCTTTCCATTTTCCTGAGATTCATCTGTGCATTTAGTTGCACTGTATATTCACTTTTGTTGTCAGATTGTTTTTATTCTGATTACAACTCTGATCTCCCATTTCAGTTTAGAACATATTTGTTTCAGAAATGAAAACTAAATGCACAATTGCTTCATGAATACATTAGACATTATCATGCCAGTGCTTGCATTATCCAACTTCTTGGATTGGAATCCAAGGTGTTCTTACAGGTCTGAACTAAAAACTATCAAATAAAATTTGAAGCCAGTCCGATCTATTCGACGATATAGAATTGCCTCAATACAGATGTTAACTCTATTGATAATGATAACATTATTAAAGGAAACTACAATTATCTACAATTCAATATCATGCTCGCTCTTCTCCTCACGGCAATCTGTATTTTAAATGTAGTCATTTGGTTGTAATGAACAGTAGCTTCATGAATACATTAGACATTATTAATGTAGTGACTACAATTACATACAATTACATATAACTACACATCTATACTGCATATAACTACAATTACATAACTACAAATTGTTGGAAGTCCAACGCTACATGTACTGTTGCAGTACATTTGCACAATATATGTTTTCGGATAAACATGATGATGTTTCTTACTTAGATTTCATGAAAATGAACTACAATGTTTTTTCTTTATTTACAACATTCTGTCTTTACCTATTATGTCGATAACACATTTAGAAATCACTTAAAGTACATTATAACAACAATCTGCAAACAATTTACATTACTCAAGTATATTAGTAAACTTCTTTATTATCGCCAAAAACGTATTACAGTTACACATTAAATTCCGATAATCTGGGATAACTACCATTTATTTTGAATAACTATTGTAGCTACATTATATTCATGCCTTTTTCGGTGCATTCTTGCAACTTCTTTTGTTATGCCCTTCACCTCCACAATTGCCACATGACACCTTGTACTTGTTTGAGTTTATTTCACCAAATTTTTTATATCTTTCCTTGTGAGGTCTTCCTGGCTGCCTTTTATCTCCAGCCGGTGGCTTTATTACATCATCCAAAATATGTTGTGGAACATCCCATTTTGCTTCATCAGGAAGAGGATTAACTGGCAATTCATATGTAAGTAGTAGGCTCTTAGTTGTGTAATACGGTGAGCAATAGTTGTCTGGCCTTTCATTCCTATGCCTTAATGATGCCAAAGCATGTGCACATGGAAGTTCATCAAGTTGGAATTGTCCACAGCTACATTTCTTATTTTCTAAACATACAATGTACCGCTTCATGCCATCTAACACAGTGTGTATATGATCGGTTGAAGCTCTCACCTACAATTCAAGATCAAAAAGAAATAATAAGGTGTCAATAAGTTAACTATGTTAGCAACAATCAGTTAACTACAAATCAGCTACAAATAAACGGCATAAAACATTAACTACATTTAACTACAGTTATCTACATTTTTAAAACTCTCTGGAAATAATTCATAAAACATTAACTACATTTAACTACAATCGTCTACATTTTTAAAACTCTCTGGAAATAATTCATAAAACATTAACTACATTTAACTACAATCGTCTACATTTTTAAAACTCTCTGGAAATAATTCATAAAATATTAACTACATTTAACTACAATCGTCTACATTTTTAAAACTCTCTGGAAACAACTTCAACATCTACTACTTTTTTTGTTCTTTTTTTCCTACACCAAACAAGAATATATTACCTTTAGTTTCTGGGATAATGTATTGTTATCTTCCAATTCTTTGTTGAATTTGTGCCCAAGTAATGTGAAAGTACCCTTTGCCTTCAATAACTTGTCTTTTGTCCAACGTTCTATAATAGTCCTCATATACTCCAATAGATCAAATATTGGCAACTCTCTTGCCTCTTTTGTAACAGCGTTCAACGACTCTGCAATGTTTGATGTCATAGTAAAAGTTCTATTTGCCGTTGCACGTACTCTTGACCATCTATGATAGCCAATATCATGTAGGTAAGACGAAACACGTGGGTCTACCTCCTGAATTTTCATCATTCTTTCATTGAAATCATCCAGAGTATATGACCGTGCTGTAGCAAAGTACAATTCATGTAATTGTAGATGTGCCTTCTTGAATTTTGACCTTATATTTGTCCATATATGCCACATGCAAAAGTAGTGTGCCATTCCAGGATAGACAACTGATGTTGCCTTCGATATACTCTCATGCCTGTCTGAGACAACACACATAGAAGGTCTTTCACCATATGCCTCCTTGAATTGTTCAAAGAACCACCTCCAAGACGCGTCGTTCTCAGAATCAACAACAGCATATGCCAAGGGCAAAATAGAACCTACAATTTGTAGACATAACTTGAGATTAACTATTAAATACAAATATATATGGATAATTTAGGCAATTTAAAATACATTGATTTATACAAAGTAACTACATTGTAACTACAACATTATTACATCTGTTACATGCTGCATCCATGGTGCTTGCTGTCAGCATAATACCCCTGTATGCTGATTTTAAGAATGTCCCATCAACCAATACTACCGGCCTACAATGTTGCCAACCATTTATTGATGTAGAAAGAGCAACAAATGCATACAAGAAGCAATCATCTGCTGCCTTATTCAATTTAACAACAGAACCGGGATAATTCTTCTCAAGAATATAAAAATATTTTGGTAATCTGTTGTACGAGTCACACGGATTCCCTCGCAGAAACCGTAATGCTTTTTCCTTTGCTCTCCATGCTTGCATGTAGCTTAGGTTGACTCCATGTTCGGATAACATGTCAGTTTGTATGTCCTTTGGCGTGTAAACAGTCTTAGGATCACAAAACTTTGGAACGACAATGCTACCAACTACTGTTGCAGTACACTTGCGCTTTATGAATGTTTCGTCCACTCGGCAACATGTGTGTTGTTGGCTAAAACTTCTTATCTTGAACAATAATGAATCATGAATAGATGTTGCCTTGAAGTGCCATTTGCAGTTCTCCGCAACACATACAAGCCAGTAGCTACAAAAAAATCCAATTTTCAAACATTTTTATTAAATACTACAATTAAGTACAATGTGTTTCCAATGAACTACAATTGACTACATTAAACTACAATTAACTGCAAATACCGACAAACTGGTTTTCCGTAACTACATTTGACTACAAACAACTACAATTGACTACAATGAACTACAATTGACTACATTTAACTACAATTAACTACAATTGACTACATTTAACTACAATTAAATACAACTGCATAAATAAAAATAATACTTTAATTTTGAAAATGAACAACTAACTACAAACCTTCTACAACTTGATCTTTTAACTCTGAACTGGAACTTCTGCATAACTGCATAATTCTTCATCGCAGCAACAATCGTCTTCTTGTCCTGGTACACTTGACCTTCTTCAATACATGTTTGAGAAGATTCAATTATTATTTCACTTTGATATTCCTCAATAGCTGGTGAAGATGGAATTTCTAATAACCTTAATGATCCTGAAGAACCTGCAAACAATACATTCACATTGTATATTCATTATAGATAATTGGCGTCAAATTGTAGTTGATTAGAGAACACAAAAATCTCCGAATTCGGTTTCGACACAAACTTACCTATACTGATGGGGCATTCATTGGTGATTGCCAATTCCATATTGAAATCTCTTATGCTAATAAATAACGGATACGAACCTAAGTTTTTATTCTCTTTTTTCGTTTCCGTATATACACGAACGCCCATATCGTTTCTAATCTGCAACGGAGGACAATTATCATTCACAATGTATTTTATTTCTACAACTTTATCAGATGTATCAATCGATAATTGTTCTGCAATTGTAGACTGGAGAATTCCGTAGCTTGCAGTTTCATCAACCAAAATGGCGTCAACTTCAAAATCTCTGAAACTGCCATAGTTATCCCAATAACTATTACATTTAAGCATTATCGGAATTTTTGACATTGTAGAATCTCCTTACTGCCAGTCACGGAAGAACTACAAAATATGAAAAAATAAGAAATAATCTGGAGGAATTAGGCTATCACTGAATAACAAGAAAATCTGATTTTGAATGGAGGAATGAGAGTAGTCAATTTCGAAACAGTTTTGTCGAATTTTAAATGGAGGAATGAGAATAGTCAATTTCGAAACAGTTTTGTCGAAAAAATCCAATGGTTCTTCCGTTTAGAGGACATGATCGGTTTAGTTTATAGGAGATATTTGGAGCATTTAATATGTTACCTTACATGATTTGGCATTTATTTGGTAGAAAATCAAACATTAATTATCACCCATACTGATAGGCGTTACTGTAGGTGTCAATTTATTAAGATTCCGTTTTAGCCTTAATTGTTTAGTGTTAATTTAGGATGGAAAATCAGCAAATATCTTGTTTGGTACATATTATGTAACAAAAAAATGAGATATGAGGGTAATAAACAAACAATGCACAATAATGATAGTAAAGTTTGTTATATGAGATATATAGGTAAAAATCCCTAGTTTAAAATTTCAAGACAAAACAAATACTACCTAATCTCTAAATAATATTCTCGAGACTCGCTATATGTGCAGTTGCCCATTTTGGGCAGGGCAGGGGTCTTGGTCTTAGATGGGCTTCTATTACCTCTTGGATCAAGGCCAGCCCATTTCATGTAGCACTCTATCAGTCAAATCTTAAATGAGAATTGCTGTCGGCCGTCACCATCATTAGATTTTGAAGAAATATGAAAGCAATTGGTTCTTACACGAAAAATAAAATAAAATCAAATGCTGTCCTTTTCGTAAAATAAAATACAGGACTCGTTCGTTATATTTAACCTGTTTATAGGGTAAGTCACGTGCTTATAATGAGATCAAATACAAGAGTACACCAAGAAGAAAATAAATAGGACATTTTAAAAGGGAAAAAGTTTTGTTGATTGGTTAATGACTCATGGGATGTTTGGCTAAGCTTATAAGCTGGTCAAATTGATTTATAAGCATTTTTTAGATTATCTACATGGTTGGTAAAATTAAAAGTGCTTATAAATTAAAAATAAGCCAAAAGTCATATGCTGATATCCCTCAACTTTTCAAATTTCAGCTTATAAGCATTTTAAGTTTGACCAAAATATTTACTATTCTTTCCCTAAAATACTTCTTTTTAAAACAAAACTCTTCATATACCTCGTTCTTCAGCTGCTTATTATTAATTAGCACTTTTATTCAAACACGTAACTGCTTTTTTAAAACAATCAATTTCAACACTTAAAAATGCTTTTCAGTACATTATAATTATCATCAACAACAACAAAAACAACATCCCAGTATAATCCCACTTAGTGGGTCTGTGAGGGTAGTGTGTACGCAGACTTTACCCCTACCCTTGGGTAAAGAGGCTGTTTCCAAATGGACCCCAGCATCCTTCCCTCCAAGAACTTCCCACCTTGCTCTTGGGGAGATTCGAACTCACAACCTCTCGGTTGGAAGTGGGGGTTGCTTACCATAAGAGCAACACCTCTTATCAGCTACTCTAAATCAACTAAGCCAAACGGGCTCTTAATTAGTTAGGAGAATAAAAACAACGGAATCTGTCAAACTTTTATTCACGAAAATCAGGACTGACCCCCTTGCTCTTTAATTTATAGTTTTCGTTTTTCTTTTTTCCTTTTCGATTACCGGTAATGAAGCGGAGCGACGATCTGATCCTTGTGCGTGGAAAAAGGGTAGAAATATGAATACAAAGTAAGACGCCACTCTTTGGAGCTTACAGTAGCATAGTTGAGTGTTCTTGTGAAAACCCGCAATAGCTATAATCTCTGTCACAATCTCTGCTTTTTGGGTGAACACACGTTTTGTGCATTGGATAAACCTCCTTCTATATAATAGCTTGCAAATCACATGGATCTAAAGTCTAAATTCCACTGGACAAGCCTTGTGTGACATGCTCAACCCAAAATGCACTAAGGGGGAATTGAACTCGGGTCATCCGGAAGTTATCTTCCGATCAATTATATCCACCCAATCAAGGTATGCAACGCAATTGCTACTTAAAACTAGGAAAGCAAGAGTTTTCTGAACTCAATCTCTCATGGCTTTTCTCTAATTAAGCTGCAAGAAATAGAAGCATGGCTATATATGAGCAGCCATTGAGGGAGAGAGTTCAGAAAACGCTTGATTTCCGCTCTAAATTCGCACAAAGTGTGTCAAAAGACACATATAAACTTTGCGTGGGTGTGTCTTGCTGTATATGTGTATTGAATTGTGTAAATATATACAAGGGAGTACAACGAAAGAGAGGAGCTTGACTTGAGAATTATATGGAGATTTAACTATTTATAGGGTAATTTCAGGCCAATGTACTCAAATATTTTATTTGTTTCTCAATCAAGAAGGACTAATGTATTTTAATATTAAAACGATTATTTATAGGGTAATTTCAGGCTAATGTACTCAAATATTTTATTTGTTTCTCAATCAAGAAGGACTAATATAGTTTAATATTAAAACGTATAGCTGTAACCTAAGCCTTGCTCTTTTCATCCCTCTTTTCTTTTTTTGGTTACTTTTTAAAGTCAGTGTTATTGCTGGTGAATTTCCAAAGAAAAGTCTGAGGCTAGTTACTAAGAAATTTCAAATGAATGAAGGGGTTGGGGAATTTCTGCCAAACTTGCAAAAGGTAATTCCAGCCAAACATTACGTGTCACTGATATGGATTATAATGGACCACTCTTTCTCTTCCGTTTGTTATTTGTCTTGTTATTGTTTTCTATTTTACAAGCGATTTTATTTTGTATTTCACATATTTTTGGACTCATATCTTACATATTTGGATCCGTACAATTCTGAGACTATACAGTTGTAAGAAATAAAAAAGACATCACAAAATAATTTTTTTTCCCTTTTACATAGAGTAAAAGGGTATTTAATGCTCTATTCATTTTATTATACCTCTCTTAATTTAACAATGTAAGAAAATTTTTAAATTCCAAAAATAACCTTTAAATTGTGATTTTAAACATACATTGCATTTCTATAAGAGAGTATCACTAAGAGTAAAATAAAGACATTATTTTTATTACTAAATATAAAAATATAATATTCTTTTCCAAACAAAACAAACTAACTAAAGAGAAAAGTCATTATGAAGTCATCAAAATATTCAAGAGCTTTGTTCAGTTCAGAACTTGTTATACAAATCTATGGTATATGTTAATTACGTCTGGTATCCGAACCTAACTATTACGAGTAACAACGGTTACCCACCTATATTATTTATTAAAAAGGAGTTGGATAATGAACAGATCAAATATAAATAAAAGCCATATTGTCCATTAGAAAATTGATAACCAATGAATTTAACTTTTATATTTATAAAGTCTCAAATTGTGGGTTTTTTAACTTTGGAAGACTAAGAATTCTCCCAAAAGTGATCATATTCAAGAAGTCATAAATAATATGATTATCCATATTATCCGCCGGTTAACCTGTTTTTTATCCATATTACATATGGGTCGGATCAGATAATTTATTCATTTTTTTCATTTTACATTTTCGACCCGAACCATATCCAACCCGAGTCAACTCGACCACTTACCGCTCCTAGTAATAGCCCCCAAACCACACATAAAGGTAAATTGCACTAGGCAAATCCTATGCGACGACCCGACTAAAGATGTAAGCAAGAACCCTGGATCTCCCGTTTGTGAGATCCCCTGCTCATTAATTCAACTCGGCCACCCCGAAATGGGTTTCGCATCCTAGATCAACTATGTTCTCTAATAATACTTAATTAAGTGGTTTCGATCCAACCCTAGATTAACGACGTTCTCTATTTCAATATTTGAAAGTTAAGCGGTATAATATGTACAAAATGCGTCTTCAACAAAGTGAAGGCATTAAAATGGGGTTAAGTCTTCCATGTTCAAAGATCCAGGACATTAAAGTAAACAGACAAACCTAAGAGATACCATCATAGAAAGAATCGTCTCCTCTTCTGTGTCTTTTGAATGTTGACAAGGATGTCCGATTTTGGACTGATGACTTCCTCTCTCTGGTTAATAAACAAAAACACAGCTCTTCAATTTATTTATTCTCAGTAGTTTTGTTGTGAAAAATCTTGTTAAGACAAAATTGACATATGCCCCAGTTATACGCTGACATAACTAATAGACGAGACTTCCCATACACCCCCTTTTTCTTTGTATTGAGTAGTACTTCTTAATAAGTATATATATATATATATATATATATATATATATATATATATATATATATATATATATATATATATATATTGATGAGTTAATTCTTCTAGAATTAAGTTAATAGATAACACGACTTTAATTAATTAAGGTCGATGCTAGCGCCTTTGTTTTCGGGTATTATCTTTTTTAGCTCGCGCCAAAAACTATTTACATCTTGTTGAGATATGTAAATAGGCAATGATGATACTACTCACATGTAGACCATTTTGGTCATTGAAGGAAAGAGCCATATCTGAGCCAAATAGGCTACTTCTACAATTAGGCTATTTTTGTAATTTATTTGTCTATGTCGGTAATTAGACTAGTTGTGTAAATAGGCTATACTTGCAATTAGGCCAGTCATGTAAATAGGCTATATCTGTAAAAGTAGTTATTTTGATATAAGGGGTCAGGGGTCGTTTGTAATAACCGAGGCGTCATTTTCAGAAATAATATCTGAGTCTTCTTCGAGACTCTTCGATGCTCTCCCTTCTCTCTACTTTCTCTCTCTAAGTCTCTTCGATATTGTGCATGTTTTCTTGGTATCAGAGCCTTGTATAGTGATCCGATGATGCTCTTGTGTGAATCAATGATTCATTTGAACCATTCTCTGATAAAAATTCGAGGTTTTTCTGAGATCGAAAGATTGATGATTTTTTTTGGTTCTGTTAGGGTTCCTTCGAGCCTCTATCTTCACGATTTGTGACCGTTCCTTCTCTATTGAACGGTTCAATCGTTTATTGTGAAATTTTCGGAGATTTTCCGGTGAGTTTTCAACCTCTAGGGTTTTCTGGTGGTCAAAACGGTTGTTTGATTGCCATCCGGTGGTTTGATACTCATTTTGCTGAGGTTTTGGTTGTTGTCACTACTGTTGCGACATCATTGACGGTATTTGCGGTAAAGTTTTGACGGTTACTTCTAGGGTTCATACCTAGGGTTTCATTTGTTGTTAAAGGCCGATCTTCTCCGGTTGCGAAGAAGGACGGCAACATCGTTCCTATTCTATGGTTGTGATTCTTTGACTGCTTGTGCGATTATTTGATTCTATCTGTGAATAACCTGTTTGAGTTGTGAGTACTGGTTGTTTAGATTGTGAATATTGATTTTTGGTGATATTTGTAAAAGATTTCATTCATTTGAACATGGCTGGTAACACGAGTGGTAATGGTTCTGGTGGTAACTCTGGTCCTATTGATCCTTCCAATCCTTTGTTTGTACATTCTTCTGATGTGCCTGGTGCATGCCTTGTTCCCACTCCTTTTTCAGGTAGTGGTTATGGAGGGTGGAAACGTAAGATGACAATGGCTTTATCTGCTAAAAATAAAATTTGTTTCATTGATGGTTCTTTTTCCCGACCTAGTAATAATGTGAGCTTACAGAGGTTGTGGGATAGATGTAACATGGTCGTTATGTCATGGTTAACTTCTTCTGTGTCATCTCAAATAGCTGATAGTGTCCAATATTCTGACACTGCTCAAAGCATGTGGTCTCAACTTGAGAAGAGATATGGTACCCCCAATAAAACAAAAATCTTTGAGCTTAAACGGGAACTCTCTCAGACATCCCAAGGTCCCCTTGATGTAGCCTCATACTTTAATAAACTCAAGAGTTTATGGGATGAATTGGGGACAATGGTCCCAAACCATGGACAGAAGTGCACTTGTGCTGCTAAGAATGGTATTATCGAGGAAGATGATGAAAACAAGATTTATCAGTTCCTTATGGGACTGAATGAGACATATTTGGGTCTAAGGAGTAATTTGTTAATGATGCAGCAATTTCCTTCCCTTGACAGTGTTTATAATATTGTACTCAATGATGAAAAACAAAGAGAAGTCAAGTTTGTCTCCCATATGAGCCCAGACTCTATGTCTTTTAATGTTCACACTGACAGGCCCTTTGCTGGGTTCAACCAGGGTAAATTGTCCGGTTCTAACTTCAGACCTAAAGTCAATTTTGAACAAAATAGAGGAAACTTGTTTTGCAGATATTGCAAGAAGTCTGGACACTTAATTGATAAGTGTTTCAAGCTGCATGGTTTTCCTCAAAGCAATTCTTACACCAAGGGAAGGAAATCTGCTGCTCATCTTTCCACTAGTACTGATTGTGTGTCTGCTGATACAGGAAATTCAGGTCTGTCTGTTCCTCTAGGGGATCCTATTGCCAGTCAACCTGTGATACCAGGGTTGAGCAGACAGCAATGTGATCAGATTGTGAGCTTAATTCGACAGACTCTTTCTACTAGTGATCAAGCTCCTTCTCCCATGAGTTCTGCTAATTTTGCTGGTACTTTGATGTCTGAGAGTCTTGTTTCTGATTCCAAGTTGTGCATGCTTACAAACATAAATTCTGCTACCTGGATCATTGATTCAGGGGCTTCCAATCACATGACTTATGATAAAAATCTACTTTTTGATATTATACCCTTAACTATCCCTTACCTTGTTTCCCTTCCTAATGGTTATAAAGTAAAGGTCACTTGTACAGGAGCATTTGCATTGACTCCTTCTCTTACTCTTCACAATGTACGCTTGGTTCCTTCTTTCAAACATAATTTGATTTCTGTTCATAAATTGATGAAACAATTGAATTGTTTAGTTTTGTTTACACCAACCTCATGTCTTCTTTACCTGTTACAGGACCTTTCTCTAAAGAGGCTTCTGGATCTTGGTAAAGAGGAGGCTGGTCTGTACAAGTACTCTTGGTCACCTCCTTCCTCTTTTGCCTCTTCCAAGTCTTCTTCTACTCCTGAGCATAGTGTTTCACATGTTTGTAATGATGATGTTGTTTCTGATGGCAAACATGTTAGCTCAATTGTACAATCTCCCAGTTGTAATAATGCTGCTACTGCTGATATGAACTATATTTGGCATTTGAGATTAGCACACACTTCCTTTGCTAATATGAAACATGTTTCTGGCTTACCTTTTTCTTTTGCTGCTAAACAACCTTTTCCTTGCTCTATTTGTCCTATGGCTAAACAAACCAGACTGCCTTTCCTTGATAGTACCATTAGCACTACTAAACCATTCCAACTTATACATGTAGATACTTGGGGCCCTTACCATACCCCTACTTCCCTTGGTAGTAAATACTTTCTCACCATAGTTGATGACTTTTCTAGGGCCACCTGGACACATTTGATGGGTTCTAAAAGTAATGCCTTCCCTCTATTAAAATCTTTCATTTCCTATGTTCAGACTCAGTTCAATTCCATGGTCCAGGTTGTCAGGAGTGATAATGCCCTGGAACTGGGTTCCAGTGCAGAAGGGATTTCCTTTTTCAGTGAACTTGGGATTGTGCATCAAACAACTTGCCCTCATTCTCCTCAACAGAATGGGGTTGTTGAGAGAAAACACAGATCCTTACTTGAAACTTGTAGGGCTCTTCTTTTTCAGTCTGGTTTGCCTATATCATTTTGGGGTGATTGTTTGTTAACTGCAACATACATCATTAATAGATTTCCATCCAGAGTACTTCATTACAAATCACCTCATGAATTATTGCATGGTTCTCCCCCTTCCTACTCTCACCTAAGAACTTTTGGTTGTTTGGCTTATGCTGCTGTCCCTATCCCTCAAAGGGATAAACTGAAGTCCAGAGCTTATTCTTGTGTTTTTATTGGTTACCCTTTTGGTAAGAAAGGCTACAAATTGTATGATTTGAATTCTAAGAAATGTTTTGTTTCTAGAGATGTTGTCTTTCATGAAACTCATTTTCCCTTTAAAACTGCACCTCCATCTTCCTCTCCTCCTCCTCCTATTCCCTTTTCTGGTGACATTCTTGACCATTCTTTACTGCTACCAACTTCCAGTGATTCTTCCCCTTCTTCTCCTCTTAGTTCTTCTCCTGCCTCTCCTGTATCCATTCCTTCTCCCCTTTTCAATCATGATACTTCTCCTCCTGCTTTACCTGTCTCTCAGCCTGTTTCCTTGCCCAGAAAATCCACCAGACAACATATTCCCCCTCCTTACCTCAAAGACTATGTTTGCCAACATCCAGCCTTCTCTGGTTCCTCTTCCTCCAACTTGGAATCTGAATCTATGTTTTACTCTCAAGCGTCCTCTGTACTAGCTTGGCAGGATGCCATGAGGAAGGAATTTGATGCATTGGATGCTAACCATACTTGGGACATTGTGCATCTTCCTCCAGGCAAGAAACCTATTGGCTGTAAGTGGGTTTACAAGATCAAATATAAATCTGATGGCTATATTGAAAGATATAAGGCAAGGTTGGTTATTAGAGGTGATACACAGGTTGAGGGTGTGGACTTTACAGACACATTTTCTCCTGTTGTTAAGATGACTTCAGTGAAATGCATTATTCCAGTGGCTGTTAAAAACCACTGGCCATTGTTTCAACTTGATGTTAACAATGCCTTCCTCCATGGTGATTTGGATGAGGAAGTGTATATGAAACTTCCTCCAGGTTTGGTGGTATCTGATTCTGCTTCTCCTTCTTCTTCTTCTACCTCTTCTTCTTCTTCTCTTCCTTTGGTCTGTAAACTAAAGAAATCTTTATATGGGCTCAGGCAGGCCTCCAGGCAGTGGTATGCTAAGCTGTCATCTGCTCTTCATTCAAGAGGTTACAGGCACTCTTTGAATGATTATTCCTTGTTCTTAAAAGGTACCCCTGATTCCCTTGTTGTGGTGGCTGTGTATGTTGATGACATTATAGTAACTGGGCATGACTGTGATGAGATTGCTGGCTTAAAAGCCTTCTTGGATGATACTTTCAAAATCAAGGATTTGGGGTCATTGCATTATTTTCTGGGTCTTGAGGTTAAACATGTCCCTGGTGGGATACATCTGAATCAGCATAAGTATGTTAATGACTTGTTGCATGCTTTTGACTGTGTATCTGTTTCTCCTGTTGTTTCCCCTCTAGACATTTCTTTCAAACTGAATGCTGATTCTGGTGACCTTTTGCCCGCTCCTGACCAGTTCAGGAGTCTTGTTGGCAAATTGTTGTTCTTAACCCATACTCGCCCTGATATATGCTTTGCCGTGCAATATCTGAGTCAATATCTTAAATGCCCAAGGGTTCCCCATATGTCTGCTGCTATGCATGTTTTGAGGTATCTTAAAGGCACTTCTTCTTTGGGTCTCTTTTACTCTGATGTTCCTGATTACTCTGTGACTGGGTACTCTGATAGTGACTGGGCAGCCTGTCCTGACACTAGAAGATCTGTTACTGGTTTTTGTGTATTGTTGGGTGGCAGTCTTATTAGTTGGAAATCGAAAAAGCAACCAGTTGTCTCTCTTTCTTCTGCTGAAGCTGAGTACAGGGCTTTGAGCAAGGTTACTGCTGAACTAACTTGGCTCTCTCGTTTACTTGTTGATCTTGGGGTATCTGTTCCTTCCCCTATTTCTGTATTTTGTGATAGTCAGGCTGCTGTCCACATTGCTAATAATCCAGTTTTCCATAAACGTACTAAGCATATTGAGGTGGATTGTCATTATGTTCGCACTTTGCTACACAATGGTTTCCTAAAGCTTTCCCATGTTTCCACTTCTCAGCAGCTGGCTGATCCGTTGACCAAAGCATTATCTGGGACTGCTCTTTCTCCTATATTGTCCAAGTTAAAGGTGGTTTCCCCCCTTCAACTTGAGGGGGGGTGTTGAGATATGTAAATAGGCAATGATGATACTACTCACATGTAGACCATTTTGGTCATTGAAGGAAAGAGTCATATCTGAGCCAAATAGGCTACTTCTACAATTAGGCTATTTTTGTAATTTGTTTGTCTATGTCTGTAATTAGACTAGTTGTGTAAATAGGCTATACTTGCAATTAGGCCAGTCATGTAAATAGGCTATATCTGTAAAAGTGGTTATTTTGATATAAGGGGTCAGGGGTCGTTTGTAATAACCGAGGCGTCATTTTCAGAAATAATATCTGAGTCTTCTTCGAGACTCTTCGATGCTCTCCCTTCTTTCTACTTTCTCTCTCTAAGTCTCTTCGATATTGTGCATGTTTTCTAGTTATATGATATGTTGTAGCAAGGTATCTGAGGTAATTAGCTAGTTCCATTTTGTGAAATATTTTATAATTATACTTATAATGTAAAAATTCTGTTATAAAATCCGTATACAGAGGTTAAACCTTTTTTGAAAAAGGAAAAATAGGAAAATGCTTACAATATTTCTTACTTGTCCTCAGTTGTTGAGTACTAGGATACTTAACGGGGATGCTTAGCCTTCATCGCCTGGTCTTGTCTTTAACAATGAAGTTTTAGGTCTAGTTCTGTAGAAGACTGAACATTGAGAAATAAATAATACTCCGTACTTAGTAAATTTGGAACTACATAAGTGGTCCAAGTTCCCTGCTTAAATCCCACTTAAAATAATTGTTTTTCAGAATCCTAATAAAAAAACACGTTTCTTCTTACATCACACTAGCCCTTTTATGAATTTGATATTGCTAGGCCAATCATAAATTATTTTAATAATAATGAATTACTATTGTTGTTATGGTTGCGCAAGCACTTGTCTTGTTATTTGAAATATAGGCATATCTAAATTTATGCGTGGTTCATTGTTTTTCTTATTTTATTTGTCCATTTAATAAATTGGTAATTTAATTATATAATTTTTTTGATAACCATAGTTTTCGAGCATCGCTTTGCGATCTCGACTAGCTATACTCACCGAGTTCCGCTATCTCAATGTGGGTGCACGGTTAATTTTACGGAGTCCTGGACACACAATGGATTAGTAATGATTTCAGTGGCCCATGCGGGAACTCGAACTGACGTCTTGGGGACTTTGTCCTCAAAACCAATACCAGTTGAGCTACCCTCCTGTTAATTTAAGTACATAGTAGTAACTCATATACTATCCAAAGGGGCGCCTAACGATTATAAGCATCACAGACAGTCACATAGGTGGTTACAGATCGCCACACGTTGAAAGGATTTTGTGAGATTATCAAATAGTTAGACAATGATATAAGAGGAGAATTTCGAAACACTACCATTTTAACTAAATATACCGTATCAAATGACATATTAATGTTTCTTATGAATCCCATACACAAAATAATCTGCCACAGTTTAGTAAATTTTTTTTTTGTTGCAGTGTACGTATATATTGGGCAAAATATCTTAAACCCTCCTTAAATTTGACACGAATAATTAATTAAAGCCTTAAATTATTTGTAGTCTTAATTATTTTCCTTAACTTGGCTTTTTGAGAGCCATTACCCCCTCAAGAGACTGATGTAACAAAAAGTGTGAGTACACTCGCCTGCCACGTGAATTTTTCTGTATACGTGGCATTTTTCTGAAAAATAAAATATATTTTTACCTTTTTAAGAATATTACTTTTAAGATAATTTTTTTCGAATAAAATTATAATAAAACTTAAATATAATTACATTATTTAGGCTAAATTATTTTATTTTACTAAAAATAAAAAATTTTTAGTCAATCAATTTTTGAATTTGACATAAAAAAAGATTTATACAATTTGAAATAAATAGTGAATATATATAAAAATTTATAAAAAATACATAATTTGAAATTAATTATTTTGGCTATAAACTTTTATATACTCTAAATTACGGTGCTATATATATATATATATATATATATATATATATATATATATATATATATACACAAAGATTTTACCTAAGAAAGTAAAAATCCATAGTTGAAATAAATAGTCGTTGAATCAAAAAAAATAAATAAAAAGAGTGTACAATTGCAGTATAATGCAAGTGAATCGTTTTATTTTTTGCAACTGTACACTCTTTTTATTTCTTCTTTTGATGCAATGACTCTTTATCCAACTATGTATTTTTACTTTTTCAGATAAAATCTGTAACACAAATATATTTTAGAGCACCTTAATTTAGAGCTTATAAAAAATTATAACCAAAATAATTAATTTTAAACTATTTATTTTTATAACGTTTTAGATGCCTTGGATATTTATTTCGATTGTATAAATCTTTATTTTCAGGTCAAAAAAGATTAACTAAAACTTTATTATTTTTAGCCAAATAAAAAAAGTAGCCTAAATAATATATTTCTATCCAAGTTTTATTATAAATTGTATTAAAAAAATTATCTAAAAAAGTAACATACTTAAAAAGGTACAAATATATTTTATTTTTCAAAAAAATATCACATACAGAAAAACTAACGTGCCAGGCTAGTGCACCCACACTCTTTATTACATCAGCGTCCAGTGGAGTAGTAGCTCTCAAAAGGCCAAGTTGAGGGGGATAATTAAGACCACAAATAGTTTAGGGAAAATTTCACATTAAAACAATTGAGCAATATACTTTTCAATTTTATAACCCACATTTCAATTTACAACCAACTATCCCAAAAATAATAGGCTAAAATTCAACATCCAACTCAAATAGGTTCTCAAAATTACTATTTAATATTTAAAAAAATCCTCAAACATTAAATTAATTTTCGAATCAGTAACTATGACTCAAATATTAATTCAACAAACCAAATTCATTTGGGTGGTGAAAATTAGATTTTTAACAAGCTTAAATATGTGGATTTAAATTTCGAATTTGATTTTGTGAAAAATTTGAATTGTGTGTTATCTAGACTTGTTAGAAATAGTATAAGGAGGTTGTATATAAAATTTGAAGTCATTTAGTGGAGATTTGGTGTGGTTTTAAACGAGAATTGAAACTTAAAATCGTGGAAGAAGTTCGTCTATAGACGCTTGTATAAAGGTGTATAAGGTGTGTTTCTACACTCATATACACTATTATACAAGATTATACATAATGATACAAAAAACTGACTTCGTTTTCTTTCTTGCGTCTTTTATGAAATTTAGCTCAAATCTTGCTTAAATCTACTCCAAATCACTTCAAATTTAAATTTTGAAATATTTTCAATCAATTGGAACAACACTCAATCCAAACAACTAACAAATTAAAAAAAAAGCCCATTTTCAAAAGCAAACTTTGAATGGCCTTTAATTATGGACTTCTACTCTTCAATTTTTTTATATTGCAAGCAGGTTACACAAGAGGAGAAGCAGAAAATACACAACCCCTTGAAGCATATGTAAATTTTGAATTTGTAAGTGCTTTCAAAATATGTACAATGTGGGCTAGGTGGCGTAAAACTTAAAAGCATGAGCCAATTTTTGTTATGATGTGAAGTCATATATATTTTTTTGTAATTTTTTCAATAGTATTTAAAACTGTAACTAATAATCCGTACCAAATTTAGAAGGAATTTAAGGTATTTTGCCTATATATCGAACATATAAAAGAGCTTTTGCACTGTCAATGCATATACCATAATTCCCGATTGCGTGTGGGTGCGAATTCGTTCCTTCATCCCATGCATACATGGTTTTTCTACTTCTTTTTGGTTACACTGTAAAATTTATCGATCAAAAGCTCATTGATCTATCATCCTTTTCAGTGCCGTTAACTGTTAAGAGAAATTAGGAGCAAATGTTCAAGAGACTCGCAAGCTTCCAACATTTCAAAAAGCAATATATATTAATAGTAATCGTAATTAACTCTCACTTCCAACGGAGAACTTGTGAGTTCGAGTCTCCTCAAGAGCAAGGTGAGAAGTTCTTGGAGGGAAGGATGCCGGGGGTCTATTTGGAAACAGCCTCTCTACCCCAGAGTAGAGGTAAGGTCTGCGTACATACTATCTTCCGACGCCCACTATGTGAGATTATACTGGGTTGTTGTTGTTGTTGTTGTAGCAGTAATTAATGTTACTATTAGGATCAAGCTGGAAGCCGAAATATTGGAAGCCTTTGAGGGCTATTGAAAACTTCTCCAAATTTTAAAAAAAAAATAAAGAAAGAAAAATTAAACCATTTTTTCGTTCTCATCACTGCTTGGCTCTGGGAAGAACCAGCCAAGAACTAGCTTGATTTATATAGCTAGGCCTATAGCAATAATTGGCTTCAATTTGTCTAGCATAATATTGGGTGATCTAATTTACGTGACAACACACTAGATTACTTTATCTAATCACTACTTTAATTTAATGACCACCTAAAACAAGTCACCCCTACGTGTCCCCATTATATTTATTTTTTGTTGTTTTCCATTTGGTATCTGCATTGGAGTCCAATGTATTAAATTCGGATTCGTACCGGAAAATCTAACATTGAAGATAAAACATTTCGTAACAAAGGCAACTCTACATCCTGAGCTCGAACCTGACACATTTGATTAAGAATAAAGGAGTATGTACTTATCACTCTTACTGGTCCCCAATTATATTTGTTAGTTCTATATAAATCCCATAGGGTGGTGCTCGTTCATACACTGAGGAGTCAACAATAAATTTTCCACTCAAAATAGTACTGTCTTAATTAAATATTATTTTCTTCTCTGTAAATGAATTATACATATACTAGCTAGATTAAAGAAGTTGGCCATATGTATAAGTCAATATCTATGGACCTGGAATCCACTAATTTATATTTGCATATTATTTGATCATATTCTCGATTCTGGAATCTGGACCACTTCTGATTTTTTATACCCCAAGTCATATTCTAGTTTAGAAGTAAATTTGGATTTTATTTTTGTTTGTTTATGCGACTATATTGTAGCAAATGTCTAAGCTAAGCAAAGGTGGACGCAACATTAGGAGAAGGGGAAAATATAGAACGAAATTAGTGCGAGACTTTCATGGATTGAAAGGTAAATGAAGGACAAATGTAAACAAATCAAGTCCTTTAGGGTTAAATTTGAAGGGAAAAAGAAGATTTGCAAACATTACAATGAGAAAAAGAGGATTTACAAATATATTTTGTGGGTTACTAGTATTGGATGCGGATCTAAGATTTTTATATTATGGGTGCACCATTAAAAATGGGAGAGAAAGGGAAAGTATTAACTGAGATTTAATCTCTGGTCCTCTAGCTAGATTAATAACTTAACATTTAATCAAGTGTATCAACTAGCCTCTTTAATTTGGAGCGTGGATACCAGTAAATAATACTAGACCAATTCGAAAAATATGTATGTATACACAAAATATATAGTTTGACGAAATAATCATGGGTTCATGTGCCCCATGTATTTGCCTATAAATCCGCCATTTTGTACTAAAGAAAGAAATTACGCAAAATAGATCAACAACCCTGAACTTTGTTCAATGCATATTTTAACTTTATGATGGCCTAGTTACCCCTTGAACTTGACAATTTGATATAGAATTGACTCTCCTAGGTAAAAGTTGTCAACTTTGTAAACTGCCAAGAAATTATCACCCACGCAAAATCAACATTGTAAACTGAACTCTTCAAATCTGGTTTCAATCGCTCTTTGTTTCACAAGACAAGAACTTCGTACAATGCCGCAATTAAAGAGCCAATTACGAGAAGTATATATCTGAAGGATTCGGGTTAACTAAAGTCAAATTCAGTAAATACACATGCATATTACATTAAATTTTGACAGACACTTAAACTATTAACGAAAGTTTACTTGAACATATCAATTAAAACATTTTTCACCGAAACACTTTTACTATACTTTTACTATTCCAGTTTAACACGTCTGACCTTTATGTTGTACTAAAACAACTAAGACAATAGGGTTATTTTATCAATATGGTTTTTTTTATCAACAACATAAAGGTGAATGTAATCATTAACAACATTTTTCCTAAAGGACGGACGTGTTAAACTGGTACAATAAAAATATAATAAAAATATTTCGGTAAAAAATATCTTAATTGAGGTGTTCAAGTAAACTTTCATTAATAGTTTAAATGTCTGTCTATATATTTTGCTTTAAATTTTTAATGACCCGGCTTATGTATGAGTGTCAATTGTTAAACATAAGGATTAGTTTGGGCATTAATTCCTTGTTCTAAGATATTTGATTTACCTCTTGAGTTGTCATGAAAAGGAGAAAACTTTGTTTTATCAAGTATACGTTTCATGCAGGTTGCAGCTGACAATAGGAAAAAGAAGCTCCAACTTTTATGGGGTTAATACAAATCTTTCAACCAATCTCGTGACAATAATATGATCTTAGGAACACCTATGAGACGAAACTATCTGTCTATCTAATTTTGAGCCAATCATTGTCTACAATCTTGCGATTCAATAAAATCTGATAAAAGTAAAAAGTAAAAACCCCAGATTTTCTCTTCCAATATCACATTTCGAAAATGGAAAATAAGAAAAGGCGGAGAGGAAAAGATGTTTTTTTAATCTAATTAGATAAGAGATGTGAATAGGAAATGAAGGGAAAAGATTGGGAAGAAAACGAAAAGTTTGAAATAGTTTTTTTACTAATGAACTTTGTCACTCGTCCGAAGAAGGAAAGAAAATTTTTGTGCCTATGTAGAGAAGCGCATCTTCTAGCTCTTAAAGAGCTAAGAAAAAGTGGTGTTTTGCACTATCGTCGTCAACAACCTTGTGAAATAGTGAGTCCTTAAGGAAACACAATTTTCTGCTAGGCTCGGAACGTTATTCATTTCATTCTATTTTTGTCTTTGATTTCGTGTTTTGTTTTATTATAAAGAAATTATATTTTCGAATACAGATACTAACAAGCTTAAGCAAATTAAATTTTTATATTTTGTGTTCATCTTATGTTCGGCTTTGGGGGACTAACATCCTAGCGATTTTCTACTCCTATTTTGAAGATTAAAACCTTTGGATTTTCTACTCCAGTTTGAGATTAACGCCTTTCTGGCTTTCTACTCAATCCAAGATTAAAATCTTCTGATTTTCTACTCGGTTGTTTATATTCAATTTGAAGATATAAAAACTTCACCGACTCACTAATTTTAGTTGTGTCAATTTCTTTTACAGAAAAATGACAACAAATACGGAACATCATAATGGTTATGCTGAGACTGCTGCTGTGATAGCTACTGCGTCTTCAAGTAGCACAACTCCTGCACCGGCGATAGCACCGGCAGAAAAGCCCGAAAAGTTTTACGGTGTGGACATTAAGCGTTGGCAGCAGAAAATATTCTTTTACCTGACCATACTCAGTTTACAGCGCTTTTAATGAGGACATTCCAGTTCTGGGAGAAGAAACTCCTGAAAATGAGCGATTTGTGGTCATTGAGGCATGAACGCGTTCTAACTTCTTATGCAAAAAATTTATTTTGAGTTGCTTGGAAGACCTTGTACAATGTTTATAGCGCCATGAAAACATTACGAGCATTGTGGAATACTCTTGAAAAGAAGTACAAGATTGAATATGTTGGACTTAAGAAGTTTGTGTGGCCGCCAAATTTCTGGATTTCAAAATGGTTTGACGGCAAATCTGTCATAACGCAAGTCCAAAAATTGCAAGTTATTGTTCATGAACTCCTTGCTGAAGGAATAAATCGAGTCAATATTTTTATTCAAGATATTGATTATTTTACTAATTCTAAATTTATCATTGAATGTATGGTCATAAATGAAGCGTTTCAAGTTGCGGCATTTACTGAAAAGTTGCCTCCGCTATGGGAGGATTTTAAAAATTACTTGAAATATAAGCGCAAGGAGATGACGCTTGAAGATCTTATTGTTCATCTACGGACTGAAGAGGACAACAAGGTTGCTGAGAAGAAGTCCCATGGTAACTCAACAATCATGAGAGCAAATATTGTTGAGGAACCTTCTATAAGTAACAGAAAGAGAAAGAAGCCGTCTGGTCCAAAGAATTACTCGAGCTGGAAGAAGTTCAAAGGTAATTTCCCCAATCGTGGAAAGATTGGACACACGGCTGTAAACCGTCGTGCACCGAAGAAGGACAATAAGAAGAGTCAAGCAAACATGCTTGAAAATAATGATGAAATGCAGGAGGCAAAATACCTTACCACCCTCTAAACTTGTTACGAACTATTAGTTACAACTTTAAATTATTTATGGTCTTAATTAATCCCCCTCCTCCCCAACTAGGCCTTTTCAGAGTCATTATTTCCCTGGACGCTGATGTGACAAATTGTGTGGGTGCACTCGCTTGCCATGTGGATTTTTGTCACGACCCCGATTTGTCCTCCGTGAACCATCGTAACGGCACCTATTCTCTACGACTAGGTAAACCTAACTATGCGGGAAAAAATAAACTAAGAAGAAATAATTTTAAATTGAAATAGTGAAATAAATAAACCATCCAATGAAGATGAGAGAATAAATGAAAATTTTAGCTCATAATTATTGCCATTTAAAACTTTAATTCTACTTGGAAAAGAAAAACAGGAAAAACTAAATAAAAAAAATAAATGAAAGATTTGGTGATGAGGGCTCCCTCATTCCCCTTAATCACACTCTAATTATCGAACCCCAATAATATACACAAAACACACTAAATGTTTAGAAGTTTAAACAGTATAAAATGGTATTACCTTATTAGGGAAGTATTTATATCATTTAGGAAAAAGTAAATGGACACCATGCATAATAAAATATTAAAGTATATATATTATTTTTACTCTTTTCATTCCACGCCGTTGACCTTCAACAATATGCATCCAACACTTAATTTTCATCATAAACTCAGGCAGCTCAAAAAACACCAAAATTTCCATCCTTCAACTGATGTGTTCCTTGAGTATTAATTTACATAAGGGGAAGCAACGAAAGAGATACTTCTACATATTTGCAGGGCCTTGGGTCGCAAATTCAGCCGAATCAAATAACTTTAGTTCAAATATATATTATATTTATCTTAAAAACGCCATAAATTATACTTCTAAAGCAATGAAAGAACTAGTTCACACCTCTAAATTTTTCTCTTGCACTTCATATTCATTTCTCTTGCGGGAAAAAAATAAACCATTCAATAAATCATCGGTTTCATTCTGCATCAGATAAGTGTTGCACAGTATTCACATGTGTTTGTACAAATTCTCTACAAATTTGAAGTGAATCATAAATGTCATATAAAAAATTACCCTAAAGGAAATAAGAAAAATGAGACGATATGAAAGAACTCTCCATACTCGGGATATGATATAACTTCATCGCAATTCTTCAGTATGTATATATGTGCTTGTTCCAATTCATTTGCTTCAAGATCACATTGTTCTTTAGCTCCCAGAGTTCTTCCAGGTTGATAAAACATAGATAAACCTTCATTAGATTTTTTCAAACCCCCGTCATAATTTCATTCAGGTCGATTAAATTTTATGTCGACCGTATGCAAATACCATGAACATAAGGTCATACATTCATTTGAAATGTAGCCATATGCAATAAAGCCTTCTGGACATGCCCTATTACCAATCAGAGATTTCAAAAAAATAATCATCGTTCCACAGGATACATCCACCGATAATGAATAGGTCTACCAATCTCATCTTCACTAGCTAAATGAATAGGCAAGTGCACCATGACATCGGAAAATGAAAGAGGGAAGACCTTTTCTAACTTGCAAAGCATTATGGGAATTTGTGCTTCAATTTATTTCGAGTTATCAATCCTTAACTCCTTTGATCCAAGCACACTAAAGAATAAAGATAACTTAATAAGCGGTTCACACACTTCTTTGGATAACATACCACGAAGTGCAAGGGGGGGGGGGGGGGTATATGTTGCAGAAGAACATGGAAATCATGACTTTTCAACCCAGATATCTTGTGACCTTTCAGGTTCACACATTGAGAAATATTAGATGAAAACCCATCAGGAACCTTTATATTCTTTAGGAATTGGCATAATTTGCGCTTACTTTCAGGAGGCAATGTGTAGCATGCAGTTGGAACTTCAACTTTCTCCCCTCTTTGGATGGGGTGCAATTCCGGCCTAATATTTATGTCTTGCAAGTCTAATCTAGTATTAATTGTATCATTGGTCTTTCCTTTGACATACATGATCGTTCCCATAATATTATCACATATATTTTTTCAATATGCATAACATCCAAATTATGTCGCAACAAGAGAGACATCCAATATGGAAGTTCAAAAAAAATACTTTTCTTGTTCCAGTTATCCTTTCGATTTTCATGTGATATCTTCTTCTTTTTCTTTGCATTTGTTAACTGTATCCCTTCAATATATTGCACTTGATTAAGTATCTCAATACTAAATTGCATTTTTGGTGGGAGCCTTTTCTCTTTTTTACCATCAAATGAATCCTTCTTATTCCTCCATTTGTGGATAAGAGGAAGGTAGTGTCGATGACCCATAAAGCATTGCTTCTTACTATTAGCTAATCGAATTGAGAAGGTGTCTTTATTGCAACATGGGCATGCCAACTTTCCTTTTGTACGCCATCCAGATAAATTTTCATAGGCTGGAAAGTCATTGATGGTCCATATCAAAGAAGCTTGCAACTTAAAATTCTGTTTAGATGATGCATCAAAGGTCTCAATCCCAACTTCCACAACTCCTTAATTCTTCTATTAAAGGTTGAAGATATATATCAATTGCATCTCCTGGACTATTTGGACCAGGAATAAGCATTGACAAAATAAAATTTTCTTGTTTCATACACAATCAATGTGGTAAATTATAAGGAATAAGAACCACATACCAAATGCTATATGAGGTTTTTGAATTTTGAAATGGCCGAAATCCATCACTAGCAAGTCCAAGTCGGACATTACGAGGCTCTGACGCAAATGAAGGATGAAGTTCATCAAATGACTTCCACGACATTGAATCAGCTGGGTGCCTCATTATTCCATCATCAATTCTTTTATCTTTATGCCATGTCATTAAAGTAGATGTTTTGTAGGCATATAATGGAAAGCGTAAAGTCTTTGATGCTATCTTCTTACCTTTTTTATTCCTTGTTTCCCCGCTATGTCTATCTATTTTCCATCTAGACGCACCACAAACTTTGCAAGAATCAAGTAAACTATCCTCCTTCCAGTATAACATACAATCATTAGTACAAGTATCAATCTTGTTGTAGGAAAGTCCAAAGTCTTGAATTATCTTCTTTGCCTCATAATACGATTTGGGCAAATCAGCACCATCAGGTAACAACTCCTCTATTAACATTTTCAATAACATTATAAATGATTCATTACTCCAACGACCCATACTTTTGATGTGAAGCAATTTAATCAAAGAGGAAAGCTTTGAAGCATTTGAATTTTGGTACAGTAGCTGCTCGAAATCCTTCAATAGATTGTAAATTTTTTTTGCTTCAATATTTGGTTCCTCTTCAATTAATTCATCGCAATCAGTGTGCACAGTTCTTCCATAAATATTAGGATATAGATCTCTTCTTGTGCTTCATCTTCTTCACTTTCACATTCTTCTAGTTCATCACCGTCATCACCTTCTGATTCTGACAGTGGTTCACCTAACTTTTTCCCGTGATGATACCAAAAAGTATAATTTTGAATTATTCAATATACTTTCAAATGTTTCTCAACTGTCTTACGAGTTCCTAGAGTTGTATTACAACATTTGACACAGAGACATCATATTTTATATTCTTCTCTTGTTTTCTGAAAAGCATAATACAATTCTTTTTGCACTCCAATTAAGTAGGCTTCATCGAGCCGATTATCAACAAGTTGCATCCTTTTCTTAATAGGTGCCATAATCTTGGAGAAAGGTCATGAGTCAAAGAAAAAGATCAAAGAAAATAAAAATATTATTGAATTATTATAACTGAAATATAAATCTTAAATACAAATTATAATTATTACGTGTTAATCTCAAACTAGTTTAATTAGCTTTACTAATCCAAATATCAATTTCACTCCATCTGAATCCCTCCTATTTCAATATTCGACTAGTTTGATCCATAATATAACATAATAGAAAGAAATATGCAGACCCATTAAGGAACAATATAAACTATAAACAATTTTAAAGAAGATCAGAAGTAAAATGAAATAAATAAAAACCAATAGAGCTCAAAGAACTTTTTATTTTGCCAGATGACGGAATAACAGACACCTATAATTATTTTTTAACATCTTATAAGGTTCAATTATGTAGATAAAACCAACATATCAAGCCTTAGAGACCTAATTCCCAACAAATTAAATAAGGCAATTGAAAAACAATTTTAGAATATGAGTAATAGCAATAAATGGGGCTCTTAGAGTGACCTGGCGGAACAATTCAGGGATAAGAAGAAGGACCTGCATATGGTGCTTATCGACTTGGAGAAGGCGTATGACAAGGTTCCGAAGGAGGTGCTATGGAGGTGCTTGGAGGCGAAGAGTGTGCCAGAAGCCTATATCAGAGTTATCAAGGACATGTACGATGGGGCTAAGACTAGGGTGAGGACGGTGGGTGGCGATTCAGACCATTTTCCTGTGGTAATGGGGCTCCATCAAGGATCGGCGCAGAGTCCCATGTTGTTCGCCTTAGTGATAGATGCTCTAACCCGTCATATCCAGGGGGATGTGCCCTGGTGTATGCTCTTTGCTGATGATATAATATTGATAGACGAGACGAGGGCCGGTGTTAGTGAGAAGTTAGAGGTATGGAGACAGACCCTCGAGTCTAAAGGTTTCAAGATAAGCAGATCTAAGACAGAATATCTGGAGTGCAAGTTCAGTGACGAGCCGAGTGGGGTGGGCAGGGATGTGATGCTTGGTTCTCAGGCCATCGCCAAGAGGGACAGTGTCCGATATCTTGGGTCTGTGATTCAGGGGGACGGAGAGATTGACGGGGACGTCACCCATCGGATAGGAGCAGGGTGGTCGAAGTGGAGGCTTGCTTCTGGGGTCCTGTGTGACAAGAAAATCCCACACAAACTCAAAGGGAAATTCTACAGAGCCGTGGTTAGACCTGCGATGTTGTACGGGGCAGAGTGCTGGCCCGTGAAGAACTCCCATGTCCAGAGAATGAAGGTTGCTGAGATGAGGATGCTTAGGTGGATGTGTGGGCACACCAGGCTGGATAAGATTAGGAATGAAGTTATTCGACAGAAGGTAGAGGTGGCCCCAGTGGACGAGAAGATGCGGGAAGCGAGGCTGAGGTGGTTCGGGCATGTACGGAGGAGGGGTCCCGATGCCCCGGTGAAGAGCTGCGAGCGGCTGGAGATTGCTGATGGTCGGCTGGGTAGAGGGAGGCCTAAGAAGCATTGGGGAGAGGTGATTAGGCAGGACATGACTAAAATGCAGGTTACCGAGGACATGACCCTCGATAGGGGAGTCTGGAGGTCTAGAATCAGGGTTGCAGGATAGGGGCTCTTAGAGTCCTTCGTTCGCCTCACCCGGGGTGGGTGTGGGTTAGTAGGGTTACCCATCGATGTCTAGTGTTTTAGCCTAGGTCCCCTCTTGGTTGCGATGGTATTTATGTTCCTTATGTTTACATAACCATTTACGTTATTTCTGCAGGATTACTTATGCTTTGTTTTGTTATTTTGTTTGGTCTTGCCTTGGTTACTAATTTTGTCTTTGTTTTCCAATGCAGCTTTTCATTCTGTCCTATGCGCCGAGGGTCGCATGGAAGCAGCCTCTCTGCCCTTTTGGGTAGGGGTAAGACTGCCTACATATTACCCTCCCCAGACCCCACCTGGTGGGAGTATACTGGGTAGTTATTGTTGTTGTTGTTGTTGTTGAGTAATAGCAATAAATCTTGAAAACTCATCATATAAAAGGCATACAACTCATATACATAAGAGAAAATAAATCAGCATGCTCAACGAAACTAAGGAAAAGTACACTGTACAAAAATATTTACAATGTCAGTAGTATAAACTTTTAGAAACAACACCCAACAATCAGTTTATGGAAGAAATCCCAAACAACAAACTTGAGTAAACAGTAAAAATTATAGCAGCCTGAGTATCTTACGATTAATCCTTCACTTCACTGAATACATAAAACTATATGCTATTCATTGAATAATTAACTTTCAAAACTGGTATGCACTTTGAATGAAATAATATTCTTCAGATAATATACTACAAACGTAAATACAACAACAACAACAACAACAACAACTATCCAGTATAATCCCATAAAGTAGGGTCTGGGGATGGTAATATGTAGACGAGCCTTACCCCTACCCGAAAGGGCATGGAGGCTGTTTCAAATCGACCCTCGACTCAGTGAAGGAAAGGAACAACAAAACAAAAACAAAAACAAAAACGGCATTAGTAAATCCAGCAGAAATAGCGTAAATAATTATGTAAACATAAGAAACATAAATAAAATAGCATCCAATAATATCATACAGTTACTACATAAATAACTACCATAATGGAGACACAAGCCAAAACACAAATCATCTATGGATAGCCCTTCCAAGCCCCACCCAACCACGGGTGATGAGTATGAAAAACTCTAGGAGCCCCTATCCTACAACCCTGATACTTGACCTCCAGACTTTCCTATCAAGGGTCATGTCCTCGGAAACCCGCATTCTAGCCATGTCATGTCTAATAGCCTCTCCCCAATACTTCTTAGGCCTCCCTCTGCCTCGCCAAACGCCGACAATCGCCAGCCGCTCACAACTCCTCACCGGGGCATCAGGACTTCTCCTCTGCACATGCCCGAACCACCTCAGCCTCGCTTCTCGCATCTTCTCATCCACCGGGGCACCCCCACCTTCTCTCGAATAACTTCATTCTTAATCTTATCTAACCTGGTGAGCCCGCAATTCACCTGAGCATCCTCATCTCCGCAACCTTCATTCTCTGAACATGAGAGTTCTTCACGGGCCAGCACTCGCCCCATAAAACATTGCAGGTCTATCCACAGCTCTATTAAATTTTCCCTTGAGTTTATGTGGAACTTTTTTGTCACACAGGACTCCTGATGCCAGCCTCCACTTTGACCACCCCGCTCCTATATGATGAGTGACGTCCCCGTCAATCTCTCCGTCCCCCTGAATCACCGACCCAAGATATCTGACACTGTCCCTCTTGGCGATGACCTGAGATGCAATCATCACGTCCCTGCCTACTTCGCTCGGATCGGTGCTACTTTAAAAAATTAAATTATCAAATCAGGAATCCCAACCCAATAATCTTTCCGCTAATTATATAGACGAAAAATACCAATACTTTTATGCTTAAGAAGAAGAAGAAGAAGTACACAAGCAATCAGCTAAATCATCATCATCATCATCAGAAGTACACAATCTGCAATCAGCTAAATCAGAAGAAGAAAAAGTAGTAGTAAATATTAGTAGAAGACCAAAACGCTAGCGACGGATCGATCAGGGCAGAAGATTTGCGCGCGGTACTATGTTTTGTTTTGAGAATACTGAGGTTTAATTTTGTTTTTAGAACCTTTTACTTCTAAATTTTGGCGCCTAAGTTTCCTTTCAATACCAATCTCGTCATAATACATATATTATTTGTGATGAGATTATTAATCCGTCCCAAAAAATTGATTTTAAATAAGGTTTTTCGCCGCCGCTAACATTCTGGCCCAATTAATTTCCGCACCTAATCACTGCTACAAAGTGGGGGTGGCTCACCGTGATATTAAGCCGGATAATATCCTTTTTGATTTGCAGGACAGGATGAAATTGACTGATTTTAAATCTGTGGAGTGGTTTGTTGGGTGTGAGGGGATGGGTTGATGAGTGGGGTGGTGGGTATGCCGTATTACGTGGCGCCGGAGGTTTTAATGGGGAAGAAAACAATTCGAAAGTTGATGTGTGGAGTGCCCAGTGTTACTTTGTATATTATGCTTTATGAGGTTCCTCCATTTACGGTGAAACAGAAGGGAGAAAACGAGCCGGTCACATCTTAGAAATTAAGGGAATAGAAATTCCTAAAATATATGAACACTTTTAATTACAAAATAAAAAATTATCAATTAATTATAACTCTAAATTAATTATAATATATAAATAACAATTTCATATATTAAAATATAATTAACTCATATTTAAGATAATATAATTTCATATGTGATATAGAAATGTAAAATTATCTTAATAAAAGAGTTAGGCACGAGCAACATTCGTGGTACAGTAAAAAAAAGATCTATTTTTATTTTAAAGCAAATATGTACAATATTCCTGAAAGGTGAAATATTTTTTATTTATGCAACTCTCTCATCAAAAAGTCAAGAGAAAACATCGCCACCGTCTTCGACTCTCTGTACGAAAATCTCGGATCAAAAGCTGGCGGATATAACACATCATCTAGTTGAATCCAGAAATGCATAAATATCTCACTGCAATTTTGGATTTGGATTCACTCCCACAGATCTCAACGTCTCAGAGTGAGGCTCCCTACAATAATAACACCAATAAAATCAGAAATTAAAGCACATTTCACTCTATGTAACCCAATTGCAAAATATAGCAAAGTACCTAGCTAGAACATCCCCGCGCATAGGATCAGGGATGACAGATTGATTATCAAAATCCTGAACATGAGCCACCTTTCTGAAAAAGGATTTCTTAATAAAACCGTTGGAATCATTTAACACATTGTCCGGTTCAGCCACCTCTGGTACAGTTTCCCTTCTCGATTTCTTCACAGACACATTGGGCGAACGCTTCAACTGATGCGTGGCTGTGTGTACCCCAAAACCCACGGACATTGCTATTAATCCCAGCGCTACATACACGGGAAAGAACTCCCCTTTCAGCCCCCTGTTTCAGTTTAATTAAACATCAAGTTATTATTGCACTTCCTTATAACAACTACAACCCAGTATAATCCCTAGTAGGGTCTGGAAAGGGTAGTGTGTACGCAGACCTTACCCCTATGTGAGATAGAGGGGTTATTTTCAAATAGACCACGGCATCCTTCCCTCCAAAAACTTTTCACCTTGCTCTTGGAAGTGGGATTACTTACTTATAACAATATAGGTGCTATTTAATTACAAATATTCACCTTGTCTTAGCGTCTGGATGCTCAGCAGTAGTGGCATATGCCCTCAGTTTGGTAAATTTAGATTTTGCAGATGTAGGATTTTCGCTAACACGAGTAGCCATAGATTTAAACAAACTCTGCAAGGTTGAATAAAAATCGATTAGAGATCATTTCGTCTTTGTAACATACATGACACAACTACTAATTTAACTCAAAGAAATTAAGTAACTGGACTTACCGAAGACCTGAATGCCATGATATGCAAGATAGCGAAAACAAATGAAAAGCAATAGAAAGAACAGTGAGGTTAGTGATGCTCTTTGTGCAGTAAGTGATGACTTTATATACTTATACGGAGACACCGATAAGGGAGAGAAATGGATAAGCATGCAGAATTAAGGACACTCGTCGAGAGCTAACAAGTACACTTTGCGCTTACCGGTGACTCATGGAAATTAAATAGTACATGTGGTATTTTCCTATTCTCTTCTCGCTACTTCCGCATATTAAAAATTGTTGGGAGTGTTTTAACTGAGTCCGAAAGAGAACAGTTTTTTGAGGCGAATTATTTCAAGGTGTTGTGGTTACATAATTTTTTTTAATTAGATGTATACAACATATAAATTTTTGCTTTTCTTTATATTTTAAGTCCTCCAACCGAAAAAATTATACTCTCGTATTAATTTATGTAAATTTATTTGAGTCGGTATGAAGTTAAAAAAAAAAGATTTTTTAAATTTATGGTCCTAAACAAGTCCAAAATATTTATGTGATGGTAAAAGCTTTTCGTTAAGAGTAAAATGGTAAGTTTAAGCTAAATTACTTTTAAATTTAAAAAAAAATTATTATTTTTAGAACGGACAAAAAAACAGACTTACATAAACTGAAACGTTAGGAATATATACGAACATTCAATGTTCAACAGGAGAACACAAAGATCTATAGATCCAAAGTTAGCCAAATAGGGTCCATCATTCATTAGCCGTGATGCCTTTGAGAAATCTCAGTTTATCTATTCTTAACCTTCTTTTTTATATAGGCAGTACTCCTTTTATCTTGCTATACTTGCTTTCGATGAACGGATACATGTAATCAAAGCTTAACACCTTAATTAAACCCCACAAACTTAGAAAGAAACAAATTAGAAAGAAAATTATAAGAAGAAAGATATATAGATTGTCTCTTTACATACAACAATAATAACAACTACCCAGTAATATCTCATAAAGTGGGGTCTGGGAAAGGCAATATGTAGACGAGTCTTACCCCTATCCGAAAGGGTAAAGAGACTGTTTCCAATCGACCTTCGGCTCAGTGAAGGAGTTGGAAAACAATATATATATATATATGGTAGAAGTAGCTAGGCGGCCAATATATAATTTTGCAACGTGATCAATCTATAGCACAGTCGAAAGTCGTCCATTGAGAAAGGCAAAAAATTAAAAGATCACATGGCATTGGATAGTAGCCAAATTGCATCAGTCATTGCTATAGTACTCACAAAGCTATACTATACATATTTACAGCACTCTCATTCACAAACATGCACAATATAATATCAAGAGTAACACCATCATGTAAACTTGACCATCTACTGATCTTCTATATGAGTTCTTCTCATATTTTCGTACAGTGTTACATAATTAGAGATTAAACTCTAAAATACAACCAAACTCCACAATACATATAATTTACAGCTTAATTTGGATCCACTCCTACAGTTTCAAGGTCACTACACTCGGCTTCCTGCAATAGTAAACTTGCAATATAAGTAGCAATACAAAATTGAAAAGAAAGTAATAGAAGTAATTAAATAGTACTAGTATTAGTTTTGCTGCTAACTTGGTATAAACGTCGCCACGAGCTGAATCAGGAATGACATGGCTAGTAGAAAAATCCTGAATGTGAGCCACCTTAAGGAATAAAGATTTGTTAATGAACTTATCGGCATCTTCTGCAACATGTTGCTCTACTATCTCAGGCACAGTTTCCCTCCTTGATTTTTTTACATGCACATTAGGGGCTCGCCTCAGCTGATGCATCGCTGTGTGCAGGCCGAAACTCGCCGATAGTCCGATCATTCCTAGCACCACACATACTGGCACAAAGTCTCCCTTTCTTAACCTGCAACATCATATCCGTAGTCCATCATATCAATAATAGAGGATTTCCCGGAAATTGAACCCGTAGTCCATCATATCAATAACAGAGGATCTCCCAGGAAATGAACCCATAGTCCATCATATCAATAACAGAGGATCTCCCGCGAATAAAACCCGTAGTCCATCATACCAATAACAGGGGATCTCCCGGGAATTGAACCGTAGTCCATCATATCAATAAAACACATCACAACAATTCAATATTTAACAGAAAAAAGCTAAGTACAATCAGCACGTAAAAATCTAGAGTCTAGCATGCTCACAAAAGACAGATATTGCAATGTAGTCAAATAGATCAAATAACTTACTAACATGCTTTTCCTAAGCTAAAACAAGTGAAATTGCATTTAAACAGTTTAATATGCAAAGAAACACAGTCTAAATAAGCTAAGTAAGCTGAATTCTCAACAACTAGCACAAGTACACGCCCGTCACCTCACGCACAAGGCATTTAAACAACAATAAAGATATCCTAAGAGGTCCCCCACACAAGGTTAGACAAGCCACTTACCTCGAACCGGTAGAAGAATCGCTAAGAAACAATGCCATTGCCACAAGTATCCGACTCCGAGTGGCCCAAATATATTTAAACCAATTACATATTAATCACAAGTAACTAATTTCACTGTTAAAATTAAAGCTAAGGCATGAAAGTAGGTAAAATAACCAAAATAACCCTCAGGCCAATGACTCGAAATTGAATAATTTTTACATTTTCAGAAACCTCGTACTCTCACGAGTCTAACCATATAAAAATCTTCCAAATCGGAGGTCAAATGCTCCTTCAAATCCTCACAATTAAGTCTAAAAACTTTACCCCAATTTTCATTCAAAAATCCAAAACTAAACGTTGAAATCACGATTAGAAGTGAGTTTTAGTCATAGAGGAGTAAGGAATCGTTACCTAATAATTGCCTCTGAAAAACCTTCGAAAAATCCCTCAAATCCGAGCTTTCTAGTTTTTGAAATATTTAATACTGCCCAGGTATTTCTTCATTGTGATCGCATGAAATGTGATGCAATCGCCCAGAAAATGGCCTATGTGAACGCAGGGATAGGCCTATGATCACGGAAGGGAAAGAAGCGGACCTATGCGATCGCATTAAAGGCCTTGCGATCGCGTAGAAGGAGTTGGGCTCTGAGGTACCGGCTCAGCTAACTCAGTGTGAACGGGGGAAGGAGTTTGTGAGGCAGGATGAGGATGCGATCGCAGAGAGTAAAAGTCTGCAACATCAACAGTAGAAAATCGGCAACTATTTTTCAACACAAAATGCCCTGTTGGGTATCCGAATCACATCCGAGGCCCCCGGGACCTCAACCAAACTGCGGACATATCCAATAGCATTATTCAAACTTATACCAATCCTCAAACCACCTAAAACAACGCCAGAAACTAGAACTAATCAATGATTTAAACTTAGAAACTTTAAATTCCAACCAAACTCGCTTTCGATCAAAAACCTAACGAAAACACGTTCGATTGACCTGAAATTTTGCATGCACGTCTCAAAGACATGACGGTGCTAGAACAACTTCTGGAATCCCGTTCCGACCCTCAGATAAAAAATTCACTGTCAGACCTGAAACTTCAAATTCTAACTTTTGGCATTTCTAGCCTAAATGAGCTACAGACATCCAAAATACATTTTGAACATGCTCCCAACCTCAAAATACCTAACAGAGCTAAATGAACCATTAGATTTTCATTCCGAGGTCGTCTTCACACTGTTCTGATTATGAACCATTTTCCAATACTTAAGCAGGTGTCCCAAAACACTCCGAATCCTATTACCGAACGTCCCGGCAAACCAAAATAGCAGAGATGACTTAGGGGAAGCAATTAATGGGGGAAAGAGGCATAAATTCCAAAGACGGCCGGTCGGGTCGTCACAACGATCTCCTTTCATTATCACACTACAAAGAAGGAAAAAGAAAATAAAGATTAGGACTTAGTTTCAAGTAAAAAAGTTAAGGACAAGAAGTCCTTAACTTTAAATTCCAAGTTTAAAAGTTAAGGATACTGAGTCCTTAACTTTGAGTTCCAACTTCAAAAGTTAATCTCATTTGGTCCTTATCTTTCATGAACACAGTGAACTAAAAATTCAAAATTATTTTAAAAAGTTAAGTATAGAAAGTCCTTAACTTTGAATTTCAAGTTCAAAAGTTAAGGTCACTTAGTTCTTAACTTAGAGTTACAAGTGAAAGAGGTAAGAATAGACAGTCCTTAACTTATAGTTTCAACTTCAAAAGTTAAGGACCCTTTGTCCTAAACTTCAAGTTTCAAGTTTAAAAGTTAAGGACAGACAGTCTTTAGCTTATAGTTACAAGTTGAAAATTTAAGGACAGTTGGTCCTAAACTTCAACTTTCAAGTTCCAAAGTTAAAGACACTTGGTCCTTAACTTCAACTTTCAAGTTCCAAAGTTAAGGACACTTGATTCTTAACTTCAAGTTTCAAGTTCAAAAGTTAAGGACACTCAATCCTTAACTTTTAGCACCAACTTCAAAAGTTAATATCGTTTGGTCCTTAACTTTCATGAGCACAGTTAACAAAAAATTCATAAACACAATAAGCTTATGAATTGTACGACTATTTTTATGAAATGACCTTACATAATCAAATATATTGAATCAACTACAAACTCATTTCAAATTCAACATCAAAAAATAATAGCATCACAAAATATACACTAGTTCTTCGACACTGAATCAATTTATAATGAACATTTTTGAAATTTCACACATACTTGACATGGCATTGATCGCGATTACACATATAAAAAAATAAAAATGCTAAAAGAAAGTACCAGTTTGATTGTTCTTTCAGAGAAGATGACATAGAAGATGAACTAGGAGAAAGATTAACTTCAGATCCTTTGCATGCGATGATGAAACAGGTACTGAGAACATACGAAACTTTCCCAGAAATATTCGCTCTCAAATTTTCCCTCGTCTAAATGAAAAACAAGGGTTTGGGAGTATAAACATTGAAGGAAGGATAAAACAATCTTTTTGTTATTAGTAGTGGCTATTTTTGCTGAGCATTATAATTACTGAATAAAAATTAAAGACTTGTTATAAAAGAACAAAAGAACAAGAACAATATTGTAGAGAGAGTAGGGAGAGGCGTATTCTTATTGATACTTTTGGGATTATTTACAATGGGGTAAGACCCCTCTATTTATAGGAAGAGAAAAGACTTAGCCTCAAAGTAAAACTCTTCTATAAGATAGACATTCACCCTAATTAGAGTTCTATTCTTAACACTCCCCCTTGAATGTCTACTCAATAAATAATGTGCCTCGTTAAAACCTTAACTGAAATAAAACCCAATGGGAAAAAAATTCTAGAAAAGGGAAAAGAGTACACATATTTAGAAATGCGCCTATTGGTTGCCTCGTTAAAAACCTTGCAAAGAAAACCCAGTGGGACAAAAACCTTGTAAGGGAAAAAAAGTGCAACGCGCATTAACTCCCCCCGAAGAGAGCATCAATTCACATCCTTGAGTCTTCGCATCTCAATCTTGTGCACTAGCTTCAAAAGATCGTTAATAGAGATTTGATAAATAAATCATCCATATTAACTATAATGAATATTTGCACCTTGAAATCATAACTCGTGATAGATATATAATGTCTTTACAAATATCGTGGAATGGCTCTTCAATATTTCCATAGAGATATCCTCGCCATCACATTATCATAGTTATAGCAAGACATATTTGTGCATAAATTGCATTAAGGAAGTGGTACCTCAAGATCAAGAATTGTAGATTCTTCAAGCAACTTAAATCCTTCACGGGTTGTCATATAAGTTAAGTCATATAAGTCATATAATAGACTTTAGATGCATATCAAGTTTTCATGTCATGCTAAACAAATAAGATATCGAAAACTGATTACACATACCATTGACCTTACACTTTCAAGTATTCGAACTACATGTCCAAAACTACATGTCTTTCATATGGAATCAATTCTACTTGAATTATATCTCTTCCATTTGGCCAATATTTTTGTTTGTATTCGACAAACTTAAGATCCTCATCGATATTTAGCGCTTATCATAGATGTCGTCGACGAACATTTTATATCGGTTCCAGTAAATTTTTCATAAAGACATAACATGGAGATCTCTTCATTCATATATTCAGGTACCTGAATCTCTCATGAGATTTTATAAAGTGTTATGTCATGTGATCTTCTAGATCACTTGCCTCCATATTATGATCACTTTGATCATTTGCTCATCTTCTTTATTAAGAAGTTCTTTTGAAATCGATTTGTCTATACACTTTAAGCGTATCAAAGACTTTGTCCTTCTAGGACTTAATATGAGCATTTGCAGTTACAATATAGTTACTTTCTTTGGGTCAGCAAATGCGTATGGCATGCTTTGCAATATGTTGCAATTGAATTATCCTTTTATGAACTTCAGGTTCATATTATGATATTCGAGGATCTATATGTACAAATGATAATTCATCCCATGTAACCTTTTCTCAAGTGTTTATCATGTCTCCCCCTCATGTTAGGAAAACTAACTTGTTTCCTCAACTCTGGGAAATCATCTTTGTGCATTATCATGTTAATATACACAGCACATTAATAATAATAAGATGAAATTATTTGGTTCCTGACCCTGAACTACTTGTGAGGGGAGAATATAATATACTCTCGTATATAACGTATACCAAATTGATATAGATAACTTTGTTTTCATAAGCAATAGTTTATCTATTAAATGGAGGCACTCAATAAATTATTTTGCTAAACCAACTATGATGTAAACCAACTTATCAAGATGAACTATCTTGAATAGAAAATCTGGAAATTATGCTCGAAATTAGATTACTGAGCAATTTACCTCGCAAGCACCGGCCAGGCTGCAGGTTAATAATAATCGCACATGTAACCATATCATAGATGCATCATATGTGGTATACATGGCAGGCGAATGAGCCCATATTCACCTTTGATATTTACAGAATTTATGGGATTCAACCCAACTTTAGTTGGTCAATTAATTTAATGAGAACAAGTAATACAAGAGAATTCGTAAAGAACTTTCTAGTTCTTTAATATTTACCCATGTGAATTCTCTATTATTGTTGCACATCATACTTAAATTGATATGGCTAACCCGAATGCCAATTGAATAAATTAACAATATTGATAAACTTCAAATTTACACCATGACATGTGAAATTATCAATAAACTTCAAGTTTATTATGATATGGGTTTTTATACCAATAAATATCCACTTTATTGTGGCATTCTTTTGTTTGTGTAGTACAAACTGGAGAATGAAGCGGGTAGCTTTTCATATACAAATTATCCCGCTACAAGTTGTAGTAATAGAAGATATCAAATATTTCCTTTATTTATAGTCTCAATATAATCAACCACTCTCACATATACTTTGGAAACTGAATAAGTTTCTTTGAGACTTACTACAACACAATACCTTATTGGTAATCAATTGTGTTTCTCCAACATAGTAATAATTTGCTCTTCTAGAGCTCTCAATTAATTTTGTACTACCACAAATTCATCAACATCCATGTGGTGAATATCTCCTTTAAAGAGAAAGTTATACCATTATGGTCATGGTCAAAATTATATGCAAGATATGTTTCTTGTATTATCGTTGTCCTTTAATAATCATATTTCCAAAATATTTTGGCGTACAATAGGTACGTGACCAATGATCATTCATGCCATAATAATGACATTATTTTCATATATCATCTCAAACCTCCTTCTAGAGGTGATGTGGTATATTCACTACCACTAGCACGTTCATATTCTTCCAAGAATGAATATGTATTCATAAATCATATGTTGTCACATTCACACCATGAATGGATCATAATCATCTGTATGTGCTATATAAAATCTCATGTCAAATATTACTTTCATAAAGTGAAAGATTATTTTGAGAATCTTTATTATTCTCATTATCACAATGATGACGATTATAATTTCGTCTATTGCCATGTCGATATACATTGATACATTCACGGTAATAATTTTGTCTTCTTTCAGACTTATCACATACTGCTATCACATTCTCTACGAGGATATGTAATTTTGTTATCCTTTTCAAATCCGTAAATGCGTCTGGCATTTGATTTGCTATTCTTTGCAAATGAATAATCTTTTGCACATCTTTTTCACAAATAGAGGTATGTGGATCAAGATGAGATAATGATTGATTTTTCCACAAAATTTCCCGTTTGGTTTCACCAACTTCTCCCCCTAATTTTAGGAAAAGTGTCTCATCGAATTGACAGTCTGCAAATCGTGCAGTGAACAAATCCCCTGTCAATGTTTCGAGGTAGCGAATAATGGAGGGCGATTCAAACCCAACATATATTCCTAACCTTCTTTGCAGACCCATTTTGGTGCGATATGGCAGTGCTACAGGCACATATACTGCGCATCCAAAAATTCTTAAATGGGATATATTAGGTTCATGACCCAAAACTAATTGCAACGGGAAATATTTGTGATAATTCGTCGGTCTGAGACGAACTAGCATTGCTGCATGCAAAATGGCGTGACCCCAAACCGAAGTGGGCAGCCTCGTTTTCATGAGTAAATGATGTATTTAAGATTATTCTCATCTATTGTCTCAATATGATATCCATTTTGACTGATATCTTAAGTTTCTCTTGGACTTGGAGGAGAACATTGCATTCTCTATGATAAATATTGTTCATTTAGGCAGAGTTATAGTTGCTCTTCCGGAGCCTTCAATCAATTTACTACTACCAGAAATTTTAGTAACATCTGCCTTACACATACTTAAATGAGAGAAATATTTCTTCTCTTTGAATATCGTATGTGTGGTACATGAATCAATTAAACAAATAATTTAAAATAATATACATAACCATGCCTTAAGTACTGATTCATGTATCCAAGTGTATTACAAAATGAGTTTTTACCCTCTATTTATAGTACAACATAGAGGTATACCAAAAGAATTCCATAAATATGTCACTAAGCTTTTGAGATCATGGAGGAAGATCATGGAGGTGTGGGAGTTACAATCATAAGTATTGAAGTAGTGGGAGTTATAGAGATAATGGATAAAAATAGTGGGACCTTCATAACATATCACCTTTAGTTACTGAATAATATACTTAATCAATGGTGTGTCGTTACCTAAACAGGTGAACAAACAATATGGTTTAAGGACTCTAAGCCTAGCGGAAAGTAATAAGAGGTCGCATATCATTATGGCATTGTAAGATCAATCAAGTATTCCCCATTGAACTAAAGCATATTCACAAGTAAGAGGAGGACGATCATCATTATTTTCCCATAACAAAATAGTAAAGTATAGAAATTCTTATAAAATCATATCAAAGGTGGTAAAAAGATTTCTTAAAGTTCCAATAAATTCAAGCAAGGCAGTGGCGCACTACCATCCAAACCAAAATTGCAAGTGTAAGCATTGGTTGTCATTCCTGGTACGAGGATTTCATGCAAAACATGAATAATCCTATAAGTGTTTCTACATATTTTTTTTAAACATTGATAAACGTAAAGCTACATGCTTGAACAGGTTTACAATCTAAAATCCACACAACCCACATTCTAATAGGGGCAAGGAACAAAAATTGGAAGAAACGGGAATAGAGAAGGGAAAAAGAAACGGAGCAAATAATCTTATACTTTGAGAAAGAGTTACCAGTGATTCAATGAAAAAAAGCCTATAATTTAATCACTGTGCATGAAAACATACAGAGTCTATCCATGCCAAAGAGATGCCACGAAATACATTACCTTCTACCTTCATCGTCACTGTCATCGAGATCATCCCCCACTGCATCATCTCCAAGTCCCATGCCACCCATGTCGCCGAATTTCGAGAAATCCATCGAATTTAGAGCCTCGTGCTGATAACGTGTTATAAAACAATAAAAGAACAAGAATAATATTGCAGAAAGAGTACAGAAAGGTGTATTCTTATTGATACTTTTGGGATTATTTACAATGGGGTAAGACCCCTCTATTTATAAGAAGAAAAAAGACTTAACCTCATAGTAAAACTCTTCTATAAGATAGACACTCACCCTAATTAGAGTTCTATTCTTTACAAAACTCACTTAATTAGTGACTACTATACGCCATTTTTACATAATTAAATGATCAATATATATCTGATAAACATCACTTGGTAGCTTCAGGAGACTTGCGTGTACATCGCAGTGACATGGACTCATTTGTATTAGGCATGTGTCAAATACCCATTTGGTAAAATCATAAGGGCCTTGTCCTATTATGTCCTAGGTGTCTCCGGAACCCTCTGTCGTATTATCAAATTGACATGCAATATCACAAGTGCAAAGGTGATAATCCGCAAGCAATTCGAATTTGAGCAGATACGCCAAAGCTTAGAATCATAATTTATCAAAATCTTTACTTAGTTCGATCTACAACAATTGTCTACTCCTATGGCTTTTAGATCAGCGGTAAGTTTCCATCTACTTCTATTGTTATATATAACTTGGTGTGATGAATGTTGCTCTTTCGCTCATTATTTATCGTGGTGCTAATTAAATTAAGATAAAAGGGTACTTTTTCTATGTTGCAGACTTACCTGAAATCCATGGTTAGTCACTTAAAGGGAAGTTCCTCAGTAAATTATGCAACAGCAGCCACTTCAAAATTTAAGGCAGCTTCACCCGTCCAACTTAAAGGGATTCATGTGCCCAAGTAAGATTATTGTCCTCCATAATCTACTTCTTTTACGTAGCTTGATAAAGGATGTTATGGTTTATGTATGCCACTGGCAACAATGAAGTCAGAAATTTCGCAAAAAGTGTTCAAAGTATAATATACACACATAAAAAATTATTTTTTACCTCTAATTTAATTCACGCAATGCAATAAAGGATCAAATTACCCCTAAAGGATAAATTTTAAGATTGTCACAGTCAAAATTCAACCTTTGAGCAACAACGTCAAGTTGACGAACCTGATATATTTATTTCAGATTATCCATAATCTAGCTCGGCGTTTGATGGGCTGCTTAATTCGGCGTTATCTTCAAGACAACAAAATTTAAATAACCAAGCAAAGCTTGGTGTTCTCCTTGTATTTGACCAATGTACAGTCGTCGCTGGCTTTGGCTTAAGCTCAAAGTCTCATGAATAATATTTTCTTTTTCGTCCCATTTTACGTAAGAAAGAAAGATTTTTAAAATTTATGGTTACAATCAAATCATGAATGTTTGTGTAGTGTATAAGGTCAAATTTGACTCTCAATATCTTCACGCCAACGTGTACGTGGAGTGAAGGCGATATCGTTTAGAACCTAATTTCGTCACTAAGAAAAGCCATCTATATTTGTATTTTTTCTTTGAGTATTTTGAGGAAGGTCTCCTATTATACAAAGGAGACCTTCACATTGTAACAGACATCATTATTATTCTCAAATAATACAATTTTTTTCTCTATCTTTACCTCTATCTCTGTCTCCTATAGTTGCTTTTTTCTTAAACTAAAATTAGTTTCTTTTATCTTTGAGATCAATAACTATAATATCATCCATTCAACCTCTAGGTCAGATTATATTTGATTACGATTTACTCTTATTATCTTTTAATTATTTTCTAAGCTTGCAAAGTATATCGATAAAACTTTTGAGCCAAACATGTAGCTATAAATCATCTCATTTTAGGTAAAACATAAAATATAAAGTTAAATTATTTCTAAATATAAAAATATATTATTAAACAGATTAAAAAGTAAAGTACAGTACATAAATTAAGACTGAGTAATGTAATTTATTATCGATGCAAGTGCTTTGCCTGAATAACCGAATGCTATCACTTATTTTCTATAAAGGTGGCTGCCAAATATTTGAAGTCAAAATCAGCTTAATTTCCCCTATCAAAGCATTAACGAGGTCATCTTTTAAGACCCCAACACAGCCATTTATTTGTCACATATAAGGCTACCTCTTTATAAATTAATCATTCAAGATCCCAAGTCATCCGCACCAAATAAAAATAATGAATGGAGTTCTCTATGTACTTTTTAAAAGTCTTTTGGTTGCGTAAAAGAAGAAAAGAAAGATCTTTTGGTTGACTTGGCGGACCCACACGGAGTGATTACGTCAAATTAATAGATATATGATATGTGTCTTGCATATAGACCTCAATCAATTAATTATGGTAAATTTTATGTATTCTCATCTAAATAAATTAATTAAGTATAGTAAATTAATATAATTTGGTGTAAATATCCGGTGTGGGTATGTATTTACCATTAAATACATCACAATTTTTAAAAAGGAAAAAAAGATCAGATTCTAATTTCACGTGAAGCGGATTCTTTACTAGGACCCCAAAGGTAAGGTCCCTCTCAGATAGACACGTTTTGTAGAAGCCCATTGCCATAACATCACTATAAATTGCGTTGGTATATCTAATAGGAACGCCATTCGTTAATTAAATAGCAGAATCTCACCAAATACGAAAATTGAATTGCTGCTCCTATTTTCTAAATCTGTAAGTTGCTTTTATTCTCATTTTAGAATTCCTACGCAATGTCCCTTTAGTTTTCATTCTGATTTGCTTTTCTCTCGAGTTTCAATTGTTTCTTATGGGTAAAGTCTTGTTATTGAATCGAATTCAGCGGAATGTGTTTTTTAATCTTTCGTTAAGATGTGATCCATTATAAAATGGAAGCAGAGGTGTTTATGTTTCATCGTGATTATAGTCCCGCAAAGTGGGTCTGGGAAGGTAATATGTAAGCGAGCCTTATTTCGATCCGAAAGGGCTTATTCCGACCCGAAAGGGTAGAGACGCTGTTTGCTGTTTCCAATTTCTTTGTGATTTGTGTTGTTAAAACTTTTTGTTGCCTTTTATGTAGATTCGTATTTTATTTTATTTTATTTAATGAAATGGGGGACATATCTGCCATCTGATTTATTTTAATGACTATTTTTTGATAGGGATATTACTTTTCTACAATTCTTTCACCAAATTTCTTCACGTTACCTTTCTCCCATGTATGATTAAGATTTTCTTGTTAGATGCCAACATTTTCTAGAACTCAAAAGCATGCACATAACTCTAAGATTCTGATTTTGATTAACCTCTTAAAATGATATGATGCTGTTAAACAAAGCAGATAATAATAATTTAGAAAAACATTATGAGAAAATAGTAATGCATATTAAATTAATGTAAAAGGAAAGCTTCTCTCTTTTTTTTTTGGAGTGTGGAGAAGACAGTTTAAGAGAGGGTAGGTTACTAGCTTAAAATCATAGTCATAAACTCTAAAAGCGTACTCTAAAAGCGTAATGTGACTGAAGTTGATGAATAAATTAGAAAGCCTCAGTTCTTCAATAATTGGAGAGGAGTCATTTCCTTGTGACAACACAAGAGCTTTAATGATAGTGCTTAGGCAAATGTCCTTTGAATTTATTTTATAGTTATTATTCCCCGGACCCTGCATTGAACGCGGGATACTTCGTGCACCGGAATGCCATTTTTTATACAATGGTAGCAAGCCCAACCAGTAGAGGAATGTAAGCATAACTAAGAAGTGCATATATGTATGGCAAGCTAGAATGGTCTTGCTCATTTTGGTGCTTGGAACATGTGAGTTGGAGGCTTTTCAATGGGCCATTTATGTTGGCAATCGTGATGAAATTTAGTTCAACGAGTGTCATATCCTCTAAATTCCTATACCAGAAATTAGAGTTGGAATTCAAACTACTTGAATTACCTACTGTTGCTAGTGAAGAAATTAGTGAAGTCAAGATATCCTTCTCTGTTTAGTGTGATAGCGTTTTCTTGTTTCCCTGAAGGGCTGATATGAACTTTAATTCATTCTACAATTCACAGGAAAGACTTCTGCTTCAGAGACTTTGATTTTCTGTATTGTGCTTCATCATCAGTGAGGATGCTTAAGATTCCTCCGCACCAAGTTGCAGGACACCAAGCAGGAAATGGAAAGCTTGGTCCGCTCGTGGATGAATCAGGACGTTTCTACAAACCGCTCCAAGGCGATGCACGAGGGTCCAATGAGGTTAAATTCTACGAATCATTCTCTTCCAACACGAAGATCCCAGAACACATCTCCAAATTCTTCCCTATCTTTTATGGCACTCAGCTCGTAGAGGCATCCGATGGATCTGGCTTGAAGTCCCACTTAGTTTTACATGATCTTGTTCTAGGTCGAGGCAATCCATCAATAGTGGATATTAAAATTGGTTCAAGAACCTGGGCACCACAGTCAACTGAGGAGTATATGCAAAAGTGCTTGAAAAAGGATAGAGAGACATCGAGCCTTCCCTTAGGATTCAGGTTATCGGGGATACAAATCTATGGAAATAAAGAATCAGGTTACTGGAAACCTGAAAGGACTTCAATTCAAAACCTTTCTGCAGAGGAAGTCAAGTTAATCCTGAAAAAGTTTGTTTCTTCTAACGCATCAACTGACTCAGACTTGGAACCAGATTGTGCTTTTGCAGCAACTGTATATGGCGGTTCTACTGGCATTTTATCGCAGTTGTTAGAGCTGAAAGCATGGTTTGAGGATCAAACCATGTACCATTTTTATTCTTGCTCGATTCTGATAACGTTTGAAAAGGAACTTGCATTGGAAGGACAGAATCCAGGTGCACAAATCAAGTTGATTGATTTTGCTCATGTTAGTGAAGGAAGAGGTGTCATTGATCATAACTTCTTGGGTGGTCTTTGCTCTTTGATAAAGTTCATTTCTGAAATTCTTACTGCTCCAAATGAGCACACAACAGAAGTTTCCTCAAAGCCTGATCATCAGAACCTTATTTCCTCTGATAACAGTGTCAATTAATTCAGCTTAAAATCATGTTGCAAATTGCAACCTTTTTGTAGGGAATTCTATTCTAGCATTGCTATGACCCCTGTATATAATAATCTTTACTGGACCCCGGATCATAAATAAACTTTTCTTTCAAATTTGATACTCTATCTAACTTACTTTTAATAGTGCATTATTTTTAAAAGCATGTTCAGAGCTGTGGTTAGACCTGCCATGTTGTATGGGGCGGAGTGTTGGCCAGTGAAGAACTCTCATGTTCAGAGAATGAAGGTTGCAGAGATGAGGATGCTCAGGTGGATGTGCGGGCTCACCAGGTTAGATAAGATTAAGAATGAAGTTATTCGAGAGAAGGTGGGGGTGGCCCTGGTGGATGAGAAGATGCGAGAAGCGAGGCTGAGGTGGTTCGGGCATGTGCGGAGGAGAAGTCCTGATGCCCCGGTGAGGAGTTGTGAGCGGCTGGCGATGGTCGGCGTACGGCGAGGCAGAGGGAGGCCTAAGAGGTATTGGGGAGAGGTGATTAGGCAAGACATGGCTAGAATGCGAGTTTCTGAGGACATATGACCCTTGATAGGAAAGTCTGGAGGTCTAGTATCAGGGTTGTAGGATAAGAGCCTCTAGAGTTTTTCGTACTCCTCACCGGGGGTTGGGTGAGGCTTGGCAGTGATATCCATAGATGACTTGTATATTGTATTGTGTCCCCCTTATGGTAGTTACTGTCTGATATTATTGCATGCTATTTTATTTATGGTTCTTATGTGTAGATAATTATTTATGCTATTTCTCCCAAAGTTACTAATGCTCTTTCGTTTTTGTTTTTGTTTTTGTTATTCCTTTCCTTCACTGAGCCGAGGGTCGATTGGAAACAACCTCTCTGTCCTTTCGGGTAGGGGTAAGACCCGTCTATATATTACCCTCCCTAGACCCCACTTTGTGGGATTATAATCGGTAGTAGTTGTTGTTGTTGTATACATCTTCGACTAAATGAAGGGACATCATTATTATAAGAACTTTACTCTATAAAGCTTAATTTTTTCTAACTCTTCCTTCATAGTTGTATTAATTTAGTGGATTTTAATGTATTAGTTTTATTTAAACCGGTAACAATTATGTTGTCTTTGCTGATTCTTTAGAACTTTTCAAGAGACGAACCCAAAACCAATTACTCCAAAAGTAAAATACTTAAATTCAATTCTCTAACCATTTAATATCAAATAATTTAACCTTAACAATTAAAAATTAAAATAAGAATACATTAACACTTAACCATGTGTGAGTACGAAAAACACATGTCCTATATTCAGTTGTTTGGTGTAATTGTGTAAACAAGGAGGGCGAATTTGAAACAAATATTAAAAAAGAACTTTATAAGAAAGATCCAGTCATTTTATTATTTAAGGAACTGCAACGTCAAAACCCAAACCCAGGTCGAATGGCGTGATAGAAGGCGCCAAAATCAGTTTATAAGCGAGAGCGGGAGGGAAGAGCACGTAGCGTGACAGAGAGAGATCCAGAATATGGTGATGCTTTGCTTCGTATTGGATTTGCGGAGCTTGTCAGCTCCATTGCTTCGCGATTTGAAGCAGGTGATATATCCACATGCATTTACTCATGAACAATTATATGCAGCAATTGAATCTGTTGACGATTTGCTGGTGCAAAGCATTGCGTTGTCTTTTTTCAATACTCTTCGAATTTCACTTGAATTTACATATTTAAAATAATAATTTTGACCGATATTCTCTTCTCCGCCAGTCGATGTTGCAGCTCGCAAATTTCTACGCGATATTGTCTCCAAGCAGGAGTACAGGCAGTTCGAGATCAAAACCTCTGCTCGATCGCATCGGATTGTGCTATGTATTGAAAAATCGAATCTCATGCACCGATGAAGTAAATATAATATCTCTTCTCTGTTTTTAGCTCAAGTATTTAAATGCTTAGGTCCGAATATTCATTTGTAGACTGAAATGCGTACTACTGCTATTTTTACCTGGTAAACTTGTAATAATATTCCTGAACTGATAAATGATGTTATACACAGCTTAAGATAGCTTATAGTGCACGAGGCAACTTCAATCTCCGTGATTTCCACCATGCAGTGAACAATTTGCCTTCCGATGCCTTTTTACCTGATTTCAACAGTTCTGGAGCTCTATGTTGCAGCGGTAATTTTTACGTGAATTTTTATTGATTTCAAAATATTTAAATGCATTCAAGTTGTTTTTCTGCTTCATGCTTATGCTTAACTTAATTTGATCACTCTTGCTACCATTGGTGTGGTCACCATTTGGCGCTTGCAGATTTGAAACTTTGCAGTATCCTAAATGACGAAGTTTTGTACTCATGGGGAGGTCATAATAAAGATATTACGAGAAAGGTGATTTTGATTAGTTCCTGCATATTTGAAAGCCTGGACTCTGTTACCAAAAAGGCTCTCATGGTGATTCATTTACTCTCTGCACTCATATCATTATCTGTTCTACTTTATTCTCCAGACTGATGATTAGATGTCTTAATTGTTCGATTTCTAAATCTTTTCAACTGCAAGCTTCAAGTTGAAAAAACTGGTGGTTTTGCTGACAGGATGCAGCAGATAACTGTGTTTCCATAGAGTTTATTTTCTTGGAGCAAAATTCAAGTCATCTTGCTGATACTCCTGGAAGTATTAACAAATTCTTGAAGCAGATTGGTGATCTCGAGAACTGCTCATTTCAAAGCTATATTCCAGGTTAGAGACACTCCTTAATCCTTCTGTGTATGAGTCCTTAGAATGATACTTAAAACCTATTTGTTCACCGTGATTTTCATTTTATGATTTAATTCATCTTGAACTTGTCGAGGGTAAATGTAATAAATTGTCTAGTTGAGCAAGGCCTATCTTTATTTGATTATATAACAGATTCTTAGAATCAACTCTGTTTCCTGAGTTACCGTAGAGATCATTTTGTTTAAAAATCATTTCAGTCTGTAGGAAGTGACCTTCCAGATATTAGATTTTAGAAATGCCAGTTTTGTTCTTCCTGGTTGTAGCATGTAGCTCAAAATGAATCTGTGACAAGTTCTCCTTCTCCATGTGTGGTTCTTTGCATCCTTGAGTATTCAAAGAGGTTAAATTTTCTGTTAAGGATATAAAGGTCAAATGTCCTTGACTTGTTTTAAAATAAATTGAATCATTAAGGTTAAATGTCCTTAGTTTTGTTCAATGAATGAGTACACTTGTTGCCCCCTAACATCTTTGTATAATTCCTAGGAAGAATCAAATTTTCTCTTCTTGTTATTTATAACAAATAGATCTGCAGATGCACATGCTTTGTCTGGCTTGGTAAAGAAATGGTTTCAGGAACTGAAGGAGGACTTGGAAGAACAATTACAGGCTCGTTTTGTCTTCAAGAGCAATCTTTTAGGTTCAACAAACCAGATATCCTGCAACTTGTGCACATCTTTCAACCAGATAATCAATGAATTCGTTCCTTGTAAGGTATACTCATAAAATTTCATTAGGATACCATGCAAAACAATTGATTTATTCTAGATAGGTCCTGAAAGTAACTTCTTGTTTTGCAAATGAAAGTCTTGATGAGCTGGACGGTAAGAATTATCAGTTATAGATTCTTTAGTAAAATCATTGTATCTTTCTCACTGGTTAGGGTTCTTCCTACTGCTAAGTTACATTCTTTAACCGATTGGTAATTGGCCTTCAAGTTTTGGATTTGTTTCAATGATGTATTTTAAACTACTTGTTTGTCATGTGATGGCCCGATGAGGGTTAAAAAACAGGTGATATTTTAGATTCTATGATTTTAACCATGAGATATTATCAAAATTTCTCAGTATTTGTACAATTTTGCATGATGATTTACCTTTTATTAGTATTGTTTCCCTCCCATATTAGTTTCTTGAGACCAATCTCTAGTAGTAAATCTTTGATTGACAAATAGCCCTTGTGCTTGTCAAGTAGTGCGTCAAAGTAATACTACTAATTATGGTGTTCTCTTTAGTTTTCATATCTTTTTTCTAATCACAGATTAGAGTGGGAAGTCTCATAAAACCTTACAAACCATTGAAGTCTATTCTTGCTTTTGCAATTTAATTAACTAGGTAACAGAAAAGTTGCTGGTTTTTTATGCTAAAACATTATTGTTGAAACCTCATATAGATCTTACGTTCTTGTCCTATAGGAAATATTAACTGACTTCAGAGTTTACGTTTAACTTCTCAATGCTATTTTTTAAAATGGCAAAAATATTAAAAATCCATTAAAGAAAGACTATCCAACACATTGTTTGGTTAAACCTAGAAAGGAGACGAATTATTAAAAAGGTAAGGACCATCAACTACAGTCCTCTGTGTTTTGATATGATGTTCATTTAGTCTTCCTATTCAAGGATCCATCCTCATCTCTAGAAAACATGTTCTTTCTTTACTCCTCTGTAATAACAAATTGCTACCGTTATAACAACTATTTTCTTTATGTTGAGTCCTTCCCATAAATGGCAGAATTCTTTTAAATTTTTTAGTCTGAAGGATTGTTAAGTTCCCAATCCTGTTTAAGTGTAGAGATTTGTCTAAGGCATTTCAAACTCTAAAGCTAAACACTTACTCTCATTTGCACTTGTTTTGATATGCCTACTTAGATTTGAAAACCCAAATCAGTTTATCAGTTCATTTCTGTCGTTAATTTGGATTAACTTCAAGGATCAGAAATCCCTTTAAAATTCAACTGTCTATCCTAACCAGGCCCATGTAAAATTTCAAATATGTGCCAAAGATACTATATGGGAAAAATGCACTGTTAGATTATCCAGTTTGTTCATCAGGAAGTTCAAAAGTTGTCGACCAGAATTATTTTGGCCCCTTGCCAGTAGCATTTATGGGTATTGCAGCTGAGAACTAGTTTGGAATAGGAGATATTGCTGATTTTTTTCTTTCTTAGAGAACGCTTCGCTTAGAAGTTAGAAGGCATATTTTATCTTGCGAAACTACACATATGATTGCTTGGTGCTTCTCAAGCTGTCAGAAAGCATGACCAGATGAGCATATGTTGATACACGAATTCAGTTCATTTGGTCGCAATTAAGTAAACATCTTCGTAAACTGTTATAAGCTAGTTTTACGGAATGTTAATGATATCCCTACCATTAATTGCATCAGTAAACCATTTTTATTCTCCCTGGGTGTCCAAGAGTATACATCTTTTATTTTCTTGTAGTGAGCAGCAAGTCTCACGTGAAGTTTTTTAGAATTGTCACTCCTTTAACAGTCATGCAGGTGTCATGGCATTCCATTTGACAACTCAAAAATGATCCGGACGGATAAGTCTTTTTGTCCAGTAAATGGAGTTGAGCTTGGAGCACTTGATTTGGTTGAGAGCTCTGTCAAGATAGGAGAACAGACAATCCTCTATATGCCCTCTTTCCAGTGTTGCCGGGACCTTCAGAAAGTTCCTTTACCAATTAACTTCGATGTTATTGAAAGAACTAACTTGAGATCACTTGATGAAGGTAAGTTTGGATGAAAATAAAAAGCATTCTGTGTTAAATTTTTCATTCTATTGTTAATGTCTGGTCCCAGTTGAAAATATATTAGCTATGAGAAATCAAAGTCCTAACAAAGACAACTTATACCGATGCCCTCTCTTTGCACTTGTGAGAACTAATAACTCGAAAAATTATATTATTGATGTACCTTAACTATAATACAAGTACCCCTATTTATAACAATACGTAGCCTATTCCTATTCCATTTAGGACTATGCTTTTTTACATTAACAACTAACTAACAGCACTAATTACATCAATTGGAAATTCTCGTGATGCACTAGAGTCATCAGTTTGGCACCTAATTCAAACATTCATTTGCTACCTCTTTGTAATGACTGATGATCTACAATCAATATCAGCTTTTGTTTCTTAACAGGGATTATTTTAGGTACTTCCTACATTGTTACCCCAGCTTTGTCTGAGTTGGATGATACTGATAAATCAGAGCTAAATGCTAAACGTAAGCGGAAGGACTACCATTATTTATTGCTGCTATGGGTTTCCATACTATATACTGCATAACCTTGCCCAACTTATAAAATGTTCAAATAGTCGCTGAAATTAAACTGAGAATACTTTTCATGAATAGATGATGATCTGGCTCTGTGATTTGGCAGTTTTTCAAGTGCTGTGTGGTGTTCTGCATTCCCTTGACCAGGGTTTGGTTTGTTCATCAAAATGTAATGTAGAAACTGCGAAGCAAACGTCCTTCCTGTGCTATTATATTCTTTTACCTTCAGAGAAAGGAGTAATGATTCTCAGAGTAAGTATGTAGTCCCTCTCACATCGGAGCCTTTATTTTCCTACCAGAAAGAAGTCAACAACATCTATCTCTCTTCATTTTGATAAAAAATTAGTGCTTTATTTCCTTCTCATTTTCTTAAAAAATTTCATGCGACAGAATCCATTGTAGGTCTAGACTAGAATATGCCACCAACGAGAGCGTGCAATAAACTATTATTATTGTTGTTGTTTCTTTCCTTTAATGTTTTTATGTTTTCCTTTTGGCCTAAAGTCCAATCTGTCAACAAATTATAACCGGCAGTGAAGATATTTCTTTCTTCCAACAATCCCTTGATTATTCTTGTTTTAATGCATCCAGCTATCCTACAATATTTTTTCTACTCTTTATTATGTGATGTAACTGTATAAGTACGTTCAGCGGCTTGCTGGATCAGAGGAAGCGTTGCCTGTCCCTGACATCAGTTATATCGCTTGCACCCCAGTCACCGAGGATATTAAAAATTCTTTGCAGGCCTCTTTGCTTAAGGTCTGTTTCATTAGGGAAATTCTATTCCTGTTCTTTTATAAGTTTATTTGATTCTTCCGTTACATCTTCGTTTCTTACTGGGAGCAATACCAAATTAGATGCATTAATGAGATGAAAGATGAACCAGCATTCATTAATAAATTCATGAAGCTCTATAAGCTGGATCTTAATTTATCTTTCTCAAGGATTTGCAGTTTCACATTCTCATCATTAATGATAATGTAGCTTTATCTCTAAACCTTTTGCACTTTGCTAGGTATAAAGAAAAGGCCGAGTGTTCTTCCTTGGTGCATAGAGGAAGGTCATTTTTGGTACTTCTCCAGATTAAGTTCTGATGCTCTTTGTTATTCCAGATCGAATTAAGAAATTATGATCCAGTTCAGCACGAAAGAGGCTTCCATCAAAGACTAAACTTGCTAGTCAAAGAGAGCCTACAATTGGGGTAACTTCTTTTCTCTCCTGTAGTGATTTTCTTTACCTGCTATTAAATATATTTCACCGGTCACTGGTCAGCCATATGATCTATGGATTGCTTTTTTCTTGAAGTTCATCCCTTTTCATTTTCTGTCAATAGTTGACGTGAAAGTTTTTCTGGTGGTCTGGAACCGCACTAAGTTGCTGATGTGTATTGTTGATTACTCCATAATGTCCATTTAAGTGCCACCGGCTAATATAAATGTTTTAGGAACTTGTTCCTTTCTTAGTCATTTATAGGGGATCAATATAGCTAGTTGGTTCAATGGTGTCTTATCAAGCACTTCTTAACCTTTGATCCATGCTCCTGATCAGGGTTAACTATAGCACATTCTAATTTTTAGCGAAGAATCTATGCTGTTTTATAATTGATATTGTTAGGTGATGGAAGGAGTCATCTACTTCGATCAGGAGCTATTTGCTTTAGTAAGATTCACAACAAATTTCACTAGTTCTCAACTCTGGAAAAAATTAACTTCCGAGCTTTAGCTTTAGCCCGGGCTGTCTGATCTGCTAATCACCGTCCGTGCTGATCACGTGTAAATCAGCTTTATATAGGCATTGAGTTTAATTACTTATTTTCAATATTTTGGCTTGTCATGGAATTCATCTTAAAAGTTTGACTATCAGGGCAATACCTTCTATGGCTAAAGAACCGGTGACAGCAACAAACATAGCCCTGCAAGACCCTATGATAGAGGACTTATCAGATCAAGCCAACAATTTGTTGGTTATAGGAGACAACGTGCTGGATAGCAAAACGATTGATGGTAAAATCGGTACTAGAATTACTGAAGAATGGGAACAGCTAGTTGTATTAGAGATTCCAAAGATGTCTTCTCCCACTTCTATCTCCAAGCCAAAGTTGGATAAAGAGGTTTCATCTCCCCCGAAAACTACTGGAAAACTTGATGACAAAACTTCACGAATCCTTGAAAGGCTGGAGGTACCAAAGCAACTGCAAAGAAAAGCAACTTCCCCTACAGTGTCAAGCTCTTCAGTTAAAAAGCCTCTGATCCCCTTTGGACGTGGCATTACTGACGCTAATGCCATTGTTTCGAGCCAGCCTATAAAGCCCAACTTTCAGAGGCTCAAGAGAAAAAGATAACTAAGGAAGTCCTTTTCAAAGAAGAAATCTCAGTATGCTGAGGTCCATGAGGTCGTCTTCTCATTCTCTGTTGATTTGGTATCTCTAATTTTCTAGCATGTCGTCTTTCATAAGCAACTAATCACGTGCATAAGATGTCCTTATATCGCACATCAATCTCAACGTTCTTGAATTATTAGTGATTCTGGATGGTCATGATCACCGACCATGCCTTGTGAGTTGTGACCTTATAAGATGAAGTGCTTTGAACTCTTATATCATACATTTGGCCGAGAAATTGAATTTATCAGGGAAAGGTCATTGTAGCATAAGCCTTTACCGATGCCGCTGAATCATTATAAAGAAAGAAAGAAGTCTGGTAAATGAGCTGGAAACACATAACTCAGAAAAGATAAGTTTAATTAGTTCGTGAGAACTTTTGTGTGAATTCTGATGTATTCTTACATAATGAAAGATGTGTATTTCTAACCATAGTTCTAGGGTGAAGCATCATCATCCGCCTAAAATTCAGGGACGAGATTAGATAGATACACGTCTGAGGGACTAGAAAGACCTGTTAGTGAGTTCTTAAATGTCTTTTTATACTTCATGAAGAGTGAGGCATTATGATCTCAATATTAAAAGGAAAAAGTGCCTTTAGCTCTGTATGAAGTAAAAATTTGGCTCACCTTGCTGCCGTCTAAGTGAGTACGCCCTTCATAACGAGGCCGCCCTCAACGCCTTGCCAATCAGATGAGGACGGCCCGACCAAGGACGTTCTGGTCCACTAAGCAGAAGAACGACATCGTTTTGGGCCAAGCTTCTACTGTACAAAAAGTCACCAACCCTTGTACTTTACTTTTCGTGTATTTCAAGAAAAAGTTTCCTGGTATATAAAGGGGACCTTCACCTTGTAATAGGGCACATTGATAACTCTGAATATACCAACTCTCTCTTTCTCTACTGTTATCAAGCTAACATCTTTACATTTCTTTATCTCTTTCTAACAACAAGAACTCTTTATTATCTTATATATTTTAAGATCTAACACAATCCCAGTACAATAAGCTTTTCTAGGATTAGCTCCATATCTTTTTTATTATTTTTTAGCTTATAAAGTGAATAGATCTTTTGAGCAAAATAATTTGACGTTGTCTGTGGGGATTTCGAGAATCAAAGTTATAGTTTGTGCCTAGAAAACTACCGACAACCATCTGTTATATCACACAAACAAGTATGGCTGACAACTGTGCGAAAATGAAAGCGATAGATGGGGTTGGGGTCAACCTCATGGATTTGCTCAACGAGGTAGGTGAAAATAATCTCTTGAACGCAACCCCCAGTACCATGATGATTCTGAGGAATCCCACCTCCTCCACCCGCAGACCCGACGGAACCACGAGAAAGGGGAGCTTCTACATCTACATCTAAGGAAGCACCCCCGGAAGTCAAGGAGCTACTGAAAGAATGGCTCGCTAGCACTCTAAATGATTTGGTCGAAAAGCCACCACAACGTGGCGTAAGACGCACGCTAGTGATGGATCTCAGCATGACAGAAGATAAACCCGAGGTTGCGCAAGCAAACAATGTGCTCACCGACACTCAGACCAGCAACGATGCGCTCGCAACCATCCTCAGAAAGATGGAAGAAATGGAGCACGAAAACAAGTCGCTCCGCGATCAAATGAAGGAACATCAAGAAAGAGTGTACAAGATCCCGGGCGCTCCTAAGCTACTACCAAAGCGCGACGTAGGGAGGTTCGTGGAATAGCCTTACACAGAAGAGGCCGCACCATACCCCATCACAAAGACCTTCAAAATGCCTCCCTATATGAGAGTATATGACGGGACTACCGATTCCGAGGACCATCTGATCCACTACGTCACAGCTGTGAAAGGAAATGATTTGGTGAAGGAACGGCATCGCCAGTACTTCTAAAGAAGTTCGGCGAGATGGTGACTGGTGGGGCGTTGGTATGGTACTCCCAACTACCGGCTAAGGGCATATCCACGTTCGAGGAAATGGCGGACAAGTTCGTCACAACACATGCGGGACCGAAGAAAGCGGAGGCAAGGGTCAAAGACATCTTCGTCGTTCGGCAAACTTTAGGAGAAGGGCTCAGGGACTTCCTGGCCAGATTCAACAGGGTCAGGATGAGTGTGCCAAATGTGTCGGAAGGCATGGCAGTTGCCGCTTTCCAAAACGGGCTTAACAGGGACGGCTCGAGGGCGTCCAAGAAGCTGCTAAGTCACCTCGTGAAATATCCCCTACCACATGGGAAAAAATTCACAACGCGTATTGCGCCGAGGTACACGCAGATGAGGACGATCTTAACGGCCCTACCTGGCGACTAATAGCAATACTTCCGGAGACTAGGAGGGACCGACGCAATGAGGGGCGACGAGAGCGAATCTCGCGTCCCAACAGGGAAAGGCATCAACCGTATATCAGATTGTCCCATCGGCCACCACCCAAGTACGCGGATGCACTACAGCGACACGTCGCCCCCTACGAAATGAACGAGGTATGCCTCCTTTACTGTCTACACATAAATTTTCTATTTCCCTTTCAAATATAGTGTACGCACTAGAAAGGCTGGGCAACAAGGTACAATGGCCGGCAAAGATAAAGTCAGACCCTACCACCCGGAAATCAAATGCCCTGTGTGAGTTCCTGTGACTACCCGGCCGGTCGTCTTAAAATTTATGCCCCGTTTTCCCATTAACTACTTTCCCTAAGTTTATTTCTGCTATTTTGGTTTGCCGGGATATTCGGTAATAGAATTAGGAGTGTTTTGGGACACTTAGTCCCTAAATGGGAGTTTAAGTGTTGGAAATGGTCCATAATCAGAACAGTGTCAAGACGATATCGGAATAGAAAACCGATGGTTTCATTAGCACCATTAGGTGATTTCGGGGTTGGGAGCGTATTCGGAATGTGATTTGGATGTCTGTAGCTCATTTAGGCTATAAATGCCGAAAGTTAGAATTTAAAGTTTTCGGTCCGATAGTGAATTTTTGATTCGATAGACGGAAAGGGATTCCGGAAGCTTATGTAGCACCGTCATGATATTTGGGACGTGCGTGCAAAAGTTATGGTGAATCAGACGTGTTTTGGTTGGATTTTGAATCGAAAGCGAGTTTAGTTAAGTTTTGAAGTTTTAAGTTCAAATCATTGATTAATTCGAGTTTCCGGCATTTTTTTAAGTGGTTTAAGGATTAGTACAAGTTCGAATGATGTTATGGGATATGTTCGTAGGGTTGGTTGAGGTCCCGTGGGCCTCAAATGTGTTTCGGATGCCCAATGGGGCATTTTGTGTTGTAAAAACATTGCAGATTTTCTGTTGTTCATGTTGCAGGTTTTTACCCTCTACGATCACATACTCTTCCATGCGATCGCGTAGTGTATTATTCGAGGGTGGATTTTTCCTTCAATGTGATCTCATAATTCCCTCCTGCAATTGCACAGCGTATGTTTTCCCTTCTCCGCGATCGCAATGCCTTAGTGCAATCGCATAGGTTTGTTTTCCTTACCTTACGCGACCACAGGCCCCTCACTGCGTTTGCATAGAGCATTTTCCAGGCCTTTAATTTTTACTCTACGCGATCGCATTACTTCATATGCGATCGCACTGAAGAAAATCCCTAGGCAGATATAACATTTCAAAACGAACTCTTCTTCTATTTTTATCAAACTCAAGCTAGAGAGATCGATTTTGGGAGATTTTTCGAGGGGTTTTCAGAGGCAAACTTTGGGTAACGATTCCTTACTCCTTTATGATTATTACCCGCTAATCTAATCTCGAATTCAAGCTTTAATTTCGGGTTTTTGAATGAAAATTGGGGTAAAGTTCTTAGACCTAACTTTGATGATTTGAAAGGGTATTTAACCTCCGATTTGTGAGATTTTTATATGGTTAGACTCGTGAGAGTGCGATGTTTCTGAAAATGTAAAAAATTATTCGATTCCGAGACGTTGGCCTGAGGGGCATTTTGGTCATTTTACCTATTTTCGTGCCTTAGCTTTAATTTTAACAGTGTAATTGGCTACTTGCGATGTTATTTACAATATATAATTGGTTTGAATAGATTTGGGCTACTCGGAGTGAGATACTCGTGGAAAGGGCATTGTTTCTTAGCTGTTTTGTACCAATTCGAGGTAAGTGGCTTGTCTAACCTTGTGTGGGGGACCTCTCCCCTTAGGATATCTTTGTCATTGTTTAAAATTCTTATGCACGAGGTGACGGGCGTGTACTTTTGCTAGTTGTTGGAAATTCACATTACTTGGCTTATTTAGACTGTGTTTTATTCCCATATTTAATTGTTAAAAATGAAACTTCACTTGTTTTGACTTAGGGAAAGCATGTTAGTAACTTATTTTCTTTATTTGACTAAATTGAAATATCTGTTTTCCTTGAAAATCATGCTAGTGATTTTTTTTCTCTATTTGACCAAATTGCCATATTTGTTTTTCTCTTGTGAAGCATGTTAGATTCTCGACTTTACTTGTTGTTCGCATTTGGCTTTTTCCGTTAAATATTGATTTGTTGTGGTGTATTTACTTTACGGACTACAGGTTCAATTCCCGGGAGATCCTCTGTTATTGGTATGATGGACTACGGGTTCAATTCCCGGAAGATCCTCTGATATTGACATGTCGGACTACGGGTTCGATTCCTTAGAGATCCTCTGATATTGATATGACGGACTGCGGGTCAATTCCCGGAGATATTCTATTATTGGTATGAAGGACTGCGGGTTCAATTCCCGGAGATCCTCTGTTATTGATATGATGGACTGCGGGTTCGATTCCCGGGAGATCCTCCGATATTGGCATAAATGGACTGCGGGTTCAATTCTCGGAGCTCCATGTGGGAATCCTGACTTTTGAGTGATTTTTCTTGTATCGTAGTTTGTACTTGTAGCCGTTTTGTTTTACTTACTCTCTTGCTAGATATTCGGGATTTATTTCATTATCTATTCTTTATTATTCTTACATTATTTCTTTCATGTTCATCTCAGTAGGGCCTCGACCTTTCTCGTCACTACTCCACCGAGGTTAGGCTTGACACTTACTGAGTACCATTGTGGTGTATTCATGATACTCTTCTGCACACTTTTGTTGCGCAGATCCAGGTACTTCTGATCTGGCATGCTATTAGTGATCTCGCAGCTACACTTGGAGATTCGAGGTATGCATCTGCCGCGTCCGCAGAGCCAAAGAGTCTCCTTCCATTCTACCGTTAGCTAGTAGTTTCGCTCATGTACTCACTTATAGTAGACACTCCTGGATGTTAGAGCCGTATGTTATATTATACTCTTAGCCTGTGTTGCCCGTGGGTTTCCGGGTCATGGAGGTTTTTACATTATTTTGAGTTGACATGTATGTGAGGCGGAATCTATACATTATCTTATGGTATTTATGCTTTATTTATCGTTTATCGTAAGGATTGTTGAAATCTCGCGATGTGTCAGGCTTACCTAGTCGCGAAGACCGGGTGCCGTCATGACAGGTTCACGATTGATGAACTAGGGTCGTGACAGTTCCACCAGGAGCGAGGACATAAGACTGAGGACTGCATAGACCTACGGCAGGAGGTGGTCAGGATGCTGAACCAAGGATTCCTGAGGGAACTACTCCGCGATAAAGGGAAGTTCAACTTCGCACGAGGGCGGGATCAACCCAACAGGCCACCAAGGCCGCCCTCGCCAACACGCACGATCAATATGATCATCGCTGATGGCAATGACTCGTCGATCAACCATGTCAAATTTACCCACTCACAAGATGAAGCAAACTATCGCCCACGAATGGTATGACGACTTTGAAGATAGTATCACCTTCGATAAGTCTGATACCAACAGTTTGTCTTTTCCTCACCGCAATGCTTTAGTTATTACTTTACGCATTATAGATACAGACGTTAGGAGAATTATGATTGAAGACGGAAGCGGCGCTTGTATTATCCATCCAAGGGTCCTTGCACATATGGGACTTGAGGGTAAGATAATACCGCACTGTATAACACTGACTGGTTTTAACAATGCAGTAGAAAGAACCTCCAGTGAAACAACGTTGCCTGTCTTGGCGGGAGGAGTCACATTGGGAAACACCTTCCACGTGATGAACTAGGAAACAACGTACACCGCCATCATTGGACGACCATGGATACATGCCATGATAGCAGTCCCCTCTAGCTTCTATTAGATGATCGAATTCCCTACCCCATGGGGGATATTCAGCATACGGGGTGAACCTCACACCGCCCAAGAATGCTACAAAATAGCTCAAGACTATACGCACACCAAACAACTCCAAGGGGCGAGCGCGGAAGCATATCAATCAGCTCTGTCGGGGACTAAGGTTCTTCCGACAGAGGACGCCATCAAAGATCCGAATATCACAGAAGCCAGCAAAGCTATGGTCGAAGATCTCGATTCCGTACAGCTAGCCGACCATGACCCCACAAAGAAGGCCTACATCGGGCACGGCCTTTTGAATCCATGTAAGTATCGTGAATTTTTATCTAACCATGTGGACTTGTTCGCTTTTTCCCATTTAGACATGCCAGGAATACCAAGGGACATTTCCACTCACAAAATGAACGTCGACCCGCTACACACAAAATGAACGTCGAGCCGCTACACTAGCGCGTGAGGCAAATGAGGAGAAAATTTAATGCCGCCATCAACGAAGCCGTAAGTGAAGAAGTAGACAAACTATTAACAAATGGTTCCATTAGAGAATCCAAATACCCCGAGTGGGTCACCAACGTTGTCATGGTCAAGAATAAAAATGGGAAGTGGCAGATGTGCGTGGATTTCATGGACTTGAACAAAGCATGCCCAAAAGACTCATTCCCACTCCCCCACATCGATCAGCTGATAGTCGCAACTGTCGGTCACGAACTCTTAAGCTTCCTAGATACATATTCCGGCTACAATCGGATCATGATGGCCGAAGAAGACCATGAGAAGACGACCTTCATCACTCACCGAGGGACGTACTGCTACAAGGTGATGCCCTTCGGACTCAAAATCGCAGGAGCAACGTACCAAAGATTGGTGACCGAGATGTTCAAGGAACAACTTGGCAAAACAATGGAAGTCTACATCGATGACATGCTGGTAAAGTCGTCCAGAAAGGAGGATCACCTCGACCATCTGAAAGAGGCCTTCGAAATATTGAAAAGGTATGGGATGAAACTGACCCCCGAAAAATGCGCCTTTGGCGTGGCCTCGGGAAAGTTCTTGGGAGTTTTCGTATCTCAGAGGGGTATCGAAGTCAATCCGGATCAAATCAAAGCAATAGACGCGTTCCCAGAAGTATTAAGCAGCAAAAAGCAGGTGCAGAAGCTGACGGGTCGGATAACCGCCCTTTTTAGGTTTATCTCGCGATCCTCTGACAGGTGCCATAAGTTCTTTTGTGTTTAAGAAATATCAGGGGCTCCAGTGGAACGAAGAATGCGTCGAAGCCCTAAAAAATTTGAAGCGTACCTATCTTCGCCGCCCCTACTATCCAAAGCAAGCCCAGGAGAACCACTTCTACTACATCTAGCCGTGTCTAAGGTCGCCGTCAGCGCTGTCCTAGTATGCGAGAACAAAGGTACACAATCTCCCATCTATTACATTAGCAAAACACTAGTGGACGCCAAAACTCGGTACCCGCACCTTGAAAAGCTGGAATTAGCCCTAGTCATAGCTTCACGAAAGTTGCGGCCTTATTTTCAATGCCATCCCATAAGAGTAGTGACGACCTTCCCACTGAGGAGCGTCTTACATAAGCCTCAGCTATCAGGCCGACTCCAAAAATGGGCCATCGAGCTCAGCGAGCACGAAATCTCGTACCTTCCGAGAAACTCCATCAAGTCTCAAGTCCTAGCCGACTTCATCGCAGAAATCCTGTCGAAAGCAGAGCTAGAGTCCCGACACGACCTCCCCCCTAACGACCTATGGGTCCTCAACACTGATGGTGCCGCCAATGCTTCGGGATCGGGACTGGGACTCATCCTCGAGGTCCCCACAGGTGAAACGATTTGCCAGTCCATACGATGCCCCGGAATGACTAACAACGAGGCCAAGTATGAGGTCGTTATTGCAGGTATGAAGTTAGCCATCAAATACGGAGCCCGGCAGGTCTTTCTCCACTGTGACTCGCAACTCGTGGTAAACCAGATCGTTGGGACTTACCAAGTCAAAGAACAGAGGCAACAAAAATACTAGGCAGAAATCCACGGGCTGATGGTTGAGTTCGACGAGTGTCACTTCGAACAAATTCCGAGAGCATGGAACATTGAAGCGGACTGTCTGGAAAAATTGGCCACAGCCACCAAAAACATCAACAAGGAAAGCGTGGTCACCCTCCTCCATTCAGCCATCGATCACACCGAGGTATTTTTATTAAATCTAACCTGGAATGGCGCAACCAGTTCATATCCTATCTACAGGACGGAATGCTACCGTGCGACAGAAAAGAGGCAAAGAAACTCCGCATTCAAGCCGCCCGGTACTTCCTGATCAGTAACGACCTCTACAAGAGAATGTTTGGCGGACCTTTGGCCAAGTGCCTAGGTCCGCACCAAGCAAGGCCAGTACTCGAAGAGGTACACGAGGGTCACAAAGGCTCCCAAATAAGCAACCGCGCCCTCGTAAGGTGCATCATCCGCGCCGGCTACAACTGGCCCACCATGAAGAAAGAAGCAGCAGAATACGTCCGCCGGTGCGAACAATGCCAGAAGTATGCCCCAATGATCCACCAGCCAGGGAGCCCCTACACTCATTCACCTCTCCATGGCCCTTTATCAAATGGGGAATGCACATAGTCGGTCCCCCACCCGCAGGACCAGGAAAGGTACGATTTTTGCTTGGTTTGACTGACTATTTTTCCAAGTGGGTGGAAGCAGGTGCGTATGCACAGATACGCGAACAAGAGGTGATCTCCTTCATATGGAACAACATTATATGCCGCTTCATTATCCCCAAAGAAATCAGTTGCGACAACGGACGACAGTTCGTCGGTCAAAAAATGACCGAATTCTTCGAGAAATGGCGCATCAAGAGAATCATCTACACGCCATACCACCCCGCCGCCAATGGTCAAGCAGAATCCTCCAACAAAACCATACTAAACATATTGAAGAAAAAGCTTGAAGACGCCAAAGGGTTGTGGCCTGAACTGTTGCCTGAAGTGATGTGGGCACACAAGACCACACCCAAGTCCAGCACAGGGGAAACCCACCCCATACTTATTGGTCTACAGAATCGATGTGGTCATACCCGTCGAAGTAGGCAAACCGAGCCTGAGATATTCACACACCAGCGGAACAGAAAACGACGCAAATAGGCTCCACCTTGATGAAGCCGAGGAAAGAAGGGAAATGTCCCACATAAGAATGGTGGCCCAAAAGCATCTAGTCGAAAGGTACTACAACAAAAGGGCAAAAATAAGCCCGCTCAAAGTAGGAGACTACGTCCTCAAAGCCAAGACATTGGCCTCCAAAGACCCAAGTGAAGGAAAATTGGGTACAAACTGGGACATACCCTACAAAATCACAGCATTAGCAAACAAAAGGGCATATCAGCTGGAAACAATGGAAGGAAAAAGACTCCAGAACAACTGGAATGTCGCCCACCTCAAATATTTCCATTTCTAAAAGACGTCCCCCAAGTCGAACTCTTTTTCCCTCGCCCGAGTTTTTTCCCAATTGGGTTTTGTCGGGGAGGTTTTTAACGAGGCAATGAAGGGAACACCTGGGGATGTTTGTAGGACAAGTGTATCATGCCCGCCTCTCCAAACGCTCTCCAGCCGGACCTGATACAGGGACTGGACCAACGCATCTCCAATATGTAAAAGGCTACGACCATCTCCAAAACGTGTAAAAGGCTACGGCCGTCTCCAATGAATAAAAAGGCTACGGCCATCTCCAATGTGTAAAAGGCTACGGCCGTCTCCAATGAATGAAAAGGCTATGGCCATCTCCAACGTGTAAAAAAGCTACGACCGTCTCCAATGAATGAAAAGGCTACGACCATCTCCAATGAATGAAAAGGCTAAGGCCATCCAATTCTACATGGCTAAGGCCATCGATTTAAAATGGCTAAGGCCATCACCGCAAACAGTCGACCCAACGTCGACTACGACAAAACGAATAAATCGATGATAGTCAAAGTCAACCACATGGCTAAGGCCATCGATTTAAAATGGCTAAGGCCATCGCCGCAAACAGTCTACCCAACATCGACTACGAAAAAACGAAAGACTCGATGATAGTCGAAGTCAACCACATGGCTAAGGCCATTCAATTCTACATGGCCAAGGCCATCGATTTAAAATGGCTAAGGCCATCGCCGCAAACAGTCGACCCAACGTCGACTACGGCAAACGAAAGACTCGACGACAGTCGAAGTCAACCATATGGCTAAGGCCATTCAATTCTACATGGCTAAGGCCATCGATTTAAAATGGCTAAGGCCATCACCGCTAACAGTCGACCCAATATTGACTGCGTAGAATGAGAGACTCGACGACAGTCGAAGTCAACTAGCACGACTAAGGCTATTTAGTTCAAACATGGCTAAGGACATCACCATTAATAGTCGACATAACATCGACCACGACAAAATGACGGACTTCACGAAGGGTGAGTTAAGCTAAAACAACGAGTTGCAAACACGACAGAAGTTCCAAGGAACAAAGAAAGAATAACAACGAAAAAAGGTATGTACTGTTATATCCAAAAAAGTATATACATGGTTGGCGTCAGAAAAGGGGCCATTTACAACAAAAGGGTACAAAAGAAAACCCTAGGAACCCCTATCACCCTGCTCAGCACAATAAGCACTCAGGCTGTCACCGCCTCCTGGTGGATAATCCCTAGAAATCCAGGAAGCAGACTCCAGGCGGTTAAGATGTTCTAAGTTATACCCTTCCCTAGCGGGCGAATCAAAAAGGTAACCGGCCGCCTCACGAGCAACCCAGGTCAGACCCCACTGCCTATTCACGTCCTCCTCAGACACTAGGTCGGCTGTCAAGAATTCTTCAAGCACGACTAGCCGGACATCATGGTACACCCACATATCGTGAGAATCTCGGCGCTCAGCTTCCTGTGAAGCGGCCCGAGCAAGGGCCTCAATCTCGTCCTCCTTGGGTTTGGGCTCATCGGTCAAGTCCGCAACCTGGGCTCAAAGCTTAGCAGCCTCCGCCGCTACGGCACGACCAAGCTCTGACTCATCATCCTTCGCTGGAAGGAGAGCCTCCAACTCAGTGTTCCGGGCGACCATGACCACAAGCTGCTCGTTCGCCCTCTCCAACTCGGCCAACCGCTTCTTGAGCTGCTTCTCCGACTGGGTAAGATTGTCGCAGAACAGCCTGAACTCGGGGTCCTGCTTGTAGATGTCGGCCAACGTTTGGTGTGCATCGCGGACCCCCTTGTACCTCTGCCACAACTTCTTATGTGCATCCGCCCTCTTTTCCAGGCGTCGCCGCCTCTCCACCTCCAAAACAAGAACCTGAAAAATATCAACGGGAGAGTTAGTATACATGCAAACCGCCCCTAAGACTTCAAAGGGAGGAGAGCCAAAGTTACCTGCAAGGCAGTGCCCGCTACCCTTCTAGACAGGCCCCTTTCACGAACCTCCGCCAATGCTTCACCCTCAATGCCCGAACAAAGGATGGTCATGTCCGCGACCGCCTTCTCGCAATTCTCCAAAAGGTTATAGCCGCTGGGAATCACAATACGGCGTATGGACCAGCCGGCCATCATCTTTACACGAGCCGGAGAGTCCCTTCCTCTGATCGCCCTCTCCAAAGGTGCACCTGCCACAGCTGCTGCAGCCGACGAACCATCCTCCCTAGTAGGAGGCAGACCGGCCTCAACATCAGCCCTCCTCCGAGGAGCATCCCTCTACAGCGAATAGCGTCGGCCATAAATGACTATCTCGGCTTGCGACGGGGCAACTCCAACCTCTCCCCTCCGACGGCCACCCCTTTGTCGGTGATCAACCTCCGCCTCCTACTTGCAAGGGACTCCTCATCTTCGAGAGCCGGCTTCGCTGGCTGTGAAGACGACTCCAAGGGAAGCGCTTTATTGCTCGATGCAACTTCGGCCTCCCTCTCAGGAACGACCTCGGGAACTATCAGAACCTTTTTTTCTGGCATCATCTCCGTCGTCGTATCAGATGCCGCTTCCGGTACAACTTCCTACTGAAGAGTCGAGAGCGCTCTACTTTCAGGAGAGCACTCCACACGCACGTACTCCTCCTCAGAGCCCGGATCCGCTCTAGACGGGTCGGCATCAGTTCTCCTTCTCTTGGCCCTCTTAGAGACACCCCGACTTGCCAAAGAAAGGGTATGTCAAACTGAAGGACTCCCGAGTCAGAACAAGGAAAAAAGAAAAGAGAAGGGAAAAGACCGTTACCAGTCGGGCCGTACGTGCTACAAAACTAAGCCCATGTACCGCACTCCTCCACATGCGGAATCATCCTCTCCACCCACGACCTAATGTCTTCCGCACAGGAAAGAGACGAGGAATCCTTGGGCATATGGGCCGTCACTACAAATAACGGATAAAAAGAACGTGAGGAGTTAAATCGTCACAACAACGATCGCCGAATAAGATACAAGGGAATACTTACACTCCTGGTTCCACACCTCGGGAACCCTTCGAGGTTGGCCACCAGATGCTCCGTCCGGACGTAGAAAAACTTCTTCCAATAGCCACGGTTGGCCTTGTCGTCAGACTGCACCACGAAGCTTTTCTTACCACGACGCGTCAGGTGCAACATCCAGATAACTCGCATTGAACATCTGCAAGAGGGGTCTATTGTGACCACGCACCTGGCTTTCTCCGCGTGAGTGGTAAGTTTTCTGCACACTTTCAGCGTATAAAGAGTAAGTTGAGCCGAACACGCTCTGAAGAAACGGCAAAGTTCCTCCGCCAAAGGGTTGAGCAGGAAACTGTAGCCGATCCGGAACGCGTACTCATAGAATGTGCAGAATCCGGGCCTGTGCACGTTGGCATAATTTTCTCCGGCATGTGCTATGTTGACATGGTCTGGAAACCCATATGTCATCCTAAGAGCATCCATGTGGGAAGGCGCCAACTCACTACGTTCCCAGGGTGGAGATGAACCCTTATTTCTAAAATCATTCCTCTTGCTCATGTTCTTCGGAAGAACATTCGCCACCGATAGAGGAACTAGAACCTCTTCGGCCACCTCCGCCTCACCGTCGGAAGGAGGTGAAACCCTCGTAGGAGCATAGTTTCTGGGCTTCTTGCTACCTTGAGATCGTTTCACCATGATTAAAGCTTACCAAAGAAGAATGTTTCGAGTAGGTGTAAAGCTCGACTCGTGAAAGCGACGGGTTTTGAGAAAAGCAGTAGTTGGCAGAAAATAGAACAAGAAAAAGAGAGAAATATCCTTCAAAGCTTCAAACGATAAACCGTTTTTTAATCATTCCGTTGTTTATAAGAGTGGGATGCACAGAAATCGAAGCGGCATCATTCAAAAGCTGGCGCGGGAAATCCAAAATCCATGTCAGTATCTGAACCGCTCGAGAGTAAAAATAATGATGATGCACGTGATTGGTGACGTCACCCCAAAGAAGGGGTCGAGTGTCAACGGCCCCGTACTGTCGCATAAGCAAACATGTCCGTCCATTGAAGGCACCGACGCCTCCAACAGACGGAGGGACTAACTGTATGCGGTAAAAATTTGGCTCACCTCGCTGCCATCTAAGTGAGTACGCCCCTCACAACGAGGCCGCCCTCAAAGCCTTGCCAATCAGATGAGGACGGCCCGACCAAGGACGTCCTGATCCATAAGCAGAGGAACGACACCGTTTTGGGCCAAGCTTCTATCGTACAAAAAGCCACAACCCTTGTACTTTACTTTTCGTGTATTTCGAAAAAATATTTCCTAGTATATAAAGGGGACCTTCACCTTGTAATAGGGCAGATTGATAACTCTAAATATACCAACTCTCTCTCTCTCTCTACTGTTATCAAGCTAACATCTTTGCATTTCTTTATCTCCTTCTAACAACAAGAACTCTCTATTATCTTATATATCTTAAGATCTACCGCGATCCCAGCACAATAACCTTTACTAGAACTTATTATACTTGATTACGATTTACTTCCAATCTTTTTAATAGTTTTTTATCTTATAAAGTGCATGATCTTTTGAGCAGAACTAGCTCGATTGTGGATTTTTATCGTACTCTTCATTTTGGTCCGTCTTCGTTCCTTTTCATACAGAGGTTAAGTTGAAGCGATCAATGGCTTACTTCCCCATTTATCGCATGACCGTTTATGTTTTCGTATAAGATTGTGGGATAACGTTGATTCTAATTTAATGTGAGAATCCTAATCTCAACTAGAATACCATTCTTAAATCCAATGAACTAAGTGCGGGGTACTATATAATGTCTTAATGGCAGCCTTTAAATTTAATGGCTAAACAATTTGATGTTCTAGAAAGAATGACGACCTTGAACTATAAAAATGTTTTGATCGTAACATTTCCTTTTGGTTTCGTTGAAAATAGTAAGCCTCTGCGGATCCGTATGTCATTCGATCATGTAAAAGTTGGAACCAACAAAAATAGTTGCAGAATAATTGAAGAGCTGTAGAAAGTTGTTCAACCATTAAATGTGGCACCATAATCACATGATTATCTCAATGCCCAAAATACCTGGACCTAGATTACTTTTAATCAAATATCCTTGTTTCTTTCCTACGTGCTTGTCATCTTATTAACAGAAATAAGATTAATATGTAAGAAACTGAACATCCTTAAAACTTGTCTAGTCAAGATTTTATGGAGGCCGATGTGATAAAAAAGAGTCAAAGGGAGTGAATACTTCAATAGCAACATTGACAGAGAAACAACCCTAGTAATCAACAAAGAACATAAAGAGCAAGTGTTTTTTTTTTTTTTGAAGCAAGCAATTTCAGGGGCATCACATCAGCCATCTTTTAACCCAGAAAGTGGATATCACAATAAGCCATGCCTAACAAATTTACTTAGTAAATGGAACAAGAGAAACAAAATTACAGTGCGTTTATAAGAAAATCTAAATATTCAGTTCACAATTTAGTAGGGATATAAATATATTGTTAGAGTTTATTGTCTGTTAATTTGTAGCAAAGATGAAAACAGCGGGAGTCAGTGACATGATATCACGAAAGGTGTCAAGTGAACAAATTAAAAGAGAACGGTGTTTGGCTAAAAAGTTATGCAAATACTTAAATAGCTCAAAAACAATCAAAAAATAATATGGGTTAATCGGAATCAAGAGTAATATGAACTAGAGAGTATAGTATGATCGAGATCTGTGATTATAGTGTAAATAATTCGAGATATAAGAACAACAAGACAAGTAGTGAGCTTTACACAAGAGAGAAAGATAGAGAGTCTGATATAGAGATAGAGAGAGAGTTGTATATTCCAATAGCAAAATACACATGAGTCTTTACAAAGGGAAGGTCCCCTTTATATACTAAGGGACCTTCCTCGAAATAATCAAAGAAAAGTACAAGGGTTTGTGGCCTCAGTGTACGAGTGTCAGAGCTCGAAACGACGTCGCAGTGAGTCATTTCACTAGGTCCATCTACCAACTAAGACCGGCCTTACTCGAGTCGACCGTAATTAGGTCGCTCTCTTTACTGAGGACGTACGTAGATATCGTAGGAACGTAGCAGACCAAATTTGCCTAATACAGATAGTCCCTCCGCTTGTTGGGAACGTAGTCGAGAGACGTCTTCAACAAACAGACATATATGCTCAACGTTTCTGGAAATATTGCCGTTCCTGTGAATACTGTCGGAAAGGGCGTGTCTACCTGTGAAGATATTGTGCCGTTGACATATTTCCCCGATGGCGTCATCGATCACGTGTGTGATCATTACCTCTGCTCCCGAGACGGTTCAGGCCATGACGTGATGTTTGGGTTTCCTGCGCCGGTTTTCGAGTTATGACTTTTCGATTTCTATGTACCCTTTCTTACAACTAGAGGATAAGTTGAACTTGATCCATCTTTTGAACTTTTTCTGAGAGTATTTCTTCAATCTTTTCCTTATCTTTTTCTGGTGCTCGTTGCTATTTCTTTTCTGAAACTCTCGTTCTTAGGAATCGAACCCCCGACCAGAAGTGACTTTTTCTGATCACTTCCGTTATGGCTAAACGTCGTTATGATGATACCAGGACCAAGGACGATGCTCCCTTAGGGCTTCGTCATCCTCAGTTGATGGGGAGGCTAAGGAAGTTCTCGTTCCTTTATCGACGGCTAACTTGCTCTCATTGGATATGGATACAAGGAAGGACTTTTGAAATAAGTGTAAACTACCTCCTTGGGAACACAGTGATCTGATGTCGTCTCACTTGGCTGCTCTCAAGAAGTCGTACAATATTCCTAACTATGTTGAGATGGCCCCCGCCGGGATGAGCTATGCTAATATGCACAAGCCCGAGTACTGTGCATTTTACAAATACGCCTTTCGAATTGGGTATAGCCTCCCGCTTTACCCTTTGGCGGAAGAGCGTTGTCGCTGGAACGGGTCGTGTCCGGCACAACTTACTCTGTACGCATTGAAGGTGTGTACGATCCTTACCACCTATGCAGCGAAGGGCGAGAAAGAGGTTACCGTTCATCACCTCCTACAAATGTTTGGTTCGAGCTTTATGAGAGGCTCGATGCTCCAGTTAAAGAGTCGGGGCAAGAAGAGCTTTGTGTCGTAAGTAGTTGACAAGGCCAACCACAAATTTTGGAAGAGATTTTTCTATGTGCGTACCGAGCACCTTGTGTCCAACCCTGAAGGGTTTCCATAGGTGTGAAACGATGCATGTAAGTATTACTGTGAGTAACTTTTACTACGGCAACCTTACTTTACTGGTTTTCACCGTCGTAAATTTCCCTTTGCCTTCAGACAGTGACAGCTCGCCCTCCTCGAAACGTTGATGATATTAGGTCGTGCGTGCAAGCATTGATACCGTTTGTAGAAGAATGTCGTTCCTGGCCTGAATTTCTTAGGCTCTATGGCCTGACAGGCAACGACCTTGCCTAATTTTTCCTTCTGTTATGGTTTGGGGGTTTCCCATAATTTTCTTGCTCGTCTCATACATGCTTTGGTAGGTCAGGACGCCTCTAAGAAGGCGCAGAAGAAGAAGAAAAAAAAGGAAACCATGGCCGGCCCTTCTAGGGAGGTATCCAACCTCGAGGAGGATATGATCCTTGATGGAAAGTCTAGGGGTAGCATTTCACCCCCCTCAAGACTAGAGGTCGCATCATAGGCGGCACCAGAGCTAGCGTCTGAGGCAATGCTGGTGGCCATACTTGAAACGATGCCTATGGAGATACCGACAGCTGTTCCTGAGGCCGTTCCTGGGGTTTCCCCCATAGGGACGACCACTGCCAAAACGATTCCATCTGAGCCCGTCTTGCATCCTACGGAGGGGGACCGTGAAGAGGAGGAGACATTGGAGATGAGGAAGCGTCGAATTCTTACCGGCAAGGCTGTGTCCATTCAGACAGGGAAGGTTAAGCCATCCCGTCCTGAATCTTGGCCGGTCTTTATGGCCGAGACCATCCGCCCGGGGAGGTTTGCCCTTAGAAGGGAGGCCATGGCAAGAAGGAGCGATAGTGTGGACGTGGCGGGCTCGGAGGTCGTCACAGAGGACGTGGGAAGCAAAGGCGGGTCTTTGGATCAAGTGGATATGGTGGCCTGCTAGTCTTCCTGTCGCGTAGTGATTCCAAGACACTACAACTTGTTGGAGAATTGCGAGCAGGCGGCCATCATTATGACACTTTTGTATGTCGGTGCTAAGCGTGCGACCCTGGAGGAACTCAGCAACAAGGTCTTGGCCCGAAGGGTGGCGGGTGCGGCCTTGCAGGTATGCCTCTGTCTTGATCGATGATCTTTCTTTTTCATTAGTTGAGGGTGATTTTCCTCGTACTTAATTTTTGGTTTCTTTTCCAGACTCTCGTCTTAGAGGCGGAGAGGGGTCAACGCCAGAAGGAGAAAGTGGCCAAGTATAGCAGGCTGGTGCATAAGTACAATAGGACACGTGAGGCGTACCAGACCTTGGACGATATGTATAAATAGGACCCTAACTTCAGGGTGGTCTATGAGGGCCTCGTGCAATCTGAGGAGCAGTTGAAGAAGCGGGCGGTCGAGCTAGAGAAGGTCGATGAACAACTCATGGCCGCTGTTGCTCGGACTGCGGAAATGGAGGTCCTCCTTCAAGCTAAGGATGAAGAATTGCAGCTCGGCCGCGTAGTGGCAGAGGAGGCAGCAGAATTTTGCATTCGGGTTGCAGCCTTAATGGCAGACTTTGATGCCAAAAAGGCCGAAGTTGAGGACCTCAAGTGAGCCCTTGCTCAGGCCGACGCGTCTTGTGAGGCACACGAGATGTGGGTGTATGCGGAGGCCAGGATGGTTGTCCTTGAAGAGTTTTTAGCGGCTGGTCGAGCGTTCGAGGCGGAGGTTGAGAGCTAGCGCCAGTTGGTTACGGTTGCTCGTGAAGCGGCCGACGACAGTCCTGAATCACCAGCCCGGGAGGGGGAAACTTTACAGACGTTAATTGTTTGGAATCCAGCTCTTGGATTTCCAAGGCGTACCCTCCTGGTAATGAGGACGGGCCACCTAAAGTCCTCGCTGGACAGGATAAGTAGTGGACGTTAGGATCCTTCTGAGTATGCTTATAAATACTGACTTTTGTATCATGGGTGTTTGACCCTTTTGATAAAGACATATGATTTTTTTTGTAAGTATCTTTTCTATTCTTTTTGGCACGTTGATGTATTTTGTATCGTAGCTATGTAAAACTCGACGGCTTCAGCCGTGTAGAAGCGATGGCCATAGCCGTGTAGAAGCGATGTCCATAGCCGTGTAAAACAACGGCCGTAATCTTGTAAAATTCAACGGCCTTAGCCGTGTAGAAATAATGGCCCCTTATAAAGTTTGATGACCTTAGTCATTTAAACATGATGGCCCTAGCCATGTAAAAACGATGGCCTTAGCCTTATAAAATTTGACGACCTTAGTCGTTTAAACATGATGTCCCTAGCCATGAAAAAATGACGGCCTTAGCCTAAAATGATGGCCTTAGCCATGTAAAAATGATGGCCGTAGCCTGATGGCCATAACCATTAAAAAATGATGGCCGTTAGCCGTATAAAAATGACGGCCTTAGCCTTTTCATTCATTAGGAGATGGCAGTAGCCTTTTCATTCATTTGGAGATGGTCGTAACCTTTTTATTCATTTGGAGATGGCCGTAGCCTTTTCATTTATTTGGAGATGGCCGTAGCCTTTTTATTCATTTGGAGATGGCCGTAGCCTTTCTATACATCTGTAGATGGCCGTAGCCTTTCTATAAATCTGGAGATGACACTAATCCAGTCCTTGTATCATGTCGGGCTTGGAGAGTACACGGAGAGGTAGACATGATGCACTTGTGTTGCAAACATCTCCAGGTGACCCCTTTACCGCCTCGTTAAAAACCTTCCCAAGAAAACCCAATTGGGACAAAACCCTGGTAAGGGAAAAAGAGTACGACTTAGGTGACACCTTTTTAGAAGTAGAAATGTTTGAGGTGAGCGACGTTCCAGTTGTTCTGGAGTGTCTTTCCTTACATTGTCTCTATCTTGAATGCTCCTTTCCCGGGCGCCGTCGTGATTTTGTAGGGCCTATACTAGTTTGTGCCCAATTTTCCTTCACTTGGGTCTTTTGCGGCCAAAGTCTTGGCTTTAAGGACGTAGTCCCCTATTTGAGTGGCCTTATTTTTGTCCTCTTGTTGTAATATCTTTTGACTTGTTGTTTTTGGGCTACCATCCTGATGTGGGCCATTTCTCTTCTTTCTTCGGCTTCATAAGGATCTTGGAGTCTGCTGATGTCGTTTTCTGTTCCGCTGGTGTGTGAATACCTTAGGCTGGGTTTGTTCACTTCAACGGGTATGACCGCGTCAGTTCCATAACCAGTGAGCATGGGGTTTCTCTAGTACGGGACTTGGGTGTGGTTCTGTGCGCCCACAAGACATAGGGTAGTAGTTCGGGCCATAGCCCCTTGGCATCTTCGAGCTTCTTTTTTAATATGTTTAAAATTGTTTTGTTCGAGGACTCCGCTTGTCCGTTGGAGGCGGGGTGGTATGGCGTGGATAATATCCTTTTGATGCGCCAGTTCTCAAAGAACTCGGTCGTTTTCTGACCGATGAACTGGCGCCCGTTGTCATAGCTGATTTCATTGGGGATACCGAAGCGGCATATGGTGTTCCCTCATATGAATGTGATGACCTCTAGTTCGCTTATTTGTGCGTACGCACCTGCTTCCACCCACTTGGAGAAATAGTCAGTTAAAACAAGTGAAACATACCTTTCCTCGTTCTGAGGAAGCGGGCCGACTATATCCATTCCCCGCCTGATGAATGGCCAGGGGGAGGTGACGGAATTGAGAGGTTCTCCTGGTTGGTGTATCATTGGGGCGTACTTTTGGCATTGCTCGCATCGGTGGACATATTCAGCTGCCTCTTTTTTCATGTGGGCCAGTAGTAGCTGGCGCGTATGATGTATCGCACAAGGGCGCGATTGCAAGTGTGGGCGCCTCAATGGCCTTCGTGTACTTCTTCGAGTACCGGCCTTGTTTATTGCGACCCTAAGCACTTGGCTAAGGGGCCACCAAACGTCCTTTTCTAAAGGTCATTGTTGATCATGCCGTATCGGGCGGCCTGTATGCGAAGCTTTTTTGCCTCTTTTTTATCTGGGAGGGGGGGGGGTGGGGTAGTGTCCTATCCTGCAAATAAGATATGAACTTGTTGCGCCAGTCCCAAGTCAGGCTTAAGGAAAGTACCTCGATGTGATCGATGGCTGATTGGAGGAGTGTGAACACACTTTCTTTGTTTTTAGTGGCGGCGTCCAACTTTGCCAGGCCATCAGCTTCGATGTTCCGTGCTCTGGGAATTTTTTCGAAGTGACATTCGTCGAATGTGGCCATTAGTTTGCGTATTTCTGTCTGATACATTTGCAGCCTCTGCTCTTTGATTTTGTAAGTCCTAGTGACTTGGTTTACCACGAGTTGAGAGTCACAGTGGAGGAGTATTCGGCGAGCCCCATACTTGGCAGCCAGTTTCATGCCTGCAATAGCGGCCTCGTGCTAGGCCTCGTTGTTAGTCATTTCCGGGCATCGTATAGACTGGCAAATTGTTTTGCCCGTGGGGACCTCAAGAACGAGTCCTAATCTCGATCCCGATGCGTTGGTGGCACCACCGTATAAAGGACCCATAGGTCATTTTCGAAGGATGCATGTTGTGCCTCGAGTTCTGCCTTTGGCAGGACTTCCGAGCTGAAGTCGGTGATAAGTTAGCTAGGACTTGCGACTTGATGGCGGTCCTTGGAAGGTATGTTATCTCATGCTCGCTGAGTTTAACGGCCCATCTGGCGAGTCGTCTGAGAGTTCGGGTTTGTGTAGGACGCTCCTTAAAGGGAAGGTCGTTACTACCCTTATGGGATGGCATTGGAAATAGGGTCGTAGCTTTCGTGAAGCTACTACGAGTGCCAATGCTAGACTGTCAAGGTGGGGGTACGGGGTTTCGGCATCCACCAAGGTTTTGCTAATATAATAAATAGGAGATTGCATACCTTAATTTTCACGCACTAAGACGGCGCTGACTGCGACTTCTGATACGGCCAAATATACCAACAGTGGCTCTCCTGGTTTGTCTTTCACTCGTAGGGGTGGTGATGAAAAATATGCTTTAAGTTCTTCAGGGCCTCTACACATTCTTCGTTCCCCTGTAGTCCCTGGTCTTTCTTCAAAACACCGAAGAATTCTTGGCACCTATCGGAGGAGCGTGAGATGAACCTAGAGAGGGTGGCTATCCCACCCGTCAGCTTCTGCACTTGCTTTTTGCTGCTTAGCTTTTCTGGGATGGCTTCTATATCCTTGATCTGGTCAGGGTTGACTTTGATGCCCCTTTGTGATACTAGAAATCCCAGGAACTTTCCCGAGGCTACGCCAAAAGCCCATTTTTCGGGATTCAGTTTCATACCGTACCTCCTTAATATTTCGAAGGCTTCTTTCAGGTGGGTGAGGTGGTCTTCCTTTTTTGATGACTTGACCAGCATGTCGTCGATGTAGACCTCCATCATCTTGCCGAGTTGTTCTTTGAACATCGTAGTCACCAGCCTTTAGTAAGTGGCCCCTGCGTTCTTAAGCCTGAAGGGCATTACCTTATAGCAGTATGTCCCCTGGTGAGTGATGAAAGTTGTTTTCTCCAGATCTTCCTCGGCCATCATGATCTGATTGTAGCCGGAATACGCATAAAGGAAGCTCAGCAGTTCATGTCCTGCCGTTGCGTCTATGAGCTGGTTGATGTGGGCTAGCGAGAATGAGTCTTTTGGACATGCTTTGTTTAGATCGGTGAAGTCTACGCACATTCCTCACTGCCCATTTTCTTTTTGAGCATTACGACATTGGCAACCCATTCCGGGTACTTGGACTCCCTGATGGAACCATTAGTCAGCAGCTTGTCTATTTCTTCATGCACCGCTTAATTGATGGAGGCATTGAATTTTCTTCTTGCCTGCCTCACGGGACGGTGTAATGGGTCGACGTTCAGTTTGTGGGAGGCAATTTCTTGTGGAATTCCTGGCATATCTACATGGGAAAAAGCGAATAGGTCTGCATGGTTAGATAAAAATTCACGGTACTTACCTGGATTTGATACGCCGTGGCCTATGTAAGCTTTCTTCACGAGGTAGCTATTGCTTAATATAATGGGGTAGAGGTCATCGACCGTAGCCTTGCTAGCCTCGATCAACGGGATCTTTGATAGTGCTTTCTGTAGGGCGGACCTTAGTCCCCGACAGGGCTGATTGCTATGATTCAGCGCTTTCTCCCTTGAGTTGCTTGGTGTGTGTGTAATCATGAGCTATTTTATAGCAGTTTTAGGCCGTGCGCAGCTCGCCCGGTATGCTGTGCACTCCCCATGGAGTTGGGAATTTGATCGCTTGATAGAAGCTGGAGGGGACGACCCTCATGGCATGTATCCATGGGAGTCCGATAATGGCGTTGTTTACCGTTTCTTGGTTCATTACGTGGAAAGTGGTTTCCATCGTAACTCCTCCTGCTAAAAAGGGCAGCGTTACCTCGCCAGAGGTTCTTCCCACTGCATTATTAAAACCAGTTAGTGTTATACAGCATGGAATTATCTTATCCTCGAGTCCCATAAGTGCAAGGACCCTTGGATGAATGATACATGCGCTGCTGCCATCGTCAACCATGATTCTTTTAACATCGGTATCTATTATGCGTAAAGTAATAACTAAGGCATTATAATGAGGAAAACACAAACCGTCAGTATCAGACTTATCGAAGGTGATACAAACTTCGAAGTCTTCATACCGTTCGTGAGCGATAATTCGCTTTCACTTGTGAGTGGTTGTGAATTTGACATGATTGATTGCTGAGTCATTGCCATTCCCAATGATCATGTTGATTGTGCGTGTTGGTGAGGAGGGCCTTGGCGGGTCATGAGGTTGTTCCCGCCCGCGTGCGAAGTTGAGTTTCCCTTTTTCGCTGAGTAGTTCAGTCAGGAACCCTTGATTCAGCATCCGGAACACCTCCTGTCGGAGACCTATGCAGTCTTCTATTCTGTGCCCCCGTTCCTGGTGGAACTCGCATAGGGCGTTTGATTTTCTGGTGGAGGGGTCGGACTTCATCTTCGCTGGACATTGTACTTTGTTTCCCAGCTTTTCCAGTGCGTACACTACTTCTGAAGGAGATACACAAAAGATATATGCAGATAATGAAGGGGGCATACCTCTATAGCTCCATAATGGGGCGACATGCTGCTGTAAGGTGTCTACGTGCCTTGGTGGCGGTGGATGTGAGTATCTGATGTATGGTTGGTGTCTTTCCCTGTTGAGGTGTGAAATTTATTCCCGTCATCCCTCGCTGCGTCAGTCCCTTCGGATTTCTGGGTGCACCATTGTCAACCTCGGGTTGGGCCGTTAAGGTCGTCGTCATCTCCACGAATCTTGGCGCAGTAGGTGTTGTGTATCTCTTCCAAGGTGGTGGGGGGATATTTCAGGAGACGGTTGAGCAGTTTCTTGGTTGCCCTTGAGCCGTCTCTACTGAGCCCGTTCTGAAAGGTAGCGACTCCCATGCCTTCGGACATGTTTGGTAGGCTCATTTTGACCCCGTTGAACCTAGCTAGGAACTCCCTGAGTCCTTCTCCTGGAGTCTGTCGTACAGCAAAAATGTCTTTGACCCGTGCTTCTGCCTTCCTTGCTCCTGCGTGGTCGGTGGTAAATTTATCCGCCATCTCCTCGAATGTGGAGATGCTTTTGGCCGGTAGCTGTGAGTACCACGTCAGAAGCCCCTCATTTTAGCGTTTCGCTGAACTTCTTCATAAGTACGGATGGTACCTGCTCTTTTGTGATCGTTGCCTTTGACGGCTTTAACATAGTGAATCAGGTGGTCCTTGGGATATGTGGTCTCGTCATATACCTTCAAGTAAGGGGGCATTTTGAAGATCTTCGGTATTGGGTACGGCGCATCTCCTTCTGTGTAGGGTTGTTCAACGAATCTCCCCACGTCTCACTTTGGTAGTAACTTAGGCGCACGTGGGATTTTATCCACCCTTTCTTGGTGCTCCTTCATCTGGTCGCGAAGCGACCTATTTTTGTTTTCCATTTCTTCCATCTTTTTTAGGATGGCTGTGAGCGTGCCGCCGTTATATTGAGCATCGACTGTCACGTTGTTCGTTCTAGTGACCTCGAGTTCATCTTCGGCTGCAATGTGATCTGTTGCTGGGATGCATCTATCATTTTGAGGCGGCTTCTTAGCTAGACTGCTCAGAGTGTTTTTCAACCACTCTTCCAGTAACCTCTATACCTCCGGGGGTGCTTCTTTAGTCGTAGATGTTGAAGCCTCTCTTTCCCGTGGAACCACCAGATCTTCTGACGAGGAAGGTAGGTTCTCCACGCTTAACAAGGTACTGGGGGTTGCATGTAGGGCATCTCCTTCAGCAGCTGCGTTGAGAGTGCCTATGAGATCTGTTCTTACATCCAAGATAGCTTTCATTCTTGCGTTGTTCTCATCCATTTTAGTTCGTAGAGAGTGGTTTTTTTGGGAGGATCTCTAGAAGCAAACTACAGCTTTGATTCTCGAAATCCCCATAGACGGCGCCAAATTGTTTGGCTAAAAAGTTATGCAAATACTTAAATAGCTCTAAAACAATCAAAAAATAATATGAGTTAATCGGAATCAAGAGTAATATGAACTAGAGTGTATAGTATGATCGAGATCTGTGATTATAGTGTAAATAATTTGAGATATAAGAACAATAATACTATTAGTGAGCTTTACACAAGAGAGAAAGATAGAGAGTCTGATATAGAGATAACGAGAGAGAGTTGTATATTCCCAATAGAAAAATACACACGAGTCTTTATAAAGGGAAGGTCCCCTTTATATACTAAGGGACCTTCCTTGAAATAATTAACGAAAAGTACAAGGGTTGGTGGCCTCAGTGTGCGAGTATCAGAGCTCGAAATGACGTCGCAGTGAGTCATGTCACTAGGTCCATCTACCAACTAAGGCCGGCCTTACTTGAGTCGACCGTAGATGTTGAAGCCTCTCTTTCCCGTGGAACCACCAGATCTTCTGACGAGGAAGGTAGGTTCTCCACGCTTATCAAGGTACTGGGGGTTGCATGTAGGGCATCTCCTTCAGCAGCTGCGTTGAGAGTGCCTATGAGATCTGTTCTTACATCCAAGATAGCTTTCATTCTTGCGTTGTTCTCATCCATTTTAGTTCGTAGAGAGTGGTTTTTTTGGGAGGATCTCTAGAAGCAAACTACAACTTTGATTCTCGAAATCCCCATAGACGGCGCCAAATTTTTTGGCTAAAAAGTTATGCAAATACTTAAATAGCTCTAAAACAATCAAAAAATAATATGAGTTAATCGGAATCAAGAGTAATATGAACTAGAGTGTATAGTATGATCGAGATCTGTGATTATAGTGTAAATAATTTGAGATATAAGAACAATAATACTATTAGTGAGCTTTACACAAGAGAGAAAGATAGAGAGTCTGATATAGAGATAACGAGAGAGAGTTGTATATTCCCAATAGAAAAATACACACGAGTCTTTACAAAGGGAAGGTCCCCTTTATATACTAAGGGACCTTCCTCGAAATAATTAACGAAAAGTACAAGGGTTGGTGGCCTTAGTGTACGAGTATCAGAGCTCGAAATGACGTCGCAGTGAGTCATGTCACTAGGTCCATCTACCAACTAAGGCCGGCCTTACTTGAGTCGACCGTAGATGTTGAAGCCTCTCTTTCCCGTGGAACCACCAGATCTTCTGACGAGGAAGGTAGGTTCTCCACGCTTATCAAGGTACTGGGGGTTGCATGTAGGGCATCTCCTTCAGCAGCTGCGTTGAGAGTGCCTATGAGATCTGTTCTTACATCCAAGATAGCTTTCATTCTTGCGTTGTTCTCATCCATTTTAGTTCGTAGAGAGTGGTTTTTTGGGAGGATCTCTAGAAGCAAACTACAGCTTTGATTCTCGAAATCCCCATAGACGGCGCCAAATTGTTTGGCTAAAAAGTTATGCAAATACTTAAATAGCTCTAAAACAATCAAAAAATAATATGAGTTAATTGGAATCAAGAGTAATATGAACTAGAGTGTATAGTATGATCGAGATCTGTGATTATAGTGTAAATAATTCGAGATATAAGAACAATAATACTATTAGTGAGCTTTACACAAGAGAGAAAGATAGAGAGTCTGATATAGAGATAACGAGAGAGAGTTGTATATTCCCAATAGAAAAATACACACGAGTCTTTACAAAGGGAAGGTCCCCTTTATATACTAAGGGACCTTCCTCGAAATAATTAACGAAAAGTACAAGGGTTGGTGGCCTCAGTGTACGAGTATCAGAGCTCGAAATGACGTCGCAGTGAGTCATGTCACAGTCCATCTACCAACTAAGGCCGGCCTTACTTGAGTCGACCGTAATTAGGCCGCTCTCTTTACTAAGAACATACATAGATATCGTAGGAACGTAAGGGACCAAACGGTATGACACAATTGCACACAAAAACGTAGCATTCCTAAATGATTAAGAAGCGTAATTTAAGTGGAAAAAAACAATCCGAGAAAATAGGTAGGGTCGTAGTGTTGGGATTTTGCTTAAAAATGAGAATAGTCATTGTCCCACATTGGAAAAATGTTGAAGAGTAGCTTGGAGGCTTGCCTATATAAGGGGGCTTAAGTTATGCTTTCAAATGTACCAAACCAAATGTATTTCTAACACTTTTTGTTAGGAGGATGTACTAAGGTTTATGTGATTGTAAGAATTTTTCACATAGTGGTCGGTTGTTGTCTTTTGACAACAGTTGTGATTTTTTTCCCGGTTTTGAGTTTCCACGTTAAATTCTTGTGTTGTTTTATTTCTCAATTTTTCTCTTTACAAAAGGGGCGGAGATCTCGGGGTTTACGGGAAAGGGTCAATTTCTCTTTTTTCCCAACAAGTGGTATCAGAGCGAGGTCGCCTAGCTTGGGGGGGAATCTTAGTATGCTCTGCGGCCGCAGCTTTGGCTGATCTTCTACATCAGAAAGGATTTTCTGGTTCAAGAAGCTTGTAGGAGGGGAAGTTGGTGCAATTGGAGTATCGAGGCTTGTGGTGAATTCTGGCGGTTAGAATCAAGTGTGGAGGTACATGTCTAGGTAAGCTCTTGCTAGGAAAGACTTGTAATTAAGTGGTCACCACCCACCTCTCTTTCCTGGGAACTTACCTGGTGTGCTGTTCACGAGCTACAGACGAGCAAGTGTTTTTCATCCACGGATATTGGTCAGCGATACGGTTACAATAGGAAGCATCAAGTTTGATATTGAGAAATTTGATGGAAGAATCAATTTTGGCTTGTGGCAAGTTCAAGTCAGGGATATATTGATTCAATCAGGTCTACACAAGGCCCTGAAGGGAAAACCAGAAGAAGGTTCTAGCGATGATTCATCAAGCAAGAGAGATGAAGAATGGGATGATTTGGATTTGAGAGCTGCAAGTGCGATACGGTTATCATTGGCAAAGAATGCCCTTGCAAATGTGCATGGAATTGCGACGGCCAAGGAGCTATGGGAAAAGTTGGAAAAGTTGTATCAAACAAATGGAGTCTCAAATCTGGTGTACCTGAAGGAACAATTTCATACATTGCGTATGGGTGAGGGTACTAAAATCTCGGATCATTTGAGTGTTCTCAATGGGATTGTCTCTGAGCTTGAAGCTATTGGGGTGAAGATAGATGAGGAGGATCAAGCCTTAAGGCTCGTCATGTCTCTTCCTTCGTCTTTTGCGCAGATGAAGCCAATATTGCTCCATGGGAATGAGCAAGTGGATCTTTCAGAAGTTATCAGCACGCTCATCTCTAAAGAAAGAAGACTCAAAGGAGATGAGAGGGATACTTCTTCTGGAAGTGTGTATATGTGCTACGGGAAAGGAAAGGAAAAAAGGAACCCCATGAAGCGGAATGTTGTTTGCTGGAAGTGTGGAGAGCCTGGACACATGAAGAAGGATTGTCCTGCAGGTGGAGCAGGTTCGGCTACAGGCTCCAAGTCAAGTGATGCTGTTAATATGGTCTTTGATAGGGACCCATATGACCTTATATGACCAAAAGACATGTACATCCTTATGGCATGCCGCTATTTGCCATGGTGAAGGATGTGAGATTAATAGCGGAATTACACACGGGCATTGGTTTGGCAGGAATGCAAGGTGTGTGATGAAACAGTTATGTCCATACCTGATGGACTTCCAAGGAGAGCCAATAGTGGAGGTTGCACCATAATAATCAGCAATGTGTTTTTCGACATGAGCTGAAGTGGAAATTCTTAGAATGGTTTATTCTAAGTGGCGATACTCTTTATGGTGGAGTATGACAGGTGTTCAGCAATGTGGAGTATGACGGACAGTTGCTGCTATGATCATTTTTAATCAAGGTGGAGTTTGTTGGGATTTTGCTTAAAAATGAGAATGGTCATTGTCCCACATTGAAAAAATGTTGAAGAGTAGCTTGGAGGCTTGCCTATATAAGGGGGCTTAAGTTATGTTTCAAATGTACCAAACCAAATGTATTTCTAATACTTTTTGTTAGGAGAATTTACTAAGGTTTATGTGATTGTAAGAATTTTTCACGTAGTGATCGGTTGTCTTTTGACAACAGTTGTGGTCTTTTCCCGGTTTTGGGTTTCCACGTTAAATTCTTGTGTTGTTTTATTTCTCAATTTTTCTTTTTACAAAAGAGTCGGAGATCTCGGGGCTTAGGGAAAGCGCGAATTTCTCTTTTTTCCCAACACGTAGTGCCATCAATGAAACATGGATTACACCATCACGGTAGTCTTGGGATTTCCATAAAAAATATCTATTTGAATGGCGGGAGATGGATTGAAAACAGCAACTAGTTAACCGTAGAAAAGAGTTGGCAAGAACCTGTGTTTCTTATTTTTTTTTTCCCTTGAGGTAAACAAGAATTCAGGAAGGTCAAAGAATGTTTGGCTTCAAAGTCTAAATATTAGTGTAGGAGGATCTGTTGAGGGAAGCTGAGTTGTAAAGATTAATAGTTAGTGCTTCGGCTGATTAGTTAATAGTTAGTTTAGTTGTTAGTCACATGGGGTTGTTTGTAATTAATAACTTATATGTTGATAGTTGTATAATATATATACATAGTGACGGATGCACGTAGAGAGTTGTGGGTGCTTAAGCACCCATTAACTTTGACCATACTAATAAATTCGGAAAAAAGTTAAAAATGCTTCTAAACTATTTAGTACCCATTAACTTTGACCATATTAATAAATTCGGAAAAAAGTCAAAAATACTTCTAAACTATTGAAAAATATTTACAAATACCTGTTATCCACCTATTGGGCATGAAATACCCCTCTATTCACTTTTTTGGTTCAGTTATACCCTTTGACCGTTAAGTCAATGCTAAACTAAAAATAATTATTATTCTCTTTGTAAAACTATAAAAAAATTACAAATTTTTTTCCTTTTCAAACTAATGCATCAATAGTCCCACTAATTTAGTAGAGTATTCTTTTTCTTTTTCAATTTATACAGAAAAGTGTTTTTTTTCATTTTTAAAGCATTTTTTGGTAAAAAAAAGAAGAAAATATTTTTAATAAAATTTTATTGTTTTCAAAAATTGAAAACAAAAAATTTAAAAAAATATTTTCATTTTTGAATTTTTTTTTCATCTTTCTGTTTTTAATGCATTTTTTTTATTCTCGTTATTCATTTTTTAAAAGAAAAAATATTTTCATTTTTTTAAAAAAAAAGAAAAAATGAAAAATAAATATTTTTTATAAACGAAAATATTTTGATGAAAACATTTTTTTTCAGTTTTAAAAAATGAAAATATTTTAATTATTTTCTGTTTTTACAAAAAAATGTTAAAAAAAATTTTAAATGAAAAAAAATTGTAAAAACTGGATTGTTTTTGTAAAAACTTGAAAAAGAAGAAGAAGAAGAAGAAGAAGAAGACTTTACTAAATTAGTGGACTACTACTACATTAGTTTAAAAAAGGAAAATATTTCATAATATTTTTTTAAGTTTTACAAAAGGAATAATAACTTTTTTAATTCAGCATTGACCTAACGGTCAAAGGGCATAAGTGAACCAATAAGGTGGATGGGGGGTGTTTTTAGCCCAATAGGTGGATGAAGGGTATTTTTAAACCTTTTCCAATAGTTTAGGGGCATTTTGAACCTTTTTCCTTAATAAATTTACGGAAAAGGTCCTAAAATGCCCTTTACTATGTGAAATAGGACATCAAAGTCATCTCTAAAACAATTTCCCTTTACACATCTCCAGATACCACCATTGTAGCATCTCTGAAGCTCCATTAATGTAGATTGCTTAAGCTTTTAACATGGTATCAGAGCCATAGTGGCCGTCTTTTTCGCTTCTGCTTCTTCTACATGAGCAAAATTCTATCTTCATTCGATTCTTTCGATTCGGCTATGGCGATAGAGAAAATCGATCACACTCATCCTCTTTACGTACATCCATCAGATAGTTCTTGCTCGATACTAATTTTGATTGAACTTGCCGGATCTGAAAATTATGGCCTATGGCACCAAACGATGCGAATTGCTCTTCAAGCTAAACAAAAATTAGGGAATGTGACTGACACGTGTAAGAAGGATTCATTCAAAGTAGAGTTGCAAGAGGATTGGGAAACCTACAATGCAATAATGCTCTCCTAGATAATGAACATCGTGTCAAAGGACCTCATTAGCGAAATTGCATACGCAACGAATGCACATTTGGTTTGGGAAAATCTGCGAGAGCATTTTGATAAGGTAAATCGAATAAGAACTTTTTAGTTGCATTAAGCAATAGTTAATTCACATGGAATTGAATTTGTTGCATTGTATTAGACTAAGATGAATGAGATATGGGATGGATATGATGGGTAGTGGCTTCATCAGGATGTGACTATGTCTAATCGAAGGATTACATTGTGCATTTACAGCAACAGAGGCTGCTTCAGTTTCTCAGTGGCCTTAATGACTCTTACGACCAAGCTAGTTGTCAAATTCTCATGAAAACTGTAGAATCTACCTTAAATCGGGCTTAGGCCATGATCATTGAGGATGGAAGTCAGCGGATTAATTATGGCTCAATGATCACTGGAGTCATTCAATTGCTGATGGCACTGACATAACTGCACTTTGGAGTTCAAAAGGACCAAGCCTTAGAAAAAGATCAATTCACAGTGTGAATTTTGCAAATTAAAAGGCCACAACAAGGAGAACTGCCATAGAAATATAGGCTACCCACCAGATTTCAAGGGCGCAGAAAATAAGGGATCACTGCCAACGATGCATACTCAAATCCACGTATTCATGACCACCAGAATATAGTTCATGGAGAAACGTTTATTGTTTTGAATGATCATGGTCAGCAAGGCTTGACTTCTGGAGGATCTGGACAAAATGCAGCATCAGCAGGGGGAGGACTTATGGCCTTCACACCTGAGAAATACAACCAGATTTTAAGGATGCTCAACAGGAAAAACATGAGTGAGATAGCAGCTAACACAATAAGTATTGCTACTTCTTTCTTAGCCAGTGATGTTCAGAGAAAATGGATCATTGATATAGGTGTAACCAATCATATGGTTGCTGATTATGCTATGTTAGATGAAGTATTCAAACAAGTAAGCTAACAGGTGCAATTACCTAATGGCAGCAGGATACTTATCACATTATCACGACCCAATTTTGCTTCTGTTGGGTTTCGTGATGACACCTAGTCTCTAAACTAGGTAAGTCCAACATAAATTGAAATAATATTGATGCTTTCTAACTTTAAATTAACCAATCCTGAATTATTCAAAATTTTCCCAAAACCGCTTGTACAAGTCACAAGACCATCTAAGAGTAATTACACAAAATAATACATCTATGCCCCAAAACAAAGAGCAAATGGAAATAACAACAATTGAAGGTGACTCCGAGACCTGCGAACGCACCAGCAGGTTACCGTGAGTCTCCACTGCGATGACCCATACAGCTACTATCGATCAATACCTGGATCTGTACACAAGAAAATATACAAAAGTATAGTATGAGCACACCACGGCGATGCCTAGTAAGTATCAAGACTAATCTCGATGGAGTAATGACGAGGAACAGTCAAGACACCCACTGGTCAAGTAAGATTAACAGGATATGACAATAAACATCAAGATAAAGATAACGAAGTAATACCAACTGTGGAGAGAAATCCAAGTACAAGTAGTATAAACAATAAAGGGAGAACACGGATAGTAACGAACGAAGATCACGTAAATCACATAGGCAAAACAATTCAACACTGATATAGCGGAGATAGAGACAAGTAAAAATGTATCCAACTTCCTATTAAGTTTAATACACCATCTCGACCATTTCAATCCTCAATTTCTCATATCATAATCTCAACTTTCGAACTTTCAGCATATACGGCACATTGTGCCCTCATATTTTTCATATCACTATTAACAACAAAATTCCCATGATATACAATACCAAATGTCCTTAAAAATACACACAGGATGTTCAAGAAGTCTCATTTGCATAATATAAATTAAATTTTGAATTTCTAAATAAGTTTGGAAAAATCGGCGAGAAAAGGTGAAGTTATTTTTAGAAATCATTATCGTAAGAAAATATCTCTTTAAATTTAAAATACAACATCGGAAGAATTATTACCTTTAACAGGGGAATTGAAAACTTAAAACTTAGTAGAAATTTTGTTTTTAAGTAAAATACGACCTCATACGGTTTAAGGAGATATAATTCAGAAACTAATTGAATTAAGAATGTAACAATTATTGAAGTTTGAAGTATTGGAACATGTGTGTGTGTGTGTGTGTATATATATATATATATATATATATATATATATATATATATATATATATATATATATATATATATATATATATACGGTAAGGTACTGAAAATATTGTGAGTTCCAACACAAAGGATCACAACAATGAAAGAAAGAAATAGTTTAAATATTTGAATTGACAACAACAACTAAACATAGCAAACTGAAGGTGCACGACACCAAAAATCCAATCACTAACAAGGATAAGAGGACCAAACATAAAATCTCATTCGTCTTATTTATCTCGTGGAAAGCGTGCCACCTGCTCCCATTTTACTTATCTCGTGGTAGGCGTACCACCCGCTCCTATTTCATCATATCTTGTTGTAGGTGTACCACCTGCTCCCATTTCATCATATCTTATGGTAGGCATACCACCCGCTCCCATTTAATTATATCTTGTGGTAGGCGTACCACCCGCTCCCATTTCATTATATCTTGTGGTAGTCGTACTACCCGCTCCCATTTCATCATATCTTGTGGTAGGCGTACCACCCGCTCCCATTTCATTATATCTCATCATCAATTATGAAAGAATGTCGGCCAGGAAATAATAAGGAAACAGCAACGTCCCGACAAGGGAATAATAAGAAAACAATAATATCCCGGCAAGGGATTCAACAACAAGAATAGACACGTCACGGCAAGGGAACCAACATTAAGAATCAAATATGTCCCGGCAAGGGCATCAGTTATAACCAAACTTGTATCAATAATTAACGTCACAATAAACCCCAACCACACAATAAGACATAATAAACAAGTGAGAACTACACCGGAAACCACAACAGTTGGACATGTAACCTATTTGCATGAAGTCATAGAGGAACTCACAATCAAGAAGTATCCAGACAACAAGAAGGACAATCACTTCAATTAAGGCAATTAAGGGTCAATGCAACACGTAGGAATTCAAAGAAATCTAGCAATGTCATTTGGAGCATATAGAGAAAATTTATGCAATTATCAAACTCAATCATAATGAAATACTCTCTACATTGAACATAAGGACCTACGAAACCTAGAGTATATTTTTCACAAATAAGTCTGAGCACAAACTCGTCACCTCGTATGCATGGATTACAATTAGCATAAAAGAATCAATTCCTAAGGGGGAAGTCCCTCACACAAGGTTAGGCAAGATACTTACCTCAATACGGCCAATTCAATACTCTATTTAGCTTTTCCTTTTTCCAGTTCATCAATGCTTGGCTCAATCTAGCCAAAACAACTTGAATACATCTAACAACGAAAGAGAAAATAATTTCAATTAACAAAGCTATGATTCTTATACAATTCCCAGGACCACACCACGGAACTCGACAAAATTTACAAAAACCGAATACCCATTCCGATACGAGTTCACCCATTCAAAAATTATCCAATTCCAATACCATTTGGTCCTTCAAATCATCCTTTTACATTATTGAAAGATTACATAATTTTGCCAAATTCCATCCCAAATCATAAATCAAATGATTAATTCAATAATAGATTCATGTATTCTAGCCAAATCCGAGTTAGAATCAATTTCCCCAATGAATTTCTTAAAAAACTTTTGAAGCATTGCCAAAATCTGAGCTCTCAAGGCCAAAATATAAAATAAACCCCTAAACCAAATATTTATAGAGCACCCCACTGATTTCCACTTCTGCGGACCGCACAAAAACGACTGTGGTCTGCACAAAACTAGTGTGGTCCGCACAAAACGACCGCAGTAGCACAGGTTTTCCTCTGCAGTGGTAGGCTTTAGTATTTTGGCCATAGTGTTCGCTACAGATGTCCAAATTGCGATATCATTAACTTTTTAGAAACTAGACACGAAGGCTACAACTTTTGGTTTTGAATCATCTCAAAATTCCTTGTAGATAAAACGATATGAGCTTCCGAAGTAGGACCAGTGAAATGTTCCCCACCGCGGCCGAACTTCATTTTGCGCGGTTCTCAAAACACATACCGTGGGAACACTTCTTTTTGTGCGGATCGAGCTGGTGGGTTCTGAGGCCTGCAACCCTTCTGGACCTGCTACAGCTATGATTTTCAGCCTAAAACATCCCAGAACCTACCCGGAACTCCTAGAACTTCAAACCACTTGTACCAACACATCCCATGATGTCTTACAAACTTGTTCAAAACTTCAGAACGCTTACAACAACATCAAATCAAAAATTTAACATAGGATCCAAGCCTAAGAATTCCAAGAACTCTTAAATTATGCTTTCGATCAAAAAGTCTATCAAATCTCGTCCGAATTACCTCAAATTTTGCACACACATCCAAATGACACAATGGAACTATTGCAACTTTCGGAATTTCATTCTGACCTCTATATCAAAATCTCACCTATCAACCGGAAACAGCTGAAATCTCAATTTCGCCAATTCAAGCGTAAACCTTCCACTGACTTCCAAAATTCATTGCGATCATGCTCCTAAGTCTCAAATCACCTAACAGAGCTAACCAAACCATAAAAATTCCACCTGTGATCAAATATAAACAAGTCAAATCTTGGTCAAACCTTTCAAATTTTAAGCTTTCAACTAAGACTTTTCTTCTAAATTTATTCTGATTAACCTGAAACCCAATACAACCGATTTACATAATTCATAACACACCATACAAGATAAGTCATGCCCGAGAACTAGCGAGCGAACTTCAAAAGCTCAAAACGATCGGTCAGATTGTTACACACACATGTCGGTAGTTGAAAGTTGGGCCAAGAAGTAATTCACAATATCTTGTGTGTACCAAACTTTAAGTACAATTTACTATCTATATCTAAGCTTATGAGAGAGTTAGGTTGCTTTATGGACTTCTATCCTGACTTCTTCTTACTACAGAACCTTCACACTAAGATGGTGAAGGGGATTGGTAAGCTGGGTGATAGACTATATTATTGGAGCAATAAAAATGTACTGCATTCTACATGTTGAGAAGCTATGTCTTTAAAAGGAAAATATGAAGAAGCATTGTGGCACAAAAGGCTCGGACATATGTCTGCCAAATTTTTACAACAGATGTTTACTTTTCAGTCCAGTGTTTGTAGTTGTGTTTTTTGTCCAATTTGTCCTTAGCTAAGCAAACCAGAGTTCCATTCCCTACAAATCATAATAGAGCAAATAAACAATTTTGAACTAGTGCATGCTGATGTTTGGGGCCCTTACAAAGTTCCCACCCATGATGAAAATCGTTTTTCTTACATTAGTCGTAACAGATTAGTATGGTTGTTTCTCTTAAAGTTGAAGAGTGATGTTAGCACTGTACTTAAGGATTTTCTATTGCTTGCAAAGACACAATTTAATAGCAATGTCAAAGTGATTAGAAGTGATAATGGGACTAAATTCTTTAACTCTCATTACCATAAATTATTTAGTTATGCAGGAATTATACATCAAAGTTCATGTGTGTATATACCCCAACAAAATGAAATAGTTGAAAGAAAATATAGACAAATATCAGAAGTGGTCGGGGCAATGAGGTTCCAGTGTGGTATACCTCTAAGATTGGGGGTTTTGGGTTCAAAATGATGTCTATCTGATCAACAGAGTGCCTTCTTCAGCTTTGAAAGGCCAATCTCCATTTGAGGTCTTCTACGAGAGAAAACCAAATTTGTAGCATCCAAGGATCATTGGGAGTCTGTGCTATGCTACTATTGTTGGGTAAAAATCAAATAAGTTTTCTCCTAGAGCAGAGGCAACAGTTCACATGGGCTATTTTAACACTCAAAAGGGATATATATTGTATAGTCTTACTCGCAGGCAATTTTTTGTTAGTAGAGATGTCCAGTTGAAAAAGGATGTCTTCCCTTTTAAGTTTTTTTTTTCCAAACTCAGTTTCTAGGATGCACTTCTTCAGATTATACAGAGGAGGATCTAGATCACATGAACCTCCTGCAGCAAATCCAGATCCTCCTACCACAGGGACCCTTCTCACACCTGATCCAGACCCTAAAGATCATGCAACATGTGTTTCACTTGGATCAGTTGATCCTACTGTAACACCCAGACTATAGAAAAAGTTCCACATCGGCAAAATACAATAGGGATACTAGGTAGATAAGTTAACAAGACTTAGAGCCCAGAGCGGACAATCACTAGGCGGGCTGGGCTGTTACAGATGGTATTAGAGCCACTCTTGTGTCAGCCTTACCGATTGTGGGTCAGAGTTCAACTGAGTTTAGGTAAATCCGAGTTAGGCGAGGAAAACTTCGGTGCTCAGTCCATCAGAGTTTGGGGTGTATGTAACATCCCAAACTATAGACAAAGTCCCACATCGGCAAAACACAATAGGAATTCTAGGTATATAAGTTAACAAGCCTTAGACCCTAGTGACGTGTTTTAAACCCGTGAGGGCCCAGGCCCAGAGTGGACAATATCACTAGGCGGGCTAGGCGGTTACACATTCGCAAGTTGTTGGCTCTCTACCAGCCCTTAAAATGTCGAGTAGAGCTTCTAAACCACCAGGTTGGCTGTATGCTTATGTTCATGGCCCTTTACCAGGGTCTTCAAGTGCTACATGTATGTACCCACTATCCAATTACACATCCTATGCTTCCTTATCAACTTCATATATTGCCTCACATTGCAACTATTCAGTTGTAAAAGGGCCTGAATCCTATTCAGAAGCTATGCAAGATGAAGTGATTGTCTGTTATAAACTTGGAGCTTCAAGCTCTTACAGATAATAAGACTTGGACTTTGGTTGACTTACCACCTGGAAAGAGGCTAATCGATTGTCAGTGGGTATTTAAGCTGAAGTAAAATGCTAAAGGGGAAGTGGAGAGATATAAAGCAAGGCCCGTGGCTAAAGGATATACTCAACAAGAAGGTTTAGATTCTCAAGAGATCTTCTCTCCGGTTGTAAAAATGGTGACCGTGAGATCCTTTCTTAATATGGTAGACATGCATGGTTGTAAACTACACCAAATTTATGTGTTTAATACATTTTTACAAAGAGACTTGGTCGAAGATGTGTACATGGTACAACCTCCTAGTTTTACTAGTGAGGGGGAGTAGTCAAAAGTATGTAAGCTGCAAAAGTCCCTTTATGGACTCGAGCAAGCTTCACGATAATGGAACCTCAAGCTCTCAAAGGCACTTTTGGCTTCGGGTTTTTCTCAGGTCCACCATGAATATTCTTTTTTTTATCAGGAAAGTCGATGGTCATTATGTGATGCTCTTGGTATATGTCGATGATCTCCTGATTAGAGGCTCTTCACCTACCCTCATTGAGGAGACTAAGTCCCTTCTCAACAATCATTTCAAGATCAAGGACCTGGGGAGATGAAGTACTTCCTTGGTCTTGAAATAGCTAGAAGCAAAAATGGCATTCTGGTATGTCAAAGGAAGTTCACATTGGACTTAATAATAGAGCTTAGTCTAGAAGTTTCAAAGCCTACAAGCACACCCATAGAAGTCAATCACAGGTTAACCAATGTAGCTTTTTTATAAAGGATGTGAAAAAAAAGTACATGTAGATGATACTTTGGAGAACCCTTCCAGCTAAGAGTGGCAAACGGGCGGGTTGGGTCGGATATGGTTCGGGTAAAAAACGGATAATAAAAAATGGATCAATTATCTGACCCGACCCATATTCAATACGGATAAAAATGGGTTAACTAGCGGATAATATGGGTACCCATATTATCCATGACTTCTTGTATATGATCACTTTTGGGAAAATTCTTAGTCTCCCTAACTTGAGGAACCCCCAATTTGAGGCTTTACAAATGTAAAAGTTAGACCCATTGGTTATCCATTGGTTACTCATTGGTTATCCATTTTCTAAATGGATAATATGGTTCTTATCCATATTTGACCCATTTTAAAAAGTTTATTATCCAACCCATTTTTAATGGATAATATGGGTGGTTAACTATTTTCTTTGAACCATTTTTTACCCCTACTTCCAGCTATCAAAGTTAGTGGGAAAGCTATTGTATCTTACCATGAGCAGACCCAACATAGCATATGCAGTACAAAATCTCAGCCAGATCATGCACTAACCAAGAATTTCCATATGGAGGCAGCCTTAAACATAGTCAGGTATCTAAACAATGAACCAAGCTTGGGAATCTTCGGTGAAATTTGGCTCCTAATATTGGGTAATATTTGGCTCCCAACGTTCCTACGCCAAGTGGGTACGTCCATTAAGGTAAGGCCGACCCGAGTGAGGGCACGACCCAACCAATAAAACAAAGGCAACATCGTTTAGGGTCTTACTTCTTCAGTAAGAAAATGTCACATACTTTTGTACTTTTCCTTTGATTATTTTGAAGAAGGTCTCCAATTATATAAAGGAGGCCTTTACATTGTAATAGATAGGTGTGTTATTCTAAAGAATACAAATCTCTTACTCTCTCTCTCTCTCTCCCTTAAGCTCTCAAGCTCTTGTTATTTCTTTACATTATCATATCTATGGTGATCATATCACTACAATCATATCTAGGTCTCATTACACTTGGTTATGATTTACCCTTGTTTATTTTTGATTGTTATTAAGTTTATAAAGTACATAAATAACTTTTGAGCCAAACAATTTGGCGCCGTCTGTGGGGATTTCGAGAATCAAAATCATTGTTTTCACCTAGAGAACCATCGAAAACCATTCTCTACAGCACACAAACAAAAGATGGCTGACAATAATGCAAGAATGAAAGCGATAGCAGATGTCAGAACTGACCTCATTGGTCCTCTCAACAAAGCCGGTGTAGAGGATGTTTTGAATGCAACCCCTAGCACCATATTGAATGGGGAGATCCCACCTCCCCCACCAGAAGATCTGGCGATCTCACGCGAAAAGGAGGCTTCTACATCAGCAACTAAAGAAGCACCCCCATAGGTCAAGAAGCTACTAGAAGCATGGTTAATGAGTACTCTAAGTGGCTTGGTTGAAACGTCACCCAAAAACAACGTCAGATTCATCCAAACAGTGGACCTTGCTGCAGTTGAAGGCGAGCCCGAGATTGTACGAGCAAACAATGTGCTCATCGATACTCAGGCCAACGGTGGCACTCATAGCCATTCTCAAGAATATGGAGGAAATGGAAAACAAAAACAAGTCACTTCGTGACTAGATGAATAAATACCTGGAGAGGGTAGACAAGATCCCTGGTGCTCCCAAGCTGCTGCCACAGCGTGATGTGGGGAGGTTTGTTGAACAACCTTAGACGGAAGAGGCTGCACCGTACTCCATCCCAAAAACCTTCAAAATGCCTCCTTATTTAAGAGTGTACAACGGGTATAGATCCCGATGACCACCGTATCCAGTACGTCACAGTTGTAAAATGCAATGACCTGTCAAAAGAACAGGTACCATCCATGCTGCTGAAGAAGTTCGGCGAAACACTGACAGGAGGAACACTGACCTGGTACTCCCAGCTACCGACCAAGTTCATTTCTACGTTCGAGGAAATGGTGGACAAGTTCATCACCGCCCATGCAGGAGCAAAGAAAGCAGAAGCAAGAGTCAATGACATCTTCGCTATTCGGAAAACCACAAGAGAAGGACTCAGGGACTTCCTAGCCAGATTTAATAGAGTAAGGATGAGCCTACCAAACATGTCGGAAGGCATGGTGGTCGGCGCTTCTTAGAACAAATTCAACAATGATAGCTCAAGGGCAACCAAAAAACTACTAAGTCGTCTCATGAAGTATCCTACCATCACATGGGAAGAAATCCACAACGCCTACTGTGCTGAGGTATGTGTAGATGAGGACGACCTCAATGATCTGACCTAAAATTTAATAACAATACACCTAGAAATCAAGAGGGATAAACAGAACGAAGGATGGCGGGAACAAGTCCCACGTCCCAATAGGAAGAGGCGCCAACCTTATGTCAGATCTTCTCATCCACCACCACCAAGGCACATGAACTCACTACATCGACATGTCGCCCAACTACAAAAGGATAGAGGTATGTCTCCTTTATTATCTGCACATAATTTCTGTGTGCCCCTTCAGAGATAGTGTACGCACTGGAGAAGCTAGGGACCAAAGTACAGTGGCCAACGAAGATGAAATCAGATCCCGCCACCAGAAAATCAAATGCCATGTGCGAGTTTCACCAGGAATGAGTGCACAAAACTGAAGAATGCATAAGCCTACGGCAGAGGTGGTCAGGATGCTGAACCAAGGATTCCTAAGGGAACTACTCAGTGACAAAGGAAAAATCAACTTTGCACGTGGACGGGAACAACCCCACGGGCCACCAATGCCACCTTCACCAACATGCACAGTCAACATGATCATCGGAGACGGCGATGACTCGGCGATCAATCATGTAAAATTCACCACTACGCAAAAACTAAAGCGAACCATCGCCTACGAATTGTATGACGGCTTCGAAGATAGTATCACCTTCGATAAGTTCGATGCCGACGGTTTGTCTTTCCCTCATTACGATGCTTTAGTTATTACTTTGCATATCGCAGATAAAGATGTTAAAAGAATCATAGTTGATGATGGTAGAGGCGTCTGTATTATTCACCCAATGGTCCTCGTACTAATGGGACTTGAGGATAAGATAGTACCGCATTGCATAACACTGACTAGTTTGTGCAATAGAACAAACCTCCGAGGAGGTATTACTGCCCGTCCTAGCAGGAGGGGTCACACTGGAAATGACTTTCCACACGATGAACCAGGAAACGTCATACAACGCCATTATCGGACGCCCATGGATACATGCCATGAGAGCGGTCCCGTCAAGCTTCTATCAAATAATCAAATTTCCCACCCCATGGGGAGTATTAAGCATTTGAGGCTAGCCTCGCACCGCTCAAGAATGCTATAAAATAGCTCATGACTGCACCCATACCAAATAGCTCAAAGGGGCTAGCGTGGAAGCACATCAATAAGCTATGTCGAGGACTAAGGTCGACCCAACAACAGATGCCGTCAGAGACCCTGACATCGTGGAGGCTTACAAGGCCACGATTGAGGATCTCGACCCCGTCCAAATAGACAATGTCGATCCTACAAAAAAAGCCTACATAGGGCACGACCTCACTAATCAGAGTAAGTACCGTGAATTACTAACTAACCATGTAGATCATTGCTTTTTCCCACTGAGATATGCCAGGAATCCCTCGCGACATCGCCACTCACGAGCTGAATGTTGACCCATTACACCTGCCTTTACGGCAAATGAGAAGAAAATTCAACGCCGCTATCAACGAAGCGGTCAGTGAAGAAGTAGACAAACTTCTTGCCAACGGCTTCATCAGGGAATCAAAGTACCCTCAATGGGTCGCCAATGTCGTTATGGTCAAAAAGAAAAATAGGAAGTGGAGAATGTGTGTAGACTTCACCGACTTGAACAAGGCGAGCCCAAAAGACTGGCTCCCACTCCCTCACTTCGACCAACTGATAAACGCAACCGCAGGGCATGACCTGCTAAGTTTCATAAATGCTTACTCCGGCTACAATCAGATCATGATGGCCGAGGAAGACCAAGAGAAAATGACTTTCATCACTCACCAAGGAATATACTGCTACAAAGTAATGCCCTTTGGGCATAAAAATATGGGAGCCACGTACCAGAGGCTCGTCACCAAGATGTTCAAAGAACAACTCGATAAGACTATGGAAGTCTATATCAATGATATGCTAGTAAAGTCGTCAAAGAAAGAAGACCACATCGACCACCTGAAGGAGTCCATCGAAATAGTAAGGAGGTACGAGATGAAGTTAAACCCCTAGAAATGTGCCTTCGATGTGGCCTCAGGAAAGTTCTTGAGATTCCTCGTATCACAACAAGGCATTGAGGTCAACCCAGACCAGATCAAGGCAATAGATGCAATCCCTGAAGTGTTAAACAGCGAAAAAAAGTGCAGAAGCTAACGAGCTGATAGCCTCCCTATCCAGATTCATTACACGGTCCTCCGACAGGTGCTATAATTTTTTTCAATGTGTTGAAAAAATACCAAGGGCTACAGTTGAACGAGGAGTGCGTCGAAGCCTTGAGGAAGCTAAAGGCGTACCTATCCTCACCGCCTTTGCTGGTCAAAGCGAGCCCAAGTGAACCCTGTTGGTGTATTTGGCCCTATTTGAGGTCACCGTTAGCGCCGTCCTAGTCCGCAAAAACAAAGGTACGCAATCTCCTATCTATTACATTAGCAAAACCTTTGCGGACGCCAAAACATGGTACCGACACCTGGAGAGATTGGCGCTGGCAATGGTAGTAGCTTCACGAAAGCTACGACCCCATTTTCAATGCCACCCCATAAAAGTGGTAACGACCTTCCCATTAAGGAGCATCTTACACAAGCCTGAATTATCTGGACGGCTCGCCAGATGGTCCATTGAGCTTAGCGAGCACAAAATTTTGTACCTTCCAAGGACCGCCATCAAGTCACAAGTTCTAGCCGACTTCAGTGCGAAAATCCTACCTGAGGTGGAACTTGAGGCACAACGTGCCTCCTCTAAAAACAACCTATGGGTTCTCTATACCGATAACGCCGCTTATGAATCGGGATCGGGACTTGGACTCGTCCTCGAGGTCCCCATAAGAGAAACAATTCGCCAGTCCATACGATGCCCTTAAATTACTAACAACGAGGCCGAGTATGAGGCCGTTGTTGCATGTATGAAACTAGCCATCAAATATGGGGCTCGTCAAATTTTCCTCCATTGCAACTCTCAGCTTGTGGTAAACCAAGTCACTGGGACTTACCAGGTCAAAGAACAAAGGTTGCAAAATACCAGTCAGAAATCCACAAATTAATGGCTAAGTTCAACGAATGCCGTTTCGAGCAAATTCTGAGGGCACGAAATATTGAAGCAGACGTTCTAGCAAAGCTATCCCCAGCCACTAAAAACTTCAACAAAGAAAGTGTGGTCACCCTCCTCCACATTCCGCCATTGATCACACTGAGGTATTCTCTTCAAACTTGACTTGGGACTGGCGCAACCAATATGTATCCTATATGCAGAACGAGACGCTACCACTCGACCAAGAAAGAGGCAAAGAAACTCTGCGTGCAAGCCGCCCGGTATTGCCTGATAAGTAATGACCTCTACAAAAGGACATTGGAGGACCCTTGGCGAAGTGCATAGGGCCGCATAAAATGAGGCCAGTACTCGAAGAAGTGCACGAGGGTCCCTGTAGCGCCCATACGGGCAACTGTGCCCTCATACGATGCATCATACGGGCCGACAACTACTGGCCCACCATGAAGAAAGAGGCGGCAGAATACATTCGCCGGTAGGAATAATGCCAAAAGTACGCCCCCTGGATACACCAACCAGGAGAACCCCTCCATTTAGTCGCCTTCCCATGGCATTTCATCTAATGGGGAATGGACACAGTCGGCCCCCTACCCGCAGGACGGGGAAAGGTACGATTTTTGGTAGTTTTAATTGACTATTTCTCTAAGTGGGTGGAAGCAGGTATGTACACACAAATACCTGAACCGGAGGTCATCGCCTTCATATGGAAAAATATTATATGCCGTTTCAGCATCCCCAAAGAAATAAGTTGTGACAACGGACAACAGTTCATCGGTCAAAAAATGACCGAACTCTATGAGAAATGGCGCATCAAGAGGATACTCTCCATGCCATATCTCCCCACCGCTAATGGCCAGGAAGCATCCTCCAACAAAATAATATTAAACATACTGAAGAAGAAGCTCGAAAATGCCAAAAGGCTATGGCCTGAGCTGCTACCTGAAGTATTGTGGGCGTAGAGGACCCCACCCAAATCCAGCACAGGGGAACCACCGTACTCACTAGACTAGGAATCGACGTAGTCATACCTGTCGAGGTCGGCGAACTAAGCCTAAGGTATCACACACCAGCGGAACAGAAAATGACACAAACAGGCTCTAAGACCACGATGAAGCAAAGGAGAGGAGAAAAATGGCCCACATAAGAATGGCGGCCCAAAAACAGCAAGTCAAAAGATACTATAAGAAGAGGGCGAAGATAAGACCACTCAAAGTGGGAGTCTACGTCTTCAAAGCCAAGACATTGGCATCTAAAGACCCAAGTGAAGGAAAATTGGGCACCAACTGGGAAGGACCCTACAAAATCACAGCAGCAACCAGCAAAAGAGCATTCCGGTTGGAAACAATGGAAGGAAAAATGCTCCAAAACAATTGGAACGTCGCCCACCTCAAGTATTTCCGCTTTTGAAAGGCGTCTCCCGAGTCGTACTCATTTTTCCCTTACCTGAGTTTTGTCCCAATTGGGTTTTCTCGGGGAGGTTTTTAACGAGGCGGCAGAGGGGACACCTGGAAATATTTGCGAAATAAGTTAACCATATCAGCCTCTCCATACGCTCTCATGGCGGACATGATAAAGGGACTGTACTAGCTTGATCTTTAATGTATAAAGGGCTACGTCCATCTCCAATGTAGAAAGGGCTACGGCCATCTCCAATGTAGAAAGGGCTACGACCATCTCCAATGTATAAAGGGCTACGACCATCTCCAATGTATAAAGGGCTACGGCCATATCCAATTGTACAAAAGGCTACGAGCATCTCCAATATATAAGGGGCTACGGGCATCTCCAATGTATAAAAGGCTACGACCATATCTAATTGTAGAAAAGGCTACGGCCATCTCCAATATATAAAAGGCTACGACCATATTTCAAGTGAATAAAGGGCCAAGGCCATCAACTTTATCATGGCTATGGCCATCGATTCTATTATGGCCAAGGCCATCACCGCCAATAGTCAACCTAGTTTCGACTACGGAAAACAAGTGATTCGACGACATTCGAAGTCACCTACATGGCTAAGGTCATCAACTTTATCATGGCTAAGGCCATCGATTCTATTATGGCCAAGGCCATCGCTGCCAATAGTCGACCTAGTTTCAACTATTGCAAAAAAGTGATTCAACGACAGTCGAAGTCACCTACATGGCTAAGGCTATCAACTTTATCATGCCTAAGGCCATAGATTCTATTATGTCCAAGGCCATCGCCGCCAATAGTCGACCTAGTTTTGACTACGGCAAACAAGTGACTCCACAATAGTCGAAGTCACCTACATGGTTAAGGCCATCAACTTTATCATGGCTAAGGCCATCGATTCTATTATGGCCAAGGCCATCGCCGCCAATAGTCGACCTAGTTTCGACTACGACAAACAAGTGATTCGACGATAGTCGAAGTCGTCCACTTGGCCGAGGCTATCAACTTTATCATGGCTAAGGCCATCGATTCTATTATGGCCAAGGCCAACGCCACCAATAGTCGACCTAGTTTCGACTACGACAAAAAAGTGATTCGACGATAGTCGAAGTCGCCTACATGGCTGAGGCCATCAATGTTATCATGGCTAAGGCCATCGATTCTATTATGGCCAAGGCCAACGCCACCAATAGTCGACCTAGTTTTGACTGCGGCAAACAAGTGATTCAACGACAGTCAAAGTCACCTACATTGCTAACGCCATCAACTTTATCATGACTAAGGCCATCGACTCTATTTTGGCCAAGGACATCGGCGCCAATAGTCGACCTAGTTTGGACTACGGCAAACAAGTGATTCAAAGACAGTTGAAGTCACCTACATGGCTATGGGCATCAACTTTCTCATGGCTAAGGCCATCGATTCTATTATGGCCAAGGCCATCGATTCTATTATGGCCAAGGCCATCACCACCAATAGTCGACCTAGTTTCGACTACGGCAAAGAAGTGATTCGACAACAATCGAAGTCACCTACATGGCTAAGGCCATCAACTTTATCATGGCTAAGGCCATTGACTTTATTTTGGCCAAGGCCATCACCGCTAATAGTCAACCTAGTTTCGACTACGACAAACAAGTGATTCGGCGACAGTCAAAGTCACCTACATGGCTAAGGCCATCAACTTTATCAGGGCTAAGGCCATCGATTCTATTATGGCCAAGGCCATCGCCGCCAAATAGTCGACCTAGTGTCGACTACGGCAAACAAGTGATTCAACGACAGTCAAAGTCACCTATATGGCTAAGGCCATCATCCTATCCGGCCAAGGCCATCATCACAAAGTGTCAACCAAGCTCAACTACGGCAGAAAACATGAAGGGGATAGTCAGAAACACAATAACAATCTAAGGAGCAAAAGAAGAACAGCAGTGGCAAAAGGTCATATTTCATTATCTCCAAAAATATATATATATACATATGTTTCACCCTATAAAGAGGTCCCATTTAAATCCAAAAAGAGATATATATACATTAACAAAAAGATATATATATACATGAACACACTATTACCGGCCGCTTCATGGGCAATACGAGCCGAATGCCACTGTCCTTGACCTCTGCCTCGGAGGCTCGACCAGCCGCCAAGTACTCCTCAAGTACGACCAATCAAGCCTCTTCATAAACCCACAGCTCGTAAGCTTCACAATGCGTATCATCTTGGGGGCAGTTCGCCTAAGGACTTCAACCTTGGCCGTCCTAACATCAAGCTCAGCAGTCAGGGCCGTGACTTGCGTCTACAATTCAGCGGCTTCCGTAGCTACTACATGGCTAATTTACAACTTTTCAACCTTTGACTGAAGAAGGATGTGTAATCGGTGTTCCATGCAACATCGGCCACGAGCTGTTGATCAACCTTGTTCAATTTGGCCACTCGCCTTCTTAACTGCTCCTCAGATTGCGTGAGGCCCTCACGAAACACCCTAAACTTGGGGTCCTGCTTGTACACATCAGCCAACATCTGATGCACCTCACGTGTCCGCTTGTACTTCTGCAGCAATTTATTGAAGGCAGCCACCTTCTTCTGCGAGCGCTGCCCCCTCTCTACCTACAAAATGAGAGTTTGAAAAATACCAAAGAAAAAGTAAGTACATGGTTAAGCCTCCCCCACAACATAAAAAAGAAAGGGTTCAAAAGGCTACCTGAAAGGCCGCGTCAGCGACCTTCCGAGATAAGTCCCTATCATTAACTCCCGTCAATGCCTCACTCTCTGCACCCGCACATAAAAGGGTCATTTCCGCAGCAGCCTGCTCGCAATTCTCCAATAGATTGTAGCCACTCGAAATCACGATACGATGGGTAGACCTACCAGCCGTCATCTCCACACGATCTGAGGTTCCTCCACATTCACCCACGTCCCAAACGGCGGCCTCCTAGCTCGCCCTCTCTACATCTCCGCCTGTCCTTTACACAGCGACCGACAAACCGCCCTCCTGGATATGGGCTTGGCTGGCATAAGAAACAGCACTCCTTCAGTAAGAAGGCCTCCACGAACGAATGGTCTCCACCATGAAAACCGTCCTCGACTCACGACGAGGTAAACTAACCATCTCACCCTGAGTCGCTTTTGCCTTGCCAGTTAGCAACTGCCCCTCTTCTGTTCTAGAGATTCTTCATCTTCATAAACCCCCTCCACATGTTGTATGGTAGCTCTGAAGGAACCGCGTCAGTGATAGATGCAATCTCAGGCGTCGTCTTGGGTGCGGCCTAAGGTACCGCATCAGGCACCTCCACAGGCACCATTTCCAACACAGTTTCAGGCGACGCCTCATGCACCACCTTAGATGCCATCTCCGGCTTCGCCTCCTGCCGTGAAGTCGAAAGAGCACTATCTCTAGGCGATCCTCTGAGGAGTATATCTTCCACATCAGAATCATGTAGAAAATCACTCCATCTATGATATGTGCGCTTTGGTTGTATGAGCATGATTTTCAGGTATAGGTTTTGATGAATGACAAACAATGAAGTCAAGTGTTAAACAACGATATTATACGACAAACAATCGAGATTGAATGGCGAGAAGCATATTGATGACGGAATTGCATAGACAAGCCAAAGACGAGCTTAAATGTTCATGACCGAAGACCCAAGGCGTAGGTCGTTAGGTAGAACCAATGTAAGAGCAACGTTTAAGTTATCTCGTCTTTTGGCTCAACATAGGTCATCATAAATATGCATAAAATTATTTTATTAAATCATATTTATCATAAACATATTTTAAATACTTCAAACAAAATGATGTTAAAGTTTTCATTTTAACCAAAATGGTTTTTGAAGTAAGTTTTCAAAACTGGACTAAAATAATCGATTATGATCGATTATACAAATCAGCATAATCGATTATGTTATAACAGTGGCCAAAGTGTTTGAACACTGCCACAGAATAATCGATTATACAAAGTACATAATCGATTATGTGATTACCGTTGCCAAAGTGTTTGAAACACTATCTCAATATAATCGATAATATCAATTAGATAATCGATTATCCAGCGGAGAATCAGCTTTTGATTTTCGGAACGTTAGAGACATAATCGATTATCTCTATCAAATAATCGATTATTTGGCAGAAAATCGGGGATTCTGATTTTCGGAACGTTAGAGGCATAATCGATTATATGGATGAAATAATCGATTATATGTGAGCAGAATCTGATTCCGATTTTGTAACGTTAACAAATAATCGATTATGTGATATAAATAATTGATTATCTCAGCACAAAATCAGCATAATTAATTGTCAATTAAGCAACGGTCATGCACCCTTTTTCACCTATAAAAAGAGGTCTTTTGAGCTGATTGTAAACACACAACACCTCCCAATATTGATATACATATTGACATTATTTGAGCATCATTTTAGAGCTTTTGTTGAGCCATTTGAGAGACAACTTTGAGTTGTTCATAGAGCTAAATTTGTATCTCTTTATCTACTCTTTTGAGAGAGTTCTTGTTGTAAAAGAGAAAGGTGTTTGAGAAGAACATATCTTCTCATTGATTGTCGGGTTCGCTAAGTACCCTAAGTCTTAGTGTGTGAAGTCTTGTGGTGCGGTATCCACGAGCAAGGTTGAAGTCTTGAGGTGCGGTATCCTCGAGCAAGTTGAAGTCTTGTAGAGTGTACATCTACGAGCAAGTGTAACGGTTTGTTAGGCACCCAAAAGCTTAACGGAGTAAGTGGAATCTCGAGAGAGTCTCTCGGGGACTGGACTAGCCACAAGTTGTGGTGAACCAGGATAAATTCGGTGCGTTCTTTCCTTGTTATTATAATTACCGAATTTATTTTATTCCTGCAATTTTAATTCCGCAATATTTATCAATATTCTTGTGCCGCACTATTCACCCCCCCTCTAGTGACGGGCATAAATCCTAACAATTCAGACTCCACCCTAGACGGGCCAACAACGGTTTTCTTCTTCGCCTTCTTAGAAACGCCACGACCTGCCAGTGCAGGTACATTGAATAACAGAAATGAAGGGACCTTCAAGCCGAAGCAAAAGAAAAGATAGAAGAAGAGGAAAGGCTGTTACATGTTGGGCTGTACAGTATACGAAATTCGGCCTAAGTACGACACTCCTCCGCATAGGGTATCAACCTCCCCATCCACGACCTAATGTCATCAATCATTCTAGACAAGCGAGCCGCTACTACAAGAAGAAGACAAAGAATCCATAATGGTTGATCAAAACAAGAATCATCATAAAATCCCACACAAGGGTGCTTACATTCCGAGTTCCACATTTTTGGGAACCATTCGGGGTTAGACACCAAGTGCTCCATCCTGATATAGAATTATCTTTTCTAGAAGGCCGCGATTGGCTTTATCTTCGGACTACACTACGAAGCTTTTCATACCATGACGCGTCAAATGGAGATGGTACCCTTCATATAGCTTGCATTGAACATTTGCAGAAGATGGTGAACCGAACCATACTCCCGACTTTGGCCGCATATGGGGTAAGAATTCTACACACCTTCAAAGTATAAGGCGTGAGTTGAGCCGAGCACGCCATGAAAAAGCAGAAGAGCTCCTCCACTAGAGGGTTAAGTGGGAAGCTGTATCCAATTCGAAGCGGATATTCATAGAACGTGCAGAATCCAGGTCTATGCACATTGGCGTAGTCCCTCCCAGCTGGAGCCATTTCAACCTGGTTCGAGATATTGTACGTCGTCCTAAGGGCGTCAAATTACGACTGCATCAATTCACTGTGCTCCCAAGGGGGAGTTGAGCTCTTGTTGTTAAAGTCCTTTCGGGTGCTAATGTTCTTCGGAAGTATGTTGTTCACTGACAAAGGAACAAGAACTCTTTCTGCCTCTTCCTCTTCACCATCGGAAGAAGGCAGAACCTTAGAAAGGAGTTGTCCTTAGTCTTTTTGCTGTCTTAATGACGTTTCACCATGGTGTGATTTACGAAGAAAGGTGTTAACGATAAGAGGTACAACCCCCAGAAATGGTAGTTCTCAAATAAATCAGCGATTGCCAGAAAAAGATATGAGGAAAGAAGTTAAGAAACACTCTCCAAAGGTTCGAAAGATGAATCGTATTGAACCGCTACTTTATTTATAGGAGTAAGATACGTGGAAATCACAAAGGCATGATTCGAAAACTAACGCGGGAAACCAAAATGTCACGTCATGCTCTGGATTATCTCGGGAACAAGTATAATAATGGCGCATGTACCAGTGATGTCACTCTAAAAAAGGGGTCGTATGTCAATGACTCAACCATATCACACATGTTCATATCCTTTGAAAAAGCGCCTATGGGTGCAGCCAAATTTCCGTAAAAATGAAGTATGCATTTCCGTCCATTGAAGACGGCCATCGAGCACGTCTCCAATGAATGGAGGGACTAATTGTATTGGGTGAAATTTGGCTCCTAACGTCCCTACGCCAAGTGGGTACGTCCATTATGGTAAGACCGACCTGAGTGAGGGCACGACCCAACCGATAAAACAAAGGCGACATCGTTTAGGGTCTTACTTCTTCAGTAAGAAGAAGCCACCTACCTTTGTACTTTTTCTTTGATTATTTCGAGAAAGGCCTCCTACTATATAAAGGAGACTTTCACATTGTAATAAATAGGTGTGTTATTCTAAAGAATACAACTCTGTTACTCTCTCTCTCCCTCTCTCAAGCTCTTGTTATTTCTTTACATTATCATATCTATGGTGATCATATCACTACAATCATCTCTAGGTCTCATCACACTTGGTTACGATTTACCGTTGTTCATTTTTTATTGTTTTTAAACTTGTAAAGTACATAGATAACTTTTAAGCCAAATAAGGTATCTAAAGAATGAACCAAGCTTGGGAATCTTGTTTTCTTCTAGAATCTCAGAGGAATTGGAAGTGTACTGTGATGCAGACTGGGCCACTTATCAAATGACAAGAAAATCAGTGAGTGACTTTATAATTAAGTTAGGAGATTCTTTGATTTCATAGAAATCAAAAAAACAAAACACCATCTCCAGAAGCTCATCAGAAGCGGAGTATAGGAGCATGGACAATCCAATCGCTAGAGTAGTATGGCTAGTTGGACTCTTTGGAGAGCTAAACTTAAAGCTGCAGTTACCAGTCAAGTTGTTCTGTGATAGCAGAGCTGCACATCAAATCGCAGAAAAACCAATCTACCATGAAAGGACTAAGCATACAGAAATAGATTGTCATTTCATCCCCAAAAAAAATACAAGAAAGCACAATTGAAACCTTTCATGTGAGCATAAATTTGCAGCTAGCAGACATACTAACAAAAGGACTTGATCGCACACAACATGAATTTTTACTATTTAAGCTGGGAGTTTTCAATTTGTTCTCACTATACAACTTGAGGGGGAGTGTTGAGGGAAGTTGCCGTGTAAAGATTAATATTTAGGTGCTTAGGTTGATTAGTTAATAGTTAGTTTAGTTGTTAGTCACAGGCGGTTGTTTGTAATTACAGTCAGACCTTTCTATAACAACATCTCTATATAATAACACTTCACTATAAAAGCCAAGCTTTTCCGAAACTATTTTGTATGTTATGTTATAATATATATTCTCTATAACAGTACTTCGCTATAAAATTTAAAAATATTCAGAACAAACGAAGTTGTTATGGAGAGGTTTGACCGTAATAACTTAGATGTTGACACTTGTATAAGGGTATATATACACACATGTAAAGTCACGCAGATTGTATGGGAGAAGACATTTTTTCATTTCTATTCACTCTACTCTTTTACTCTCAAACAGTTTGCCCCTTATACATCTCCAGATACCATCATTGTAGCATCTCTGAAGCTCCATCAATGTAGATTGTTGAAGCTCTTAACAAGATCCCAATAGATTAATTGGGGTTACAGTTTTGTTTGACATGAAAATTATCTATTTGAAGGAATAATTTGGTTCTTAAAGGATATAAAATGTCCGTTAACAAATCACACATATTTTTCACCTATTGAAATTGTGGAGCTTTTTCAGTCGATCAACATTTCACTTTGGAATTCGTGGTTTATAATAACAATATAGATTAGTTACAATAATATGTATAGATAATTAGTATACAATAATAATGATGAAACTTGATTCTTATTTCTATTATTCCTATTAAGAACTTGAATATTTCTTAATCAAAATAAACACTGTAAATCTTACTTTTAAAACTAGTACCAAGCATGGAACTCTAATGTGAGAAATTCTATTGATTGTCATGAAACAATCGATAGCTAATTGTCACGGACTTAGGACTGAAGCTAAGAACGTGCGGCACTAGATTGAATCTGTCTGCGGAAATGGGCAGTCTAGTAAGCCTTTTTGCCTAGAATCGTACTAAGGGAACGCTGGATAGCAACACAGAAACTTCAAAGGGAAAATAAGCTTTATTGCCTTTGAAAAGTATGCTTTACAATGCTTATGTTACAAAGATGGAAGGATATGCTGGATTTGAATGGATAGGAATGGATGTCTTACAATGGCTAAGTCCTATGCTATTTATACACTATACAAGGGGTAATTGAACAGTCTTGGCTGGCTGTATGGGCAGACAGGCGTGCTGGTCATTGATGGCTGGTGCTGGAGTGTGCTGATGCGCATTGATAGCTGGCTGGAGAGTTGTGCAAGCATGCTGTGAAGTGTCTGGCAGACAAGGCATGCTGGCGTGGGCAGACAAGGCTGGCGGGCATTGAATGCTGGAGCATGCGCGTGGTTGCGCGGATGTGGAGGCGTCGGACACGTTGGAGCGCTGATTCTGGCTAGAATTGGCGCGGGACGTGTCATGCTCCCCCACCTGATGATGCGACGTCCTCGGCGCATCCTGCATCTGTAGGAATTCGGCTACCTTATCTCGAAACTGCCATAGGTCTTCGTACCTTTCCCATGTAGCTTCTTCTGGAGATTGTCCCTTCCAGTGAACGAGGAACATGGCTTGTGCCGGATGACCCCGTCTTTGCTTTACCTGATAATCCATGATATTTTGTACATCTTTATCATGTGAAACTGTAACAGTGATGGGCGGCCTACTCGTTTGTCCCCGAGTCGGATCTTCCTTGTCCTCATGGTAAGGCTTGAGAACGCTTGCATGGAAGACTGGATGAATTTTGAGGACGGTTGGTAGGTCCAACCGATAAGAGATCTTACCAACCTTGGCAAGAATCCGGAATGGTCCCTCATATTTGCGCACTAGACTGTGACTCAAGTTCCTTAGTGCCCTGAATTGCCTCGAATTGAACTTTACCGTTACCAAGTCTCCGACTTTGTAATTTGTTGGACGTCGCGACCGGTCGGCAAATTTCTTCATCCGCTTAGCTGCTTTGGCAAGGTGAGATTTTGCAGTGTCTAGCTGCTCCTTGAACCCTTTGGCAAGATGATAGGCACCCAAACTCCTCCCTTCGGGTGCTGCTGGCAGTGATAGGGGAGTTTGCGGTTGCTGACCTGTTGCAAGCTCGAATGGTGTTTTCCCGGTTGCTTCGCTCCTTTGCAAGTTATAAGAAAACTGGGCAATATCAAGAAGCTTAGCCCAGTCCCTCTGATTTGAACTTACATAGTGCCTCAGGTAGCATTCCACTAAAGCATTTACCCTCTCGGTTTGGCCGTCCGTTTGAGGACGAAAACTGGTAGAGAAGTGCAGCTCCGTACCTAGAAACTGAAATAATTCCCTCCAGAAATTACCTGTGAAACGGGGATCACGATCGCTGACAATGTTCTTTGGCAGACCCCAGTATTTGACCACGTTCTTGAAGAACAGTTGGGCTGCTCCTTTGCATTACACCCCGGTGTGGCTGGCATGAAGGTGGCGTATTTAGAGAATCTGTCCACCACTACCATGATAGTACCGGACTTCGGCAAGCCGGTGATAAAGTCCATGGTGATGCTTTCCCACGGACGTTCTGCTATGGGGAGTGGCTCCAAGAGTCCTCCAGGTTGGCGCTGCTCTACTTTGTCCTGTTGGCAGATAAGGCAAGTTCTTACATAGGCCTCGATGTCATCCCGCATCTTTGGCCAGTAGTAGACTGCTTCAATGAGGGCCCGTGTACGTTGTTGCCCCGGATGACCTGCCCACAAGGTGTCGTGGCTTTCCTTCATGATCTGCCTCCTGATGTTGTCATGCTTGGGCACGTAGACCCTTCTACCTGTGGTAAGCAAGAAGCCATCTTCAACCCAAAAGCTTCGAGTCTTACCTTCGGATGCTAGTTCCATCAGCCTCTTTGCGTCTGGATCCTGCAGTAAGCCCTGTTTAATAGACTCCCGAATGTCGCATTGAACTGTTGCGATGGCAGCAAGTTTTGCCTTCTGACTCGAGGCGTAGGCCACCACAGTGCTTTCGCTGCAAGGCAGGATACCTTCTGGGGTACCATCAGTTTCACTCAAACTCTTGATGGTTGTTGGTTGCTTTGGGTTCTCTTTGGGCACGTCTTCGACCTACATAGCTGAAAGCTGTGGAAGGTGTGCAGTCTTTGACATGTCAACCAATGGAACCGAACATGATTTACCCTTTTCCAGTATGATCATCTGCTGGAAATGTGGAGATATAACAGACGGGCATTGGCGGAAGAATTCCTGGCCAAGCACCACTTCAAAAATATCCAGAGGAGCTACGGCGAAGTTGGTCTTACCTCTCCAGTCGCCTACTATAATGTCAAGGTTGCTTGCAATACCTTTGATTGGTGTCGGAGGGGCATTGACTGTTTTGAGCCGGACCTCGGTTGGATAGTACTTGAGATTCAATTTGTCTGTTGCCGTCTGAGTTATCACATTGGCCTCTGCCCCCGTGTCCACCAAAGCACGGACTGAGTGTCCATTAAGGGTGATATCCACGTATTGTGTTGGGAAGGCATTTAGTTTTCCGGCAGGTTGTGTGGTTGCGGCGCAAAGTCCGATCATACCTACTTTGGCTGGAGTCTCGGAACTTTCTTCTTGTTCCTTGACTGATTTTTGCTGGTGATCTTTGATCATGGCACCTAAGCTTTTCATTTGAGGGAAGGTTACATACCAGTGCGGCCCTCCGCAAATGTGGCATTTTGTTTCCCTGCGCTGCTGCTGGTTAGGCTGATTTTTCTTCTCAGCAAGCTCCTGTCTAAGAGACCTCCTCGGAGAGCGGATATTTTTGCCCCGCTCGCGTTCTGCTCCGCTGTTGGCCGGGTTACTTTTTACCTGCTTCACCGTGCCGCGGTCCTGGGTATAGTCAGTTAGACTTTCAGCTTGTGCAATAGCCTCGTTGAGAGTGGAAACCTGTCTCCGCTCCAACTCAGATTTGGCCCATTTTGATAGACCGTCTTTGAAGTAAAACAGCAAGCCCCTTTGGGTGAGTTCCGGAAGCTGAAGAGTAAGGGTTGTGAACTCCCTGATGTAGGCTTTGATGGTGCCTGTTTGCTTCAGTTCTCGTAACTTCCTCATACCCTCGTCATAGACGTTGCTGGGGAAGAACATTTTCTTCAATTCTGTTTTGAATTGCTCCCATGTATCGAGAGTGCAATTCCCCTTGCTGATATCTTGATCCATCCTCCTCCACCATAGCATCGCCTTCTCCGTCAAGTAGAGAACCGCTGTTTGGATTTTCAACTCCTCGCTGCCTATTCTGCTGAACTTGAAATAGTTCTCAAGATGCCGCAGAAAACTTTCTACCTCTCGGGCATCACGGATACCTTTGAAGACGGGCGGCTTTGGAGCGTCGATCCTCACTTCGCGCTCAATGACTGGAACAGCATGTTTCTGTTGGCGTACAGCTTCCTCAAGTTCCGTCACTCTGGCATTTAGAACTTCGATCAGATTCGTGAGCTTTTCAATGGAAGCTTGAGTCTCTTCCCGTGCTTCCCGCTGCTCATCAATGTCCCTGTGAAAGTTATCATTCTCCTCGAGCACAGACTCCTTGAAAGATTCGTATTCGCCTTCGAATCTGTTGAAGCGATTGCCCAGCAACTCGGCTGTTTTGTGGGCTATTTCGACCCTTGTAGCCAAATCTAACTCTGGAGTAATGTTTGTGGGTAACTCATCTTGTTCCCAATCACTCACGTCTGGAGATAGAATGTTGGCGGCATCACTTTGGACAGTATTGATCGGCATTTTACTAGCTTTCTTTGTGGTCTTTTTGCTCTTGGTTCGTTTTGTAAGGGCTTTGGCAGTTTGGGTTGCAAAAGTTTCTCCGTCGCTGGCCATTGTTGTCGCACTTAGTACCTGCTCTGATACCACTTTGTCACGGACTTAGGACTGAAGCTAAGAACGTGCGGCACTAGATTGAATCTGCCTGCGGAAATGGGCAGTCTAGTAAGCCTTTTTGCCTAGAATCGTACTAAGGGAACGCTGGATAGCAACACAGAAACTTCAAAGGGAAAGTAAGCTTTATTGCCTTTGAAAAGTATGCTTTACAATGCTTATGTTACAAAGATGGAAGGATATGCTGGATTTGAATGGATAGAAATGGATGTCTTACAATGGCTAAGTCCTATGCTATTTATACACTATACAAAGGGTAATTGAACAGTCTTGGCTGGCTGTATGGGCAGACAGGCGTGCTGGTCATTGATGGCTGGTGCTGGAGTGTGCTGATGCGCATTGATAGCTGGCTGGAGAGTTGTGCAAGCATGCTGTGAAGTGTCTGGCAGACAAGGCCTGCTGGCGTGGGCAGACAAGGCTGGCGGGCATTGAATGCGGCATTGAATGCTGGAGCATGCGCGTGGTTGCGCGGATGTGGAGGCGTCGGACACGTTGGAGCGCTAATTCTGGCTAGAATTGGCGCGGGACGTGTCATAATGCTCCTCTATAGCGCCTTAAATTGTATTATTTCAATGTTTTATAATTTTCAAGAGAAGGTAAACAGGAAGTGGCATAAATTGGTGCAGTACAACTTTAAAATGTGACGTATAGGTAAAAGGTATAGTACAATTCATAAAATAAAAATAAATAAAAAAAGAAGCAAAAGGCTAGGATGTTTTCATGGATATTTAAAAACCGACTAAATCGATCGAACATTACCATACCGAACCAATTTTTAGGTTTCTCTTAATAAAATCGTAGGTTCTTACATAAATTTATAACCGTACCAATAATTAGGGTTGGTTTTTTATTTTACGAAAATAAACCGAAAAAATTAGGTAGGGGTAAGGTCTACGTACAGACTAACCTCCTCAGATCCTACTTGTTGGCATCAAACCGGGCTTGTTGTTGTTGTAAACGTAAAAAATACTGAACCATGACGAATAAATTACATGTGAAAAAAGTTTATATATTAAGTTAAAAAATAATAAAGCATTAAAATTTTCCTTCTATCCTTGGAATTATGAAAACAGTTACAAGCCAAAAGTAAATAAACTTAAAGTTTTAATTCCCAAACTTATTATGCTACTCCTATTAAAACTAAATTATTTCCGGCATATTCACTAGCAGGACAAAAGGTATTGTAGCGATTATGAGTATCAAACTACAATGAATTGAATATATTTTCTTTCGTACGTTTTAGATTTATTTTTTTGAATATTTAAGATTTTATAAAATTTGTTCTTGAGTCTCAACTTGGTTAATATCTTTCCACTCGTGTGATTTTATATTTTCTTTTTATTTGTTTAGTTTCTTACATTGTTGATGGATCTATACTCTGGTAATCTTTCATATATTTTTTAATTCATCACGCTTTAAACTATAAAAATGCCTAAAGAGTTTTACGAACTTCTATAAAAGTACATATGTTATTGTATTCTACTTCTACTTGTAGCTTTACGTGACATTTAAAAATAAATACAGAAAATTAATTAAACCTTATCAACTAAAGAGAAACCTGCATAATTTAGACGGTTTCGAAAATTTTCGTTTTAATTATATATAATAGAATAACTAAAAGTTAATATGATACAAATTTTATAAAATAAGCGGATGAACGGAACGACCGACACTTCCTAGCAAAAGGTGAGGTGCAAATGAAACTGATGCATACAGTTCGAAATGGAAATAACTCGAATTTCAGTACCAAGTCTCAAAATTCCCAATTGACGTCCTAAGCTTTCCCCACTTGTCCATTTTTATTTCAATTTCTAAAACCCTAAACCCACATTCAGAACCTACCCCTCACTTCGATGGCGTTGTACGCTCTCCGTCTCCGGCGAGCTCTCTCTCTTTCCTCTTCCATTTTCACTCAAACATTCCATCAACCAAATCCTCTTTCTTCAATTCCTCCATCACTCTCCCAAAACAATTCGTCTACTAAGCTTCTTCCATTTCCGTACCAATCGTTGAGGCTATTTAGGTCATCTACAATTTCACAGTCCTCAAGGTTTGACCGGAACCGGAACCCTGCTGATGAAGAAATTGGTCCGGATACGATCCTCTTCGAAGGATGCGATTATGAACATTGGCTTATTACAATCGATTTTCCTAAAGATACTCAACTCACCAGGGAAGAGATGATTGAGACCTATGTGCAGACTGCTGCTAAAGTCTTTGGAAGGTCAGCCAATTTCTATTATTATGTATGTTATATGTGATTATTTTCTGAAATTGTGGCTTCTGTCTTGTCAAATTTAAGCTTAGTAAGTCTCTGTATTTGCTTGCTTGATATATACCCGTTAAGTGGGTGGAATTATTTGATGTCATAGGTACAAGATGATTCCATAAGCTTGAAAGACATTGAGTGAAATAAGATTGTTGTCATATCTTCTGGCTGGATACTTTTAATTTCTGCCAGAGATTAATATATTCATTAAAGAGTTCTAATTATTGAATGATGTAGTTATAATATCTTTGGTGAGCTGAGCTCTCCGTTTAGATAGATCAAGTTGGCTTCAAAGTGAAAAATATGTATTTGAGATAATAATGATGATTATTTCCCCCTGATACTTTGTTGGTGTTGGTTCTGATGTCAGTTGTTAATATGCAGTCAATAAGAAAGTCGAAGAAGTATTACCCGAAATCATATCTTGAATGCAATATGTACTGGAACTTGGAAGTTTGCTGGCATTAGTGTTAGTATGATATCTTTTATCCATAGATGGCTATTACTACCTAGAGTTTGACTGCAATCTCGAATTCAATCTTATTTCACCTTGCTGTTATTGCTACTTGTCAGTGCTTTTGAGCGAGAAGCGCAAAAAAGCGACAGTGGCTCGCCTAGCTTCAAAAGCGAAGCGCACGCGCAATTTTTAAAAAACATAATGTAAATATTGCAAAGACACAATATAAATAATCCAAAAATTCAATTTAAAAACTTTGAGACATTTTTAAATCCCTATTAATATACGAAAATATATAATGCAATAAACTAAAAAATAACATATATACAATGATTAATTGTATAAACTGAAATACACATTAAAAAATTCAAATAAACTGAAAAGATAACATATAGTATATTTATAATAATTAAATTTATAAACTAAAAATGCATATAGAATTAATCAAAATAACATATATATAATAATTAATTTTATAAACTGACAATATATATATAAAATTAGCCAAATAAACTGAAAATATAACATAATATATAATAATTAATTTTATAAATTGAAATACACATAAAATTAATCAAATAAACTGAAAATATAACATAATATATAATAATTAATTTTATAATCTGAAATACACATTAAACAAATCAAATAAAATGAATATATATATATATATATATGTGTGTGTGTATATATAATAATTTATAAATATAATAATTAATATTATAAACTAAAATACATATTGAAATTAATAAATAAGAAGAATAAAAGGGGGAAAAATCAACGCCTCCCCTAGCGCAGACATTGGACGAGAAAAACTAAAAAAGAGAGAGAGAAGAAGAAGAATAAAAGAGAAAAATTACCTGGAGGTTGAACCAAGTTAGCTGCTGCTGCTAACGTTCAATCTTTGGCAAGACAAAGAAGGTCTTTCCACTTTGGGTCTGTTTTGTATAACAAAAACAAAGACCCAAACTTTTTTTCCTTCAAAATGGCCCCTCTGAACAGAAGCGAGCACTTCTGCGCTTCTCGCTTCGAGGTCGCTTTTTTGCTTTTTGGGCTGAAGCGATCACTTCTGCTGGTCGTGTCGCTTCAGTAAAGAAAAAGCGATAGCTTCTCGCTTCGCCTCGCTTTGCGCTTAAAGCGACGAAGCACTCGCTTTTCAAAACACTGTTACTTGTTGCAATTACTTTTTCTTTTCCGGCCGTTCTCTAGCTGAGGGTCTATTGAAAACAGCCTCTCTGCCTTTCCTTTCCAGGGGTAGAGGTAAGGCTGCTTACATCTTACCCTCCCCAGACCCCATTTGTGGGAAACTACTGAGTTTGTTGTTGTTGTTGTTGTTGGAAGCTTTGAGTTATCAACTTATCATGGATAAGGGTCCTATCAGATAGCTCTAAGCTAGTTGGTATATAATTGATTCTGCTGCAATCTTTTGATTGTTCCTATTATTGCCTGCATAGTAGTCTTAGCATTATTGTGTTTGGAAGATGTTTTCTTCTCTTGTATATCACTAATTGGTATGATTTGTGACACCTATTAATATAATAAATTATCTCTTGTTTTTTCCAACTTAATTGCCTTTAAGTAAATATTTGGTTGAATGTGATATCGAATCAGGTGGAACTTCCTATCATTGACCTAAGACTTTGTTGCTTTTTGGCTTCGTATTGTTTAAATAATGCAGTGTGGAAGAGGCTAAGAAAAAGATATATGCCTTGAGCACAACTACTTACAATGGTTTTCAGGTCTTGTGTTCGGAGGAAACGTCAAAGAAGTTTGAAGGTGAGTGTATATTGTGTTGTATCTTTCCTTCTGAGCAACGATAAATTTATTTTTGATTTTAATATTTAGATTCTGTCTGCAATCAGGCCTGCCGGGTGTTGTGTTTGTACTCCCTGATTCCTATATTGATCCAGTAAACAAGGAATATGGAGGTTTGAATGTTATTTTTTATTAGCATTTCAAAATCATGTTTATGCTTTATAAGTTATTATCTTGATTTATTGTGGTTTCCCTTGTGGGTTTGCTTCTGTCGTGCTATTAAAATCAGGTGACAAATATATCAATGGGGAAATAATCGAGAGACCTCCTCCTCCACAGTTTCAAAGACCATCACGGCGTAGTAACAGACCTCGAGGAGGCCCACAGTTTCAACAAGGCAATTATGGCCCACCGCAGAGTCCACCTCAGCAGAACTTTGGGCCACCGCAAGGTGCTCCAGCCCAGCTGAACTTTGGGCCACCACAAGGTGCTCCAGCCCAACAGAACTATGGTGCAGCACAAGGTCCTCCGCCCCAGCAGAACTATGCTGCAGCACAAGGTCCTCCTCCCCAACAGAACTATGGCCAACCAAGATATCCTCCACCCCAGCAGAACTATGGTTCGCAACAGTATCCTCCGCCACCTCAACAGATTTACAGCGCACCACAGAGTCCTCCACAGAAAAACTATGGGCGGCCACCAAATCCACTGCCTCAGCAGAGTTACAGTGCACCTCAGAATGTTCCTTCTCAATGGAATCATGGCCCTCAGCAAAGCTTTTCACCTCAACAGAATTATGGCCCTCAAGGAGCTGGGGATCCTTGGCATCAAACACCTCTAGGTAGCAGCCCAGGTGGATGGGATAATTCCCAGGGTGGCAGACAAGATTCAAGACCTCAATATCAGGTTAATTACAATCAAGGAGAGCAAGGAAATTATTCTCCTCAAAGAGACCATAGAGGTTATGCACCTCCAGAGGAAAGAGGCTTCAGAGGAGATAATCAACATTATGCCCCTCCAGAACAAAGAGGGTTCAGAGGAGATAATCAACGTTAAATGAGTATTTAGTTGAGATTTGTTCTTCTGTTTAATGTTCTCCCAAGGATGGTCAAGTAGCTTCATACAGAAAAACCAGTTATGCACTGTTTAATGTGGCTTGACATTATGCACATCACTTTGGTCTTTCTGTTAGTACATCATATGTTAAGTGACTAATGGCTGTCAGTTGCTAATTGATGATGTGGTTATCATAGTCACTTTAGGCATTGATTTGCGTGTTTGCTTTTCTTGGATAGTTTCTTTAGGTAAAAAATTGGGAGGAAAGAAAATTGAAGGAATGGTACTTTTATCTATGCGTGGCATGATTGTATTTAGAAGAAGTTGTTTCCCTCTTTAGTATATGGCATCGTACTTTTGTCATGGGATTAGATCAATCTCAACTGGCCTGCATGGCAAATGCTTCCTAATTTTGTCATTCAGGAGACTGCATATCAGGTGTTCTTTCCATGCTATAACTTGGCTCTAAAAGCAGTCAAAGTACCGGAAAATTTGATGATAGAACAACACGTTCTTGATAGGCTGGAGGTACCAAAGCAGCTGAAAAGAAAAGCACCTTCCCCCATAGTGCCTAGCACTGTACCTCTGGGTGCATGCTCTTCGGCAAAGAAGCCCCTAATTCCCTTTGGGCTAGGCAATACCAACGGTAAGGTCATTGTTTCGAGCCAGCAACTGATTGATTCACAATAGCCTTATAATTTTCATAAGTATCATTTTGAATGGCAAACAGATTGAGATCAGCAACTAGTTAGCCATTGAGAACCATTGGCAAGAACCTGCGTTTCTTAATTTTGCATTAGATATTAGCAGGAATTCAGGTAGAACGTTAAAGAATGTTTTACTTCAAAGTCTAAATATTAGTGTAGGAGGATCCTACTTTAATACTCTTATGCAGTGAAAATATAGGGGTTTATCTTGCTTAGACTCCAGAGCTGCAAAAGCAAAAGAAAAAGGAACAAGTGATAGAAAAATGGTGAGGCTAACGGCGGATTTGATTTGGAAAAGTCCTCATTTCTTCAATGCCATTCGCGAACGCGAGTTAGATCTTCGAGGTTTCTTCATTAAACCCTAGTATTTATTTTTTAGCTTCGAATTCCAAACACATAACTTTTAGCGCGCGCTGTCGCAAAAGCTTAGTATTTAATTTTATAACTTATTTTGTGCACAGGAAATAAGATTCCTGTTATTGAGAACTTGGGTGGTACTAAGGTCAGCTTCTTTTGCTTCTTGCTTTACTTTAAGATTTTTATTTATTAGGAAGGTTTCAGAAATTTCTTTTCTTAACAGGATCAATTCGACACAATTGATTTATCTGATAATGAGATTGTTAAACTCGAGAATTTTCCATATCTGAGTCGGCTTGGAACCTTATAAATGAACAACAATAGGATTACGCGTATTAACCCCAACATTGGAGGTGAGATATTAGGCGATTCAAGTACTTAGTCCCATTCTAAGTGTCATGAATTTGTTGATTTTTATTAGGGTTTTTATTTGATGAAAGATTCTTTTATTGTTTTTTTTTTGTGATGTTGCAGAGTTTCTGCCTAAATTGCATACTTTGATTATCACCAGCAATAGACTTACAAATTTGGTTGAAATTGATCCGCTTGCGTCTCTACCAAACCTGAAGTTTCTTAGTTTGCTTGATAAAAATATCACAACAACAACAACACATTATAATCCCACTTAGTAGGATCTGGGGAGGGTAGTATGTACGCAGAACTTACCCCTACCCTGGGGTAGAGAGGTTGTTTCCAAATAGACCCCCGGCATCCTTCCCTCCAAGAACTTCCCACCTTGCTCTTGGGGAGACTCGAACTCACAACCTCTCGGTTGGAAGTGGGGGTTGCTTATCATCAGAACAACCCCTCTTTTCGGATAAAGAGACCAAATTATCGCCTTTATGTCATTCACAAATTGAAGTCCTTGCGTTTGCTGGTTCCTTCCGTGCCTTCATTTGAACAATGTAGGAACTCCTCAAATATGTTGATAGTTCAGCTTGTTGTTTTAGGTAACATTTTCTTGCTGTACTTGTTATTCGGACTTGAATTACGGTGCCATCCTGAATTTCCTCAAACATGCTAGAAAAAGTATAGCAATTTATTACGTATCTTATAGTCAGCTTAAAAAAGAAACAGAGAATGGGTTCCTGATTTTGAAACCATATGCATTTTCATTTTTCATCCTTGCAAAAGGCACCTTTAATTAAGTGGGAGGTGTTCAGCATGCTGTCTGAACCAGTATAGTTGCATAAGATAGCGCCAAGTTTGCGTACATAGAGAAATGACAGACCCACTAAATCTGTTCGCTAGAATATGAAATGGAAATGGAGAAAATCAATGTTACCATCCTTGAATCGGCCGGACCCCAAGATAAGGTACCTAAATGAAAAATAGTGTCAGCTTTAGGGTGTTATCTTTGTATTTGGCCTTCTTATAGCCTGTTTGGCAAGCTTATTTTTGGCCTAAAGTGCTTTTTTTTTGCCACAAGTACTTTTGGCCGAAAATTGAGGTGTTTGGCCAAGCTTCTGGGGAAAAAAATGCTTTTGAGGAGAAGCAGAAGCAGTCTTGGAGAAGCAGAAAAAGTAGCTTCTCTCCAGAAGCACTTTTGATAAAAATACACTTAGAAGAAGTTTTTTAAAGCTTGGTCAAACAGTAATTGCTGCTCAGAAGTGCTTTTCAAGCTAATTAGCCAAACACACACTACTTCTCACCAAAAGTAAAAAGCACTTCTCAAAATAAGCTAATTTTGCAGCTTGACCAAACGAGCTATTAGTATTTGAATTTTATCATTTTAAAGAAGTTTGTTTAATTATATCTTAAAGCAGAGGACACGCTAGTTTACCACATAATATATGCTTGTACAAATTCTATTACCCGCCGAAAACTTAATACTCCCTCCGTTTCAGTTTATGTGGACTCATTTGACTGGACATGGAGTTTAAGAAAAGAGAGAAGACTTTTGATCTTGTGGTGTAAAATGAGACACATATATTTTGTGTGACTATTAATCATTGTGCAAAGATAAATTATTTCTAAATAAGAAAAGGGGTCATTCTTTTTGGCATAGACTAGAAAGGAAATATGTTCACATAAATTGAAACTGAGGGATTGGTTAGAAAAACTCTATTACTTGTCTTGAATTTAATTTGTAGTTGTTTGCTTTATGAGATTGCCAATGATTTAAGCGTTCTTTTATTGAGATATTCTGGGATTAGACAGATGACCTTAACATTTGTAATGTTACTACATTCTTTTTCTTGTCTATATAAACATACAACTATATTTTCCAGCAATATATGTAGGCTCCCTCATCTCTTTATTTGCCGATGCTCTAACATACTACATACAAATGCTTTAATACTCTATGGCATGAATACATGATTAACCAGTCCAAATGTTATATTTTGTCCGTTGGGATTGGAGGTGGGAGCCGAAGCACCCAGAAAATTACTTTAAACAGCTGCATACTGAGCTGTCAGATTTAATTTTGTTGATATAGGAGCGATTGGAAGCAAGTAATTTATTTGCATAAGAAGAAGCTGAAGAACAGGCTAAAAAGGAATCTATGAAGACCTTTGTACTGGTGAGGTTCCAGCGGCCTCGAGGAACCAAAGGAAGATGAAGCACCAAAACCAGCTGCTCCTACACCTGAGCAAATTATTGCAACTAAGGTATAATTTGTCATTTATCTGTTACTGGTCCTTAGCAATTCTTCCTCTTCTTCGATTGCATTTTAAGGATTAGGATTGGTGGAACAGGTTGTTTGGATATGTCTAGGGAATTTGGTGCTATGAAATATGGATAGGGCCAACATATACAACAACAACAACTACCCAATATAGTACTGTCTTGTAAAAAAAGGTCAACTACTTACCATATGCGTTATGTTTTGCAGTTAGTGTTTTTGGCTAGCCTTCAGTTGCAAGCGCCAATCACTCCATACTCCCTTTGTATAGCTCTGTGAACAACACTTTGCTCATATAAAGCTCACAAATCAACTAGTTTCAGCAACACAACCAATCCTAAAATGAAATGTTTTTTGAGAACAGTGGTCAACAAAGAAATCTTCACTCTATCTAGTCATAATAGAGCAGAAAATTAGAAAGAAAACTATATTCTGAGTCATAGAAGAACAGTAACTTCTGTGGATAGTTTGTTTGAATCTTGTAAGAGAAGTCATCAGACTCTTCCAGTGATTTGTAGGTCAGAGCTCAACTAAGCACTTTTATTATTATAGGAGCATGTCATGTCCACTGAATTTTTTGTGTCAACATCAATGGACCGTTGCAAAAAAAAGGCTTGAAGGAGCTTACACTTATTGGTCTTGATGCACTAAGCTTTTCTCATTATTGGTAAAATTTGGTCTAGATATGGATTTTCATGATTATCTCTTCTTTTGATCACATGTGAGAAATTATCCTCATCCTCTATGTCGTGCCCAATTTGTAATTTATCTTTAGGAATCACAACATTGACTCTGTTGGGAGAAGTTACTTTAAATTGTCATTATGTTTCTCTCCTAATTGGTGTTGCTTCCGTGTAATCTTCCTATTCTTCAGGAATCAAGTTAACTGCCAGGTTAATTCCTGGTAGATTCTTAATGTCTGAAGGGACACTAGTTGATTAATTAATATACATCTGAAAATCGGGAACTCAATTTTTTTTGTAGCCCCAATATTGTTTGATTCTTGCACTACTTCAATTTCTTTTTAGCTTACGTTCTTGGTCACATTGGTGCTTCCTTCATCTCCACTTTGTACCTATCATCACTTCTGCTAGCATCTGCATGAGTATTCATGTGAGAGTTGATTTCTTATTGCTCATTCAAAGGAACGTACACCTGATTATAAATGATTTCATATTACTAGAGATAACTTAATTAGTCTTTTCACTAGGCGAAAATAGAAGCATGTTGAACCCTCAAATTAATAAGCACATAAGATTGAATAGGGTAACATAGACTAAAACATGCCAGTTGATAAAGCAGTAACAGAAAACATGATGAGGTTGAAATAAACTATAAGACATAATAAGATAACAAGAACTGAAGCGTGCCAGTTGAGAAAGGCGTAAACAGGAATCATATTACACAGAAACATGCTGAGGTTTGAAATAAACTAACCACATAAGCGCGGGAAAAATAATAGGATAATAGGAATGTAATGGCAATTTGGATCCAAAGGGTTTGACCTTGGCTTCCAGCTGGCTAAACCGTACCGAAATCGAGTAGTCGCACCAAGAGAGAACTTAAATTCTTTTAGGAAAAGCAGAGAGTTTTTGAGTTGTAAAGTAAGAAATTGTAAGAGTGTGTAAGTGTGAGTGTAAGTCTGTAAGCATGAACGTGTTTTAAAATCAGAGTAATCAAAGGTTTTTATAGCGTACAGTAGAGTAGAACCAAATAAGGTTGGAGAATCAATGACTTACAAATAAGGCAAAGATCAGTTAATCAATCAATTAGGACTAACATGAATCAATTAATAGGCAGAATCACGGAAGTATCACTTAAATTAACATGGAATAAATCAGTAGTCAAGACTAAGGTCCAAATAAAGTAAGTAGTAAGTGCAGAGATTAGTTAAAAGGCGGTCCTAATAATCAAAGTAAAGAAATTATGCTACCAAAAGAATTAAGGAAAGTAGTACCAATTATGAATCACACATAAGGAAAGAATAGGTAAAAATCTATCAAGGAAATATCAGTATCGTATAGTAAAGGAAAGATTAACATCTCAATAAAGGATTTCAAAACCCTAATTTGGATACATCATAAAGTCAGCAGAGAAACAACGGCGAAATAATCACACATTGTGTATAATGAACATAGACAAGAATTTATTCAAAAAGCACAAAGAATCGAACTAGAGAAGGTCAGAAACCCTAATTTTAGGGTGAGTAACTTAATAAAAAACAACTATAGTATAAACATAGATACACAAAAATATTAAAAAGAATATGCTCCAAAATTAAGGAACCCTAACAGATCTGAAAATATCTAGGTCCTAATTTTAGCGTGAGTAAAATTAGGCGGAAAACCCTTTTAACGAAATCATGATAAGATTCATAGATAGTCATGCAGAAACATAGATATGATTTTTACCAAAAAATAAGTATCAAATCTCAGCAGATTTCAAAGGATCTAAACCCTAGCTTTAGGGTAATATAAGGAACGAGCAAAATCTCTGAGATTCAAACCATAAGGATACGGAGAAAGAACATAGATGGAAAAAGATAAAGATTCAAACCCGATTTGATTCGAAAATAGGTGATCGGCTTACAATATCGGGCAAGCTACTAAATAACACCATAATCGAGTAGGCAGTAGAGAAAGGGGGTCAAATAAGGCAAGAAATCACTAAACGATTCTATATCTGGTTAGAATAAAAAGGGATTTAGTAAGGATTTGAGGTGACGACGCTTAGGGTTTGAGAGTGAAAGAGGGGAGATTGAAAGAGTTCAAGGGCGACGTTTGGTGGGAATTGGTAAGGGTTTATATGAGTTAGGTTAATTAAAAGGGTTGGGGTGATGTGGACCGTTGATCTCTAAGATTACAGTCCTAATTTAATGGGTTTTCGGGTTGGGTGATTTAATTGGGTAGAAGTAATTGATTATTATGCTGGTATATACAATTAGGCTAGGTCCAAAAAATAATTAGAAATAGTCTAGATTTTAAACCCAATTAAATCAGTAAAATAATTTATAAAAATTATTAATAAATATAATAGTATCATCTGTGCCTGAAATTGATTTAGAATAATTACATTTGCATTTTACGGCTAGAATCGCATATTTTGCAATAATCTCATATATACATACATACATATATATATATATATATATATATATATATATACATACATATATATATATATATATATATATATATATATATATATATATATGTATGTATGTATATATGAGATTATTGCAAAATATGCGATTCTAGCCGTAAAATGCAAATGTAATTATAAAAATGTACTTAAAATATATATATAAGCACTATATGGGCATAAATGATGAATTTATATGATTAAATCATCATAAAAATAATACGAGGGGAACAATCACATAGCATATAAAACACACCTCAATGCAGCTAGACACAAACTGGAAGTGATTCAGTTTGGCTTGAGAAGCAACAATATGGACCAGCAGCTCATAGAACAGGAAAGGTCAGCCTTGGCTGAAATACAGAAATGGAGCAACATAGAGGAACAGGTTCTGCATCAGAAATCAAGAGCAAATTGGATCACATGTGGGGATTCTAATTCCAAATATTTCCATGCACAACTGAAGCAGAGAACAAACATGAACACAATTACTTCCATATACACTACTGCAGGGGACAGGCTTTTTGATCCTCAACAAGTAGAAGAAGAATTCCAAGACCAATTCTACAAGATTCTGGGAGAGGGAAAAACTATCTGTAAATGCCCAAACATTGTTATCATTCAACAGGGACAATGCTTAGACAACCAGCAGAAACAGCAACTGATTAAACCAGTAACAAAGGAGGAAATATATCAGGCAATCACTGAGATGCCACATGACAAAGCTCCAGGAGTGGATGGTTTCCTAGTTGAATTCTTCACTCGACATTGGGATATGGTTGCTGATGATGTTTATGCAGCAGTGAAATAGTTCTTTACAACAGGCAAGATGCACAAAGGTGTAAGCAGCACAGCTGTTTCATTGATTCCTAAAACACAAAATCCTACTACTGTCAAAGATTATAGACCAATCGCGTGCTGCACAACACTTTATAAAATAATTACCAAAGTGATCACGGCGAGAATAAACACAGTCATAGGTGGATTGATTGGTAATTCACAATCAGCCTTCATTGAAGGCAGGAGCATTACAGACAACATTCTCCTTACTCAGGAAATGTTAAAAGGATACTCCAGGAAAGGAATATCCCCGCGATGTGTGTTAAAAGTTGACATGAGAAAGGCGTATGACACAGTGGAATGGTGTTTTATAGAACGACTGCTGCTGAACATGGGATTTCCATACAAATTCACAAAATGGATAATGTAATGCATCTCTTCTGTCACATACTCATTAAGCCTAAATGGGGGACTGACACCTCCGTTTAAAGGGAAAAGGGGTATACGACAAGGCGACCCAATGTCCCCCTATCTATTTGTGATTGTCATGGAATATTTGAACAGGGAACTCAAGTCTATGATGAGGAGGAAGGAATTCAAATTTCATCCTCGATGCAAGAAGCTAGGAGTAGCACATATTTGTTTTGCGGATGATCTATTACTATTCTGCAAGGCTGATGCCCAATCTGTAAGACTTATACAACAAACGCTCCTAAACTTTGCGGAAACATCAGGATTGGAAGCAAATGCAGACAAAAGACCTATATACATAGCAGAGGTTTCCAACTGGACAAAGGAGGAAATCATGAAAGAACTGAACTTCCCTGAAGGCTCTCTCCCTTTCAAGTATCTCGGCATTCCAATGGACTCCAAGAAATTATCAATAATGCATTGCTGGCCAATAGTGGAGGAGATAACACAGAAAATAAATTGCTGGACATCACGACTCCTGCCTTATGCTGGTAGGCTACAGTTGATTAGGACAGTTCTGTTTGGAATGCAATCGTACTGGTCCCAAATTTTCCTACTTCCTAAAAAGGTGATGAAGATAATTGAAACAATCTGCAGATCCTTTTTATGGATGGGGGTGGCAAACATGTCCAAAAAGGCATTAGTTGTGTGGGAAACTATATGCCTACCATACAGTGCAGGGGGGCTAAATGTTCTAAACCTACAAATCTGGAACAAGGCAGCAGTGGCAAAGCATCTGTGGGCAGTAACAATGAAAAAAGACAGCCTGTGGATCAACTGGATGCACACGTACTACAATAAGAATAAAGCCGTGGAGGATGTACCTACACCTAAAACAGCAGCCTGGGCTGTGAGAAAGATCTTTGAAACCAGATTAATGATATCAAATACCAAAGGTATACAGGGGGACCTGAATAGTAGACTGATCCAACTACAGAAGGGAGAACGATTCAACATAAACAAACTCTACAGACTCCAATTCCCCCAAGCACCAAAAGTACAATGGAAAAGCATAGTACTGCAGCCAAAACTACACCCTAGATTCAAATTTATCGTTTGGCTAGCGCTGCGCAGAAGACTGGCAACGGCGGAGAGGTTAATGCTCTTTGGAATACAGATTCCTCAACAATGTGTATCCTGCAAGCAAGTAGATGAATCCTTTGACCATCTTTTTTTTGCTTGCCCGGTATCTTGGGAAATATGGGATAGAATGCTTGTATGGCTAAAGTACAAGAGAACCATAGGTGATTGGAACAGCGAAGTTGACTGGATTAGCAACATTGTAAAAAGGAAAAATGGGCGTGCTGAAATAACGACCAGTGTGTTTGGAATGTTAGTGTACTATCTGTGGCGGGAAAGGAGTAAGATTAGATTCCAAGACAGGATTTCGGCTGTAAAGAATACATGTAAAGAGATAGCGATTCATGTGCACATTCAGGGAAACTCTCTTAAACACTGGAAGGAAGCTTTGCGAAGACTGGATCATTTCCCGTAGAAGTAAGAAGAAAAACTCAACATGCTTTTTGTGATTTAATGTATTAGAACATAAAGGAGTTTTTCCTTCTAGACTGTTTGTAACAGTAGCTAGTCAAACGGCTACTGGAAACTCTGTAATATTTGATCTATTAATGAAATGGAAATATTTTTTTTAAAAAAAATAAGATAATAATACGAGGGGTAATTACTGGATATTTGCAAAATAGAAAATGCAAAAATAGATGAATTTAAAGCCTTTATAATTGTAGAAAAGTTATACAAATACTTGTGCATGCATTGAAAGTCTAATAATAATGTACTTGCACGATTTTGAAGATACGTATGCATACTTAAAATAATGAGGGCAAAATTAGATATCAACACATGCTACGCTTCTAAAGCTAAACTGGGTACTTTTTTCTTTACACTTCTACTTGCTTTCTTAAAGATAGCATATATATAATTTTTAGTGTCACGACCTCAACCCCGGTCATGATGGCGCCCAACACATTGCTAGACAAGCCCGACCAACAATCAATCTCAACCCTTTTCTTTATAAAATTGATTACCAGTTAACAGGGTTTAAATACGAATTTAACATAAGATAAGTCTGAAAACAGTAGATTAAATGTGCAGAAGTCATAATAATATCACTACATAGCCTACCGATTCGGTATCACAAGTCAAGAGCGTCTATTACATGTTTGAACAACCTAGTACAGAAATAGTCTAAAGATGTCGAAAAGTAATAACATGATAGAAGAAGAAATCGGGTCTGTGGATGTCGTGCAACTACCTCGATGACTCCGGACAGCTTGAAAGCTAGCACTACACCTCAGGAACACCTGGATTTGCACACAAGGTGCAGAGAGTAATGTGAGTACTTCGACCCAGTGAATATTAATCATAAATAATGGCTAAACAGTATGAAAACACGTAACGGGACTATGCAATTCTGTAGTTAAGCAGTAAAAATAACTTAAGCGGTAAAATAGTGAAGAAGTCAGGTGGAATCTCTGTAGATCAGATAAAACAGGTAGCTTATCAGGTAATAAACAAGTATAAATCCACTCCTCGAGCACGGTATCCATTAATTGGTATTCATCCTCATCACTCAATCCATATATCTCTCACAATAACCGAAATCAAAATAACCGTTGCAGCGTGCAACTCGATCCATACACCGGTGTGGCACACAGCCCGACCCATATCAATAGTCGATTGCGCTCACTGGGGGCTTGCAGACTCGGAGGGGATCCTACAGCCCGAGCGTTATATTATTGCGGCATGCAACCCGATCCATATAAACATTTGATGCGCCGTGCAGCCCGACACATAACATATATAACATCCTCATTATTGGGTTCTCAACCCCTCTCAGTATTTATACTCTGTCACGACCCAATTCGTCTTTCGTTAACATATCGTGGTGGCACCTAGTCCCCACGACTAGGTAAGCGTAACAATACGAAATATAAACCAAATTGCGAAAGAAAATAATTAAAAACTTAACTAGCAAAATAAATCAGTATTTAGAGTGCCATCTCGCACATACAATAACAACTCTCGAAACTAACAAAAAATCTGAAAACCCGTAATCTCACAAATCACAAGCTAAGGGATACATAAGAGGCTATGACTCAAGAATATCTATACAGAGGGAAAAATACTGAAAGAACTATACTTATTATAGAAAACAGTAGAGAGACTCTCGGTCTACTACATAGCAGATATACCTCGAAATCTCTACCGATACGCCTCCTTCCAAGGCTGACAGAACTGAATGGGGATACTTGTATCTGCACAAAAAAATGTGTAGAAGAGTAGCATGAGAACACCACAGCGATGCCCAGTAAGTATCATGACTAACCTCGGTAGAGTAGTGACGAGAAACAGTCAAGACACCTGCCGGTAAATAAACAGTATAATCATAGAAATAATGGAAATGATATGTAAATATGTAAAGACTGCACGAATGACTAAAAATGCTACAAACCACAATAAGGTAAACAAGCAATAAGTAACAATGAGAATACAATAAATGATGATATGAAAATGACGGCAGAAATCACGATCCAAGTCCTGAGGTCACAAGCAGCAAGGGAAAAACAAGTCAATAACTCGTAGCCTACAATGATGTTCACATAAGGTCTTATTCACTTTTTCCACAATTTTTACAAGAAATCTCGAACAACCACAACTCACGAAAACCCAGCATCTGCAATCTAACACTTGACATCCTGTGCCTCATCAGTCTCTCAGTCATGCTGACCACTAACTGGCTAACTATGTCCACTCTCACATATAAAATGGATAAACGAAGGCGTACCTCACTCCTTAGCAAAATCAGGAGCAATTCACCTCTAACGGGTGTGTTCAACTACATGTATGTTTGTGCAAGTGTTCTAATAAGAATTCTACCAACTAATAAATATGAATAGGATAATGGACCACACGTACAATGTTTCCTCATGATTTCTGAGTGATAAAACTAATACAGGTAAGCAACCTAGAATCACAATAGTAGACAAAATAGGAATGCCTCCACAGGCTGTCACAATTCATTACAATCAACCCCTGACATAGCCCACCTTATTTTGTCAAATGTGCAACAAAAATAATATAGTAAGCACTGCCTTATTTCGCTACACGTGCATCATAATGTTCCCACCTTATTCTGCCACACGCGCAACCCATATATAAGCATATTACATACTCCGCCTTATTACGCCGCATGTGCAAAATATCATATAGCAACAATAGCACGGCAAATACCCCGTGCAACCCCTCAACAACATCCGCACGACAGAGACCTTGTGCATCACAATATCAATATCCGCACGGCATAAACCTCGTGCACCACCATCTCAAGTACAACACAACAAACGATAATATATATATACCGTAACAAGGCATGGGAATCAACTCAGGTACTTCTGTTCACCAAAAGACGGTACAACTAACTCACAAGGAATAACCGTAGCAGAGAATAGTAAGCGCAATGAGAACAACTCAACAAGGGAGAAAATACAACGAAGCAACGATTCCATAATGCGTAATTGAACAACAAGGGAGTTAACATAAATCACATAATCTCAAGTAAGGAAATATCAACTAAGCGTAGAATATCTAACTTCTTTTCAATTAGGGCCAATTAATTACATGAGAGATAGAAATAATGATTTCCAATTTAAAACAAGCAGTTAGGAAAGATAACGTGACTATATAAGGGTAAATATCTTCAATTAAACAAGTAAAGGTCAATTAGGCAGCAAGAATAAACCAAAAAGGGCAATTAAACTCCAAGTAAGATATGAGGAGGTGAAACTAATAACAAGAAACCCAATCATATCAAGAACAACTTCATACTCAGTAATTACAAGGGTCTAAGCGCCTAAAAGGGATAATTTATCCCAAATAAATACGAGCATACACTCGTTACCTCGTGTACACGGGATACAATCAACAGAGAAGACTCAAATCCTAAAGGGAAGTCCCCCACACAAGGTTAGGCAAGATACTTACCTCAATCCGGCCAATTCAATACTCAATTTAGCTTTTCCTTTACCAATTCATCAATGCTCGGCTCAATCTAGCCAAAAACAACTTGAATACATCAAACAATGCAAGAGAAAACAATTTCAATTGACAAAACTATGATTCTTATACAATTTGTAAAAACTCAACTCCCCAGGCCCGCACCTCGAAACCCGATAAAATTTACAAAAAATCGAACACCCATTCCGCTACGAGTTCACCCATACAAAAGTTATCTAATACCGATACCATTTGCTCATTCAAATCATCATTTTACATTTTTGAAAGATTACACAATTTCCCCCAAATTTTCCTTTAGATTCTCATGAATTTGATTTTAAATGTAAGATATAATCACAAAATATAGTTGGAAAAGGATTAGAGACACTTACCCAATGATTTGGAGAAGTTTAGGTCTTTGAAAAATCGCCTATGGAGGTTTAGGGTTTGAGAAAATTGAAAAATGGGTGAAACTCCCGTCAAAAACCTCACTTAACAGGCCTCAGATGTCGCATTTGCAAAAAAAAAAAAAACAGGGCTGGCAGAAATCGCATTTGCGACAAAAAGTTCGCATTTGTGAATTGGGCATCACAAATGCAATGAAAAAGTTCGCATTTGCGAACACACCAGAAACCAGCAATTTTTCCGACACGAAAATGAGCATAACTTCCTCATACGATGTCCAAATTCGATGATTATTTTTCCTGTGGCTCCGTAATTTTGATACGGATCTAATGGTTCAAACAAAAATAAATTTGGATTTCATTTTCTCAATGTGGTGTCATTTTTTCTTGAAGAAATGACGACAAAACGTTCAAAAACTAGCGCAATATAGCCTAAACCTATCCGAAACTCACCCGAGGCTCCCGTGACCCTGTCTAATCACACACACAAGTCATATAACCTAACACGGACTCGCGCAAAGTTTCAAATCACATAAAACGACATTGAAACGACGAATCAAACCAAAAATCAAGCTTATGAACTTCAAAATCTTCATTTATCGAATCTCATACTGAAACCTATCAATTCAACTCGGAATGACGCCAAATTTTGCAGACAAGTCCAAAATGACATAACGAAGCTGCTCCAATGCTCGGAATCACATTCCGATCCTAATATCACAAAAGTCAACTGTGGGTCAAACTTCTTTATTTCCCAAACTTCAACCTTTCCAATTTTCACCAAAATGCCTCTATTCACTCTATGGACCTCCAAACCTTAATTCGGACTTGCGCATAAGTCCAAAATCACCATACGAAGCTGTTGATATCATCCCCGATCCTTTTCGGGTTCGTTTACCCAAAGTCCAATTTCGGTCAACTTTTCGCCGTTCAAACTTCCAAAACAATGTTCCTTCTTCCAATTTGACTCTAATCCATGCGAAAGCCAAATTTCACCATGCACGCAAGTCGATACTCATATTCCGAAGCTGTTCCATACCTTATGCTACTGAACAGAGCTCAATTTCTCAAAACGGCTGGTTGGGTCGTTACATACTCGCAGCCTCTCGGGCACAATAATAGAAGGTAGAGATCTCAGATCACATATTTCTCTCATTTAGAATTAGAATGATAAATCCGACTCAAATCATTTAAAACATGTAAAAACATGACCGAGAATATGATTTTTAACAAGTAGAGTGAGAAAATTTAGTAAAAATGCCCCTAAGGGTTCTACAGGTTCGGCACAAGGCCCCAAACATGGAAATTAACCCAAATCATAATGATAATAAATAAGTCTCAGCAGAAAATGCGATAAAATCATTAATCGGGACGGAGCAAGTCACAATCCCCAATAGTAAATAACCTCGTGCTCATTATCGAGCGCGTGTCCCATTGTGCAAATCTGGGATTTCAAACCCTCAGGACATCATTTACAATCATTACTCACCTCGAACCGGCTAAAGCTCTAGTTCGCAACGCCTTTGCCTCTCAAATCAAACTCCTCGCGCGTCGAATCTGACCCAAAACCAGAACGAATTTGTTACAATATGCTAAGGGAATAAAACCCAAGCAAAAACAATCGCAAAATGTAAAAAAATCCCGAAATTAGCAAAACTCGAGCCCCTGGCCCAATTCTAGAAACTCAAAAATTTTCACGTCAACGGGTTCCTTATCTCGCCACGAGTTCATACATATCAAAGGTGCTCAAATCCGACCTCAAATGGCCCTTGAACTATAGAATCATGTTTTTGGGTCATAAAACTTATCTCCAATCAATTCTCCTTCAATACCTCTTCGATTCCCCTGAAAAAGCTATCAAAATACTGAGCTATGGAGGAAAAATGGCTAAGACTCATAGATGAAATGCTTAAAAACCTCACTGCCCAGTTCTGGAAATCCTTCATCACGATCTCGAACAAGGTCCTACGATCGCAAAGCAAAAAATTCTGGCTCCTCAAATAACAACTATGGGAGTGCGATGATGCTGCTGAGAACGCGATTCTTTAGAACCTAGAGCTATGCGAACACGACCCCAACGATATGAACGCGAAGAGCAAAACGTTGGACCCTCCTATTACTTATAGGCGAACGTGAGATAGCGTACGCGAATGCGAAGCACAAGCTCAGGGCCCTCCACGAACGCGAGACTTCAACCGCGACCTCAAAGACCAAACTCAGGCCCATCCAAATTCCTTCTACGCGGTCCCGATGACCTAAATTGTCTACAAATGCTGTTGAGATTTTCTGCAATCTTCATAGACTCAAAACCTCCCGTTAGCCATCCGAAATCATCCCGAGACCCCCGGGACCCCAACCAAAGGCACCAATACATCCTAAAACCTCATTCAAACTTGTTCCAATCATCAAAACACCTCAAACAACACTAAAACCATAAATTGTCATCGAATTCAAGCCTAAGTTTTCCAAAAACTTTTGAAACACGCTTTTGATCAAAAACTCAACCAAACCACTCCGAACACAACCTAACTGACTCGATCACATAAGACATAGATAACGAAGCATAAAGAATTAGAAAAAGGGGAAATAGAGTGGTAACTCATGAGATGAGTGGCCGGGTCGTCACATCCTCCCCAACTTAAACAAACGTTTGTCCTCGAATGAGTCAAGAAACATACATGAACCTCGAATAGGTGAGGATACCTGCTCTGCATCTCCCGTCGGTCTCCGGGGTAGCTTGCTCCATGGGCCGACCTCTCCACTGCACTTTTACTAAAGCTATATCCTTTGACCTAAACTTTCGAACCTGACGACCCAAAATAGCCAATAGCTCCACATCATAGGTCAAATTACTATCTAACTGAACCGTGCTGAAATCCAAAATATGAGACGGATCCCTAGCATACTTCCGAAGCATAGAAACATGAAATACCGGATGCACACTCGACAAGCTGGGTGACAAAGCAAGCATATAAGCCACCTCCCCAATCCTCTGATGCACCTTAAAAGGCCCAATAAACCACGAACTCAAATTTCCTTTCTTCCTAAACCTCATAATACCTTTCATGGGCGAAACCTTCAGCAAGACCTTCTCCACAACCATGTAGGACACATCTCAAACCTTCCGGTCTGCATAACTCTTCTGACACGACTGCGCTGTACAAAGCCTCTCATGTATCACCTTCACCTTCTCTAAGGCATCCTGAACCAAATCTGTCCCCAACAGCCTAGCCTCACCGGGCTCGAACCAACCAACTGGAGATCTACGTCGCCTCCCATACAAAGCCTTATATGGTGCCATCTGAATGCTGGACTGATAGTTGTTGTTGTGGGCAAACTCCATAAGCAGCAAAAATTCATTCTAAGAACCTCCGAAATCAATAACACAGGCACGCAACATGTCCTACAATATCTGAATCGTATGCTCGGACTGCCCGTCTGTTTGAGGATGAAACGCCATGCTAAACTTCACCTGAGTACCCAACTCTCGCTAAAATGTCTTCAAAATTTTTGAAGTAAACTGAGTGTCTCTATCTGAGATGATGGAAACTGGAACACCATGCTACCGAACAATCTCTTGGATGAAGATCCCTGCCAGCCGCTTCGAAGAATAGGTAGTACACACCGGAATAAAGTGCGCGGACTTGGTCGGCCGATCCACAACCACCCAAATAGCATCAAATTTCTTCAAAGTCCAAGGAAGACCACTCCTAAAATCCATAGTGGCTCTCTCCCACTTTCACTCGGGAATAACCATCATCTAAAGCAAGACACCCGATCTCTGATGCTCATGTTTTACCTGCTGACAGTTGAGACACCAAGCTACAAATCCCACAATATCTTTCTTCATTCTTCTCCACCAATAGTGCTATCTCAAATCCTAATACATCTTCGCGACACCAAGATGTATGGAATACCGCGAGTGGTGGGCCTCCTCCAGAATCGACTCTCTAAGCCCATCCGCATTGGGCACACAAATCTGGTCCTGCATCATCAACACCCCATCATCATCGATGGTCACGTCTCTAGCATCATCATGTCGAACCCTGTCCTTAAGGACAAGCAACTGCAGATCATCATATTGGCGCTCTCTAATGCGATCATATAAAGAAGACCGAGAAATAACACAAGCCAATACCCGACTGGGATCTGAAATATCTAACCTCATAAACCAATTGAACAAGGCCTGAACAACAACTGCAAGGTGTCTCTCCACAAGGAATATACGCCAAACTCCCCATACTTACTGCCTTTCGGCTCAAAGCATCGGCCAATCCATTGACCTTTCCCAGATGATACAATATGGTGATATCATATTCCTTAAGAAACCTTAACCATTTCCGCTGCCTCAAATTAAGATCCTTTTGTTTGAACAAATGCTGAAGACTGCGATGATCGGTGAACACCTCACAAGATACGCGATACAAGTAGTGGCTCCAAATCTTTAATGCATGAATTATGACAATCAATTCCAAATTATGAACAGGGTAGTTCTTCTCATGGGGCTTCAACTGACGAGAAGCATAAGCAGTAACTCTACCCTCCTGCATTAATACGCAACCAATCCCAACTCTCAAAGCATCACAATACACGGTATAAAAACCTAAAGCTAATAGAAAAACCAATACTGAAGTTGTGGTCAAAGTCATCTTGAGATTCTTGAAAGCTCTCCTCGGACTCGTCCGACCATACAAATGGAGCACCCCTTCTGAGTCAACTTGGTCATGGGCGATGCAATAGATGAAAATCCATGAACAAAATGGCGATAATAACTCGCCAAACCAAGGAAGCTACGAATATCTGTGGCTGAGAATGGTCTGGGCCAACTCTGAACAACCTCTATCTTCTTCGGATAAACTTTAATACCATCGTCGGACACCACGTGCCCCAAGAAAGCCACTGAACTAAGCCAGAATTCACATTTGGAGAACTTTGCATAAAGCTTCTCCTCCCTCAATCTTTGCAATACAACTCTCAAATGCTCCGCGTGATCCTCCTGTCTACGCGAGTACACAAGAATATCATCAATGAACATTATTACAAACGAATATAGATAAGGTTGCAATAGACTGTTCATCAAATGCATGAACATTGCCGGGGCATTGGTCAGCCCAAAAGACATGACGAGAAACTCATAATGACCATATCTGGTCCTGAAAGCAGTCTTAAGAATATCTAAATCCCTGATCTTCAACTCCCTGATCTTCAACTGGTGATAACCCGAACAGAGATCAATCTTGAAGAATACTTTTGCTCCCTGAAGCTGGTTGAATAAACCATCAATGCCGGGCAAATGATACTTGTTCTTCACTGTTACTTTGTTCAATTGCCTGTAATCAATGCACATCCTCATTGTGATATCCTTCTTCTTCACAAACAGAACACGTGCACCCCAAGGTAACATACTAGTTCGAATGCACCCCTTATCTAGGAGTTCCTGAAGCTGCTCTTTCTATTCTTTCAATTCCGCTGGTGCCATATGATACGGTGAAATAGAGATAGGCTGAGTGCCCAACACCAGGTCAATACCAAAATCAATATCCATGTCCGGTGGCATGCCCGGTTGGTCTGCAGGAAACACATCGGGAAAATCCCGCACAAGTGGAACAAAATCAATACTAGGAGTCTCAGTTCCGACATCTCTCACAAATGTCAAATATGAAAGGCAACCCTTCCCAACCATACGCTGGGCCTTCAAGAAAGAAATTACCCTACGAGAAACATAATCAGTCACACCACGCCACTCCATCCTCAGTACACCCAGCATAGCCAAAGTGAATGTCTTAGCATGACAGTCTAGAATAGCATAACACGGAGATAACCAACCCATGCCTAAAATCACTTCAAAGTCCATTATGCTCAAGAGCAATAGATCAACTCGGGTCTCTAGACCCCCAATAGTCACAACGCATGACTGGTACATATGGTCCACAACAATACTATCGCCCACTGGGGTAGATACATGAATAGGTAAATCAAGAAAGCCCCGGTGCGTACCCAAATAATGAGCAAAATACGAGGACACATAAGAATAAGTGGAACTGGGATCAAATAATACAAAGGCATCGATGTGGCAGACTAAAACAATACCTGTAATGACAACATCTAAAGTAATAGTTTCTGTCCTGCCTAAAATAGCATAAAAATGAGCCTGGCCACCGCCTTGATCGACCTCCCCCTCTGGGGAGACCCCTGGCTGCCTAACCTCCACCCCTATCTGGCTGGGCGGGTGGTGAAGTAGCTGGAGTAGAAGTCGAGGGCTGACCCCTTAGCTGAAACTGACTATCACGTAGTTGAGGACGTTGCCTCCTTATATGACCAAACTCTTCGCACTCAAAACAACTCCCAGGTGCTAGATAAAGGGACTGAAGGGAACCCCTGGCACCGAAATGACCAATAGAAGGACCTAGCATAGAAGAGACCTTGACTGATGGGGCACGAGATAAACTCTGAGCTGGGAGGGCGCTGACTGATGACTGGCCCTGCTGAGGCCCATAATAACCACGACCTGAAGGTGCCCCACGATACTCTGGACGGGCCGACTGTGCGGGCCTAAAAGAAGGACCTCTACCCTGCTGGAATTGGCCCCTCGAAGGAGCACCACTGAAACTACCAGAACCTCGAGGCTTCTTGGCTTCCCTCTCATCTCCATGCTGATGATGAACCGTCTCAATCTCACGAGCGATACCAACCACCTCCTCGAATGTAGCACCCAATAATCTCTCTCTAATCATTAGAATACGGAGATGATAATTAAGGCCATCAACAAATCTCATGATCCTCTCACAATATGTCGGAACCATCTAGACGGCATGACAAGCCAACTCACAAAACCTCAACTCATATTGTGACAGAGTCATATCCCCCTATCGCAACCACTCAAACTATCTACGCAGCTCCTCTCTGCGGGACTGCACCAACCGGCCTACGCCTCTCATATGCCTCCTACCAAGTGAAGGCAGCCCCAGTAAACTAAAAGGTGGTAAATTCCACACCATTAGTCTCAAGAATCCCTGTTGTATGGAGCATCCATTGACACTTGGCGAGAAAACCCTGGGTATTCTTTCCCTCAGCACCACTTAATGGTAGAGGCTGGAGTCTACCAAACCTATCAAGACGATGCTGCTCATCATCTGGGATAATTGGCACAATGAACTCCTGAGCTGGTGTAAGTGGTTGGGCTAGAGGTGGCCCCAGCGTCTGTATCCTTGCACTACCTGCTCAGGTGTGCGAGCAACAGGGTCTGATTGCCTCCCCCGCCCTGTGAAGTAGATGCAACTTTGGTAGCTAAAACTGCCTGAGCCAGGCCAGTGCAAACTATCAATATCTGTGCCAAGGCCTCCTGAAGACCCAGAATCACGATGGGCACAGCTAGTGACTGAACTAGTGCTGCTGGAGTATCCATAACTGGAGCCTGATATTGAGCTGGGGCAGTTGGTGGATCGACAGGCAGTGCCCTCGCTGCTCTGCCTATGCCACGATCACGATCGCGCCCACAGCCTCTGGTGGCCTCAGTGGGTGGCACTGGTGGTCGTCCACCTCGTTCGATAGCGCGAGTCCTCACCATCTGCGGGAGGATAGAATAACAGAAGTTTAGTTCTCGGATCAACAAAGTCGCACAATAAGAATTTCAAAAATATGGAGTTTATTCTAAAGGTTCTGTAACCTCTCGAGGATAAATATAGACGTCTCCGTACTGATTCGCGAGACTCTACTAAGCTGGCTCATGACTCACGAGACCTATGCAACCTAGGCTCTGATACCAACTTGTCACGACCCCAACCCCGGTGGTGATGGTGCCCAACACATTGCTTGGCAAGCCCGACCAACAATCAATCTCAACCCTTTACTTTATAAAATTCATTAGCTGTTAACATGGCTTAAATACCAATTTAACATAATATAAGTCTGAAAACAGTACGCGGAAGTAATAATAATATTATTACATAGCTTACCGATCTGGTGTGACAAGTCAAGAGCCTCTATTACAGGTTTGAACAACCTAGTACAGAAATAGTCTAAAGATGCCGAAAAGTAATAACATGATAGAAGGAGAAATCGGTTCTGCGGACGTCGTGCAGCTACCTCGATGACTCCGGTAAATACTGAACAGCTGGAAAGCTCGCACTACGCCTCAGGAACACCTGGATCTGCACACACGGTGCAATGAGTAATGTGAGTACTCCTACCCAATGTGTAATAATCATAAATAATGGATGACAGTATGAAAACACGCAACGCCACCAAGAAATTCTATAGTAAAGCAGTAAAAATAACTTAAGCAGTAAAATAATGAAGAAGTTAGGTGGAATCTCTTCAGATCAGGTAAAATAGGTAGCTGTCACTACTCAAACCCTGGTCGTGATGGCGCCCAACCCTAAAATTAGGCAAGCCTGACTAACAATCGTTTTCAATTTAACACTAAGTCTCATAAACCGACAATTTAAGAATATTATAGAAATTTTAGAATAGTAATTCAAAAATATTAATAGAGTACTAAGGATAAATACGAAAACCGATAAATACACCTATAAGATCTGGGGTCACGAGTCTAGAGCCTCTAAAAAAACTGTATAATAATATTTGAATGAAAATATAATAGAATCTGAAAGAGTATATTATAATAATGAATTGAAATATGAAGAGCAGCCAGGTCCTGCGGATGTCATGCAGCTACCTCAATGACTCTGGAAATATCTGGAGGCTACGAGTGTCAGCTAAGCCTCTGGTGTACCTGAATCTACACACAAGGTGTAGGGAGTAGGGGTGAGTACTACTGACGTAGTGAGCAATAAGCATATATAATGTCCGAAAGTAAGAAATCCACGAAATTTCACAACGCAAAGCTATAACTAACAGTCTTATACCTTAGCTACGAACTAACAACAAAGCAATAACAGATATACATTCAAGTATCAGATAAATATGCAATGCAATGCACATGAATACGCTGCGGCGTTCAGCCCGATCCATTTAACGTCGACGGTGCTCACTGGGGGTGTGTACAGACTTCAGAGGGGCTCCTTCAACGCAAGCGCAATATCATCATATCACGTGTAGCCCGACCTAATACTCAGTCCACAGTGTGCATGTAAGTCACATAACAGATTCAATCTGATTCTTTGCCAGTTTCCAATTATTAAGGTGAATATAATTTAATTAGTCAATTTCAGAAATAAGGTGACTTAGCAGTTAATACAGTGATTAAGCACATGACTGAGATCAATAATTATGCAAATAATGTTATCACACAGAATTCATCTTAGACAGACGCTACAGGTCGGCACAAGGCCCCAAACATGGCAATAAGCCCAGATATATTCATTACAGGGTGAGTATCAGCCGCCAATAATTAGCTCTCCGGATGGACCAAGTCACAATCCCAATCATATACAATCCCGCACCTTCCATGGGGTGCGAGTCACGCCCTAACATAGCGTCACGATGTGATAAACGGGGGTTTCAAACCCTCAGTCCATCATCTACACAAACTACTCACTCTAACTGGTCGTAGATTGGTCTACAATGCCTTTTCCCTTGGAATCCCTCTCTATGAGCATCGAATCTAGTCAAAACCACAACAAATACGTTATTATAGGCTAAATAAACATAACCCAGTTGAAATTATTCGAACAGCGCTAAAAAATCACGAAGTTGGTAAAACTCGAGCCCCAGGCCCACTTCTCAAAAATTTTTAAAAATCACATATTTGGATTCCTCGTCTCTCCACGAGTCCGTACATTTAAAATTCACCAAAAATGGGGTCTGTTTGACCCCTCAAATTCATACTTTCCACCTTCCTACGTTTCAAGCCCTAACCTCCATTTTTACCCCTTAATTCCTTGAAATTCTGTGATCAATCAATGTTCTTACACCAAAATAACGTATTCCTAGGCTAATAGTTCATACCTGGTGATGCTCCTTCATTTTCTCCTAAAAGTCGCCCAAAATCGCCTCATCCCGAAGTCAAAAGTGTTTTCTTAACTTATGAAATTTGCAAAAGCTGTTTCATTAACCCTTTGCGATTTTCGCTTCTGCGAAATCCGGACCGCTCTTGCGGTTGTCGCTTATGTGGCCAATAAGTCGCTTTCACGATTTTTCTTTGAGTCAATTGGGCCGCTTTTGCGGTTCCCTCATGAATTCCATGACCGCTTCTGCGGTCGCTACCTCTTTTGCGGTATCCGATTTTGCCGAGCTTCTTCCGCTTTTGCGGAAATATCATAAGCTTCATGCAAAGAACCTGTTTCAACTTCAAAAATTCTCATTTTCATCATCCGACAACACTTCGAGGCCCTCGGGACCTCAACCAAATACACAGATATGCTATATTCCTTCATTCAAACTTGTTCGCAACATAATAACACTATCATGAACATCAATATCACCAAATTATTACGGATTCAAGCCTAAGTTAAACTAAAACTTACGAAATTTGTATTGATCTAAAACCCGACCTAAGCACCTAAGAAATATCTCCAAATTTGCACGTATACCCAAAATCATCTAACGGAGATACTGCAACTGTCGAAATCTCATTCCGACCCCCGGATCAAAATGTCACCTACCATCTAGACTTTGCCAAAATTCTAACTTAGCCAGTTCAAGCCTAATTCTACACCGGACCTCCAAATTCAGTTCTAATTTCGCTCCTAAGTTACAAATCACTATTCAAAACTAGTCGAATCATCGGAAATCCATTCCGAACCCTCTAACTCATAAGTCAATATTCAATTGACTTTTCCAACCTAACCTTTTTCATAAAGAGACTAATTGTCTCAATTCTACCCAAACTCCATCCAAATTACTTCAAACTCTCCAAACACCTATAATGGAACATATGGAAACATAAAACGGGAAAAATGGGGCAGTAACTCACGGGACGACGGGTCAGGTCGTTACATCCTCCCCAACTTAAATAAACACTCGTCCTCGAGCGGGTCAAGAAACATACCTGGAGTATCAAACAAGTGAGATATTTGCTGCGCATCTCCTACTCGGTCTCCCAAGTGGCTTCCTCCACGGGCCGACCTCTCCATTGCACCTTCACCAAAGCTATGTCCTTTGATCTCAACTTTTGAACCCGACGACCCAAAATAGCCACCGGCTCCACATCATAGGTCAAGTATTCATCTAACTGGATCGTGCTAACACATGAGATGGATCCCCAACATACTTCCGGAGCATAGAAACTTGGAACACCAGTTGAACTCCCGACAAGCTAGGTGGCAAAGCAAGCATATATGCCGCCTCCCCAATCCTCCTAAGTATTTCAAAAGGTCCAATGAACCTTGTACTCAGCTTCCCTTTCTTTCCGAATCTCATAACGCCTTTCATAGGCGATACCTTCAACAAGACCTTCTCTCCTACTGCATAAGATACATCTCGAACCTTCCGGTGCGCATAACTCTTATGACGCGACTGAGCTGTACGAGGTCTCTCCTGGATCACTTCACCTTCTCTAAGGCATCCTGAACTATCTCTGTCCCCAAAACTCTAGCCTCGCCGGGCTTAAACCAACCAACCGGAGATCTACACCGTCTCCCATGTAATGCCTCATACGGCGCCATCTGGATGCTGGATTGATAGCTGTTATTATATGCAAACTCCGCAAGTGGCAAGAATTCAGCCCAAGAACCTCTAAAATCAATAGCACAGGCGCGCAACATGTCCTCCAATATCTAGATAGTACGCTCGGACTGCCCGTCCGTCTATGGATGAAATGTTGTGCTCAACTGAACCTGTGTGCCCAACTCCCGATGAAAAGTCCCTAGAACTGGGAGGCAAACACGGTGCCCCTATCTTATACAATGGAAACAAGGACCCCATGCAATTGTACAATCTCTCGGATGAAAATCTCTGCTAGCCGCTCCGCATATTAGGTAGTGCATACTGGAATGAAATGTATGGACTTGGTCAGCCTATCCACAATCAACCAAATCGAATCAAACTTCTTCGATGTATGAGGAAGACCACTCACAAAATCCATAGTAATATTCTTCCATTTCCATTCCGGAATATCCATCCACTGGAGTACACCACCGGGTCTCTAGTGCTCGTATTTGACTTGCTGACAGTTGAGACACCGAGCCACATAATTCACAATATCCCTTTTCATTCTCCTCCACCAGTAATGCTGTCTCAAATCTTGGTACATCTCGGCACCCCAATGAATCGAATACGGCGAGCTGTGGGCCTCTCTAATATCAATTCCCGAAGACTATCCACATTGGGCACGCAAATCCGGCCCTGCATCCGCAACACACCATCATCACCAACGGTCACATCTCTGGCATCATCATGCTAGACCCTGTCCTTCAGGACAAGCAAATGCGGGTCATCATACTGGCGCTATCTTATGCGGTCATACAAAGAAGATCGGGAAACCACACTAGCCCGAAGAGGCTTTAGTGGACTCTGTGCGTCCGGACTGAGGAGGCCTGAATAATGACCTCTACCATGCTGAAACTGGCCCCTAGACGGAGCACCACTAAAATTACCTAAACCTCGAGGCCTCCCTCTCCATACGCTCTCGATGGAGATCTGTCTCAGTCAGTAGAGCCGCATCAACAACCTCCTCAAATGTAGCTGTTGTAGCCCTCTCCAGTCATCAATATACGGATCGGATAGTTGAGGCCATCTATAAACCTCCTGATCCTCTCTCTCTATCTGTCGGGATCATCAATATAGCATGCCTAGCCAGCTGTGTAAACCGCAATTCATACTGAGTCACTGACATATCTCCCCGAGTCAACCACTCGAACTGACGATGCAGCTCCTCCCTGTGAGACTTGGGCACATACTTCTCCAAAAATACCGTAGAGAATTGCTGCCAAGTGAGGGACACTGCCCCAATAGGCATACGCCTCTCAAACTCTTCCCACCAAGTAAATGCCACTCCATTAGACTCCAGAATACCCGCAGTACGAAGCATAGGATGGAATTTATCCAGAAAACCCTAGGCGTCCTCGCCCTCAGCACCACTGAATGTCGGAGGCTGGAGCCTACCAAACCTCTCCAAACGACGCTGCTCGTCATCCGGCATAGCTGGAACCATGTAAGTTGAAGCAGGTGCGACCGGCGCAACTGGAATAACTAATGCAGCTGGTACAATTAGAGCAACTGGCAGAAACCGCCTGGGCCAGACCTGAACAACCTGCTTGGGAGTGCGAGCATCGGGGGTTTGATGACCATCCCAGGTCTAAGAAGTAGTCGATGTTGTAGTGGCTGAAACCGCCTGGGCTAGACCAGTGCAAACGGACAAAATCTGAGCCAAAGCCTCCTGGAGACCAGGAATCACGATGGGCACTGCCGGTGCCTGAATAGGTGCTGCTGGAGCATCTACAGCTGGAGGCTGATCCTGGACCTGGGCAGCTGCTGGGTCTGCAGGTGCTCCCCTGCTGGTCCACCTTGTCCAGTGCCACGACCGCGTCCACGGCTTCTAGCAGGTGGTACTGGGGGTTGTCCGCCACGTCCATTAGCACGGGTTCTTGCCATCTGCGAGAGAATAGAATACAGAAATTTAGTTCTCACAGTAACAAACCGCACGATATGAATTTCAAGAAAGTGAGGTGTTTCCTAAAAGTTCTGCAGCCTCCTGCTTATAAGTGTGGTGCACGACACACCCATAAACAAGACTCTACTAAGCCGGCTCATGACTCGTGAGACCTAGTAACCTAGGCTCTGATACCAACTTGTCACAACCCAAACCCTGGTCGTGATGGCGCCCAACCCTAAAGCTAGGCAAGCCTGACCAACAATCGCTTTCAATGTCACACCGAGTCTCAAAAACCGACAATTTAAGAATATTGTAGAAATTTTAGAATAATAATTCAAAAATATTAATAGAGTACTAAAGATAAATACGAAAACCGATAAACACACACATAAGATTTGGGGTCACGAGTCTAGAGCCTCTAAACAAACTGGATAATAATATCTGAATGAAATATAATAGAATCTGAAAGAGTATATAATAATAATGAACTGAAATATGAAGAGCAGCCAGGTCCTGCGGATGTCATACAGCTACATCAACGACTCTGGAAATATATGGAGACTACGAGTGTCAGCTAAGCCTCTGGTGTACCTGAATCTGCACACAAGGTGCAGGGAGTAAGGGTGAGTACTACCAACTCAGTGAGTAATAACAATATATAATGTCTGAGAGTAAGAAATCCACGAAATGCCACAACGCAAAGCTATAACTAACAGTCATATACCTTAGCTACGAACTAACAGCAAAGCAATAACAGATATAATAATCAAGTATCAGATAAAGATGCAACGCAATGTACATGAATACGCTGCGACGTGCAGCCCGATCCGTTTAACGTTGACGGTGCTCGCTGGGGGTGTGTACAGACTCCGGTGGAGCTCCTTCAGCCCAAGCGCAATACAATCATATCACCGTTGTGGCATGCAGCCCGACCCAATAATCAGTCCACAGTATGCATGTAAGTCACAAAACATATTCAATCTGATTCTTTGCCATTTTCCAATTATTAAGGTGAATATAATTTAATTAGTCAATTTCAGAAATAAGGTGACTTAGCAATTAATACCGTGATTAATCGCAGGACTGAGATCAATGATTATGCATATCATGTTATCACACAAATATTCATCCTAGACGGATTCTACAGGTCGGCACAAGGCCCCAACATGGCAATAAGCCCAGATATATTTATTACAGGGTGTGTATCAGCCACCAATAATATTATTTAGCTCTCGGGATGGACCAAGTCACAATCCCCAATCATATACGATCCTGCACCTTCCATGGGGTGCGAGTGACGCCCTAACATAGCGTCATGATGTGATAAACGGGGGTTTCAAACTCTCCGGCCATCATCTATACAAACTATTCACCTCTAACCGGTCGTAGACTGGTCTACAATGTCTTTTCACTTCGAATCTCCCTCTACGAGCGTTGAAACTAGTCAAAACCACAACGAAATCGTTATTATAGGCTAAATAAACATAACCTAGTTGAAATTATTCGACAATGCTAAAAAATCATGAAGTTGGTAAACCTCGAGCCCACTTCTCAAAAAAATTTAAAAATCACATCTTTGGATTCCTCATCTCTCCACGAGTCCGTACAAATGAAATTCACCAAAAATGGAGTTTATTTGACCCCTCAAATTCCAACTTTACACCTTCCTAGGTTTCAAGACCTAACCTCCATTTTTACCCCTTAATTCCTTGAAATTGCGTGATCAATCAATGTTCTTACACCAAAATAACGTATTCCTAGGCTAATAGTTCATATCTGGTGATGCTCCTTCGTTTTCTTCTAAAAATAGCCCAAAATTGTCTTTTCCCGAAGTCAAATGTGTTTTCTTAACTTATGAAATTTGCAAAAGCTGTTTCATTAACCCTTTGCGATTTTCGCTTCTGCGAAATCCGGACCGCTCTTGCGGTTGTCGCTTATGTGGCCAATAAGTCGCTTTCACGATTTTCCTTTGAGTCAATTGGGCCGCTTATGCGGTTCCCTCATGAATTCCATGACCACTTCTGCGGTCTCTTACCGCTTTTGCGGAGCTTCTTCCGCTTTCGCGAAAATATCAGAAGCTTCATGCAACATACCTGTTGCAGCTTCAAAAATTCTCGTTTTCATCATCCGACATCACCCTGAGGCCCTTGGGACCTCAACCAAATGCACAGATATGTTCTATTCCTTCATTCAAACTTGCTCGCAACATAATAATACTATCGTGAACATCAAAATCATCAAGTTATCACGGATTCAAGCCTAAGTTAAATTAAAACTTCCAAAAATTATATCTGATCTAAAACCCGACCTAAACACCTCCGAAATATCTAAAAATTTGCACACATACCCAAAATCACCTAACGGAGCTACTGAAACTGTCGAAATTCCATTCTGACCCCCGGATCAAAATCTCACCTACCAACCGGACTTCGCCAAAATTCTAACTTAGCCAATTCAAGCCTAATTCTTCGCCGGACCTCCAAATTCAGTTCCGATTTTGCTCCTAAATCACAAATCACTATCCAGAACTATTCGAATCATTGAAAATCCATTCCGAACCATCTAACTCATAAATCAACATTCGGTTGACTTTTCCAACCTAACCTTCTAAGAAAGAGGCTAATATCTCATTTCTACCCAAACTCCATCCGAATTACTTCAAACTTTCCAAACACCTATAATGGAACATATGGAAACATAAAACAGGAAAAATGGGGTAGTAACTCACGGGACGACGTGTCAGGTCGTTACAGTAGCTTATTAGGTAATTAACAAGAATAAATCTGCTCCTCGAGCACAGTATTCATTAATTGGTATTCATCCTCAGCACTCAATTCATATATCTCCCACAATAACTGAAATAAAAATAACTGTTGCGGTGTGCAATCCAATCTATACATCGTTGTAGTGCACAACCCGATCCATATCAATAGTCGACTGCGCTCACTGGGGATGTGCAAACTACGGAGAGGCTCCTAAAGCCCGAACGCTATATTGTTGTGGTGCATAGCCCGATCCACATAAATATTTGTTGCGGTGTGCAGCCCTGCCCATAAGATATATAACATCCTCACTGTTGGGTTCTCAACCCCTTTCAGTCATTATACTCGCAGCCTCTCGGGCACAATAATAGAAGGTTGGGATCTCAGCCCACATATTTCTCTCATTTAGAATTAAAATGATAAACCCAACTCAAATCGTGTAAAACATGTAGAAACGTGACTGAGAATACGATTTTTAACAAGTAGAGTAAGAAAATTTAGTCAAAATGCCTCTAAGGGTTCTACAAGTCGGCACAAGGCCCCAAACATGGCAATTTGCCCAAATCATAACGCTAATAAATAAGTCTCAGCCAAAAATGCGGTAAAATCATCAATCGGGATGGACAAGTCACGATCCCCAATAGTAAATAACCTCACGCTCATCATCAAGCGTGTGTCTCATCTCAATATAGTACTACGTTGTGCAAATCCAGAGTTTCAAGCCCTCAAGACATCATTGAAAATTATTACTCACCTCGAAGCGCTAAAGCTCTAGCTCGTGACGCCTTTGCCTCTCAAATCGACCTCTTCGCACGTTAAATCTGACCAAAACCAGAACAAATACGTTACAATATGCTAAGAGAACAAAACCCAAGCGAAAACAATCGCAAAATATAAAAAATCTCAAAATTTAGCAAAACTCGAAACATCGAGCCCACTTCTCAAAACTCAAAATTTTTTACATCAACGGGTTCATTATCTCGCCATGAATTCATACATATCAAAAGTGTCAAATCTACTGATTCTATTATTAACCAAATATATTTCTCTAAAATTCGTGGATCTTTGTTACTAACAAGATTCAAAGATCACACAACTTAAGTTGTTTCTATTCCAATTTTTGCAAATTCAAATCCGGATTTTTACCAATCAAATAAATTAATTTGAAAAGAATGAGATCACGAACTACCTTATTTTAAACATGAGAACTAGTAAAGCTGAAATTATTAGTTATGCGATTCTTGCAGACATACGTCCTATAGTTCAATAATCTAACAACTTGCTCAAATTAAGCAAGAATACCGTATTGACTAATATTCACACCATTTCAAGGATCTTAGTTTCATAATCTAATAGGAAACAATCTTAATTATGCATACCTCTACCATTCGTTTAGCAGGAAAATATATAACTAATGTCTAATGTTTAACTAAAATACAAATATATTATAACTAAATACATAAATTTCTGCCTTTTCATTTCATCTTCAAGGCGCCTGGTATTGGAATACAAAGAAGAGGAAGATCAGTAGGAAGCAATGGCAGCACACACACACACACAGTAACAATAGTTCAACAACACGGGAGTAGCCCAGTAACAGCGGGAATAGCAGCAAAAAACCCAGGAGATTACAACCAAGCAGAAAAACCAGGAATTTCCAAACAAACCGAAAACCAACAGTAAACCCAAGAAACACTACTTGAATGCCAGTAGTATTAGAAAACAAGCACATACCAACAGAGAAATAACCAGTTGCCAAAAATAGCCACTTCTGATTTTTAACACTCAAGAAAAGAAGCTTGAAGCTTCAGTGAACAATAGCAATTGATTCTGATTTTTAACAGTGAAGAAAAGAAACAGATTTTTCTTCAGTTTCTAACTTTCAAACACCCTCTAATTCTTAAGATTCAAAAGTCTTTTTATCTCCTATTTTTAGTTCTAAAATTCTCTCTCCAAGTTCAGTCCCTTTTAGTGTTAAATGAGTCCTATTTTATATCCAAAGCAAGACACTTCTCTCTACCCTTTTTAACTATTAACATTTACTTTTAAACTATTATTACTAACCCTTTTACCTCTTTTACTTTCTAACCCAATATTCTTCTACTATGTGTATCTTTTAACTTTTATTATTACCTATACTATTTCTAATTTTCATTTAAGTAAAAAGCAGTCAACACGGACCCCAGAGTCTCCCCTCCCTTTTTAGTGGTCAAAGAAGACCTCATTATTAACCCCTTACCCCCCTTTTTACTTTACATTATTATGTCTATATTCTTCCCCACCACTTAAATAAATATATTAGATACCGACTACCATGTGTCTTGTTCCCCTTTATAATATTTTAATCATACTTTTGTATCTAATAGACAGAGCACTCAAATTAAATAATTGTCAAAATTTTAAATTCCAAAATTACTGAAAATTACTATTCTACCCCCATCAACTATAACCAATTCACCTAAATCAATTAACCAAAATACAGCAGTTATGACTAATTCCTAATTAAATTCAATCAACAAATTCAAACTAAATGATGAACAACAAAGAAACAACTGGAATTATTTTACTGAACCATATTTTTTAACAACAAACCTAATTTAGATTCAACAACAATAACAAACGAGTATATTCAAATCACTAAGCTCAAATTCAAATTAAACTTAACAGATCAAACAAACAAATTCAAATCTCTAACTCAGATCCAAATTTAGACTTAACAGAACAATAAAAAAAATTCAAATCACTAAACTCAATAATCAATTGAACTTCAAATTAAATCTAACAACACTAAAATCAAGATAAAGGATTCAAGTGATTAAACTAAAACATTTCTATATTAAAACTAAACGAGAACAAATAAATAAAACAAACTGAAGAAATAATCAAGAAATAATAAACAACGAGTAAGAAGATAATCAAACATATACTGATTTTAGATTCGGGAACATCAAAAAAAATACGGACGGAAATAAAACTTAAACCAACTAACCGGATCGAAACAACGACGAACTCGAATAGAAACAAATCTGCCCCGAAACTTTGAAACCAAAAATAACTCGAATCTTCCCGGAATCTCAACAGCGATCTCAAAATGCTTACTCTTTGAACTCGAACGGAACTAACAATCAATGAACAAACCTAGAGTTGACGGCGAACGACCTCGAACTGAGGCGGCAACGAAGTGGGCTGGTTGTTCGGTGTGGTTTCTGGGACGGAGGGTCTGCCGAGGTCGTTTGGTACGGTTTCCTGGAGCTGGCGAAAACATTGACGACGCAACGAGAAGGGTGATCGTTCGTCGTTGTTTCGATCGACTAGCGGAGATGGGGTTGTTTGGTGTTGCTTGGTGGTGAAGGGGACGGGCTGGAGATGGTGAGTGGGATAGTAGTGAGGATGACGAAGGGAGGCTGGTTGTTGAAGAAGGGGGGGGGGGCAGCCATGATTGGAGGGGGTGTCAGGGTGTTTGGAGAGATGAAAAAGAGGGGGAGGTGTTTTTTAGGTTTAAGGTTTGTTTTGTTGTGTAATGAAATGAAAATGAATGAGGGGGGTTGATTGGGTTATGGGGCAGACAAGGTCGGGTTGACCCGATAGGTTTTGGGTTGGACTTGTAAGACATTTGGGCTAGGTGAATTTAAATTAGGATAAGAGGCCCAATCCAATTTTTCTTTCATATTTTTTTTGCTCTTCTTTTCGTTTATTTGTTGTGAAATTAACACTTAAAGATCCTAAATTAAATTAGTAAGACCAAAATCAACTTAAAATATTAATCAACTCCTAATAATAATTATTACACAAAATTGAACATCAATTAAAATAAAATTACACAATTTGGAAATTAAAGGCTAAAAATGCAAAAGATGCCTATTTTGTGATTTTTATTTTGTAAAAGTAAACTTAATTACTCCTAGTTGTAGAATTAAATCCTAAATGCAAATGCGACATATTTTTATATTTTTTATTAATTCAACAAATAAACATGCACAGATAAATGTAAATAATACAAGAAAAATAGCACAAAATCTACAACAATTGCAAGAAAACTAAAAGTTATTTTATTTGGAATTTTTGGGAGTAATTTATATATAAGGCAAAAATCACGTGCTCACGCGATTGATCTGCGGATGAGGAGCTCTTCTTTTTTAAGAGATAGGGATTAACTAATCCATGTAACTGAAGCCATTGTATTCTGCTGTGTACTAAGACCTTTTCTTGCATTTTGATCTTAAAAGACTGAATAGCTTCCAAGTTTATATCTTTAGCTTGAAGGCATCAGGCGAGAAATCTAAATTAATGTCGAAAGACTGACAAAGTTGTATTACTGTGGTTAGATCAGAGAGAATGTACAAACAACAAAAAAAAGTTTGGTTGGTCGTGTCATTTCTTTGTTCTCTTCTTTCCCTCTAATACCAAATGAAAGTTCGTGATGATTAACGAAGCACATATTCCTTTCTAAGAACATCCGACAACCAAAGCCGCCTTGGTTGAAGCCTCATTATTCACATTATTAACTAATACTATCTTCATAAAAAATAAAGTAAACTATGTGTTTGGCTCAAAAGTTATTGATATACTTTGTAAGTTTAAAAATAATCAAAAATAAATGAGGATAAATTGTAATCAAATATAATATGATCATCAATACATTATGACGATCATAAGAGTTTATACATTGTTGAAAGAACTCTGTGGCATGTCTTTACATGTATGAATCAGCTATCTAAAACTATACAAAAATTTACTCATATACAGGGAGCTGCATCGTACTGTTATACCTTACAACACACATCCATTGGCTTCACCGGTTTGTGACAACTGGATTTCCATTCGCATCAAACAAATGGATACTCTGGGTTGACTTGTTAGCGACAACAGGATTTCCAGACTCATCTAAATTAATTATAGCAACATCACCAGGCTTGAGATCCCCAAAAAGGAAAGATTCACTCAGGAGATCTTCAACCATTTGAGTAACAGCTCTCCTAAGAGGGCGTGCACCATAGTTTTTGTTGAATTGATGAATTCAGCTAACATGCAATTCAGATTTGAGACAATGAGGAGAAGTCGAGAGAAGAAGAAGAGAAATGGATATTTTACTGTTCCATTCATTAAAGAGTGTTATCACAATTGCCTAACTAATACATATTTATACTAACTAATATCTAACCCAACTATGGTTAGTAGTTAACTAACTATAGTAACTATGGTTTAAAAATAACAACCAATTAACTAACACTAGTATCAGTACATTCCTCAACATCCCCCCCCCCCCCCATCCTCAAGCTAGGTCTAAGAAAAATGTTCTTCAGGCCTAGCTTGGACAATAGATGGTTATGCTGAATGCAACTTAATCCCTTCGTCAATAGATCAACAGGTTGCTCGGCAGAAGGCAGATACACAGTTTCAACTAATCCATGTTGTATCTTCTCACGAATGAAGTGACAATCAATGTCAATTTGCTTGGTACGCTCACGGAAGACTGGGTTCGCAGCAATTTGTATGGCAGATTTGCTATCACAATAGAGTGGAATAGGCAATGTGAGAGATACTCCCAATTCTTTGAACAGACCAACTAACCACACTATTTCTGCCACAGTCGAAACTAAACTCTTATACTCAGCTTCAGCTGAACTGTGAGATATGGTATTCTGCTTCTTGGACTTCCAAAATATTAGAGAATCACCAAGAGTAACCATATAGCCAGTCACTGACTTCCTTGTGTTTGGGCATGAAGCCCAATCAACATCACAAAAGGCTTGCAATTTTGTGGAACCAGTAGATGGCATAAGTATCCCTAGACCAGGATTCTTCTTCAAGTATCTAATCAATCTTAAGGCAGCCTCAAGATGAGATGTCTTAGGAGCATGCATGAATTGACTCAAACACTGCACAGCAAATAAAATATATGGTCTAGCAATGGTTAGGTAGAGTAACCTACCAATCAACCTCTGATAGGATCCAGGATCATCAATCAAAGTGTCATTAGTAAGACCAAATTGATGGTCAAATTCAGTTGTGGTTAGCTTCTGATTTACCTCAACAAGTGCTCCCAGTGGTTTAGCTCTTGCTAAACAAACATCAGATATAAGTTTAAGAGAATACTTTCTTTGGTGCAGCAAAATCCCTTCTTTACTCCTCGCAAATTCAATGCCCAAAAAATACTTGAGCTCTCCCAAGTCTTTGATTTTGAAGTTCTAATGAAGTGCAACTTTAGTTTCTGAAATAAGGGCAGCTCATCTCCAGCGATGAGAAAATCATCCACATACACTAGAATGATGACTATCTTCCCATTAATGTGCTTAGTAAACAAAGAATAATCAAGATGGCTCTGCTTGAAACCTGACTGAAGAAGAGTGGTAGTTAGTTTAATGTTCCACTGACGGGAGGCCTGCTTAAGCCCATAAAGAGACTTGTGCAGTCTACAAACTTGTAGCTTTCCTGCTGAATGTGAGAAACCTTGAGGCAACTCCATATATGTTGAAACACGTCCTCAAGTCGATATAACTAAACGTGTATTCATCCTTGTAGGTTTTGATAAATGACAAACCAACGCGCATGGAATATCGACATATGCCAAAGATCAAGCACATGAGAAATAACGAGCAAGATCAAGAAAATCAACAAAGTTATAGTTGAGTCGTTTTATATTTATGCTCTTGATCCGACAATTAATTTAAGACTTGGCTTCTCTCGTAAAATCATTTTTAAACAAATCATGCATCGTTGTGTTAAAACAAAATGATTTGCATTTTAGTCAAAATGGTTTTTAAACATGTCTTTTAAATCTGGACCTATATAATCAATTATATGAACCATACAATCGATTATATTAAGACCGCCAAAACTGGATTTTTCAAAAACAACGAAACAATCGATCATATACTTTTAATAATCGATTATATTGAGACAGTGTGTCCCAGATTTTAAAAGACAGCTAAACAATCGATTATCCACTTCCAAGTAATCGATTATTATAAAACAGTATGCACCAGATTTTTCTAAGTACAAAAATAATCGATTATGTCCTTACAGGTAATCGATTATGTTGAGGCAGTGTGCATCAGATTTTTCAAAGAAAGAAAATAATCGATTATGTGTTTTCAAGTAATCGATTATGTTAAGACCGTTGCAACGATTTTTGAATCACCGAAAAACAATCGATTATATAGATTCTTATAATCGATTATATGAGCGTAAAATCGGTGATTGATTTTTTAACGTTACCAACTGATTGATTATTAAGTCAAACATAATCGATTATTTAGCTTGAAATCTGCATATCATTTTTGACTGATCTTAAATAATCGTTTATATAGAATCGCATAATCGATTATATGAGCACAATTTCAGCAATCACTAATTGGCAATTAAGCAACGGTCATAGTGATTTTGAACACTATAAATACACCTCAAAATCACTTGTTTCTGCACAACAACTGATCATTATCATTGCTTAAAGCTTACACACTCTTGCTTATCATTTTATATTCATTTCATTACATTTGAGAGCCAAAATCCTTGTATAAGTTGTTGTGATCTTGAGCCTATTATTTTTACTCATACCCACTCTATTAAGAGAGTTTTGTTTTGAGTGCTTAGTGTTTGTAAACACTTGAAGGGAAGTTGAAATCCCTTGTTGTAACAAGGAAAGGTCAATTCCTTGTTGTGAAGTCTTGAGGTGTGGTATCCTCAAGCGGATTGAAGTCTTGTAGAGGGTATATCTATGATCACTTGTAACGGTTTGTTAGGCACCCGTAAGCTTAATAAAGTTAGTGGAAAACTCGAGAGAGTCTCTCGGGGACTGGACTAACCACACGTTGTGGTGAACCAGGATAAAATTGGTTTGTTCTCTCCTTGCTATTTTTATTTCCGCATTCACTTTATTCTTGCAAGATTAAATTCCGCAAATTTACATAGAATTTCATTTAAACGCTATTCACCCCCCCCCCCCCCTCTAGCGTTAAGCGTATATTCTAACAATTGGTATCAGAGCCTAGCTCTCTGTAAGACTTAACCGTTTGAGAGAATCTTTCCATGGCTTCTACTCGTAGTGCTTATGCAGGAATAGGTGAAGGTTCATGCACCACAAGGCCACCACTTTTTGATGGCACCAACTACACTTATTGGAAGGAGAGAATGAGGATTTTCATCCAATCCAACAACTTCCAATTGTGGAAAATTATCAAAAATGGAGAACAACAACCCACCAAAAAGGTTGGTGAAGAACTCGTCCCAAAATTGGAAGAGGAATATGACGCGGACGATATTAGAAAAGTGGAGAACAATGCAAAGGCAATCAATATAATGTATTGTGCAGTGAACCCCGATGACTATAGAAAAATATCATGCTGCACCACTGCCAAGCAAATGTGGGACAAACTAGAAATCACCTACGAAGGTACGGAACAGGTAAGGGAAGCTAATATTGATTTCCTAACCCACGAATATGAATTATTTCGTATGAAGGAAAACGAGAAGATAGACGAGATGTTCGAACGATTTTCAAAAATCGTTAATGATCTCCACACCCTCAAAAAGACGTTTACGGATAAGGAGCTTGTCTAGAAAATTCTACGAAGCCTCACGCCGGAATGGTGGTCCAAAGCCGATGCAATCCAAGAATCAATCGGCATCACAAACGTCACCATCGACGGATTGCGAGGTAATCTCAAAACTTACGAATCCACTATTCTTAACTCTCCTTTGGATGATCAAAGGAAAAGGAAGATTGCGCTCAAAGCATCAACAACTCAACCTCAACACAATGAGGAGTCAAGCGACGAAGATGTCGAGCTTGGACTAGTAATCAAGAGATTTCAAAAATTCATGTGGAAGGAGTACAAAGGAAAGCGTCAAGGAGGACAATTAAAATGCTATGGATGTGGAGAAGCCGGACACATCAAATCAAATTGTCCTAATAGCAAAGGCGAAAAGAAATCCACAAAGAAACAACGAGCCTACATCTCTTGGGGAGGTGACTCCGGGGATGAATCAAGCGATGGAGAAAAAGAGGAAACCGCCAACCTATGTCTCATGGCACATGAAGAAAACAAAGAAGAGGTATGTGAAAATTCTTCCAAGAAATTCTTTTCTCTTGATGAAATGCAAAATGCTTTTGATGAACTATATGGTGAATTTATAGGAGCTTCTAAAACCATAAAAGATTTAAAGAAACAATTATCTTCAAAAGAAAATGATTTTGAGAAATTGACTCTTGAAAATGAGAAGATAAATGAACTAAAGAAACAATTATCTTTGAAAGAAAATGAGTTTGAAAAATTGACTCTTGAAAATGAGAAACTAAAACACGAAAATAAATTTTATGGAAAAAGAAGCTCCGATAAGCCGGAAAGTTCAAATAAAGATTGTATTTCTTGTAAAGCTTTAAAAGATGAGGTAGAAAGTCTTAAAGGTACCTTAAATAAGTTCAATTCCTCCCACAAAAACCTAAATAATGTTCTTGTTAATTTAAAGTCTACAAAACATGGCATAGGTTTTAAAAATGAGCCTAAAAAAAAGTTGAGACCATCCCCCAACAACCTAAGGCTCAACCTAGGCAAAATAACATAAATGCTAGAAATGACAATCCTAGAACCAATATGCATCCTAGAAGAAATATTGATCATTTTAGAACATCTCGAAATGGCTTTCAAAGATCGCAACCTAGACATACTCAACCTAGAAACAACTACCCTAGGACCACTACAAACACTAGAAGAAATTTTGAGCAATTTAGAGCACCTAGAAGAGACCTTCGAAATTTCAATGCTCCAAATAGAGTAAATGAATTTAAACCCTCTAATTACTATCAACCTAGAAGAATGCATAATCCAAATGTGATTTGCCACTATTGTAATCGAATAGGACATATAGCCCCTGCATGCTTCACTAGACATAGACATTTCACGGCTAGTCAATCACAACACTATTTTACACCTAACGCACAAGGACCCAAAATGGCTTGGGTACCAAAAACTCATTAATCTGTTTTGTAGGTGTGTTTGAAGGGGCCAAGTGTACTTTGGTACCTTGATAGTGGATGCTCAAAACATATGACCGGAGACGCATCCAAATTCCTTCAACTAACACCCAAGGAAGGAGGAAGTGTTGTTTTTGGAGACAATAACAAAGGAAAAATTATCGGCATCGGCTCGGTCTGTAAGGATGAATCTTCTTCCATTAAGCATATCTTGCTAGTTAAAGGTCTCAAACATAACCTCTTGAGCATAAGTCAATTATGTGACAAGGGAAATCTTGTATTGTTTGATTCCGAAGAATGCCTAGTTTTCCGTCGTAGTGATTTTAAAATTATTCTCCGTGGCATTAGAATTGATAACATTTATATGGTCGATCTTGAAAATTCGTCATCAAGCTATATGAATTGCCTTCTAAGTAAAGAAGATGACATGTGGTTATGGCATCGTAGAGTAGATCACGTAAACATGAATCTACTAAACAAATTAGTCTCACAAGATTTAGTGATGGGTCTTCCGAAGATAAAATTTGAAAAAGACTCTACTTTCGATTCATGTCAAAAGGGAAAACAAACAAAAGCCTCGTTTAAATCCAAAAATGTTGTATCTACCACTAGACCCTTACAACTCCTCCACATGGATCTCTTCGGTCCATCTAGAATTAAAAGTTATGGTGGAAATCTTTATGCTTTCGTTATTGTTGATGATTATTCTAGATTTACATGGACACTATTTCTCGCTCATAAAAGTAATGCATTTCAAGCTTTTAAAATTTTCTTAAACGTGTGCAAAATGAAAAGAATACAACTGTCACTTCCATAAGAAGTGATCATGGGGGAGAGTTCGATCATAATCTCTTCGCGGATTTTTGTGACGAACTCGGTATTGAACATACCTTTTCAGCTCCACGTACACCACAACAAAATGGAGTGGTTGAACGTAAAAATCGATGTCTCGAAGAAATGGCTAGAACCATGCTCGATGAGGCCGATATTCCCAAATCTTTTTGGGCGGGTGCCGTGAGTACTGCAAGCTATATTCTAAATAGAGCTATTATTAGACCGATACTCTTGAAAACCCCCTATGAACTCTACAAGGGAAGGAAGCCTAACCTATCCCATCTTAGAGTCTTTGGTTGTAAATGCTTTATTCACAACAATGGAAAAGACAACCTAGGAAAATTTGATGCCAAATCGGATGAAGGAATTGTTCTTGGCTATTCATCACGTAGCAAAGCATATAGAGCTTTCAATCATAGAACCAAAACTGTTGAGGAATCTCCTCATATAGCATTTTGTGAAAATGATACTCGCTTGGCGAGAAAGGATTCTTGTGTTGATCTTGCAGATTGTTTAAACAAATTAAATCTTCAAGACAAAGTGCAAAAGGAAAATCCAAAGGAAACCCAAGACGAAACCTTGGAACAACCAACGGAGGAAGCACCATCACAAGAGGTAGATTCTGTAATGCCTAAGGCCTGGAGGACATCTAGAGATCATCCTCTCGATAAGGTAATTGGCGACATTGAACAAGGGGTAAGTACTCGTATCCTTCTTAAAGACACCGTAGGTCATATGGCATTTGTTTCTCAAATTGAACCTACTACCATTTCCGAAGCAATTGGGGATGAACATTGGACCTTGGCAATGCAAGAGGAGCTTAACCAATTCAAACGTAATGATATTTGGGAATTGGTGCCAAGACCCGATAATCATACCATAATTGGTACGAAATGGGTTTTTCGTAATAAATTAGATGAAAATGGAATAATCACTAGAAACAAAGCTAGGGTAGCTGCTAAGGGTTATAACCAAGAAGAAGGAATAGATTATGAAGAAACATATGCACTCGTAGCACGCTTAGAAGCAATTCGTCTATTACTTGCCTTTTCTTCATCAATGAATTTTAAATTGTATCAAATGGATCTTAAGAGTGCCTTCCTTAACGGATTTATTCAAGAGGAAGTATATGTTGAGCAACCCCCCGGGTTCGAAGACTTTAAATCTCCGGATTATGTCTTCAAGCTCAAGAAAGCACCCTATGGTCTAAAACAAGCTCCACGAGCTTGGTATGAACGCTTGAGCAAATTCCTTTCGGAAAATGAATTTAATAGAGGAAAAGTCGATACTACGCTTTTTATCAAAAGGAAAGGCAATGATATTCTAATTGTTCAAATTTATGTTGATGATATTATTTTTGGTGCAACTAATGAGTCTTTATGCAAGAAGTTTTCAAAACTCATGACTAGCGAATCTGAGATGTCTATGATGGGCGAACTTAATTTCTTCTTGGGGTTACAAGTCAAACAAATGAAGGAAGGAATCTTCGTTTGTCAATCAAAATATTGCATGGAATTACTAAATCGCTTTGAAATGAGCAACGCCAAAGCGATGGCTACCCCAATGAGTACATCCGACCATCTCGACAAGGACGAAAAAGGTAAGGAAGTCGACACCAAAAAGTACCGAGGTATGATCGTCTCTCTTCTTTATTTAACTGCTAGTAGACCGGACATCATGTTTAGCGTGTGCTTATGCGCTCGATATCAATCATGTCCTAAGGAGTCGCACCTAACTGCAGTAAAACGGATAATGACATATCTCGTTGGAACCATAAATGTGGGACTATGGTATCCCAAAGGTTCTTCATGCCAACTTGTTGGCTACTCCGATTCTGATTTTGCAGGTTGCAAATTGGACCGCAAGAGCACTAGTGGCACTTGCCATTTGCTCGGTAGCTCTCTAGTTTCTTGGTTTAGCAAGAAACAGGTAAGTGTTGCGTTGTCCACAACCGAGGCTGAATATGTAGCCGCGGGGAGTTGTTGCGCTCAAATCCTTTGGATGAAACAGCAACTCTTGGACTATGGCCTTAGTATCGATCATATCCCTCTTCGATGTGATAATACTAGCGCCATTAGCTTGACGAAGAACCCTGTTCTTCATCCAAGAACGAAACACATAGAAATTAGACATCATTTTATAAGAGATCACGTTCTCAAGGGCGATGTCGAAATTGAATTTGTTGAAACCAAATATCAACTAGCCGACATCTTCACAAAGCCCTTAGAGAAAGAGTCCTTTTTCCGTATTCGTAGTGAACTTGGAATTCTTGACTCCACGATGATCTAATTCACGCATTGCATTTTTTTTGAATAATTACTGACTTGAGCGTCGGAGGCGCCTAATTCTTTTTTGCAGGTATCGCCCCAAAGATAGGGGGAATTTTCAGTTACTGGTGAAATATAATCGATTATTCATACACTATAATCGATTATCTAACGTATCGATTTTGCAGGAATTTGGGCATCAGGCAAAATAATCGATTATTTGAAACTGGCTAATCGATTAGTATGTTACCATCTCGGATGTTCGTAACTCACTGCCTACCATATAATCGATTATTTCAAAATCAACAATCGATTATTTCCTGTGTCCGCAAAACTTTGAGCTCACTGTCAAGCAAAAATCGATTATTCCCAAATCCATAATCGATTATCTCCCAGATTCAAAAAAACGCTAAAGTCTCTGTCACGCAATAATCGATTCTCATATCTCCACAATCGATTATCCAACGGTCAGCTTTCAAATTTTTTACCCTTTTTTTACCGTTTGAGTCTTCAATTTTACAGCTTTTTTCACCTTAAATGCTGTCCCATCCTCCACATTATAACTAGGGGTCTCCACTCTTCAAATTTTCTCACTTCATCTTCAATCTTTGCTTCAAACACCCTTCTCAAAGCTTCAAATCAGTTGCATCAGCTCTTAAATTTTCATAAAAATGACGAGTAGGCAGTTCAAACGTTCTCGTGCCGGCAAGAGTATTGCCTCCTCTTCCGCCGCACCTCCACCCGTTTTTCCTTATAAAGACGGTTCTTATTTGCGTTTTGATTCTCAATCCGAACTCGCTCGATTCCTTGAAAATTTTGAAAGTCGAGAGATACACCCACCTCGTTTTTCCACTACAAGATATCTCCGCAATAGCGCACCTCCCACAACAGAAAATATTCTTATTCAATGTCAACTTATTGACTTTTTATATCTTCAATACTCCTATATACACCAAGATTTAATTCGTGCCTTCTATTCTAATCTAAAGAAGGACGACGATGATGAACTTGTCTCTACAATCAATGGAGTTCAAATTTTTGTAAATGAGGAGAACTTGCAATTCCTCACTAAACTTCCCCGAAATGGTGAAGATATTTCTCTCTACACTAGAGATGACAGCGCATTATTTGACGAACAACTTTTTTTTCACCAAATTGGTATTGGTGACATTCCGGATAGTCGTCGCCCAACGATTACTCATATGCTCCCCGAATATCGCCTAATTTTTTATTTCATCACACGAGTCCTCAAACCTCGCAAGTTCAATCACACCACTCTATCAAATCTTACATGCAATTATGACCGGGGCTTGCATAAATTGGTGCCGGTTCGTCATGACACATATGTATGACGCTATTGGAAACGGTAGACCACTCCCTTATGCCTTACTCATAATGGCTCTTCTTGAAGCCGCCGGCATCGACACCTCTGTCGGTCCTCAACAAAAAGCTACAAAGCATTGGGAGATTCACGAATCTTCGCTTCCCAATATTGGCGAACATCGTCCTCCTCCTCCTCCTACACAATTACGACGTCCTCAAGCTCCCACTCTTCAAACCATTTCGGACCAACTTGCTTCCTTGTCCACCTCAGTGTATCGTATTGATCAAAACGTCACTCGTTTGACCACTGAGCTTCATGGGTACTTCGATCATGTCAACTATCCATATGCCCAAACTATACCTCAGGAAGGAGTTTCGGATGCCGAGACGGATGTCAATGAAGAATAAATTATTTTTCTTATTATGTGTCGTTTGATTAATCTATTGTCTATTTTTCGTGCCTTCTTATGTATGCTTATTATCGTTTAATGAAAAGTTCATTATTTTTTGCTAATGTCAAAAGGGGGAAGAATAAGGGCTATGCATACTAATAATATTGGCATAAATTAAGGGGGAATTCATTCACTTGTCTACAATTTTCGTTATCTAATATGCATATCCCGATATTGGTTTGCCATTATCAAAAAGGGGGAAATTGTTGAAACACGTCCTCAAGTCGATATAACTAAACGTGTGTTCATCTTTGTAGGTTTTGATAAATGACAAACCAACGCGCATGGAATATCGACATATGCCAAAGATCAAGCACATGAGAAATAACGAGCAAGATCAAGAAAATCAACAAAGTTATAGTTGAGTCGTTTTATATTTATGCTCTTGATCCGACGATTGATTTAAGACTTGGCTTCTCTCGTAAAATCATTTTAAAACAAATCATGCATCGTTGTGTTAAAACAAAATGATTTGCATTTTAGTCAAAATGGTTTTTAAACATGTCTTTTAAATCTGGACCTATATAATCGATTATATGAACCATACAATCGATTATATTAAGACCGCCAAAACTGGATTTTTCAAAAACAACGAAACAATCGATTATATACTTTTAATAATCGATTATATTGAGACAGTGTGTAGATTTTAAAAGACAGCTAAACAATCGATTATCCACTTCCAAGTAATCGATTATTTTAAAACAGTATGCACCAGATTTTTCTAAGTACAAAAATAATCGATTATGTCCTTACAGGTAATCGATTATGTTGAGGCAGTGTGCATCAGATTTTTCGAAGAAAGAAAATAATCGATTATGTGTTTTCAAGTAATCGATTATGTTAAGACCGTTGCCAACGATTTTTGAATCACCTAAAAACAATCGATTATATTGATTCTTATAATCGATTATATGAGCGTAAAATCGGTGATTGATTTTTTAACGTTACCAACTGATCGATTATTAAGTCAAACATAATCGATTATTTAGCTTGAAATCTGCATATCATTTTTGACTGATCTTAAATAATCGATTATATAGAATCGCATAATCGATTATATGAGCACAATTTCAGCAATCACTAATTGGCAATTAAGCAACGGTCATAGTGATTTTGAACACTATAAATACACCTCAAAATCTCTTGTTTCTGCACAACAACTGATCATTATCATTGCTTAAAGCTTACACACTCTTGCTTATCATTTTATATTCATTTCATTACATTTGAGAGCCAAAATCCTTGTATAAGTTGTTGTGATCTTGAGCCTATTATTTTTACTCATACCCACTCTATTAAGAGAGTTTTGTTTTGAGTGCTTAGTGTTTGTAAACACTTGAAAGGAAGTTGAAATCCCTTGTTGTAACAAGGAAAGGTCAATTCCTTGTTGTGAAGTCTTGAGGTGTGGTATCCTCAAGCGGATTGAAGTCTTGTAGAGGGTATATCTACGATCACTTGTAACGGTTTGTTAGGCACCCGTAAGCTTAACAAAGTTAGTGGAAAACTCGAGAGAGTCTCTCGGGGACTGGACTAACCACACGTTGTGGTGAACCAGGATAAAATTGGTTTGTTCTCTCCTTGCTATTTTTATTTCCGCATTCACTTTGTTCTTGCAAGATTAAATTCCTCAAATTTACATAGAATTTCATTTAAACGCTATTCACCCCCCCCCCTCTAGCGTTAAGCGTATATTCTAACAATATAGACCTCCTATTCCAAATCTCCTTGCAAGAAAGCATTGTACACATCCATTTGATGCAAAACCCATTTGCAGCTGCAATAGCAATCACATATCTAACTGTGACCATTTTCACTACAGGTGAAAAGGTCTCTTGATAATCCAATCCTTCCTTCTGACTGTACTCTTTTTCCACCAAGCGAGCCTTGAACCTTTCTATATCTCCAGAAGCTGTATATTTGATCTTATAGACCCACTTACCATGAGGCAATGCTACTATCTCCCATGTATGGTTACCTTCAAGATCTCTGATTTCTACTTCATAGCTTCAATCCACCACAAATCATTAGCAACTTCATGAAAAGATGTAGGTTCAGTATCTGAGGAGACTTTAGCAACATATGCTTGATATTTAGCTGAGAGTCCACCATAGTGCATAAAATCACTAATTGGATATAGACAATGATTTGCAGAACTTGACCTCCCTTGAGGTCTAATATACCTTGAGCCAAATGGGAGGTTTATTAGTCCTCCATGATCTTCTCTGATCACAAACAATAGATCCATTTTGTCTATTATCATATGACATAGGAGCCTCATTTCCTTCAGCTGGTGCTTGTATCTTTGGACCAGCAGATGCACCTTCTTCTGCATTGACACTTCCTCTTTTACTGCTGGAACTAGAGGATAGAGATATTTGCATTTCATGGGAATGAGCATCAGCTGTTGTATCAATGTTAGTGTTCCCAAGTTCCTCAACATCCCCGCAATAAATAGTGATAGCAAACAATCATTGTTGACTATGGCAGTTGGTTGAGGTGAGTTAGAGAACATTCTGAAATCTTCAGTATTGTCTTGGAAAGGATACACATCTTCATGAAAAACCATATCGCTGCTCATAAATATATACCTCTGCTCTATATTGTATAACTTGTAACGCTTTTGTGTAGGTGCATATCCCAGGAACACGGATTTTATTGCACGAGGACCAAACTTGTCCCCTTTTACCAAGTTAGTAGCTAAGCACAACACCCTAGAACCCTCATGTGAGTTATAGAGGCCTGTCTTCCAAACAACACTTCAAATGGTGATCTGTTGTTCAAAATAATGAAGGGTATCCTGTTGATGATATATATTGCTGCCTCAACACACTCCCCACAGAGCTTGATAGGCAAATGACCTTGAAACCTTATAGCCCTTGCAGTCTCCAGTATATGTCTATGTCTTCTTTCCACCACTCCATTTTGTTGTGGAGTGTATGGACAAGAACTTTGATGCACAATGCCATGCAATGAGAATAACTCATTGCAGCTCTGATTAAAAAACTCTGCCCCATTATCAGATCTGAAACATTTTACCATCTTCCCAAACTGTGTCTTGACCATGACAATGAACTGTTTGAGAACTGTAACTACATCAGACTTAAGATGCAATAGAAAAATCCAGTTCCATCTTGAACAATCATCTACAACTGTCAGAAAAAATCTCTTTCTATTATGAGTTAAGGCTTTGTAAGGCCCCCATACATCCATATGTAGCAAATCAAAACAATCTACTGCTCTTGTAGTACTTATTTGAAATAGAATCCTAGCTTGTCTTGCCAATGGACAAATATCACAATGACTTATTCTAGTACAATCACTACCAGTAAAGCTAGGTAACTTCTTAATGATAGAAAAAGGAACATTTCCCAACCTTTTATACCACAATTCACTTTCACCCCTTACTACTGCAAAGGACTTAGCTGAATTATTTAACCTCCTTTGTGTATGAAGCACATATAGCTCTCCTTCCTTTTTACCAATCTCCTTCACCTTCCCAGTGAAGAGATTTTGTAAAATACAAAAATCAGGATAGAAGACAGCACTATATTTAAGAGCCTTTGTCAATTGAGACACAGACAATAGGTTGAACTTAAATGCTGGCACACATAATACACATGTGATAGTTTCTCCTCCATTCAGTTGGCAACTTCCAACATGGGACACTTTGGCTGAATCACCTGTAGGGAGCTGGACACTACCTGCATTTCCTGTTACCACTTTGTCATGTAAAGTGTCTTGGTTACCAACTATGTGATTAGTAGCTCCAGTATCCACAATCCATTTGTTATCAGGTGGTTGGACATAGGAAACATTACTTGCCATATGTGCAGAAACATGAGCCCCTGAGACATGTATCTTATTAACCATTGTAGGGATTTGCTGATATTGCTCGGGTGTGAAGGCTGGTGCTGGTGCATATTGTTGATGTCCCTACTGTTGTCCTTGTCTAGTTCCTTGTTGCCCATAATTCTGTGGTTTAGCTAACACTCCATCATAGACACCTTGACATGGAACACAACTAGTTATGTTTGCCTTTCTTTTTGACTTAAAGTTTGCATGGTACCCATTCAACTTGTAACAGTTAGTCTTCAAATGCCCTTTCATGTTACAGTATTCACATCTCATTAGCTTGTAGCAGTTGTCTCTTATATGTCCTTTCATATTACAATAGTCATACTCCATATTATAGTTTTTTTTCACTATCTTGTGCCCAACTTTGATGAGTATAAGGCTGAGGGATCTGATGAATCAGGAACATAAGAACTGTTACCAGCCACCATTTTCTGACTCTCATCTTGCAAAATCATTGCATATGCTTGATCCACAGTGGGAATTTTGGATTTCATAAGAATTTGACTACGAGCTTGACTATAACTATCATTAAGTCACATCAAAAATTGCCATAGTTGCTGATATTGTTGGTGATCTACAAACTTTTTAGATTTATCACAATAAGTAGGTGGTGGCATAATTGAGTCATATTCATCCCAGAGATCCTTCAACTTTGAGTAATATACAGAAGCACTAGTTGCTCCTTAAGTCAATGTAAAAATCTCTCTATGAAGACAGTACATACATGAAGCATTTACTTTATCAGAACGCTCATACAGATCACTCCAAATCGCACATGCATTAGATCGAAACAGAACACCACTCAACAAATCTCGACTAACATTATGCATAATCCACGATTTCACTATAGCATTACATCGATCCTTGAGATTAGAATACTTTTCTCTATAAGTGTCACGAGTGATGGTTCCGTCAATAAATCTCAGCTTGTTGCAATTAATAGTGAAACCTCCATAGCTTGGCTCCACATAGTGTAATTCTCCATTCCGATCAGCTGAAAACCTAGTGATAGTGCTCCAGATGTGTCAGATGGATGCAAATACAGAGGGTGATTGTGATCAATCACAATTTAACTTTGATCATCAACTTTATCAACCACCATTGAAGAGAAATTAGGGTTTCTAAACAAAAAGAACAGAGAATAACAGAAAATCGCCTTTCTCCCGCTCTTCAACTAATTCACAGTGAAGAACTCTAGATTCGATAGATTATCCGCTCTGATACCATGTTGAATTGATGAACTCAATTAACATGCAATTCAGATTTGAGACAATGAGGAGAAGTCGAGAGAAGAAGAGGAAGAGAAATTGAAATCTTAACGTTCCATTCATTAAAGAGTGTTATTACAACTGCCTAACTAACACATATTTATACTAACTAATATCTAACCCAACTATGGTTACTAGTTAACTAACTATAGTAACTATGATTTATAAATAACAACCAATTAAATAACATTAGTATCAGTACATTCCTCAACAGTTTCTGTCAAATCCTTGTTGGCATATAAGCTCTATTACTGCTTCCGGCACCTCTAAGCTTATTTCCAATGAAACAAGCCTAGCCCTCACCTCCTGCAGCATCAGGTCTAGTATCTGGAGCATCTGAAAGGAAAAAAACAAAGCAGTTACTCGCAGTAGTCGACTGCTTTCTAAAGAGATGTGCCAGAATAAAAGATCACCCTAATGAACATTCAGTTATCAGATCAATGCAACTTTCCAAATCAAAAAAGAGGTATATTTTACGTACCTGGGGCTTCTCTAGAAGATGGAATACTACTACTTTGTCTAGACTATTCATCATCTCAGGGCGGAAATATGTCTTGAGCTGTTCCATCACTATTGCTTTCATACCAGCATAGTAGGCTACTGATTCATCATCAGCAAACAAGAAGCCAATAGTATTCTCTCTACCCTTTACTATGGCAGTAGAACCCACATTAGAAGTCATCACTATCAGGGCATTCTTAAACGACACTCTTCTTCCCCGTTGAATCAAGTTTCATAATTTGCAACGCCAATCTTCCAAAACAATTTTTACACCCAAAATTGTGGAACATTCTAGAACAATAAGCCAGATGTAAAAACAGATCTAACTTGAGAGTCTGTTAGGTGACCATCTTCAAACAGCTGAAGGAGAATATTGAATATGTCAGGATGAGTCTTTTCAATCTCATCTAGCAGCACTACAGTGAAGGGCTTTCTTCTGATAGCTTCAGTAAGTGTTCCTCATTCTGCATAGCCTACATAACTAGGAGGCGATCCAATTAACTTGATCACAGTATGTCGCTCCATGTATTCACTCATATCCAATCTTAGCATGGCAGATTCCTGTGCAACACAAAAAGATAATTCACTGAGTACATCGAAATTCACAAAACCAAGTGATCGTTAAACTGAAACAGAATCGAAGATAGCAAATATAACTCTAGCAATTTGATGATGAACTTCTAAGAAAAGTAGATACATTATTCTTGATGATGAAATACTTTTTGATAAAATTCTAGCCACAATTTTCATCTAGAAGGTTGAACAGAGAATGTCGTTCAGAAGAATTTGATTTGATTCAAACTCTACACTGAAGTCACAAACCGTTTAGGTGTTTAACCAAAAAATAGTATTTCGGTCAAAGCTATAATTTTTATATGACGAGCCACAAACAACCGATTCAATCCGAAAAATATAAAATATCGTTAATACAACGTGATACAGAAGTGAAAAATAAATTCAGTGACAGATAATATAATATAAATAAAGCAGGGAAAAAAGAATTCTTGTTGAATGATCCTTGATTGGATAATGAGCCGAATAGAGCTTGAAGCGCCGAACTATGACTAACTTGGGAGCAAGATGCTATGAATATTACAATGTATAGAATTGTATAGAAGAAAATTAGATTCCCCCATCTGGTGTAAAAGTGTATCTATTTATAGGGCGAAATCTGAGTAACTAGTCTCCTTGAATTATGGATTCATTATGAGCATTTACTCAATCCATCCATTACTTTTGAAAATTTTGTAACAGTTGTGTAAATGCTGGAATTCCGTAACTGGTTAGTTAATTCCATAACAGATGAGTTAATTCCATAATTAATGAGTCAATCTCGTGCCTGTTAAGTCAATCTCGTGCCTGTTAAGTCAATCCCGTGCCTATTGAGTTAATTTTGTGCCTGTTAAGTTAGTCAATCACGTACATGTTGGGTCAATCCCGTGCATGATGTGTCAATCTCGTGCATGTTAGTCACTCTCGTGCATGTTAGTCACTCTCGTGCCTGTTGAGTCAATCTTGTAATTGATTGCCTTATTCTGACCGCTGCAATCATTTATTACATTTATTGTACGTTACATAATTGATTTGTAACTGATGCTATAATTATGGTAAATCCCATATAATCGGAACTAATTAATTCCTTCCCCATTTGTAATTATGAGATATTCTCCCGCACCTGTTCTGGTCTATTTTATGATGATCAGTTCCAGGGCTAATAGGCACGGTACAAGTACGTTCGGTTTCGAAAGTGATTCACATATCATCTTTACATGTTATTCTTCACTTTTCTTCAAACTTTGCTGACACATATTGCCATTTAATAGACCCACATGGAGAATCTAATTTTTATCAATACACTAGGACCAAGAGATCCAGATTCAGTGTGATGATAGGATTAAAAGCAGTGATAACTATATGACTATGATCCATTATCAAAGCTCACTTAGTACTTCTCATTTATTTTGCCAAATTACGTGCCTCCACCATAGTTGATTAGAGATTCCTTCTATTCTTTCATTTGGGACGAGCTGAGAGGGGTGGAAGATGCAAGGATCTAGTAAATGTAACAGACTTATCAGATATATATAAGTATATATACAATGTTTGACTTCAATTTATAAATTAATCATAAATTCACAAAAAAGAACATTGAGTGTTTTAATCAAATTATAAATCCGAATTAAGAATAATTTTTTCGTAAATTTTTTACTTTTCTTTGGAATAAGTGTTGATTTTATATTTTAATTAAAAAATTCCGAAATGAAGTTTTTTTTTGATTTTTTTTTTTACTTTTTTCACAACAAATGTTGTTTTTGTATTTTATTAAAGTATTCTAGAAAAATAAAATTTTCGAAAAAATAATTTTTGCATATAGACTTCTTAGGTGTACCATCACGTAAGCAATTTTAACCCTGTTAGACTGTCATGTCAGTTTTAATAGCAAAACTAAGGTTTAGGGGTATTTTTGGGCCAAAACATAAAGCACCAAAAATAAAGTGAGTGTTATGAAATAGAAGATTCTTACACTTCTATTTAAGGTGAATGTCTTTAATGTATTTAATTAGAGAGATTTTAGAGTCCTATTATTGGTAGCAAGATCTTCCTCCTCCCTATAAATAGAGGTGCTCTCTACCATTGTAATTCACCCCTCTCAACTCAATAAGAAGAACTCTCTCTACTCTTCTCTCTATTGCTATTGTTCTTGCTCTATTGTTCTTGTCTTTTGCTTTAGTTTATAACACGTTATCAGCACGAGACTCTACCGTCTCAAGTATCATTCTCGAAAATCCAAGGTATTTTCCCTCTTCCTAATTTAATTTTCGAGTATGTCTGACATTATGAAAAGAAAGTTCGTTGCCCTTGAAATTTCGGGCAAGAACTATATGACATGGGTGTTGGATGCTGAAATCCACTTAGATGCTATGGGTCTCGGAGACACCCTCAAAGATAAAGAAAAAGCATCCACCCAAGATTGTGCGAAGGCCTTGATTTTCTTGCGCCACCACCTTGACGAAGGTTTGAAGATTGAATATCTCACCGTCAAGGATCCACTCGTTTTGTGGAACGGCTTAAAGGAGAGATATGACAACCTGAAGTTGGTCACTCTGCCACAAGCACGATATGATTGGGCCCATCTGAGGCTACAGGACTTTAAGTCCGTTTCTGAATATAATTCTGCTATGTTCAGAATTACTTCTAAACTGAAGCTATGTGGAGATAACATCTCCGATTACGATATGCTTGAGAAAACGTTTACAACGTTTCATGCCTCCAATATGGTACTGCAGCAACAGTACCGAGAGAAAGGCTTTACGAAGTACTCTGAACTGATTTCTCTCTTACTAGTGGCTGAGCGAAATAATGATCTGCTCATGAGAAATCACGAAAATAGACCAACTGGGTCTACACCACTGCCTGAAGCAGATATGGTGCACTCGCATTATGCCAAACATAAAAGGGACCATGATCACGGTCATAAACGGGGTCAAAGCCAAGGACGTGGACAAGGAAGAAATTCCAAAGAAGTCTGTCACCCCCCAAAGAGAGATAACCACCGAAAGCAGAAACGGGGTCCAGAAGATCCTAAGGCAAATAGTTCAGAAACTATATGTTATCGTTGCGGTGGAAATGGGCACTGGTCTCGGACTTGCCGTATACCAAGACACTTGGTTGACCTTTATCAAGCATCTCGAAAGAGAAAAGGCCCTGAAACAAATTTTGTCTATGACGACAATGAGGATATCACCCACCTGGATGTGGCAGACTTCTTTGAGCAACCCGAGGGAAAGATAGACCACCTAATCGGTGATGGAACCATGATGAAAGAAGATGGAGCTGTTTGATTCTACTTGTATTAGTCAATGAATAAATTAATAGTCATTAGCATTAGCTCGTATTAGTTAATTCATGATATGATGTTAGTATTAGCCCTTTAGAATGTTTCAATATGCTCAAATATTTTTATTGTACAGTAGAGGTAATCGACTAACCTAAAAACTAGTCGATCGTCTAATATTTAGCAATAAAATGAACTTTTTTCTGCCAGGCCAGATATTCGAACATCAGAGTCTGATATTCGAATATCTAGGCCAGATATTCGAATATCAGAATTCCTATATTCGAATATCTGGCAAGATATTAGAATATGTGCTTAAATATTCGAATATCTAATATTTTTCGCATTAAAGTATTATTTTTTCCGCAAGGCATTATATTCGAATATTAGAATACAATATTCGAATATCCTAAATAACTGCTTCCCAAAACGCTGTTTAAACGCGAAACAAAAGAATTGAAGTTGTTTATACTTATATTTATGTATTTTTTTTGTATGTCAAACTATGGGAAAGCAAAATGGATATCTCACAAAGCGAACTTGGATCAACATCCAACTGTAAAAGTATTTGCCTAGTTGATTCATGTACTACACATACAATACTCAAAGAAAGGAAGTATTTCTCTCAACTGAATATGTGTAAGGCAAACATTACTACAATCTCTGGAAGTAGTAAATTGATTGAAGGCTCCGGAAGAGCTATAGTAACTCTGCCCAAGGGCACGATGTTAATCATAGAGAATGCAATGTTCTCCTCCAAGTCTATGAGAAACTTGTTGAGTTTTAAAGATGTACGCCAGAATGGCTACAATATTGAGACAATGGATGAAGATAATCTTGAATATCTCGTCCTCACTTTAAAGAATGTCTCCGGCCAAAAGAGTGTTATTGAGAAATTCCCGTCTTTATCTTGTGGCCTGTATTGGACAAGAATTAGTGCAATTGAGGCACATTCAACAGTAAATCTAAAGAATACTGAGTCCAATACATTTGTACTTTGGCATGATCGACTGGGTCACCCAGGATCAACCATGATGAGACGGATTATAGAAAGCTCATATGGGCATCCGTTAAAGAATTTCAAAATTCTTTCAAGTAATGAATATCCTTGCACTTCGTGTTATCAAGGCAAGCTGATTATCAGACCATCCCCAACAAAGGTTGGGACTGAGTCACCCCAGTTTCTGGAACGTATACAAGGGGACATTTGTGGACCTATTCACCCACCTAGTGGGTAGTTTAGGTATTTCATGGCCTTGATAGACGCATCCTGTAGATGGTCTAATGTGTGCTTGTTGCCATCACGCAACCTTGCGTTTGCAAAGTTAATGGATAATAGATGAGAATAATCTTGAATTCTTCATGAAAACGAGGTTGCCCATTTCGGTTTGGGTTCACGCCATTTTGCATGCAGCAATGCTACTTTGTCGGCTGCCTGCTTCGGCTTAGGGTCACGCCATTTAGCATGCAGCAATGCTAGTTCGTCTCTGACTGACGAATTATCACAAATATTCCCTATTGCAATTGGTTTTGGGTCATGAACCCAATATATCCCATTTAAGAAGCTTTGGATGCGCAGTATAGGTGCCTGTAGCACCGCCATCCCGCACCAAAATGGGTTTGCAAAGAAGGTTAGGAATATATGTTGAGTATGAATCGTCCTCCATTATTCGCTACCTCGAAACATTGACAGGAGATTTGTTCACTACACTATTTGCAGACTGTCAATTTGATGAGACACTTTTCCCAAAATTAGGGGGAGAAGTCGGTGAAACCAAATGGGAAATTTTGTGGAAAAATGTATCATTATCTCATCTTGATCCACATACCTCTATTTGAAAGAAAGAGGTACAAAAGACTATCCATTTGCAAAGAATAGCAAATCAAATGCCTGACGCATTTACGGACTTGAAGAGGATAACGAAATCCCACATTCACGCGGAAAATATTCCGATCCGTATTGAAATCCCTATTGGACAAATATCTGGTGTCATATCCAATGAGTCAAATGCACGCCAGAAGCGTGGCAGACCATTAGGTTCCAAAGATCGAAATCCTAGAAAGAGGAAAAAGAACGATCTAAATGACACTATGAAAGAATCACATGAGGACGCTCATGATTTGATTAATTCCGAGATTCACGAAGAATCTATTGAGCCTGAGACTCTTGAAAATACGGAATGCAAGAATGTGAGGATCTCGAACCTCAGTCTGTGGTAGTACAAAATTAATTGAGAGCTCTCGAAGAGCCAATTATTACTATGTTGGAGAAACACAATTGAGTATTGTGCTGTAGTAAGTCTCAAAGAAACTTATTCAGTTTCCAAAGTACACGCGAAAGCGATTGATTATATTGAGACTATAATAAAGGAAGGCTTTGATTCTCCTATTACTACAACTTGTAGCGGGGTAATTTGTATATGAAAAGCTACCCGCTTTGTCCTCCAGTTTGTACTACACAAACGAAAGAATGCCACAATAAAGTGGATATCTATTGGTATAAAACCCATGTCATAATAAACCCGAAGTTTATTGATAAGTGCACATGTCATGGTGTAAATTTGAAATTTACCAATATTGATAATTTATTCAGTTGACATTCGTGTTAGCCATCTCATTTGAAGTATGATGTGCAAATTCACATAGGTGAATATCAAAGAACTAGAAGTTCTTGTTCTCAGTAATGAACTGACCAACTAAAGAGTTCGGGTTGAAGCCCCTTGATTCTGGAAATATCAAAGGTGAATATGGGCCCATTCACCTGCCATGTATATCACATATGATGCATCTATGATATGGTTACATGCGCCATTGTTATTAACCCGCAGCCTGGCAGTGCTTGCGAGGTAAATCGCTCAGTAATCTAACTTCGAGCATAGTTTCCAGATTCTCTACTCAAGACAGTTAATCTTGATAAGTTGGTTTATATCAAAGTTGGTTTAGCAAGATAATTATTGAGTGCTTCCACTTAATAGCTAAACTGTTCATTATGAGAACGAAATTGTATATATCAGTTTGATATAAGTTGTATACGAGAGTATATTCTCCCCTCACAAGTGGTTCAAGGTCAGGAACCAAATAATTTCATCTTATTACTAAGGTGCTGTGTATATTGACATAATGCACAAAGATGATTTCCCAAAGTTGAGGAAACATGTTAGCTTTACTAACATGAGGGGGAGACATGATAAACATTTGAGAAAGTGTTACATGGGATGAATTTTCATTTGTATATGTATATCCCCGAATATCATGATATGAACCTGTAGTTCATAAAAAGGAAATGCAATTGCAACATATTGCAAAGCATGCTATACGCATTTGCTGACTCAAAGAAAGTAACTAAATGGAAGAGATACAATTCAAGAAGAATTGATTCCATATGAAAGACATGTAGCTTTGAACCTATAGTTCATATGCTTGAAACTATAAAGTCAAAGGTATGTATAATCAATTTTCGATACCTTATTTGTTTAGCATGACATGAAACTTTGATATGCAGCTAAAGTCTATTATGGGACTTACATGACTTAACTTGAAAGATTTAAGTTGCTTGAAGCATATGCAATCCTTGGTCCTGAAGTACCACATCCTTAGTACAATTTGTGTACATATGTATCTTGCTATAACTATAAGCATGATGGCATTGAGAATGCATCTATGGAGATATTGAAGAGTTATTCCACGACATTATATGAAGATGTTCATATCTATCAAGAATGATGATTTCAAGGTACGGAATATTTATTCAAGTCAATATGGTTGATTTGTCAAATCTCTACCAAAGATCCTTTTGAAGATGATGCACAAGATTGGAATGCAAATGCTCAAGGATATAAATTGATGTACTCATTAGGGGGAGTCAATGCGCGTTGCACTCTTTTTCCCTTACAAGGTTTTTTCCCACTGGGTTTTCCTTGCAAGGTTTTTAACGAGGCAACCAATAGGCGCATATTCAAACATGTGTACTCTTTCCTTACTTTAATTTTTCCCATTGGGTTTTGTTTTAAGGTTTTAACGAGGCACATCATTGAATAGACATTCAAGGGGGAGTGTTATGAAATAGAAGATTCTTACACTTCTATTTAAGGTGAATGTCTTTAATGTATTTAATTAGAGAGATTTTAGAGTCCTATTATTGGTAGCAAGATCTTCTTCCTCCCTATAAATAGAGGTGCTCTCTACCATTGTAATTCACCCCTCTCAACTCAATAAGAAGAACTCTCTCTACTCTTCTCTCTATTGCTATTGTTCTTGCTCTATTGTTCTTGTCTTTTGCTTTAGTTTATAACAGTGAGAATATTTTTGAGCTATTTTTCAACAGGAAAAGGTACAAAAATGCCCCAAACGTATTGCAAATGGCTCAAAAATGACCTCTGTTAACCTTTTGGTCTAAAAATGTCCCAACGTATTGAAAATGGATCAAAAATGACATCTGTTAACCTTTTTGGTCTGAACATTCCCCTAATGTATTATGTATTATATATATATATATATATATATATATATATATATATATATATATATATATATATATATATATATATATATATATATATATATATATATATATATATATATATATATATATATATATACCATAAATATTCTTTAAAGTTGTGTATTTTATAAGTTATATATATCACTATTATATAATTTATCACATATACTATTATAATAGAAAATATATAAGAACTATATGTCGAAGTTATAACATGTAAAAATAAGGAAGTGGTATATATAACTCCTTTATTTTATATACCACTAGATGTCAATATAGTTTTGAATAAGTAACATACCATTATTAATTTTTAAAGGATTAGATTTTGTTAATTTATTTATTTTTTATTATTATTATGGTTAAATTTTTATTAACAAATAAAATAAATGTGTGAATGATATACCTCTGCCATGTTCCAGCAAAATGAGCCTTTCCGATTTAAGAGAAAACGAAAGAAATAAATGGAGATTTGTTCTTTCTGTAAAATATTATCGCATAACTCTGTTAAAAGAAAATTATTGTAATCTAATAATAAGTTAGGGTCAGTTTTTGACCTTTCAAAATTATAACAATGATAATTTTATTTTGGCTATTGCTGTTAGGAAATCTTTTATGGTCAAAGGGCCGTTCCTTGACAATGTTAAGAAGTACTACTAGTAAATATTTTCGAATTTAAAAGGTCAAGAGTTTTTAGTGAAATTTTAACTTTAAAATTATCCGACAGTTAGTTTGTTTTCTCACAATGCTTTTTATTATTATAAAGATGTAATTGTCTTCTTAAAGTTACTTAAACCTCATTGACTAGACTTTGTCTTCTTAATTTTAACTTTGTTTTGTTTTGTCACACATTTGTTTTATTTATTAATAAAAATTTAATCATAATAATAATAGAAAATAAATAAATAAATAAAATCTAATCCTTTAAAAATTAATAAAGATATGTTACTTATTTAAAACTATATTGATATCTAGTGGTATATAAAAATAAGGAAGTTATATAATAGTAATATATGTAACTTATAAAACACACAACATTAAAGAATATTTATAGGTTATATATATATGGGGCATTTTTAGACGAAAAAGGTTAACTCATGACATGTTTGATCTATTTTTAATACGTTTGGGACATGTTTAGACCAAAAGATTAATAGAGGTCATTTTTGAGCTATTTGCAATACATTTGGGCATTTTTGCACCTTTTTCGTTTTTCAACTATATTTTTGGACGTTTTCCGATTATGAATTGTACATTCAACAATCGGAACGCATTAGGGTTTCTTGCATTTTGTCCATTCTCAATAATCTGGTTCTCTACTTCTAAACCGACGATGAGTAAACCAGTAGATATTGCCCCAACTGCCACGCCTCAGTCGCAGCAGCCACCATTGGCCACCCAAGTCCAAGCACAAACAGTAAACGATTCGCTACAGAATGACTCAATTGCCAATCTCCGCCAAATCTCTGGTGCCCTTTTGGCGGTCCATCGCTGCCTCACTGAGCTACAGCAACACGTTGATTCCATCCGGACCTCAATCGACTCTATGCTACCCCCACATACAACTAATACCACTCCTTTAGCCACGTCATCACCTCAAGCAGCGGCTTCCCCAGCCCCAGCCGCAGACACAACATCAACCCCAGTCCCTGAATCATCTTGGGAATCCGACCCATCTGAAGAAGAAGATGAAGAAAAAGAAGAGGAAGAAGTGAGATCCTCTCCTCGTTCAGAGCTGGAAACCCTCTGCGAAAAAGGAAAAGACAAAGAAGAAGAGGAGGAAGAGGAAGATGTGAGATCCCCTCCTCGTTCAGAGCTGATATCCGCTCATTGTTCTGAGCTGGAGAGCCTCTTGTCACGGACCGGATAACTCCCTAGCTATCTTCCGTGCGGCCTTAGTCACAATCCGCCCCTGCGATGTGCTAAGTCAGCCTTTCCCCCGAAATATTACCACAACAAAGCTATGAGAAGCTAAGAAGAGAAGCTTGCAAGAATACTTTGTATTAAACAAGAGAAAGCTTTATACAAGTATTGGATTGCTTGAATGTTTCTTGGATGCAATTGCCAAATGCCTCTAGCCTATTTATAGTTGCTAGAGTCCCAAACCAATGGCTAAGATCTATTCTAATCAATGGCTAAGATCAAAGCTCTAGAGAGTTCTACAAATCTCTACACCTAGTAGAATATACAAGATGGGACTAGAAGGGTCTAGAGTCTTCCATTGGAAGGATCTAGATTCTACACCTAGTAGAATATACAAGATGGGACTAGAAGGATCTAGAGTCTTCCATTGGAAGGATCTAGACTTAGCTAGAGAAATGCTGCCATCCGTGCGCCAAATCATCGCCAATGTGTCGCCCAGTCATCTCCCGCATGGCATAACCTCTTAGAAAACGTAGGGGCGTGACAACCTCCCCCACCTATTGCGTCGACGCCCTCGTCGACTCTTCGTGGAAAGTTTGGATTTGATCTTCAAATTGCCAAAGCGCCTCCTATGGCTCCCAGCTTGCCTTGCTTTCCGGTAGTCCCTTCCACTTGACAAGATATTCATGCAATGGTTCCTCGAACCTTCGCCGAATCACCCGGTCAGCCATGATGCTTTCAACTTCCCTGTCAAATGATGTCGCAATGGCTGGAGGTGCCCGATGTGACTCGTTCCTTATGCGAGGCCAATAGTAGTTAGCCCCTATCAACTCCTGAGTGCGCTCTCGTCCCGGATGACCCGCCTATCGGGTGTTATGGTACTCCTTAGTGCTGTTTTTTGCGCAATCTCTTCCATTTGGGAACGTAAATCCATTGTCCCTTGGTGCGCAATAAGTCACCTTCGACCCAACATTGTTTAGTCTCCCATCCTTAGCCATCTGCATGAGTTGCTTGGCTAAAGGATCATGCGCCATGTTTTCCTTGATAGGATCCAAGAGCTCCGCCTGAACTCTTGTTATTGCCGCAAATTCTGCCTTGCGGCTAAGCGCATCCGCCACATAGTTGGTCTGGCCCGGTTTGTGCTCCAACTGGATCTTGTGTTCCACCCCACGCCTGGGTGGTAGCTTGCAGGGTAACTCGGGTGGCGTCCCCTCCTTGGACTCTTCCAGCACGTCCTTGGTGCAAGCGGGGATATTTCCATCATCTCCCCCTTCTTCTTCTTGCATAAGGACGGCTAACCCTGTCTCCTCCCCGCGTTGGCGTCCCTTGACCGGCTCCATGGCACCAAGTTGAGGAGATTTGGATGTCTTGGGAGGGGCAACAGTTGGAATCATGCATGGTTCTCCTTCCAAGATCATCAACATGTTCAATCTAGGGAACGGGACAACATTGTACTGCCGAAAGAACTCCATACCTAGAACAATGGAGTAATCATCCATTGGTGCCACCGAGAAATCCACCTTTCCTGACCAGTTGCCAAGCTTCAACTCGGTCCCTCTCGCTACGCCGTCTACGGGTTTGGCATCAGTATTCACGGACTTGAGCCAACCTTTTGAGTATGTCACCTGGAGACCCAACCGTTCCGCCTCGGTCGAAGTCATGAAATTGTGAGTGGCGCCCGTATCAATCATTATGTGGACCACCTTTTTGTCGACGTGCCCCTGCACGTACATAAGACTCCTGTCATCCGCCTGGTGAGGAGTGGGCTTAACGTTCAGTGCGTTAAGCAGCTTAAGACATCCCATGGTCGCTTCGTTGCCATGCTCCTGTTGCTCCAACATGGCGCTCATGGCTTCGCGCTGTGGGCAGTACCTCGCCCAGTGTGGTCCTTGACATAGGAAGCAACCCTCCCTTGGTTTGGCCTCCTTCTTGTTGTCTCTGACATGTTTCCCTTTGTCACCATGGGTTGTTGGCTTGTGGGTTCCGTCCCTGACTCCCCCACCTTTAACTGACCAAGTCCTTTGAATCTTGGACTCGGATGATTCGCCGTGGTGCTTGACATAAAACCCTTTATCACCACCAGTATAATCCTCCAATGTGGTAGCAACCTTAAGTGCCGTCGAGATGTCATCGGCCTTGGATCGTCTCAATTCTTGAACCGCCCAAGGTTTAAGCCCGGATAAGAAGTTGAACAAGAGATCCTCGTCGCTCATGTTGTCAATTTGTAGCATCAAGTTGGAGAATGCCTTGACGTACTCCTTGATCGAATGGCCCTGCTTGAGGTCTCTCATTTTCGCCCTTGCCTCGCGGCTTACGTGCACCGAGTAGAACTCCGCCTTGAGTTCTTTCTTTAGGGCATCCAACTGTCAATGACGACTAGCCCTTTGTCCATGTCGGCTCGTTTTCTTCGCCACTAAAGTGCAGCCATGTCGGTGAAATGTTGAGTGGCAGTATGTACCTGGGCCAACCCTGTTAAGTTGAGCGCCTCGAAGTAGCACTCCATGTGCCAAAGGTAGTTGTCTATGATTACAGCGTCTCGAGCTCCGTTGTATTCCTTTGGCCTTGGCAAGTCCATGGCACGGGCAGTGTCTCGGACTTGCACGGTTGATGTCGAGGCAGCTTCTTTCGCCATGAAAGCACTCCTGCACATTGCCCAGTCGGCCTTGGTTTCCTCTATGGCAGCCTTGGACGCCTCTAAGCTTGACTTGGCTCCATCAACGTCCTGCCGCAAATCTGACAAGGCTTGATATACCTTGGCTTGAAACAAACTGTTCTCGTTGGCTATTTCTGCCCCTGCAGCATAGATCCTCTCTTGGAAAGCGTCCAACGAGGTATCGACCTTCTCGACGTACTCTTCTACTGTTTGCTCCGTGCGATCCAACCTCTCTTTTGTATCCGCCATAGCTATCTCAAGTTTAGCTAACCGAGCTTCAAAACTAGCAAGATAGTCACGAGATTTACCTCCCTTATGTGGTGGTGGTACGGTGCGCTCCTCCTCGCGACCCTTGCGAACTTGCTCCTCACCGCCGCTAGCCATGTCGTGAATGTGCCCAGCTAACCCACGAACCCTTTCGTAGCGTTGCTCTGATACCAACTGTCACGGACCGGATAACTCCCTAGCTATCTTCCGTGCGGCCTTAGTCACAATCCGCCCCTGCGATGTGCTAAGTCAGCCTTTCCCCCGAAATATTACCACAACAAAGTTATGAGAAGCTAAGAAGAGAAGCTTGCAAGAATACTTTGTATTAAACAAGAGAAAGCTTTATACAAGTATTGGATTGCTTGAATGTTTCTTGGATGCAATTGCCAAATGCCTCTAGCCTATTTATAGTTGCTAGAGTCCCAAACCAATGGCTAAGATCTATTCTAATCAATGGCTAAGATCAAAGCTCTAGAGAGTTCTACAAATCTCTACAAATCTCTACACCTAGTAGAATATACAAGATGGGACTAGAAGGGTCTAGAGTCTTCCATTGGAAGGATCTAGATTCTACACCTAGTAGAATATACAAGATGGGACTAGAAGGATCTAGAGTCTTCCATTGGAAGGATCTAGACTTAGCTAGAGAAATGCTGCCATCCGTGCGCCAAATCATCACCAATGTGTCGCCCAGTCATCTCCCGCATGGCATAACCTCTTAGAAAACGTAGGGGCGTGACACTCTGCTATAAAAAAGTGAAAGTAGAAGACAAAGAAGAGGAAGACGTGAGATGCCCTCCTCGTTCAGAGCTGATATCCACTCATTGTTCTGAGCTGGAGAGCCTATGCTATAAAGAAGTGAAAGTAGAAGACAAAGAAGAGGAAGACGTGATATGCCCTCCTCGTTCAGAGTTGATATGCACTCATCGTTCAGAACTGGGGAGCCTCTGTGATAAAGAAGTGATAGAAGAAGACAAAGAAGAGGGAGACGTGAGATGCCCTCCCCGTTCAGAGCTGGAGAGCCTCTGCGATAAAGAAGTGATAGAGGAAGACGTGAGATGCCTTCCTCGTTCAGAGCTGGAGAGCCTCTGCGATAAAGAAGTGATAGAGGAAGACGTGAGATGCCTTCCTCGTTCAGAGCTGGGGAGCCTCTGCGAAAAAGAAGTGAAAGGAGAAGAGGAAAACGTGAGATTTCCTCCTTGTTCAGAGCTGATATCTACTCCTCGTTCAGAGCTGGAGGGCCTCTGCGAAATGATGGATGGTCGCGGTCTGTGGAGGTACATGGTAAGGCATCTCTCTAAAATAAAAGGACTGCTTGAGCAAGTTCCTAAGGCATTGAGATTCTCCAGCAATCCAGCAAGGCTTGTATTGGAATGTGTTGGCAAGTTTTATACTCAAAAGGGCAAGTCGTTTGATAAGGACCCGGAAATGGTCAAGGCAAGGAAGGCTTCTGTATTGGTTTTGGAGTGCTTCTTGTTGATGGGAATCAGTGACGAGATTGAGATAGGGGTGAAGCAAGAGGCGGAGCAGGCAGCTTTAGCATGGAGAAAGAGGTTGATTGCTGAAGGAGGTGTGCTTAAGGCTAAGGAAATTGATGCCCGGGGTTTGTTGATGCTTGTTGGGTGTTTCGGAATTCCAGAAAGATTTGAAAATGAGGATATCAGGGATTTGATTTGGGTAATTTTCGTCGGGCAGGGGAGAATTTGCAAAATTTTATTTTCTGATAGCCTCAGGAGATCAAATGTCCTAATGGCAAAGATTCCAGGTCCTATTTTCATGAATTCAATTTGTCACTAAGCTACGTTTGCATTTCATCATTCACTACTCTTGCTACGTGCTTGTTTGGTGACCATTTAATTAGTCTGACTGGACATGATTACCTAGGAGAATCAAATAAATACCTAATGATCTCATTTTCAAAGTTCTTTATTCCACAACATGATTTTCTTACTTTGTATATTTCTTCCTTTTATGTCAGTAGATGGATGTAAAACCTAAAATTAAGATAGGAAAAATGAAATTAAAGACTGTTACGGAAGTGTCATATGAGAAAAGGATGCCTAACAAAGTGGAAGACAAGTTCTGTTGAAGGGTTTTAAGACCAACAATTTTATATGAGAACGAATGGGCCTTTAAGTACCAACATATCCACAAAAATGAAGAACGAAAAAATGCGGATGTTAAAATGAATATATAACTCTATAAGATTTGATTAAGTTAGAAATAATCACATCCAACAGATGGTGCAAGTAACACATAGAGGAGAAAATGAAAGGTCAAAATTGGTGAGTAGATCTCCATGTGCTCGGATGGTAGGTATAATAATATGATGGCTGAACGTTATAAAATTGGACTTACCAAGCATAAACCCCATTGAGGTAAGTTGTCTTAAAGGACCTAAAAATTTACAAAATCAGTGCATATTTGGCTTAGAACATAACAAAATGACAGGATCCATCTGGATGATACCAACTGATTGAGATTAAGGCTTAGTTTTTGTTGTTGCACTTACAGCAGGTGTAGGGATAAATGTATAATTTTGAGAATTCATAGTATTGGAATCCTAACTTGTCGTGGTAGTCAAATTATTTAATATTGGAATGAAATGTACCTGAATAGAGCGCAATTGACGCAAAGTATTTTCATATATTTGAACCCAAGTACCCTACTAGGTTGAGATTGAGGCATAGCTGATAAAGTTGATTGTTTTATGCAACTAGTATTTCTTCGATGTACTGAGGTGAGGTTCCCATACATTAGTTAGTGGCAAAAGTATAACAGAGTGTCTTGGTCGAACGCAGAAAGAGGAGACTCAAAAAAGGACAAACAAGTAAGAAATTCGGTATATATGTATTTTTTGCTTTAATTGTTGATTTGTAAATTAAAATTGGTTTGCGCGTTAAGGATTGCTGACTTTATTCCATGTTTGATCCAACGAGAACAGTAATATGAATTATGGTGGTAATGGGCTAGGGGACTTCAATTTTTGATAAGTTTTAGAAGCCACTAAACCAGTTGAGCTAATTGCTACTGCTCTAAATATGAAAGTGAAGAGAAAGCTTGCCAAATTAGGGGAGTTATTGCATTCCTACCCCGGTGGCTTGAAACTTGCTAGTCCTCTAAAGTACAGAGCATTTCCTAGCTGGTTCACTATGGTGAAAAGGAGGAAGGACTCATTGCTTGCAAAAAATAAAAATTCAAATGGGAGTTCTCTTTTTCTTATACAGTTTAGCGAGGGTGGCCAGGAGATAATTATTGAGGATTCACTAACAAGCTGGAGAAGCTCTTGGGTTCTAAGGAGACGAATACTCCTTTACACTGATGGCCACATCATCATTCCATCAAATCGTGACTGAATTTGGTGACCTATTTCGGAGGATGTATTGGATTACTGGTTTCGAAGAGGGTCTATGCTTTGTGCTTATTTGAGTACTACTTCCCTGGTCCAGTATTTACTGCTTTTCCCTAATGGAGCTGAAACGGATGGTGACGGTGAAATAACTGCTGCTATTGGCTGTGAAACAGGAACAAGTAATGATCTAAAAGACAAGTTTTGGAAACATTTCCAGCACAAAAATAAATGAAGCTGAGGATCAAGTATTATCTAGCTTATCTTGTGAAGATCTGTTAGAACAGGAAGTTTGGTTCATGAACTTTTTCATAAACAGACGACCGAATTTGCACCATTATGCACACTAGATAACTACTAGAGAACCAAAAGTTGTAATTTTACTCATTGTTGTCAGGATTTCTTACCTTGAACCTTGAGGACAAGGTTCTTATTGCGGATGTAAGTATTCTTGCAAATGAGAAATTGTACCACGCTCACTATGATTCCACGACAGATGCCGCAGATGAAATGCAAAATAACTTTATGTGGGATGGGACATAGACTGAGCATGTGAAGTTGAGCGAAAGTGTGGGTGAGAAATTAGGTATAAACGTAGAAAAAGGGCTCAGTGCATTTTGCAGGTTGAAGTCGTCAATTGTTTGGCTCTATTTTCTCATCTCCTTTCATCTATGTTCCTCATCCCCTTCTGGTTACTTATTTCTCTATTATTTCCAGATTATCCTCTTTAGTTGCGATCTGCTAGAAATCGCGTTGTTCCTTTCGTCAGTTGTAATTTAGAGTTCAGTAATCGCAATATAAATCAGTGGTTGGTGTTGAGATTTACATTTTTACACTTTCCAGTTTAGGTAAATTGTAAAAGTCATGGACCTCTTTTCAATCTCGTATCTGCTTAGAGGTTACATTCCACTTTCTTATTTGTTTGTTTTCGTTGTTCATGATTTCAGAGATGTAGCCTTATTATGTGATTAAATCTTTATATGATTCATTTTGCAGTGTTTGATACCTTTTCTTTATCTCAAATAATACATTTGACCTTGTCGTAGTTGCTAATCTATCACCTACTTAACACTACAACATCAACAACTACTACTACTACCCAGTATAGTCCCACAAAGTGGGGTCTGGGGAGGGTAATATGTAGACGGGTCTTACCCCTACCCGAAAGGGCAGACACCTACTTAACACTATTTTATGTAAATCTATGGCAGATATTATAGAGGAGACGGCAAAGAAAAAGATGGAAGTTGATGCTGCTCATATTGCGTATACCTTTCTAATTGAGGACAGAGTTAACCCTAAGAGATTTTTGACATCATTTTTACTAGAGTCATTGAAGAAAATGGTGGAACAATCACAAGTTTCACTTGCTGATATGGTAATTCTTGAATTTCTTTCCAGCACTGATAGCCCTCCCTCCCTGATTTCTCTCCTGATCTTACTCAGGTTAACCGTACATTTTGTTATTTTGTACAGGATCAAGCAAAAAGGAAGCACTTGTTGGATCTGAGATCTGTCACCAAATGTTTGGAACTTCATGATATTGATCCTTCAGAACTTCTTCCTGGGTGGCAAATCAATGAGAAAATAATGAGCTTGGAGAAAGAATTTACCGTAGGTGAGAACCTTAGCAAAAAAAAAAGTGCCAGGGCTGCGAAGAGGGCACAAAAGAGAAAAAATGATGAAACTGAGTCGTCTAGAAAGTTCAGCAACAAAGAACCGAAGCACTCACATGTTCCAAATCCATGGCTACAACAGGAAAGAGTTTATAGTACACCCGGGCAAATAGGGAGTCATACTGGTCAGCTATATCGATGGCCTGGGAATGCAGCGGTGTATGACGGACTGGCCTCCTGCAGCTACGCTCATCCTTTTTCTCACTTGTACTGGCCGAGATAGTTTTACCTTGGGCAGTCATTACTTTCTACCTTAGTTTCTATTTTTGTAGTATAGCCAGTGTAGTAGTGATTTCATTAAGGTCTCTTAAGACGTACATAGCCTCAGAAATGTTTGCATTTCATTAGCTACTGAGAGAACTCTGGCCAATATTAAAGCTTTGGATAATGTGGTCTCAAACTATGACTAGCAAATTTCATTTGTCTGGAAAGACTTAAAATTACATTATTAATTTGAGACAGAAGTATTGGGGATAGGTGATCAGGCAAGACATGGTACGACCGCAGATTTTCGAGGACGTAACCCTTGATAGGAAGGCCTGGAGGTCAAGTATTAGGGTTGTAGGATATGGGTAGTAGAGCTTTCCTTAATAGCGGAGGTGAGGCGAGGTTAGATTATGGTTGATCTTAGATGGCTTGCAGTTTATGTTGAACCCACACTATTCTTGTTGCTTTTCTTAGCCCCGGTCCTTAGATTATGGTTAGTGTTATTGCATGTCATTTATCTTCTGGCTTTTACGCTTTTGTTACTATTACGGTTTCTACTGGAGTTATTAATAAATTTTCCTTTCTTGTTTTTTTTAATTTCCGTCTTCCTGAGCCGAGAGGCTATCGGAAACAACCTCTCTGTCCTATCGGGGTAGGCGTAAGGTATGCGTACATATTACCTTCTCCAGACCCACTATGTGGGATTTTACTGGATTGTAGTTGTTATTATACCCTCCTCTCTATTATTTACTTGTTGATCTCGTTCTCCTTAAATTCACCAGATACATTTGATGTTTGCTCCCTTCCTTGTTTCTTTATCTCATTTTGTTTTAATCCAAGAGATCAAAGCTTAAATTCATTAGTCCCATCAATTGACCCGTAAAATAAGCAGGAAAAAAAGAAGAAGAGAGATGATGGTGTCGTTGGTATTTATTTATTTTTCATGAAAGATGTTACTTGTGCAGTTGTGGTAAAATAGTTTAATTAGAAAACTTATTTGTAGGTCATTCGGTATGCTGTTAGGCAAAAAAAGTACTATAGTAAATGTGAAAAAGAGATTATAAAAGTGATGTATTTTATTATATACAGAAAAGGTCCAAATACCCCCAGAACTTTACGAAAAGGGTCAAATATAATCCTCATTAAAAGTTTGGTCCATCCACAACCCTAACGTTACATTAGTGGCATATATATCCCCCTCGTTTTTAACGGAGATAAATACCCCCTGGACTTTACGATAAGATCTATATATAACCTCGTTTTTAACAAAACATTTTTTTGTTTGTAAAAATTGAAAATATTTTGTTGAAAATGATTTCTTTAGTTCTTAGAAAACGAAAATATTTTGTAAAAAAACAATTCCCCCTGTTTTTACAACAAAAAAAGTTTTTACAAAATTTATTTTTCCAATTTTTACCAAAAAAATATCTTTAAAAAACTGAAAAATGAAAAGAAAATATTTTTCAAAAGTTAAAATAATTTTTTGAAAATAATTTTTTCAGAGGATTAACTCAAAAAAAGAAATCCAGACACAAATTTGCAATTGCCTACACTTCGTGATAGAAGAACATTATTATTCCACCAAAGAGATCAATCTTAAGTACATGAAATATCTTTCTGATTAATTTTTAATTGGTCAATCATTATTTGTTGTGTCTATAATTTAGTAATTATACATAAACAAATAAGTGTTATAATTACATGGAAAGTTGAAGTAACCCAACATTTTTTCAAGAGCAATATTCATAGGTACATTAAAAAAAACATCAAAAATTTTGAATATAATATTTTGATCAGAAAGATGCTTTAGTTAACTTAAGACTCGTCTCTTTGGTGGAATAATAATGTTCTTCTATCACGAAGCGCATGCAATTGCAATTTTGTGTTTGTATTTCTTTTTATGAGTTAGTCATCAGAATAAAATATTTTCAACAAATTATTTTCGCCTTGAAAAATATTTTTTTTCTTCATTTCTCAGTTTTTTAAAAATGTTTTTTTGGTAAAAACTAGGGAAAAAAATTTTGTAAATTTTGTTGTTGTTGTAAAAACAGGGGGAAAATCATTTTTTTACAAAATATTTTCGTTTTTTAAGAACTAAAGAAATCATTTTCAACAAAATGTTTTCAGTTTTCACAAACAAAAAAAATATTTTGTTAAAAAAACGACGGTTATATATAGACCTTATCGTAAAGTCCAGGCAAATATTTATCTCCATTAAAAACGAGGGGGTATATAGGCCATTAATGTAACGTTAGGGTTGTGGATGGGCCAAACTTTTAACGAGGGTTATATTTGGCTTTTTCGTAAAGTTTAGGGGGGGTATTTGGCCCTTTTTCGTTTATTTTATAGTACTAAAAATTCAGAATTAGAATTAACGAAAATATATTTATATGTTCACCGAAAAATGTAATGCAGAACAATTTGGACATATATACAGCCGAGTCGTACCGTAATATAGTTCGAGCAAGGGCAATATAGTAAACTACCCAAGTTTCTCCTCCAGGTTTACAAATACTCTAAGGGGTCGTTTGGTATGAGGTATAAGAAGGGATAAGGGTGGTATAAAATTTAATACTACCTTAATACTCTGTTTGGTTAGCAAACCAAGTATAAATTATCCTGGTATTAGTTTTAACACTTGGATAACTTACACTAATAATAGGTGAATTTTACTATTTTCAGGCCCTAAATAATCACATTCTTGTATTGTTTTGATGATAAAAGTGTTAGCAAAAATGCTCTTATGGCTGTTTTTTCGTGTTTTCAAGCTATATGCGACTAGGAAGGCGAGAAGTACTTTTGGAGTCGAGAAAAAAAAGAAAAAAAAGGCCAACCATGCAAACTCCCAACCAAATCACGTTGAAACAAGCCAAGAATTCCGAAGCAGCCGTTGGCCGTGGTCCAGCCGTGACCGCGGATGGAACGCGGTAGAATAGAGCCTCAGGAAAAATAAAATTCAGAGAGGGTCGTTGGCCGCGGTCCTACCGCGAACACGGTAGGAACGCGGGAAAATCATGCTGTAGACAAACTTGAGATTCAGAGAGGCTTCACGGGCGCGATTCACCCGCGACCGCGCCTCGACCGCGGCAGTCGTGCGCCTAGACAGGGGTAGTTGTGAAAAAACATGGAATTTAGCCCTAAAACCTATATTAGTCACTAGGTTGCGCCCCTTAGAGGTATGTATTGATTACTTTGAGTTCTTGGAAGGAAAAACAAGTGTGAGAGAATAGCTCAAACCTATTTCTTCTTTCCTTTTGATTTTTATTGCTAGATTATGTTGAATCTTAGTTCTGTTTGTTTACCCATAGTTATGAGTAGCTTATTTTCCTAAGTTCTAGATGGAACCTATTGGGGGTTGAACTTCTCGTTTATGTTAATGCAAATCTGCCGGTTTTAATCTTTGTTTATTCAATTAAATTCTTGTTGTACTTAATTGACATGATCTTCAATTAGTTGTGCCTATTTAGTGTGCATAACTTGGAAAAGAGTGCATATTTAGGTAGTTGTTGAATAACACCACTCCTAATGTAATAAGAGGAATCTATAACTGCGGGTTTAAAGGTGGGATTAGGAATAACGAAGCCTTGGTGCAATATTAAATGAACTATGTTAATTAAAGCTAGCTAGTGTATCTCGGGAGAGTGCAATAATATGTTACTGTAATAGGGGAAGTCATTACCTTAGCGTTTCTCTCATTCATGTTTACAACCTTTGTTAGTTAGCTATAATTTGTTACTTTTCTACAATCTTAGTTAGTAGTAAAATCTCCACTTGTGATTCAAAAGTGTTGGGAAGCTAGTTCTGAAGAATTTAGTGTGTCTAAAGGTGGTAGTTGATAGGTTGACTCTCTGTGGATTCGACCCTGGGCATAATACTCGGATTTTATTTGCAACGTCCGTAGAGTCCTTTTTAGAGGGCATACTTGGGCGTGATCAAATATTGGCGCTTTTGTCGGGGAGTTAACAGAATTATCTATTGCCATTGCTAGAGTTACAAAAATTCTTGGTGTAGCTAGTTTCTTTAAACCCAATTTGATTGAAAATACGGTTGACTTGGTTGCACAAGTGTATGCCTAGAAACTCTACAAGAACTGGATAACTACTTGAAGGACTATCAGACGCTGTAAAAATATTCCGAGCATACTCGACCCCAATGGAAATGACAGACAGGAGCAAGTCAACTTAAATGCTGGAGTGGAGGCGCCTCTTGTGCTGGAGGGTGCACTTTATGACAGGGCACAACCGACATCTGATAATTTGGCAACTGCCATTGTTGTGCCACCAATACAGTCTGAATCTTTCCAGATTACAATCAATATGATGCACTTGTTGCAACACAAGGGATTGTTTTCTGGAACGCAGGTAGAAGACCCTCAACATCACTTAAAGAATTTCCTGTCCATATGCAAAACTCAGAGGCAACCCAATGTGACTCCTGAAGCAATCAGGCTGCTATTATTTCCTTTCTCTGTGACAGGAGCTACTCAACTCTATTGAAACTTTGGATGAGTTAGTTAAACAGTTTTACAACAAGTTCCATCCGCCCAACAAAACAGCACAACAGATTGATGAGATCGTGAGCTTCAAACAGAAACCTATGGAAACTTTGCACGAGACATGGAGAAGGTTCAAAAGAATGTTGGTGATGTGTCCCCATCATGGTATTTTAGAGCAGATGTTGGGACAACAGTTTGACATGGAAATTTCTAACAGCATGAAGAATATTGTGGATTCCTAAGCTGGTGGTGCATTTTTGAGCACGACATGGAGAGAAAGATAGAACCTGCTGGATAAAATGGCTCAAAATTAGGGTGGACAACCAGAAACGCACCGATCACTCCGGTGGTGCATTCAGTACCTCTTGATTTGTCCAACACTATGGCTTAAAATGTGGCGACTCTTTTGACACAGATGAGCATCCTTATCAAGAAGGTGGAGGAGTCGGGACAAAAACAGCAGCTACATATAGTTGATACTACCAATGGGGGCTTGTGCACATCCTGCATCAGTCAACCAATTGGTAATCCATGGAACGTAGAGCATGACCTTCATCATCAGCAACCGGAAGATATGAATTATGTGGGTAACTGTTGGAAACACGTTCTCAAAGCTTTATACTAAAACGTGTGTTCTTATGTGTAGGTTTTGATGAATGACAAACAAGCACAAATTGATATATGACGAAGTTCAAGTACAAGCGCACAATTGGTATATAACGAGATTCAAGCACAAGACCAAGTTTTATAGTTTTACATGAGTCGTTCTTAATTGTGATCTTGATCCGACAACTTGACTCATGACATGGCTTCTCTCGTAAAATTATTTTTACAAAATCATGCATATTTAATTTAATGCTAAATGATTTTAAATCATGCATATTTACTTTAGTCAAAATGATTTTTAAACATGCCTCTAAAATCTGGACTAAGATAATCGATTATGTACTTATGATAATCGATTATGCTAAGCCAAGACTGCATGACAATCGATTGTGAACTAATGACAATCGATTGTGTTAAGGCAGTGAGCATCAGGTTTCTCAAACCTGCATGACAATCGATTGTGAACCTTATGACAATCGATTGTGATGAGGCAGTGTACATCAAAGTTTTTGAAAACTCAGAATAATCGATTGTGAAGCTAATGACAATCGGTTGTGAAGAGACAGTGTCCATCAGATTTTTAAAAGTCACAAAATAATCGATTGTGAACATATGACAATCGATTGTGTTGAGGCAGTATCTTCCAGACTTTTTCAAAATTATTAAATAATCGATTGTGAGTATATAACAATCGATTGTCAAGAGGCAGTGTCTAAAATGATTTTCAAAGTCTGATAAATAATTGATTGTTAACATTGCACAATCGATTGTGAAGCTGACCGTTGTCGTAAAGTTTTCAAATACCGTCAGGTAATCGATTGTTGATTCTGTACAATCGATTGTTGAAATTAAAATCTGGAAAAGATTTTTTGAACGATGCTGAATAATCGATTGTTGATCTTGTACAATCGATTGTTGATATTAAAATCTGGAAAAGATTTTTTGAACGTTGCTGAATAATCGATTATTGATTTTGTATAATCGATTGTTTTACGTAAAATATGGAAATGATTTTTTGAACGTTGCCGATAATCGATTGTTGATCTTGGACAATCGATTGTTAAGCGTAAAATCTGGGATTGATTTTTGGAACGATTGGCAAACAATCGATTGTGGCTTCTTGACAATCGATTGTCACACAGTAAAATCTGCAACTCTTAATTGGCAATTAGGCAACGGTAATGCCAAGCTTTTCAACTATAAATACAGCTTCATTTCAGTGTATTAAACACAACAACACACAACAACTGATCATACAATTGCTATAAGCTTGCATACTCTATTGCTAATCATTTTATATTCATTACATAAGTTTTGAGAGCCATATTCTTGTCCAAAGTTGTTGTGATCTTGAGCTTACTTCTTTTACTCATATCTACTCATAAAGGAGTGTATTGTTTGAGTGTTTAGTGTTTTGTACACTTGAAGAGAATTGTGATTCTCTTGTTGTAAGGAACTTGTGTTTCCTTGGTCGAAGTCTTGGAGTGTTGTATCTCCGAGAAAGATTGTTGAGGCTTGTGTCCTCAGATTGTAAAGGTTGGTTAGGCACCCGTAAGCTTAACAGTGAAGTCTTGGAGTGTTGTATCTCCGAGCAAAGGTGTTAAGGCTTGTGTCCTTAAGTTGTAAAGGTTGGTTAGGCACCTGTAAGCTTAACAGTGAAGTCTTGGAGTGTTGTATCTCCGAGCAAAGGTGTTAAGGCTTGTGTCCTTAAGTTGTAAAGGTTTGTTGAGCACCCGTAAGCTTGACAAGTTAGTGGAAAATCTCGAGAGAGTCTCTCGGGGACTGGACTAGCCACGTGTTGTGGTGAACCAGAATACATCGGTGCGTACTTTATTATTTATCGCACTTATTTACTTCCTGCAATATTTTTTAAATTCCGCAAGTTTACGCTAATTTTTATTACAACGCTATTCACCCCCCCCCCCCTCTAGCATTAAGCGTATTATCTAACACTAACTACGGGGGTCAGAGGTAAGGTAATCAGAACTGGGGCCAACAAACTCAGCAGCAGTACAATACAGGGAATATGGGAGGTATGAGACCCCCCAACAACATGGCAACTTATCCTAGGCCGCAAGGGTATACTAATCAGCAACAAGGGTACCACCCACCTCAGCATCAGCATGGTGGGAGACAAGAAGATGGGTTCTCCAGGCTAGAAGCGATGATGGAGCAAGTGATTGGGTCCAATGCAAAGATAAATGAAAGGGTAGATGCACATGATGCAGCTATTAAAAATATTGAAATGCAGGTGGGCCAGATTGCTATGTCTTTGAATACCCGTCCTCAATGGACATTGCCTGCAGATACTCAGACCAACCCCAAAGATTAGGTCCCGAAGCAGATGATGGCGGTGAGTCTCCGCAACGGGGGGGATCTTGATGTTGAGCAGGAAAGAGCTCGTGAGAATATGCAGACAGAGACACTCATTCAGGTACCCATTGACCTGTATGAATCAACAAGGCTGACAGATGTGACAATCCAGCCTGTTCCTGAAAATCAGAATATACAGCAAGAGAGCGAGAAAGTCGCCGAAACAATAGGAGAACCAATGGAGGAGATAATAGTTGAGAAGGAAAAGTCGCAAGTCATTGGGAAGAAAATACCTCCTGCACCATTTCCACAAAGATTGGCCAAGCACCAAAAGGAAGAGCAATACAAGAAGTTCTTTGACATGCTCAAGCAAATTCAGGTAAATATTTCATTGATCGAAGCTTTAAAGGAGATGCCCGGATACGTAAAGATGATGAAAGACTTGATGTATAGGAAGTTTTATTTCCAAGACTTGGCAACAATAACACTTACACAGACTTGTAGTGCAGTGGTGACTAGACCCATTGCTGAAAAGCTCTCTGAACCAGGGAGTTTCACTATTCCTTGTACTATTACAAAGTCACTCTGTGATTTAGGGGCCATCATTAAATTCATGCCCCTGGTTTTTTTACTAGAGGTTTAGAATTGGGAGAGCTAGACCCACCTCTATGCTGCTACAGCTGGCTGACAGGACTGTAAAGCGTCCATTTGGGATCCTAGATGATGTTCTTAATCTGGAGGGGAAATTTGTGTTCCGTGCAGATTTTGTGACCTTGGATTGCAAGGTGGATGAAGAAATTCCTATCATTTTAGGAAGACCATTCTTGGCCACTAAGAGAGCCTTGATTGATTGCGAGACTAGGAGCTTAAGATGAGGCTCAATGATGAAGAGATTATTTTTAATGTGCAAAAATTGATGAGACGTCCAAGTGAGTTCACTACCTACTCTCTCATTGATGATGTGGACATAATTGTTCAGTCTGATGATGAGGTATTGACGGTGGAGGATCCCTTGGCCGCATGTCTGTCAAATTTGGATGAGGCTAATGGTGAGGAGTTGGCAGAATGGGTGTTGGCATTGGAAGGTAAGGGGTTTTGGGATAGGAAGCTTGAGTTTGAACCCCTACATTTAGAGAAGAGAGAGTCCTGCGGCTAAACCGTCCATTGAAGAACCACCGAAGCTGGAGCTATAGCCATTTCCAGCTCACTCAGGTATGAATTTCTGGGTCCAAACTCCACTTTACCTGTTATTATCTCATCTGGTTTGCTAGATGTGCATGTGAAACAGCTTTTACATGTACTTAAGGACTGCAAAACTGCCATCGAATGGACCATGGCAGATATCAAGGGGATCAACCCCGCCTATTGCATGCACAAGATTCTGCTAGAAGAGGGACACCGACCTTCTAGGGAACATTAAAGGAGGCTGAATCCAAATATGAAGGAAGTGGTGAAGAAGGAGGTAATTAAGTGGTTAGATGCGGGGATCATCTTCCCTATCTCTGATTGCAGCTAGATTAGCCCAATTCAGTGTGTGCCTAAGAAGGGTGGGATGAAGGTTGTGAAAAATGTCAAAAACGAGCTAATCTCTACGAGAACCGTCACTGGTTGGAGAATATGTATGTATATAGAAAGCTGAGTCTTGCCACCTGGAAAGACCACTTCCCACTTCCCTTCATTGATCAGATGCTAGACAGATTGGCTGGGAGGTCGCACTTTTTCTTCCTCGATGGGTACTCAGGGCACAATCAAATCTCTATTGCCCTTGAGGACCGAGAGAAGACCACATTCACTTGCCCCTATGGCATTTATGCCTTCAGGAGGATGCCATTTGGCCTTTGCAATGCACCCGCCACATTTCAACGGTGCAAGATGGCCATTTTCACTGATATGGTTGAAGACATAATGGAGGTGTTCATGGATGATTTCTCAATGGTGGGGAATTCGTTTGACGAGTGCCTTGAGAATCTGACACGTGTGCTGAAACGGTGCATCGAGACTAATCTGGTGCTGAATTGGGAAAAGTGCCATTTCATGGTGCAAGAAGGCATAGTCTTGGGGCACCGAGTGTCAAGCAAGGGTATAGAAGTCGATCGGGCCAAAGTTGATGTCATAGAAAATCTGCCTCCGCCAACTTCGGTCAAAGCAATCAGAAGCTTTCTTGGACATGCCGATTTTTGCCGACCGTTCATTAAAGACTTCTCCAAAATCGCCAACTCTCTCTGTAAGTTGCTGGAAAAAGATAACTCGTTTGTATTTTCTGATGCATGCAGGGTAGCATTTAAAGAGCTAACGCAAAAGCTGGTCACAACACAAATCATTGTTGCCTCCAACTGGGAGCAACCTTTCGAGCTAATATGTGATGCGAGTGACTATGCAGTGGGGGCGGTACTGGGCCAGCAGAACGAAAAATTGATGCATCCAATCTACTATACAAGTAGAACACTGAGTGGGGCCCAACTGAATTTCACAGTGACCGAGAATGAGATATTAGTTGTGGTGTTTGAATTCAATAAGTTCTGGTCCTACCTAATAGGATTGAAGGTAATAGTATACACTGACCATGCAGCTCTTAGATACTTGATCGAGAAGAAGACTCTAATCCACGCCTGATTCGTTGAGTGTTGTTGCTAGAAGAGTTTGATCTTGAGATACGTGACCGAAAGGGCACTGAGAACCAAGTCGCTGATCATCTATCACAACTTGAGGCAGCTGAAAACACAATTGAGGTTGAGGATATTCTGGAAACCTTTCCAGACGTGCAACTGCTCATAGCTAAACATCTAGAAGCACCATGGTATGCGGATTTTGCCAACTACCTAGCTTGTGGTATAGTCCCTCACGACCTTTCTTCGGTCCAGAGGAAGCATTTTTTTCGTGAAAGCCATATGTATAATTGGGATGAGCCTTATCTTTTTAGAATATTCCTGGATAACATGATCCGGAGATGCGTCTCCGAGATGGAACAATCTTCTATTTTGCAGGCATGTCATGCATCGGCTTATGGGGGAAACTTTGGAGGAGCAAGGACTGTAGCAAAAGAGCTTGAGGCCGGGTTTTTCTGGCCAACAGTATTCAAAGATGCTCACACATGGATAAAGGGTTGTAATGAATGCCAATGCACCGGGAACTATCCCGGTTCCACGAGATGCCCATGAACCCGATTCAGGAGGTTGAAGTGTTTGATGTTTGGGGGATAGATTTCATAGGTCCCTTCGTCAACTCTTACGGCAATGAGTACATCCTTGTTGCTGTGGATTATGTGTCCAAGTGGGTGAAAGATGTAGCATTACCCACCAATGATGCAAAAGTGGTGGTGGGGTTTCTGAAGAAAAACATATTCACCCGCTTTGAGACGCCACCAGCGATAATAAGTGACGGGGGCACTCATTTCTACAACAAAGCATTTGACAAGTTGTTGGGAAAATATGATGTGCGCCACAAGGTGGATACTCCGTACCACCCGAAAACCAGTGGAAAGGGGGAGGTCTCTAACAGAGAGATAAAGAGTGTGTTGAAAAATACTGTAAACGCTACAAGAACATATTGGGCAAGAATGTTAGATGATGCACTCTGGGCGTATAGAACATCATTCAAGACACCAATCGGTATGTTTTCATACAAGTTGGTGTTTGGGAAGGCCTGTCACCTGCCGGCAGAACTTGAGCACAGAGCGTGGTGGGCACTGAAACAGCTCAATCTTGACATGGAAGTTGCAGGCTCATCTAGAGTCACAGAACTGCACGAGCTACAGGAGTTCCGGCATCTTGCTTTTGAGAGCACACGACTGTATAAAGAAAGAATGAAGAGGCTGCATGATCAGCACATTATGGAGCGAACATTCAAATCCGGGGACAGGGTACTGTTATATAACTCAAGATTGCGTTTTTTCCCGGGTAAGCTAAAATAACGATGGTCTGGACCATTTCGGGTGGTTGAATTCCTCCCGTCTAGAGCTGTTGAAGTTGCTATTGAGGATGACTCTCGCACATTTAGAGTCAATGGTCAGCGACTGAAATTATACGTAGGAATGAGTGAATCTAAGAAAGGAACTGATCTCCACTTGAATGAGCCGCAGAGGTCGAGCGAGCCATAAATGCGCTCATCTGATTCGTGCCGCGGCATTAAATTAGGCGTTACGTAGGAGGCAACCCATGATATTTTTTTACTTGTAATCATGTAAGAGTAACAAAAAAATTGTCAGATTCAGAGAATGGCCCAGACCGCGGTCCTATCGCGGTCACGGGCCAAGCGCGGCCCTAACCCCTCTCTGAACCCTGTCTCTCACGATCCCACCGCGAACGCGGGCCCAGCGCAGCCCTGAACCCTCTCTGAATCTGTTCCCTCGCGATCCTCCCGCGACCGCGATCGGACCGCGGAGCCCGCGCCCAGGTAAGTTATTTTATATTGTTTTTAACCCCCCTTTTTTTACCAAATTACCCCCCACCTACACCTTTTCTCCCAAACAGAAATCTGAACCCCCCAGCAGCCCCCTCACGCCTCTCTCTCTCTCTCTCTAATTCTCTCTTCTTCTTCTCTTCTTCAACTCCTCCACTCACCCAACCACCCTCCCCACTACTCCCACCTTCATCACCTCTCACACTCATCTCTATTAGTAAGTTCTTCATTCTTGTCTCTTTATTTTAGATTCTAATTTTTTTTTTAAAATTCTAGAATAGCTTCTTTTAATTAAACCCTAAGTAGATAAATTTGATTTTTCTTTCTATCTTTGTTAACTATTGTTGTTGTATAAATTTGTGGGTGTTATTGTGGGGTTGTTTGGTGATTATTTGTGGGCCTCCATTATCTTTGAGGCTATAAGGCTTATTTTGCTATTTTGGGGGCCTAGAAAATTGTTTATGGAGTTGTAGCGGTTGGGAGGCCATGTTTGGTTTGAGATTGATGATTGCTCTGTTAGTTTGGGGTAGGATATGCCCAATTCTAAGTGTGGAGTTTGCTAGTGGTGAGTTAGGAGGCTATATTGTTGTAAATTGGGTGAAAGTGTATGTGTGGGGTGGTGTTGGCCACTTTTTGTATTTAGCTAGGTTGTCAGGCCTTCACTACAATGCTAATGGGGCGTGGGTGCCACTTGGAACTAAAAATGGGGGTGTTGTTATGGTGTCAAGTGGTGGAGAAGTCTGAGTAACCACCCGTTTGACACTGCTTTGAATAAATTTAATGGGATGTCTGGTCTCTATGCAGGTAATATGACTAGAAAGAAGCAAAAGCAAGGGGTTGGCCCATCCAACCAACCAACATATGATGAGTCTAGGTTCGCCTCTGAACAGGCGGAGGATGATTTTCACGCTAAGGCTAGAAATACCTTTATCCAGGATTATCCGATTGACCGGCCTGCCCTCCGAGCAAAAAAAGTGGAGATGTACGAGAACATTCGGTGGCGACAGATGGAATTCCTATTTGATGATCCTTGCCCCATCAACCCGATGATTGTGCGAGAATTTTATGCCAACTGTCCAGTTTCTTCTCTTAGGCGAGTGTTTGTGAGGGTGTATATGTCCAAGCACATGTCCCACACATTCAGAGCTCCTTGCAACTACCTGCATTTACGGGCAATGTTAACTACTACCATGGTCGGCTTGATGTCACATGGGATGATTTGATTGCCGCACTTTGTGTTGGGGGAAAAGCGACTTGGGTCACGGATGGTGTGACCTTGAACTCCTCCTTTACGCACCTAGCAAAATGTTGGCTGACCGTGATTTGCAGCCGCTTCATACCGTCCGGCAACACCACGAACATGAATTTCAACAGAGCGGTCTTGACTTGGTGCTTTGTGACAGGCAAAGAGTTTGATGCTGCCCGGATTATTGGGGATGAGATGTTTCTGAGGGGCCCGTTGCTGTCTAAGGGGTTTTATTTCCCCTCGTTGGTGACTTATTCGTGTCAACTGAAGAACGTGCCCACCTATCCTACAGATGGCACAGTACCTCTTGCCGCTCCATTCAGATCTGCCCGCATAACCATAGGCCGGGGTGCTCGGGCTCCTATTCAGATCGATGATGATGATGATTCCCCAGCCCCTCCTGCTCCATCCAGGCGGTCCACTGACAGTTCCGAACCTTCTAGACGCACTTGGGCTGGAGCTGGCTTCTCCAGGTCTCAGTCTTCACGACCGATATTGTGGTCTATGGAGGACGAGGTCGCGAATCTCCGCACCTCGCTGGATGGTTTTTATATGAGGATGGATGCCATGTCTCAGCGACATGCCAGATCAGAGAGTCGGTTCATGCACTGGTTTTGTGCACTGGGGAGGGCTTGCAATGTAGACCCCGCCACCGTCTCCAACTCAGATTGAGTCTCATGGAATTCTTCTTACCCTTCTACTCTTTACTTGCTTAATATGACATGGGGACAGTCCATAATTTTAAGTGTGGGGTGGGAGACTTGCTCTGACTGTATGTTGTACTGTATATAAAAACTTTGTTGGTGTTGTAACAATAGATAATTGTTGTATGTATCGGAGTATGCTTTTATTAGATATAGCTGACATGGCCCAACGACGGATACTTGTCGACGACTTTCTAGAGGGTCCAAGTCGAAATTAGATTTAACTGAAGAAAAACAACATAGGTAGAGGACTCTTCCTGATGACGGACCACTTGGAAAGTACTCTTGAGGGAAGTAGTCCATGTAGATACTTTTTCTTATTTTATTTTTCCTTTTTAGGTAGTGTAGAAATTTACCCTTGTTTTTTCTTTTGACCATGGTTTTTTTCCAAGGGTTTTTCTTGAACCGGGTTGGGTAGATTTTTCTTTTTGTAGTTTAGGACTAAGATGGGTGAAGGCTAGATTGCGACCCCTGATGTTCACACCTGCAAATTATTATAATGAGCTTGAGAGTGTGAGTGCTAAACTCAGTTGTAGACTTGTAATTCTATGCCTTAATTTTACACATTTATTCTTGCTTGAACGCTCGTATGAGTGTGTTGACGAACTGATTCGGAATGAGTTACATGCTATATGTGTGCGAGGTATTACCTGCTTTCTGTGTTTGCATGTGATACCTAGAACTTGCCCTGTGTGTTTGCAAAGTGAAATAGAAGCTGTTAGGTTTTAGAGATGATTTAGGCATTTCTTTGTTTAAGCCCTTATATAAATCTTGTGAATCCACCTGTACGTATGTCCATAGTTAACCCTCTTTGAGCATGAAGTCTATTCTTTGGTAACCCTGTAATGAACTATATCCTTGATTTTGAATAAATTGTTTGAACCTGTACCTTCTAGAAGCACTTGAATTGTTGTAGAATATATAGAAGTCAAAGTGTAGGGTGATAGGGAGCAGCGAAAAAAAGGGAATCAAGAATGAATAAAATGAATGATGCACTTGTCTTCTAGGAAAAAAAAGAGAGATATAGAAAATAAGAGGCCAGTGCACCTGAAGAAAAATAGGGGACAACTATGAAATAAAAATATGGAGGAATGAGTGGGGCTGAACATGGAAGCGGATAAGAAAAGGAAAGTATGTATTAAAAGTGCTTAGGGAGGTTAATCATTATATCCAAATGTTCTCCTAGCCTACATTACAGCCAAATAAAGACCTCTTGATCTTCGACTAAAACAGCTCGATTAGTAGAGTACTACACTAGGGGCAAACTTATGGTTTATCTATGTAACGTGTGAATGCTCCGAATTCTTTCTATCTTTAGTTCCTTGTATTTAAATTAAATATGTGTGGAACTTCTCTCATAATGTTGATGTGAGGGCATGTGACTCATGAAGGAAAAGTGAGTCTTCACCTTTGTAGAGTAAATAGAGTGAAGTTGAGTGTGTCATGGCAATAGAGTCTGCAATTTGGGTATGGCTGTTACGTTTCTTAGGTTGGTCCATGAAAATGGCGGATGTGACATAACTTTGGGTAATGTATCAAACGGTTAGGCCTAGAAGTGTGGTTTAGCTTGCTCGAGGACGAGAAAAGGTTTAAGTGTGGGGTGTTGATAATAGGTGAATTTGACTATATTCAGGCCCTAAATAATCATCTTCTTGTATTATTTTGATAATAAAAGTGTTAGTAAAAATGCTCTTATGGGTGCCTTTTCGTGTTTTCAGGCTATATGTGACTAGGAAGGCGAGAAGTACTTTTGGAGTCAAGAAAATGAAGAAAAAAAAGGCCAACCATGCAAACTCCCAACCAAATCACGTTGAAACAAGCCAAGAATTCCGAGGCAGTCGTTGGCCACGGTCCAGCCACGACCGTGAATGGAACGCGGTAGAACAGAGCCTCAGGAAAAATAAATTTCAGAGAGGGTCGTTGGCCGCGGTCCTACCGCGACCGCGGTAGGAACGCAGGAAAATCATGTTGCAGACAAACTGGATATTCAGAGAGGCTTCACGGGCGCGGTTCACCCGCGACCGCGGCAGCTATGCGCCTGGACAAGGGTAGTTGTGGGAAAATGTGGAATTTAGGCCTAAAACCTATATTAGTCACTAGGTTTCGCCCCTTAGAGGCATGTATTGATTATTTTGATTTCTTGGAAGGAAAAATAAGTGTGAGAGAATAGCTCAATCCTATTTCTTCTTTCCTTTTGATTTTTTTGCTAGATTATGTTGAATCTTAGTTCTGTTTGTTTACCCATAGTTATGAGTAGCTAATTTCCCTGTCTAAGGTCTTGATGGAACCTATTGGGGGTTGAACTTCTCATTTATGTTAATGCAAATCTGCTGGTTTTAATATTTATTTATTCAACTACGTTCTTATTGTAGTTAATTGATAGGATTCTCAATTAGATGTGTCTATTTAGTGTGCATAACTTGGAAAAGAGTGCATATTTAGGTAGTTATTGAATAACACCACTCCTAATGTAATAAGAGGAATCTATAACTGCGGGTTTAAAGGTGGGATTAGGAATAATGAAGCCTTGGTGCGATATTAAATGAACAGTGTTAATTAAAACTAGCCAGCGTATCCCGAGAGAGTGCAATAGTATGTTACTGTAATTGCTCGGGATAGAGTTGCGGTAAGTTGAGTGTTCATTATTGATAAAGAGTGTTGATAAATTTGTATGAAGCATAAACAGAAGGGATTCCATCAATAAGGGAATTCATTACCTTAGCGTTTCTCTCATTCTTGTTTACAACCTTAGTTAGTTAGCTATAATTTGTTACCTTTCTACAATCTTAGTTAGTAGTAAAATCTCCACTTGTGATTCATAAGTCTTGGGAAGCTGGTTTTGAAGAATTTAGTGTGCCTAAAGGTGGTAGTTGATAGGTTGACTCTCTGTGGATAACACTCGGGTTTTATTTGCAACGTCCACAGAGTCCTTTTTAGAGAACATACTTGGGCGTGATCATATACCTTATAGAAGCTGGAGTAATAGCACTGGTATAACTTATACCTTCTTCTTATAAATTATACAATTGTCATTCTTAATACAACATACTAAATAACAAATAAACAATAATCTCAGCATAACTTATCCCGGCATAATTTATACCGGTATAAATAGTATCCCAACCAAACGATCCCTTAGGGATTGTTTGGTATAAAGTATAAGAAGGTATAAGGGTGGTATAACAATTTAATACTACCTTAATTCTCTGTTTGGTTAGCAAACCAGGTATAAGTTGTCCCGGTGTTAATTTTAACACATGGATAACTTATACCTTATAGAAGGTGGGGTAACTAGCACTGGTATAACTTATGTCTTCTTCATAGAAATTATGCAATTGTCATTCTTAATACATCATACCAAACATTGAATAAATAATAATCCCAATATAATTTATCCCGTCATAACTTATACCGGTATAAATTGTATACCAACCAAATGACCCCTTTAGAATCATTTGGTTGGGATCAAGTTATTTCGGGAGTATAATATGTTGACTAAATAACGATGGAATTATTTGGTGGATATATTTACATAAGCAGATATTTGGTTCATTGGACTAAAAATGAAATATACGGGGATAATATGAAATATCTGTTTGCTTTATACACAAGATAAGTTAGAATAACTTTTATATTTAATTTTAATTTTTGAATTTTTTAGGGGCTCTGTGGGAAGAATCTTGGAAAAGGGCATCTTTATCGTAGGTCAAGACATCCATCTGGAAGTAAAACGAAAAATTACTACTATCAATGTTTTTTTTTTCCTTTTTTCTTTTTTGGCACTAATATGATAATAACATTTTGTCATCCACTATAAACAATAGTTCTATAGCATCCACTTATATCTCCAAATTATTTAGCTCTTTTATACCAGAAGGCCTAGTTACAATTATTACTAGAAACTATTATTTTAAACATAGTACTATATATCATGGTCAATAATTACAAAGTTGGTGGCTCGTTGGCTTTCTATTCCACCACGTAAAAGAGTACAAAAAAATAAAAAAATAAAAACAAAAATGATGACAGCCACCTTCCTCTATCCAAGTATAATAGAAAATCCAATTTTAGTGGTGGGTGGCACCCATGAAAACAGGTCAACTCCACTATCATCTGCCTGCCTTACTATTTGCCTCTCAATTTATGGAAGACGAACCTACTTATTTCCTTTGGTATCTATATACTATAAATAAAAATAATCTTATTATTTTGTAATATACTAACATCACAACCACAACTATATATCAACTTGAAGTGCAACATTATCTGTACACAATAGGGAAAGGTGGTAGACTTCTAGAAAACTACTTGTGTCCTAAGCTGTTTTGATGAATTTTAAATGATCTATTCTTTGCTCAAAAATTTTCTTTATGGAAATCAAACTTGGTAGATGTCTTGTGTGAAAAATCCAAGGCGTGTTGTCTTAGTTCTTTGGTCAGTGCTGGTGCCCCACAATAGAAGACCCCTGCAAATTGTCAAAAAAGGGAAAAAACGAGTAATTAAGCCATCGACAATTGGTGTCTTGACAGGAAAATTGAAAGTGACCTAAGTGCCAATTGCTTTCACAATGAAATATACTAGATCAATTGGACATGCTTTTCAACTTTAATAACGACACAGATACCAAAAGTCTAAAGTTTTTTAACACGTAGAAGTTGATATTTTTGTAGGAGATATATATCTCAATAAGCATAACAGCTCATGGATCACTATGAATTTTGCAATAAGCCGCTTCTAAGGACACTAAGCTCCCGTTATGCGTAAGGTCTGGAGAAGAATCGGACGACAATCTATTGTACACAGCCTTACTCTGTATTTCTGTAATAGACTATTTTTACGGCTCGAATTCTGATCACAGGGCAACAACTTTGCCAGATACACCAAGGTTTTATAATAAGAAGAAAACATAAAAAATTGAGATCAAAAGAAAGAAGATAAAAAAACTTACCAACTTTAGCCTCAGGGTGGTTGAGAGCAATGCGTTTGTAGACATTACGCCAATTAGGTTTAGCAAAATGTGACTTAACTCTGGTGCCAGAAACAATGTCAACACCATTTTTGGCATGGTGAAGAGACTGAAGCATAGTAATAAGAGCAGAACGAGCATCACCTTCTTCATATACACTAGTACAATAATTATGCATTTCAATTACTCCCTTATGGTCCATTTCAGCAGCTTCATTCATTATACCTTTAAACCAATCAAATGAACCTTGTTCTCTAGTAACCCAATAGAAATATGCCCTCCTTGTATTAAAGTTATTTCTTCCACTTGCTGAACCTGATTTATTACCCTTATTTTTTGCAATATTGGGGCTAGAATTTGGTGCCATATTATTATTGTGTCCATCTTCCAAGGAATTTTCTTCTTCGTCCATTGCCTTCATGTTGTTGACAATGTCTTTAACAATACTAATCATTGGTGTAGCTCCAATTCCAAGACCCACCAACAAAACCACCTCATATTTCTTGTAGTCTTGTGCTGGTGCTCCATATGGTCCATCTATTAACACCCTTGGGAAACTGCAATCAACACACATTTTTTCCATCAGCTATTAGTAGGTGAAAAATTGAAAATTGGAGTTCTTGAATTTTTGTAAGTGATTTGGAGTGAAAATTAAAAAAATAATTTTTTAAAATTTTCGAATTCCAAAAATTTCAGAATTTAACTTTAAGTTGGATCTGAAATTTTCATCACCAAATACTGATTTCGAAAAAAAAATTACTAAAGAGTTTAACCAGTTAGCAGATAATATTTATGAATTTTTACCCTATTAAATCACTTAAAAGATAGTTCCAAGTAACCGGCTATAACATGTAAAGTTCCTACGAAAATTGCTTACTTGCTATATGTCAAATCCATTTACTCTATAATATCTTGCCAGCAAAATTCAACAGCAGCAGCAACAACTAGAAGCCAGTATAATCCCACTTAGTGGGGTCTGGGGAGGGTAGTGTGTACGCAGACCTTACTCCTACCCTTGGGTAGAGAGGCCGCTTCCAAATAGACCCCCGACATCCTTCCCTCCAAGAACTTACCACTTTGCTCTTGGGGAGACCCGAACTCACAACCTCTCGATTGAAAGTGGGGTTGCTTACCATCAGACCAATCCCTCTTATCTACCCCTATTATCTGCTGGGCAAAGATTCCATTTCCATAAAAATCAACCAATAATTGATACTACTATTTGTTTTATCCCTCCTTGTTCCTATCCCAGTAATTTTACAAAATAACAAGCCTGCAGTACTTTTAAGGAAATGGTCCATCCAAATCTTGTACTGATTCGTTAGGATAAAAGATATCACATGTTTGTTAATTATATGCGACCTAGTATCCATTACGAATCATGATCACCGTTAGTTCTAAAATAATGGAACAGTGCAATTGCATTGGCAGTATTAAATTCAATTATTTAAAAAAAAATTGGTAGTATTAGAATACTCTCCGGATATTAAGAGTGAGGAATTTAATTATAATTTAATTCTGCATTTTGTTGAGAGCTGTTTTCCTTAATCAGTGTGCTCTAAATAGGATTATAGATGGAGAAACACTTACTTAGGATTATTCTCTCCTTGCAAATAGTCAGCTCTGAGGAGTCCACTTTTTCCATTAGGTGGTGGCTGGCAAACCTACCAAAGACCAAAATTACTATAATTAATTCATTAAGATCAATGATTAACATTAACACAATAAAATTAACATGTACTTTTGGATAAAAACGACAAAAGCAAAAGTATAAGGGGCTGCTTTTAAAGCTGTCATCCAAAGTGGAATATCACACTGATGCATATCGCCAAAAAAACGTTGAACATAATAAGGACAAGTAGGTTACATAATTCAGAAATTCCAAGTACTGAGGTTGATTTTAAGTCATTATATACAATTAATTAATTAATTATATTTAGAGCACTAATTACCTCAGAGAAAACAGTTTTAAGTTGTCTGGTCCAATCACCAAGAGTTCGAATATGGACACTGAGATAGTCATCTCCTGGGGCCGAAGTAATTGAAAATGGATGCCTGAAATCGATAATAATGTAATTAAAACTCAGCAAATACAGCGTAGAGAGACGTAGTAATTAACAGTGACCCTTGTGACTTAATAATAATGGGTAATATCTATTTAATTTAATTTAATTTAAAAAGCTTCACCTACCACTCAAATGGAGAAACTGCAGCACAGTTGACGAACATGTATTGCCCACTTTTGTATTTGTAGCCCTGTGGTTTTGACATGTGAAGTGCCAAGACATTTCCTGGATATACTGCCACCTACATTTTCCACACACCCATCAATTAGTCAATCTTCATTTTTACATTCATGATTATATGGATAATTGCACTTTTAGTCCCTCGATTATTGGTAATTTTAGATTCTGGTCCTAGTGATATTTCACCTAGCATGTCTAACCTTCAACTACTTAAAAAGTGTGTATTTGGTCCCTTTATATAGAAAACACATTAATTTACTCCATTTTATTACCCCAATTATGGAGTAATAATAGAAGTTAAACATATCTAATGCATGTGTATATAAATGATTTAGCTGTTAATCTCTCATTGTAGAGATTTATCAGCCATAGGATCATAAGTGTTAACTTAAATGAAGGTCAAATATGGTAAAATAAATATCACAAAGACTAAATTTGGAAATTGTCAATAATTGAGGGACTAAAATGCGAATTCCCCTTAAAATTATTACGAGCACGACAATTTGTCGAATTTGACTTACCTTCAAAATCTTAACAGCTTTAATGCTTGATCTGAATGCCCTAATCAACCTTTCACTAGCATAGAGTATGATTGGGATAGTTAAGTACATCCATGTCTGCACATTATCAAAATTTAATCCAAATTTCAGCAACGTTTCAACAAAGAAACTTAAATGAAAAGAAAAATTATAATGCTATGGATTTGAATATGTTTACTAACCGTTCTCTTGTACCAATCTTTGGTAATGTATAGCTTTTCCCCATGGACAATGAACAGAGTATAGACAATGACAAATAGATGGTGAGAGTACCAAAAGGCATTAAATCCAGTGAGTTTGTGAAATGGTTTTGGCAAACTAACTCTATTCCTTCTAAACCAAGGGGTTGCTAGAGTAAATGCTATTGCCATTAAAACCACCATTATAATTCCAGTTACCCCTTCTACTCCTTTTATAAACCACCAATAGCTTTCTGGCTGATCTCCAAAGTAGTGCTTCATTGGCTCATATTCTTCTTCACTAGCATTTAAAAGCCGAGGAAAATCACATGTCAAGTGAGCTAGTCCGTGTACTCCAACACCAAGTGCAATTGCCACTGCAATCACCTAAATAAATGGGGAAAAACGAATCCGATTAGTTTTGTGTAAACAGTCGATGAACCGCCAATGTATAGCTTATATATTAGGTAAATTCCACATAAGAATGTAAGAAAAAAAATTAGGCTCAAGAATTCAACTGGCAAGGCGCCTTTTGAGTTAAAGCTCAAGAGGCAATACCTTGGCCGTTAGACTTGAGACAGTAACAATACTATGCAATGTTCTTTGGTTATATAAGAAAGAATAATTAACCCAAACAGCCACCCACCAAATCCCTTAAACTAAAAATAGCTAACAGATATATAATATATCTATAACTGTGTATAATTTATGTATATAGACTAAAAAATATAAATTTGAATCTGGCTGACTATTTGTGTAACAATTCCTAAAAAGAAGTCCCCTAAAATTTCGGAAAAATAAAGGAATAATCAACTTACTTTGTGAAAATTAAGGTTATCATCAAAAGGAACAGCAACACCTAATCTGGTCTTATTTCGAAGCCATGTGATTGTGTTTCTGCAAACCGGAAATAAAATAATTGCCATGTTGAGCTTGAGTGTTTCAGCAGCACCTTTGGCAAAACATACACAAGGACCCATGACTTCATACGCAGCTTTTTCTTTATACTGTATATACTTCCATGTAAATAGACCAGCCATAATTCCAATCCACAGTAACAATACCCAAACTCTTTGCCAATTATCCTGCAAAAAGTACATGAAACTCTTGTACCATCTTACTATTGGATTTCTCTCTCGTGTATGCTTAAGTTTTTGACTTAGCATTTGACTCAAGTTCCGACTTTCGCCTCCTCTTTGCACTGATTGATTTGGTGCTTGCAGTAAAAGCATTTCCAAGTTCTCAATCTGTTGAATTTCGTAGCATTAATTAAAAGTTATTTTTCAAGTTAGAAAAACAAAGGGCAGCCTAGTGTACTAATCTCCCGCTATGCGTCCGCGGAAGGGTTAGACATAAGGTCTATCAAAAGGTATATAGAAGGCAACCTTAAACTGCATTTCTGTAATAGGTTGTTTTCATAGCTCGATTCCGTGACCTAGGCTCCACTTAGTTTAATTAATTTCATAAAATTAGTAAATTACCATAATGTATCCGAGGTTGTTAGGATCCAACTCTTCCATGATCATTGCTGCGTATTCATCAGCTTGTTTCTGGATTGTTGACAGCCTGTTGGCAGACGCGCTAAGGCCTATAATCTGCAAATGCAAACAAATTTTAGTGGGGGGGAAATAATATAGAATTGATTTTGTCAATGCCATTCCGTGTTTTTGATATAAATAAGAATCAAAATAAAATCTAGTAGATGGAGTACAATTTAATAGTAATAAAACAGAATTTAAAAAAGCACCTCTCTGACTTCTTCTTCTGTGATTCTACCATCAGCATCTTTATCAACCCTGCATTTAATTCGTCACACAATTCAGATCTCAATAATTGAATCTGAGATGCTTAATTAATTTACCGATAAAATGTGTAGAACTGTAATTAATCCTTACATGTCAAAGAAAGTTTGAAGGCGAGAATCAAAACTTTGGTCAGCCACTTGATCCCAGAACTCTTTGAGCTGTGCTTTGTTAATGGAATCAGTTGTAATGTTTCTCCTCCGAGCTAGCGCATCATATAGCTCTACAGCAAATTCCTTAGACTCCTTATTCATACCTAACATTGGAAAATTTAGATTTTCATTTTTAGTTTAACAAGCTGAAGAAATCAAAACTATAAGATAAGACAAAGTATTCAGCACGAAATAATTATTGGTTGTGACTAAAATTCATTTAAATTTACCTATACATTCTCCAAATTTGGCACGAGGAAGCAAACCAGTAGTAGAAGCGGTAATCTCATCGAACCGCTTCTCGACGGCCGGCCAACCAGCGCCGCCGTCGGTCTTACTAATAAACTTAAGACCTTTAAGAGCATGAGCAGCAGCTGATTTATTCCTATCGAACCTTCCAGTAGGAATTGGGCGTTTATTTAAGGAAGCCAAACGCCTGAGCTCTTGTGACACTTGCCGAATTCTAGACGAAGCATTTCGAACAAGTGAAGATCCTAAAGCGGACTTCTTCTCTAAGCCTTTAGCCAATAAAGCCAGCTCGGGATCTTCCACGTCATCCCCGCCGGCAGTTTTGACACTGTGGACAGCGACGGAATCTTCACGGACATCGAGAGTGATTTCAACGTACGCATCATCATTGGACTTGCCGCCGGCGGTTCCGACACTGGTTCCAATGTCGGTAGATTCAGGAATGTTAAATCTCGCACTCTTTTTGCCGCCTCGTTTGTTTAACGGTCCGCTTAACGGACCACTGTACGACGCTCTGTCATTTCCAATTATCTCTGTGTCCGAATGATGGTGATGGTGGTGCGGATGATGATTTTCAGAATTTTGCATTTCTATAGTTTTTTCTTTGAGAAATAATATGAATGAATAAACTTTAAGGAGGTTGAAGTAAACGTAGTGAACCTACTATTTATGTAACTCGAATTCTTGAAAATGAAAGAAGATAGGTTGAAAAAAAGATGTATATTCCAGTATATATGAACGCGAGAATGACAAAAGATTAATTGGTATTCTAATTTGGAGATTCAGACCAAGAGAAGAAAGAAGATCGAGTCTTACTTCTTTTTTTGTGTGCTTAATTTTAATAAAAAAATAAAAGATTGGAGATTTTTCTTGTTCCAAGCAGAATGCAGAAGTGGTCGTTCTTTCTCTATCAAGAACAAGACCTTCAACTTTAGTTATATAATGGTGAGAAGAAGCCGCATTCTATTGAAAAAAAAGAAGGAAGAAAAAAGGCGAGAGCTAGGAAATGAAGGGGTTAGGTCTTTGTTTGACCAAAGAATATTTTGTTTATATCATTATGCATAATTTATGAAGTGTCGGATTTAGGAATTTAAGTTTGTGGGTGCTTAAAAATTTTTGTACATAAAATTATTGGATATTTTTGTAAATTTTTATATGTTTTCTCAAATTTTCTATATAACTATACATGCATCAAGGTTAATGGGCGCTCGAGCACCCAAATTATATATATAGATCCACTACCGCATGCATGGCGTTATTATATAATATATACTACCATTTTTCTTATTTTTCTTCAAATAAATTTATTTTAAGACTAAGGTTATCAATAATTTATACTCCACAGTCGCCGCAACGACGTAGAAAACTACTCATCGAAGATTTTTCTGAAGATAAAGTGGTCGCAATCAGGGGATCGAAATTTATAATTTGCATCCGACCAAATATTTATGATGAGATAAAAGTGAACAAATATTCATTTATTTATTTTTTATTTTGTTGAATGAATAGGAGAGAAAATATGGGTATGATATGATTGTATTTACCTTATTAAAATTTAAAAAAAGACCTAACTTTACACCTTATTTATTTGATATATGATTCAATTTAAGACTAGTCCAGTTGTCCTGGGAAACAATTTATTTTTATAGAAATACCATATTTCATGAGTAGTTACCTAGGCATCCTTTAAATTTAGTGCATATGGTCGAAATTGAAATTTCAAGAAATCTTTATTTTTAGCAGGTATTATTGAATTGGTCCGTTTTGTATTGGTAAATATTCACACACAACCCATACGCATCACCTTGTATAATAAGGTGGCAAAGCCACTAGCCCACTAGATCAGAGACTATTCTCCGTCAAAAAAAGGAAGGGGAAAAAAAAATAGAAGCCCGGATAATGCGAATTAATCTATCTAGTCTAGTTAATTAAAAAGGAAAAAAATAAGAACCTAAATTATGTTATGAAACAAGAAAAGAAGAGGACGAATATTGCAGAGAAAAGTAGGGAAAGAGAATTCTTATTGATATGAGATGATTTCCAATAGAACGGAACCCTTTATTTATAGGGAAAATGTGACTTAGCCACCAAGTAATAAACCCTAGAATTCTTTAAATATAGACATTCAGCATAAATAAAATTCTATTTATGACACTCCCCCTTGAATGTCTATTCAACAGATAATGTGCCTCATTAAAACCTAACTAAAATAAAATCCAATGGGAAAAAATCTAGAAAAGAAAAAAGAGTACAATATCTAATAATATGCCTTTTGGTTGCCTCATTGAAAACCTTGCAAGAAAAATCCAGTGGGACAAAACCTTGTAAGGGAAAAAGAGTGCAACACGCATTAACTCCCCCTGATGAGAGTCTCAATTCACATCTTTAAGCATTTGCATTCCAATCTTGTGCACCATCTTCAAGAGATCGTTGTTAGAGATTTCATAAATAAATCAACCATATTGACTTGAATGAATATTCTGCACCTTGAAATTATCATGCTTGATAGATATATAACATCTTCATATAAGGTCGTGGAATGACTCTTCAATATCTCAATAGAGGTATTCTCGCTATTACATTATTATGCTTATAGTTATAGCAAGATACATTTGTACACAAATTACACTGAGGAAGTGGTATTTCAAGATCAAGAATTGTATATGCTTCAAGCAACTTAAATCCTTCATAGATTATTATATAAGTTAAGTCATATAAGCCATATACTAGACTTTAGATGCATATTAATTTTTCATGTCATGCTAGACAAATAAAATATCCAAAACTGATTGCACATACCATTGACTTTATACTTTCAAGTGTTTAAACTATATGTCCAAAACTACATGTCTTTTATATGAAACCAATTCTACTTAAATTGTATCTCTTCCATTTGGCCAATATTTTTATATCTATATTTCGATAGACTTAAGATCCCCATCTATACTTAGAGTTATGATAAATGTCGTTGACGAACATTTTATATCTGTTCCGATAAATTTTCATAAAGACATAACATAGAGATCTCTTCATTCATATATTCAGGTACATGAATCTCTCATGAGATTTTATGAAGTGTTATGTCATGTGATCTTCTAGATCACTTGCCTCCTTATTATGATAATTTGATCATTTTCTCATCTTCTTTATCAAGAAGTTTATTTGAAACCGATTTGTTTATATGGTTTAAGCGTACCATAGACTTTGTCCTTCTAGGACTTAATATGAATATTTGCAATGAGAATATAGTTACTTTCTTTGGGTCAGCAAATGCGTATGGCATGCTTTGCAAATATGTTGCAAACGAATTATCCTTTTATGAACTTCAAATTCATATTATCGTATTCGAGGATCTAGATATACAAATGATAATCTGTTCCACGTAACTTTTTCTCAACTGTTCATCATATCTCCCCGTCATGTTAGAAAAACTAACTTATTTTCTCAACTTTGAGAACTCATCTTTGTGCTTTATGGTGTTAATAAAAATATACACCGTACATCAATAATAATAAGATGGAATTATTTAGTTCTTGACTCCGAACCACTTGTGAGAGAAGAAAATAATATACTTTCGTATATAACGTATATCAAACTGATATAGATAACTTTTTTATCATAAGCAAGAGTTTAGCTATTAAGTGGAGGCACTCAGTAAATTATTTTGCTAAATGAGCTGTGATATAAACTAACTTATCAAGATAAACTATCTTGGACAGAAAATCTGAAAATTATGCTCTAAGTTAAATTATTGAGCAAATTACCTCGCAAACAACAAGTTGCGGGTTAATAATAATCGCACATGTAACCATCTCATAGATGCATCTTATGTGGTATACATAACAGATGAATTGGCCCATATTCACCTTTGATATTTTCAGAATTCATGGGATTCAATCTCAACTTTAGTTGATCAACTAATTAATGAGAACAAGCAATGTAAGAGAATTCGTAAAGAACTTTCTAGTTCATTAATATTTACCCATGTAAATTCTCTTTTATTTTTTCACATCATACTAAAATTGATATGGCTAAACTGATTATGCCAACTGAATAAATTATCAATATTGATAATTTCAGGTTTACATCATGACATGTGCAATTATCAATAAACTCCAAGTTTATTATGATATGGGTTTTTATATCAATAAACATCCACTTTATTGTGGCATTCTTTTGTTTGTGTAGTACAAACTGGAGAATAAAGCAGGTAGCTTTTCACATGCATATTATTTTGCTACAAGTTATAGTAATAGAAGATATCAAATCTTTCCTTTATTTATAGTCTCAATATAATCAACCGCTTTCGCGTATACTTTGGAAACTGAATAAGTTTCTTTGAGATTTACTACTACACAATACCTTATTGGTAATCAATTGTGTTTCTCCGTAATTGTATAATTGGCTCTTGTAGAGTTCTTAATTAATTTTGTACCACCACATATTCATCAACATCCATATGATGAATATCTCTTTTAAAGAGAAAGTTATATCATTATGGTCATGGTCAAAATTATATGCAAGATATGTTTCTTGCATTATTGTTGTCCTTTAATAATCATATCGCCAAAGTATTTTGGCGTACAATAGGTACGTGACCAATGACCATTCATGCCAAGATAATGACATTATTTTCTTGTATCATCTCAAACCTCCTTCGAGAAGTGAGTGTGGTATATTCAATACCAATAACATGTTCATATTCTTCCAAGAATGAATATGTCTTCATAAATCATATATTGTCACATCCCATCATGAATGGACCATAATCATCTATATGTGCAATATAAAATCTCATATCAAATCGATGACAAACATTACTTTCACAAAGTAAAGGATTATTTTGAGAATCCTTATTATTCTCATTATCACAATGATGACGATTATAATTTCGTCTATTGCCACATTTACAACCATTGATACCTTCACAATAATAATTTTATCTTCTTTCAGACTTATCACATACTGCTATCACATTCTCTTAAGGGAATGAGAATGGAACAAATTTAGTGGGACGGATTTTCAATTCTTTGCCCACAATCATAAATGAATTTGATCATGGCAAGGGATAGAGATTTTACTATATTGGGTGGTTATAATATCTTTCAAACTCCATTATAGTTACAATCAAAATTTATCGTCTTTTCTTGTATTTAAAATCAAATTATAGAATGGCAAGAATTTGAAAGAGAAAAGTAAAATACTTACTTTTACTCCAGAATTTAATCATGAAGGAAGATTCTTGCACGCTTGTCCACATGATTCGGAGGCATTGGAATGGTACTCACACCTTTTAGAAGGGTCAAAGCTTCTTGCACGCTTGTCCACATGTTTCGGAGGAGTAGGTGCAATCAGATCACAATGCTTTAGTTTCTCAAACAAGTTTGCATATGACTCTCCTATCGGTGTAAAATCATATTTCAACCTTTCTTTACCTCTACACCTCAGTCTTGGATATGGATTATATGGCACTTGAAAATTTTGCGGAGGTAGGTGGAGGCTTTGCGGTACTGGCGCTCACCTTCTGAGGTGGCGCAGTGGTTGGACAGATGGCCGGAATTGTTCAGAGGATAATACTGGGGTGGAATTTTTATGGAGCTCAGGGTTATACATGAGGTTGGTATTGAGGCTGAAAGCATTTAGCAGGGCTGCCCACTGGATCCTGTCTTTGGAGGGGGTCATTAATATCTTTTCTATCAATCAGATAACCGAACCGAGCAATTTGTTCGTTCCATTTGAACAAAAATGCCCTAAAACTTTCCTTCGATCTACTTTCTTGGGAATCGGGAACTTTGAACACAGTCTCGTTAGACGACCAAGGAAGAGTAGCTGATAGAGGAGCTACAAAAATAGGAGCGGATCTCGGAGCGAAGTATGAGGTTGTTTTGGCTGATGGAGCGTGAAACGTTTGGGAGGAAATGCCTTCGTAATTGTGGTACAGGGTAAAGTCTGGTGCATGTTGAGGGGAAAGATCACCGGTATTGGGCATCTGGGCTTGGGACAGCGGTGGAATGGAGGTATGGTTTTCTGTATAGTTGGTAGGGAATGAGGGTGGAGGGTGCCCCTTAATCCAGGCATGATACATTTCCGCCATCTGATGTTTCAACCTTCGGACCTCCTCTTTTAACTCAGACTCCGATTCAACAATCTCCACCGGCGGGTCAACAATCCCAGTTTCAGTTTCTTTGCTAGCCATGGCCACTTGCTTTTTGACCTTGTGTTGTTCGGATCAATCGCCAAAGTGCCACAAACTAGCCACCCTCTATTGTAATAACAAAGAAAGTAACAAAGAGAAGAAAAACAAAGCCAACATGTTAAGGTTAGAGCATTTATCAGATAGAAATATCACATTGTGTGCAATGCCCTCTATTCATAGTTAACGGTTCTAGAATGGCTTCGAGGGTCACAAGGTCATTTGAAATCATCCCAATTTTACTATTCTTGCCCATTTTCTTCTTCATTTTTCTCTTTAACCCTCCTTGATTTTTCATTTCTTTCCCCTCTTTTTCCTGATTATTTCTTTTTTCCCCTCATTTCTCACATGCACAATTTCATCTCTTTTTTCTCTTTTCTCTTTACTCTTTTTTCCTTTTTTTTTAATAATTATTTGATCGAACCCTATATAGGTTGCCTTTGTATTATGTCCCTCATGAATCAGATCAAGCATAGCTCTTGAAAATTAGTGGACAAATAAACTACAAATAAAAATCTTTTTGGATTTTTCATTTCTAGTAATAATATTTCTTTTTGTTTTTCAAATACAAAATTGGAAGTAATATAACAAAAGACTCGATATTACTGTACAAGACTAGAAAGTAAGAGATAACATGAATGACAGATTCAAACACAAAAATATCTATAAACAGCTCCTAAATGCATTGGCCTTGGGGTTGTCATGTTCAAACTCTAGTATATTTCTCCATACCTGAATGGAAAAAATAAGATCAAAAAGCGTTAGCAACTCAAGACACATGTGACATCACGACACCTTCTAAATGACCTACGTAACCAAAATGTGACTATTAGCGCAAACTCAACAAAGATAACCCTAAATATATGGACAACCCCCTAAGACTTATATGGATTCGAACTCCCAATAATTATGACCCTAGGAACTACTTTGCAAAAGTGACCCATTTTGCAAAAATAGCTGATATGGCCAGAAGACGCTAAAGATGCAAATTCAAAAGGAAAGACCTTAAAATAATATGACACTTAGTTGTAGACTCAAAATCTCAAGACATAGGTTATTGAACCACTTTTGCGAAAATAAACCGATTTTGCAAGAATGGCCGATGTGGCCACAAGTGGCTAGACATGTAAAATTTGGCTAAGACCCCGCAAAGCCAAGAACCTAAGATACTAGGAAGACCGGACGACCCTTTGTGGGTTGCCTATGTATCTCGCCCCGAAAGACGAGAATCAAATACGCGTAGTTCGGGAGGATTAAATATATGATAAAGGAAAAAAATGCTTCTAATTTGAAATAAAAACTATTTTTTGGTCTTTTTGGAAAACAAATGACAGAAAAATTCATCTTTTTTGGATTTGTTTTTCATTTTCTACCTTTTCTAAGTTTAGGAAAATAATGGAAAAGTATAAAACCTTTTTTGGATTTTCATTTTCTACATTTTGAATTTTTGAAAAATAATGTAAAATCTTTTTGGATTTTTTATTTTTTTCTTTTTTTGAATTTTCTCATTTTCATTTTTTTTATTTTGTAAAACTATGGAAGAAAAATGTGGGTGAACCCTACTTTCTTCATATTTTACCCTTCTTCCCCAAATATCGGTCCGCCAAATGACCTTTTTACCCTCAAAGATGCAACATATAACACATATGATGATTAAACGTTATTTTGGGCCACGTGCCCATTTTGGCAAAATTTGGATAGGCTCCTTACAAAAGGGACACGGTACCTGGGACCGAGCCCTACTAGGTATGAATGACATGATGCGAATAAAATAACCTAAAGGCTGACCTAAGTTTGGGGTTCACTAACAAGGCAATTCGATGTGACACGTGGTCGATGACGGCTGCCCTAGCTGTCCGCCCACTCCACGCTCCTAGGCCACCCCCTAAAGACACGGGTGACTCACAAAAAAACCGTGTACGCTCAAACGTATTCCGGAAGATTTTTTGCAGAAAGAAGACCCATGGTTATGCAAAATGATGACAATTTATAAAGCAGTAACACATAAAGGAAAAACGGTAAACAAATAAGCAGCTAGCAGATAATAAAAAGACATAAATAAAATAAAAATCAAATAAAACAAACAAAACACATAAAAACCACAACCGAAAATCCTAAAAGCCAACAAGATCAAGTACTAGCTTGAACCCGCAACTCCCCAGCAGAGTTGCCAGAGATGTCACACCCCTTTTTTTTTAAAACAAACCTCTACTTAATCCTTTTAAATAAATAAAAAGATTTAGTAAAAGCTTGAAAATGGTTTTCAATTTTGAAAGTGACAAAAATTGTGTTTCAAAGGAAATAAACTCAGATTCTCCACCTGACATTTGGTTTCAGTGTGCCAGGTTATCGGTTTTTTAGAAAAATATTTATTTTTCCTTTTCAAACATTTCAGACTCTAAAATCAAGTCCGCACCAGAGATTCGGGTAAAGGGGTTCATTGACTCGGGGAGAAGGTGTTAGGCATTCCCCAAGTCCCTTGAGGTTCACGGTTGCGTACTTGATCAACTTGGCTATTTAAAATATTCGATTGAGGTAAAAAGCACACAAAAAACAAAGTAAATACACATAAGGCTCGAGGTCGTCCCCACCTAATAAAAGAAAAATAAAAATAAAAATAAATATACTATGAGTTCTACTTTCGACCCTCAAATACAAATACTTCTGGACATACCTCGGATAAAAATATATACAAATCCCTCGAGGCATTCCCCGGAATATAACTAACTAAGGGAACGACCTCTCACCTCGAATTAAAAATGCATAAACGTCCTAATATTACCTATTTGTTTAGCTCTCAAGATCCTTAATAATTGCCTAAACCATGCTAAGATCCACAATGAACCAGTGAGTAGAAGGCTTCACCGATTCCAAATGAAACTTAAACAATTTATTTTCACAATATTACTTACTCATGACCAAACAATTACTACCATTAAATAACTTTACAAAACCATGTCTTAAACAGGATATAATACTACTAGTTAACAACACCTCAACTTGTCAGCGTATAACAAAAGTTTGTATAGAAAAGGAAAGAGAACGATCGACACGAAGCTTATCTATCAAAAGACGATTAATTACTAAACGTGTTTATGCTCTCATTACCTATATAAGCGCATAGTGGTGCATATTTTCAGAACAGAGATTCAGAAATTTACCATTTGAGATTAGATTAAAGATGGAACTCGGATTGACCTCACCTAGCATAGCAAATTATTCACAGAATAACAATTGAAGTATATTATGCATGCAAACACAAATTACGCACATGATAAAAATCTGAGATTAAATTAAGAACGGAGGAAGGGATGAACCTCAATGAGTAGATTTCCTTCAGATTAGAGAAGCTTCGAGTTTACAGTTTGGTCAGGATGAAGAGCAACAGAATTCGGCAACAAAAATTGAGTAGCAACTAATTAAACAACAGAATCGCGAACAAGAACCAAGAGCGGACACTCGAACCAGCAACGGCTCAATAAAACTCAAGCGAAATCCATTTCGAACAGAAAACCAGAGAAAAGAATCGGAACTTCTTATTCTTGGGTGTGCGCATGTCGTTTTTGGAATAAAGGGAGAGATGAGAGCTTGTTCTTCTTTATGGTGCGTGGCTGATTTCCGGCAAAACTTTCTAGCGGAGGTGGGTAGGGAAAAATGGCTCATTCCTCAATTGTCTAGGGTTTTTTCTAGGGTTTGTGTTGTTGTCTTATGTCTTGGTGAGGAAGATGAAGGCTTATGGCTGCTAGGGTGTTTTTTTCAAGAAGAAGAAGGAGCCTTCCTCTAGGTCTTTTTTTTGGTCTTGTAGTTCAAGGTTCCATTGTAGTGTGTGACTGGTTTCTAGTTGGTCGTGGCGAGGGAGCAGCAGTTGGGTTAGCGGCGGAGGAGATGACTGGCGATGGGGCGTGGAGGGCTTGCGGCAGCCAGACTGATCGTTTCTTTTTGTCTTTAGGGCTTTTCAAGGGTGTTTGTCCATTGTTGTCCTTTGCTTTTTTATCAATAAGAAAGGTTACCCTAGGGTTTCCATGTGTTCAAAAAATCTGATGGGTCATAGGGTAATGAATTTTGGGCTTTAAAAAATGGGATTTTTACATAGACATCCCATATAACAAACCGTATAACCACTCATGTTTAAGGTTAGTATTTATTACATTTAAGTATACCATGTTTCAATTTATGTACCAAAATTACTTTTAAGATTTAATTATCAATTATTTATTACGGGCTTGATTTGTGCAACAAAATATTTCCATATCTTCTTTCCCCAATTATATACGTATTAAACTATTAATTATAAATAGCAGTACAACATGCGCTGTCTTTTTCCAATCTTAGGAGGTTGCTGAACATTATTTTATTTTATATTATTTCTTTTATAAGTATTTAAAGGATATTATTTGTTAATAAAAAACAACGAGATTCGGTGGAAGATTGTCAGTATAGCCCATCAATTTTTTTTGTTTGATATTAATTGATTATATTTTATGCATTAAATTACTTATTTTTCATGCCCTTGTAATTTTTTTCCATTTTATTTATTTGTGTCGGTAGCAAATTAGCCATCGCCATCTTTTGGTCCTAGTTTGGTAAGTGAATAGATTGTTCGTCCCAATTTGTACTAATAATTAGTAAGTTTATGATTTTGAAAATAAAAGGTTACTAAATTTAATCTAATAAGGTCATTTTCAATTAGATTAAAACAAACTTATTGGGCTAATGATATCTCAAAGTGAAATAAAAAGTCTTCCAAAATGTCATACTTTGAATTGATTATGTATATTCTCGTATTATCTTAGTCTTATTTTTTATTATTACTTTCTTTTGTGTCGGTTCTTTATTGATTAGTTAATTGTAGTTAAATGTAGTTAAGGTTATATGAAGTGTTTCCAGTGAATTTTTAAAATGTAGTGAAATGTAGGTAAATGTAGTTAAGGTTATATGTAGTGTTTCCAGTGAGTTTTTATAATGTAGTCAAATGTAGTTAAATGTAGTTAAGGTTATATGAAGTTTTTCCAGTGAATTTTTTCCTTTCGTATTTATTTGTTATTGTAATAAATTTCTCCAGAGGCAGTTGGAATTTTAATGTAAGGGAAGAATCTTAAAAATGGTGACTTCTCTACTTTAATGACATCATGTAGTGCAGGCACAACCATTCCTGCTAAATTTCTTTTTTCACTTCCTTCACCTGTCAACTTAGCTATTGTGAATTCTGTTTAAACCACCAAAAAGGAATTAATAGCCATTAACTCCCTCATATCCAATAGAAAATTCAGAAGAAATATGATTGGTGGATGCCCACCAGTAGTGTATCCTTCTGAATCTACAAACTACTACAGGTCCATAATATGTCCTCTGTTACGCTTCTTTCAAACTTTCTCTTAAAGAATCCACAACAACAATATTCCATGAACATACATAACAACATTAACTTGAGACTCAATATGATCACGAAAGGAAAAAATTCACTGGAAACACTTCATATAACCTTAACTACATTTAACTACATTTGACTACATTATAAAAACTCACTGGAAACACTGCATATAACCTTAACTACATTTACCTACATTTGACTACATTTTAAAAATACACTGGAAACACTTCATATAACCTTAACTACATTTAACTACAATTGACTATATTTGACTACATTTTAAAAACTCACTGCAAACAAGTTCAACAGCTACTACTTTTTTTGTAAGTGACATCCTTTTCATATCAACTGCCTTTTCGATCTTATCTCCCTTGCTATAGTTGAAATTAAGAAACAAAGAATCATGCATATGTAGTTGCCGCTTGCAGCTAGTTGAAGACATATCAGGAAATTAAAACAAAACATTGCATGGGAAAGTGTAGGATTACTTGCCAAAGAAAAATAAAAATAAAAAGAAGAAAACACATGAAAAGGACATGAATATCAAAATAGCTAAAAAGAAACACTGAAAATGATTCACGAGAACTCCAGCAAACATATAACAAATCCTGGGCCAAATTGAAGAAAATATCAATGCACACCTTAGTCATCAAGCATTGTTAGGACCCGAATAATAAAGCGTCACACAAAGAGAGAGACAGAAAAAGAAAGACGGGGGAGAGAAAGAGAGAAATTGATAGGGTATCAATTATTACCTATTTAACTATCTATAATTAAGGGATAATCATTTATAATTAATAAGTATATAATTGGTAACATAGTTAGCCTTAATAAAGGCGTTATTTTAGGAGGAAACATCTGGAAAGATTCCGTTTGGTACATATTGTGTAACAAAAACATGGGATATGAGGGTAATAAACAAACAATGCACAATAACGGTAGTAAGGTTTGCTATATGGGATGTATAGGTAAAAACCCCTTAAAAAATTGGGCTCTAGTCTCTTACAAATATTGGGCAAAAAACAAAAGTTGAAAATTTAATTTAAATGCCTACAAAATACAAAAACTCTTAATTGAAATTGATAAACTATTAATATTAAAAATAAAAGATAAAAATGAAAGTTGAATCTATTTTTTGTATTTTCAAGGATTATATAAAAATAAAATTGGTAGAAAAATAATATTCTTCTAAAAATACTTAACACCTTAATTAAATAGAGAAAAATAAAACAATATTTTTTTGTTTTTTTAATTTTATGATGAAAATAATGTAAAAGAGTTAAAATTAGTTGAAATAACTATATTAAACCTAAATTAAATATTTTACACTAAAATGGGGTGAAATTTCGGGGAGGGTCAAAAATCACGTGTCTACAAGCATCAAAGTCAAAGAAAATCTCATGAACTTTCAAAGTCTCAAATTTTACAACTAAGATTTCGAATCACGTCATTTCAACTCTGTTTCTTATCAAATTTTATAGGCTCAACTTGAATCACATATTCTACCTGTACTGGGCTCCGAAACCAAAATACGGATCCGATACCATCAAATTCGAACTTGTTTCATTTTCAAAAACTCATATATATTCCAAAAATTAATTTTATTTAAAATTTTATTTCTCGGGCTTGAGACCTCGGAATTCGTTTGCGGGCAACTCAAGTCTCATATTTTCCTATGGACCCTCCGGGATCGTCAAATCACGGGTCCAGGTCTGTTTACCCAAAATAGTGATCGAAGTCAACTTAAATAACAAAATTTATCATTATTAACAGATTTTCACATAATAGCTTTCCGGATACGCGCCAGAATTATGCACGCAAATCGAGGTAAGACAAAAAAGAGGTTTCAAAGCCTCGGATCACAGAATTTAGTTCTAAAACAAGTGATAAACTTTTAGGTCATCACATATCTAGAATTTAAACTATATGGGTTCAATCTTTAAGGTTCTTAGTATTGAACCTATCGTAATTTTAAAGTTATAGTACCATATATTTTTTTATAATTTTGGTAGATTTTTTACACGCGAATTTATCCTATGTTCCATCCGCCCATGTATATTTGAGACAAAAAAAACATATACTGATATATCCTCTCTCATTGTGAGTCATCAGAACAAAAAGATAACAAGATTTTCAAGTTGCGATAGTTGATCAGTAGATTATACTAAATATTGGCACGCAGAAATGCATGTGAGCAGAGTCAACATATTTAAGAGATATGGCAAGATTTTATTTACGTTCTGTATTAATCAGATTGACTTACACCATTACTTATCAGTCGTATATGCTTGTTTTAATTGGCTGAAAGTGTTCATGTTTAACTTAAAGGGATAGCTAATTTGCTAACTTTTTTTATTTTCTTCCTAAATAATCATTACTATTCAAAATTTTCTTTTGAATTGCATGGCTAATATTCTAATTTGGTGAGGAATACTGTCAAGGTCCTGAAGATAGATTAACTTAGCGACGACGAAGACTTTCAAAACACTCGAGCAACCATGTCTATATGCAAATAATATTAGAATTTTTATGCCATCAGGTTACATTAAAATAATAACATATAACTGTACACATTTAATAATTAGTGGAATTAACTACTTACAAAAATAATATAAATATGTTATATTATACATGTTTTTCTCAAAGGCACATAGCCTTGATTTAGCGGCGAAGGCGCATAGCCTGAGTCCCAATTCAACCCGTAGTTGAACCTGCAAATTTTGATGTCGAAGGCGCATAGCCTCTCTTGGTTCAACCGTAGTTGAACTTATTGGCGAAGATACATAGCCTTGATTTAGCAGTGAGGGCGCATAGCCTGAGTCCCAGTTCGACTCGTAGTTGAACTTTGTCGATTTTGATGGCGAAGGCGCATAGCTTGTCTTGGTTCAATCGTAGTTGAACTTATTGGCGAAGGCACATAACCTTGATTTAGCAGTGAGGGCGCATACCCTGAGTCCCAGTTTAACTCGTAGTTGAACCTGCAAATTTTGATAGCAAAGGCGCATAGCCGCATAGCCTGTCCTTGTTCAACCATAGTTGAACTTATTGGCGAAGGCACATAGCCTTGATATAGCGGCGAAGGAGCATAGCCTGAGTTCCAGTTCAACTCGTAGTTGAACCTGCAAATTTTGATGGCGAAGGCACATAGCCTGTCTTGGTTCAACCGTAGTTGCACTTATTGGAGAAAGCACATAGCCTTGATTTAGCAGCGAAAGCACATAGCCCGAGTCCTAGTTCAACACGTAGTTGAACCTGTAAATTTTGACGACGAAGGCGCACGGTTTAAGTCCCAGTTCAACTTGTAGTTCAACCTGCAGATTTTGATGGCGAAGGTGCATAGCCTGTCTTGGTTCAACAGTAGTTGAACTTATATGCTAAGGAACATAGCCTTGATTTAGCAGCGACGACGCATAGCCTGAGTCCCAGTTCAACTCGCAGTTGAACCTGCAAATTTTGAAGGCGAAGGCACACGGCCTGAGTCCCAGTTGAACTTGTAGTTGGACCTAAAAATTGTGATGCCAAAGGCGCATAGCCTGTCTTGCTTCAACCGTAGTGAACTTATTAGCGAAGGCACATAGCCTTGATTTAGCGGCGAGGGCACATAGCCTTCGTCCCAGTTCAACTCATAGTTGAACTTGTTGTTTGATCTGCCTCCCTCGCACGACCCATTGTCGTGGGTATGGGGAGTTAGAGATCGATTTCGATTCGAGATCTCGCACCATTCGTGCGTTGTCTTCTTGATTATTTTGCGTGAGTGGCCTGGAGAAGATACTCGTTCCGAGATACTTTTGTGTCGTTACTGTATTAAGGATGTGGGGGTAACATATACGTGTTTTCCCTGTGGGAGGGGGGGTCTTACATCTTTCTTCTTCTTCTTCTTCTTCTTCTTCTTCTTCTTCTTGCGTTGTTCTTTTTTTTTAAAGTGGAGGGATGAGGGGTTCACATTCTTGTCGAAACTTTCGGGTTCCCTTTACTCGACATGCCGCTTTGGCTCGTTAGAGTTGGGTTGCTTTCCCTTTCAGATGTTTTTCTTCCTTTTGGTCAAAGGATGAACTACACGATTCTGCTAAGAAATTCCCACAGACGGCGCCAAATTGTTTTGCTCAAAGTTATCATGCACTTTATAAGCATAAAACAATCAAAATAATTCAAGTTCCAATCATAGCAGATCGTAATAAATAAAAAGACCGAATAAAAGGAACAAGAAGTGAGTTTTTTGTATTAAGAAGAGATATATGGAGAGTTTTTTATTGATGATATTGATTTGGTCTGCCTCCCCACAGAGAGGTCAATGCCTTACAATGATATTCTCTCTTTTCTCGAGAATAGTGATGAAGAAGAAGAAGCAGCCCCCTTTTTAGGGTTCTCTCTCTCAGTATTTATAGTTGTGAGCTTTGCGAGACAGCACTGGGTGGCCGTGACCATGTTGTGAGGGCGCCTTCGTCATGGCGGATAGGCCGTGGCCTCACTGGCCAAATCGGGTAACCATCAGGTACCATTGTTAATAACTGGCCGTACCATTTATTACTCACAAATACGCTTAAGAATGGATTAGTTCCGTTAGTCATCATGGAGTCGAGTTTCGACCCATACAGTTAGTCCTTCCACTCATTGAGGTCGTGACCTGCCCAAGCGCGATGAGCGGACTTTGTCGACTGTAATTCAAGGAATTCGGAGATGGAGGTCGAATGTTGTCCTGGTCGAAACCGAGGGTGGCCGTAGCCGTTTATACACCGTAAATGGTTGTAGCCGTTTATGCACTGGAGATGGCCATAGCCTTGATGCTGTGGACGGTCTTAGCCATATACATATTGGGGATGGCCATAACCTTATTGTTGTGGACGGCTTTAGCCATTTACATATTGGGGATATCCATAGCCTTAATAATGTGGACGTCTTTAGCCATTTACATGCTGGAGAAGGCACAGCCTTAATATTGTGGACGGCTTTAGCCGTTTACATATTGGGGATGGCCATAGCCTTATTATTGTGGAGGGCTTTAGTCGTTTACATATTGAGGATGGCCATAGCCTTAATATTGTGGACGTCCTTAGCCGTTTACATCTTTGGGATGGCCACAGCCTTAATATTGTGGACACCTTTAGTCGTTTACATATTGGGGATGGCCATAGCCTTAATATTGTGGACGGACTTAGCCGTTTACATGCTGGGATAGACACGGCCTTAATATTGTGGATGGCCTTAGCCGTTTACATAGTGGGGATGACCACAGCCTTGATATTGTGGACGACCTTTGACCTTGTAAGGTGCTAACATTATATAGGCGTTACTGTGCTGTCGTTCAGGGAAAGTCAGTTTTTTCTCTTTAGCGAAGGCACTTAGCTTTTTGACTTATTTCGTGTGGGGTCAACCTCTTGTTCGTTTGGAAGTGTAATCGTTATCTTTGGCGGTCGAGTCATATGTTGTGCGGTCGAAGGGAGTACGGACACGTTTGGCACGTATTTTGGTGATGTCCAGAATTTAGAGGCATATGGAACGTCGTTTCTATACTTTCAGGTCATTATAACTATTTTGAAAGTGAAGCGTCGGTTGATGACTGAAAAGCCATTGCATGGCGTCTGTCATAATGACGCACGTTTCTGTAGAACTTAACCGTTTTGCAGTTGGTCAAGTAGTTAATGATGGCTATTGGAATTCGTGAAAGACACTTTGTTGCCTATAAATAAGGAGTTGTGTTATTCATTTCTCACATTTCGTCATTTGTCTAACTGATTCTGAAGGAACTCCCCTTATCGTTGGTTCATCTTCTCCCTTGTTCTTCATTTGACACTATCTTTGTTTTTCTCTCGTTGAATCTTATCCTTTTCGTTCCTATTAGTCAGCAATGGCAAGTAGTTCTCATAACAACCTCACTCCGTGACTCTTCCCGCGGCTAAAGGGACATCTACTGGAGTGAGAGCCACTAGATCGGTGGAGATCGACCGGCTTCCGTCGATGAACGATATTCTATCCCTGCCCGGAGGTCCGACGACTGAATTCACTAGTAATGTGGGAGAAGATCGGGTGGATGAGGCCCCACAGATGGGGGGACGTGGGTATTGCCCTGTTACCGGAACAGTGGGATATCCCCCGCTTTGCTGATATTTTCCATGCTAGACGCGAGGAGAGGGCGCAGGTCGACCGCAAAGGGTATTGCGTCTTCTACGCTTATCCCTTCAAGTTGGGACTCAGGCTCCCTCTTCTTATGCTGGTGGTCGACTTCTGGTGCCATTAAAATACATGCTCGGACCAGCTCGTTTCGTCTCTTTACAAACTTCTTGCAATGTTTATTAAGTATGCAGAACTGGCTCAAAGGGAGGTTATGTTGCAGTACGTGCTGACTCTTTATGCCCGTTGGAGGGTCTGTGGTACCATGATTCTGGCGGTCCCTCGTGGGATAGTGGTCTTGACTGCCGAATTAGATGATGAGGTCGACTCTCGCCCTTATAAGCATTTCTTCTACATCAGGACTGATCATTTGGTGGTGTGCGCTACTGAGTTCCCACAGACTTTGAACCATGCACGTAAGTCTTTTACTTGTTAATTTCACCCCTTGGCCCTTCCTTACGTCTTGCTCATATGAGTAACAATTTTTCTCATGTTTGTAGCTGAAATGCGGACGTTGGCTCCTCTACCCGAAATTCATGAATAGGTCAAGGTCGTGCTACCTCATACAGTGGGGATTCGCACGTGGACGTCTTTTTGGGAAAGGCATGGTCGTAGGCCCGCAGCTGGTGAGAATTTTGACTTTCTTTTGTCTCGTTCTTGTTTTATTCCATTTGCCTTTTCTTTTCAACTTTGTTTTCCTGTGATAGGGGAGGGCACGCCGTGTGAGGGCTCCTCAGCTAGCCATCCGTAGGTTGGGTGCAACTGCTCGACTCGTTACGATGTCGGTGCCACATTTGGTACCGAGAGCGACGTCGGTTGAATCTTCAATGGCTCATTCTCCAGCATGGACTACACCTCGAGTTGAAAAGTCCTCGGGAGTCGTTCATCCTAGGGTGGAGTTGCCTTTGAATGAGGATCAGGAGGAAGAGGAGAGGTCACTGGTTAGGTGTAGGGTTGCATTTACGTCGGTTGCTTCCGTGGTGATAAGTTTGCATTCTCCACCATCGGATGCAGAGGGAATGTGGTGGCGTAACCAGCCCTTGAGAGCGAACACTCAGTGGGGGTTGCCCTGGTTGGATCAGGCAGTGATAATACCGTCGCTTCGGCGACTCAGTTAACATTTCCATGTGTTGAGAGGCGAGGTAGTTCCTAAGCAGCTATTTTTGCTGGAGAAACAAGTGCCAACTTGTTAGTGGGGGAGGGAGCCTCAACTTCTTGATCGTCGGGGAGAGGAAGGGGCGTCGTAGGAGGGGAGTACGACTCCGAGTTTGATTTGGATCCTGACGACATCTGCATGTTCCAAAAAGGCCTCACCAACTAGATAGTGCATGCAGAGGGACAGTTTCGCTATGTTGAGATTCCTACGGAGTAGAACTTGCTACTTCAAGAGGATAACTTGGTCCAGTTGTTCGGGGTATTATGCTCGGAGACTAAAAGCACATTGTTGAGGGGTGTTACGGACGTCGGATTGATGATCGAGGCAGCCATGGGCTTTAGGGTACTTATGATGACCTTGTTCCGTCCTCTTCTTGCCTTAGTTCATTTCCCACTTTAATTGTTGTATTTAGTTTGCAGACATATCTTTTGGAGGTGTATGGCATACATCGAGCCAACGTCCGCTCAGGGATCTTTTTGCGGATGCTGGAGAAGTACCGCCGCTACCAGGATCGGTGACGCGAGATGCGAGAGCGTTTGAGGAACGACCCTCGGAGCTGGGACGTGGTTGAGAAGCTGGCGAGGCGAGAGCTGCAAATGGAGCAAACCCTTGGTCGGGTAAATACCCTCGAGGGGCAGCTTCGTCAGAAAGACGAGGAGATGGAGACCGCAAGGATAGTTGCAGCCAAGAGGGAGCTCCAGAGTCAGGTCAAAGCGGTAGAGGACTCTAAGACTTTGACTAGGCAGGTGGTTGCTTTAGAGGCTGAGGTCACTTCCTTGAGGTTGCAAGCAAGGGACGCCTTGTCGAGGGTTGGGACGTTAGAGACGGTGAATCGCATTTTGAAAGGGAACGGGAGCTGGAGAGGTCTGCAACGGTCTTTCGAGAGGCGGCACTAGAGGACTGCATCAGTGTATATGAAGGGGACGCCCAAACTGCAGCAGATCAGATTACGGCCTAAGGGGCCGAGAATCAGTGCTTGAGGGATCAGGCTGCCTCTTCCAACCAAGCCCATCAGATGTGGACGTTTCCTAAGGCCCAACATGATGTGTACATGAACTTGTGGGAGGCCAGAGTCGTCCCTGAGGCTACTTTTGAGGAAGCCCGCCAAAGGGCTTGTGAAGCTCGTATTGATTGTGTCTTTGACCCGGCGATGTCGGGGATTGATGATGGCGCTGGAGGCACTGATGATGTTGATGGTGGTGCGGGTGGTGCCGAGTAAAAAGGTTTTGTTCTATTCTTTTCCTTGTTTTTGTTACAGTTTGGCCAACTTTGTTTTATTTACCGGCCATGGCTGGGTGTAAGCGGGGATGACCCGTTGTAAACTTTTGTAAATATATGCAACTTTGTTTTCCTTTATCTGCCTTGCGTTTATTTTGTCCTTTTCTTTTTCCCAAGTTACCTTTTTCACGCGTTCATGGGGGTTTTGCCTCAGAGTTTCTCTGGCAAGCGTGTTAACCCTCCTGCATCTTTGGTCGTAATGAAGTCAATGTCCTTGGCCATGATGACATTGATGGATGATCAGTGCTTACTGAATCCTAAGAAAGAGTGGTCAAGACTAATTAAAACCCAATAGTGGTATTGCGGTCGATTGTTTTCCACAGAGAGCCTCAAATTGGAGTTGAGTATTTGCTAAGACTAGAAGTGCGTTTTAGCTTCTATTTGATCTTCGATCATCTTGGGTTTTCTTTTGTTTAATAACTAAGTTTATCAACTACTAGTGTAAACTAAATTAGGCTAAGTAATGATACTAGTTGTATGCAAATAAGAAAAAAAGCACTAGGGTCGTGACACTCACCTAGGTGGTTAACTAAGGGTATAGAATTCTAACACAATGATGATAACTAATGAGAATATGGATGATCGTTGCACTTTAGTACTCACTCTCACACCTCTCGGTAGAGAGAGTGATTTTGTCCAATTGAATCTCTCGAGACCAATTGGGTAGGCTAATTTGCCCAAGCAATTTTAAGGTTCAAGTGGGGTAATTACTCTCTCGAGGTTTAACCCGTTACTTGGGACTACAATTCTCATGGGTCCATCCCAAATCCTTGTTGGGTTAATTGTGAGGTCATAGACCCTCTTTCTCAAGAAGAGTCAAGACCCACTAAGCTATACTTAGTGTTTGCAACCACCAAATCTAAGTGAAAACGTACAGTCAACCGAAATACCAAACACCCAACATCATCTAAGCATAAGCAAAAACACTCATTAATTACCTACATTAGGGTTGAGCCAATACCTTAGCTAATAGGTTTAGCTAGACATGGAAGAAGTAGAAATAGAATAAATACTAAAAGAAATTAACATAATCATCAGCTACAAGCTTAATCTACTTGAACCCATGTTAATTACAAAAGAAAATTGCCTAATGTAGGCTAATATGAAGTGTCTCGTGCTCAGCAACTAAAACAGAATACAATACTTGACCTAAAAATTGAAATGTTCTATTTATACTACATAGGAAAAATCGGACAAAAATACCCTTAAGGGTTTAGGGCGGACCGCATAGAAATGACATGTAGCCACGTAGGGCATATGGTCTTCATATCTGTGCTTCTGAACTTAGAGATGTGCACCGCATAGAAATGCCACGCGGCCGCATAGGTTGAATCAAGCAGACCGCGTGGAAATAGTGCGTCGGCCGCACATGTTGAATCAAGCGGACCACGTGGAAATGGTGCGCAGCCACACAGCAAAACTCGTCCAATTGTTGACTCTCAGAACTTTTACCCATGTGGACCACACTGCTTTGGTATGAGGTTGCGTGGGTCTTTGCCTTGAATTGGTGAGCCTCTGATCACTCATCAGTGCGGATGGCGTGGAAAAGGATGCGGTCCGCGGGGATTTTCTTCACTTTTGGTGGTTCTCTAAACTTTCCTGCGCAGCCGCCTGGCAAAGCAGGGTGGACCACACAGGTCAGGCATGAACTTGGAAGCTTTCAGAACTCTCTTGTGCGGCCGCACATCAGAACAATGCGGTCTGAGCAGGTCATATTTTTCCCACTTTCAATCATCTTTTGACACTTGGAAGGTTTCACTCCTCTTTTGAGCCGATTTGTGATATGTATCATCTAGTCGCTGAAACCTGCACTCAAGCGCATCTTGTAAGCAATTTAGTTCTAATCTAGAGAAATTAATGCACAAAGCTAAGGGGTATAAAACATGTATAATTCATAGTTATCAACTCCCCCAAACTTAACCCTTTGCTTGTCCTCAAGCAAATAAAATGAGAGCTATCCCTCAATGAAAAACACCCAAGTAATTCATGTTCTTCCTAAGGTAACCTCAACGAGTCTCAGTTGGTACTAACAATTGCCCTCAATGCATATGTATCATTAACACATTTAAAACTTTAAACACTTGTGGATCAAGTGTGACACGAGAGCATCAAGGGTTGACACAACTCATCAAGGAAGCTTTCTCATGCACTTTGGTGATTGTGGAACCTAGACTCACGCATCCTTGACTTTCTCTAAGTGAACCTCACCTACTAGAATAGTTGCACACAAATCGAGGTGAATTAACTCTCTCTCATCTCTTACAAATTAACGGCCCTAAGTCTGGCTCTAAGCACCATATGCTTGCCCTTCATGTAAGTATCCACTAATGCAGGTTTCCCTTAACTCAAGATCAAATAGGGCTTTTGAGGAGTCATTGTGAAGGCTTTTGGGTGAAGGTAAGATATGATTTTTTTCAAATGGTTTCAATCTTCCCTTAAGCACTTCTTTTGATTTATTTTGGCACACTTTCTTGATTAAATTGAGTAATTCACTTCTTTTAAGGGGCTGATACATTGTCACTCTTTCTTTGCAATTCAAACCTTCTCCTTTTGTATACCTTTCAACACTTTTTCCACTTTTTGTTGTCCTTTTGGTTCCCTTTTTGATTCTTATTCTCTTTTTTTCTTTCTTTTTCTCTTTTTTATTGCCTTCTTTTTCTTTTGCTTTTGTGCTTTTCTACCACATTGATTCCTTTCTTGTCTCCCCCCCCCCCCCCTCCCAAAATTGGTCATTTGTCATTACTCAAGGGAAGATTTGGGTTCCAAGAGAAGGTCCAATTGAGAACGAGTATAGGCCTGTAACTTGGTTCATGAAAGAAAAAGATTCAAGGCTCAAAAGGGGTGAACTAGGAATCATTTCATTGGTAGGTCATGGAATTGTTCAATTTGGCATTTTTGGATCAAGGAAAGCCTAAAATCATTTCTCAAATCAAGTTTCACCTATGATTTTGCCTCAACAAACATTCAGGGCAAGTTCTAGACCATCGACATGGTACTTGGGCTCAATAGATCAAATTCTCACCACAGGAACTCAAGGATTGCCAAAGACGGAGTTGAGGGCCCACAACAACCTTAGATACTATTCAAGTGCACAATGGCCCAACATGACCATATGATGATTGTTTGGTCAACACAAGAGTCTCAAGACCGCGTCTTTCACCATCCTAAACACAACTTAATGTATTTGACCATAAGGTCAAAGGCAAATATGCTAGGCCAAAGTGAAGCTTTGCTTGAGGTACCCTTAACTACAAAAACTTGAAAATCAAAGAGAAAAATCAAAAACTGACTCAACCCTTAAGAAATTTATCACTCTATCTATCATTGGGAAGAGCCACCCGGTTCACACAACACTCTACCCTTGGAAAGAACTGTGGAACTAAGAAACCCAGGGCTTAAAGCAACACCAAAACAAAATCAAAAAGAGGCTAGGAGCCTAAAGTTGCAACTAAAACAAAAATATTTTAACGAAAATAACAAAAATAGAATGAAAGCTCAAATGACAACCAAATGAATATGTACACAAGGGGGGTAAAATATACAACTAAGGGAGTTCAGAATGAAAATATATATACAAATCATCTTTATCTGTGAATGTACTGAAAGTAAAGAATATATACAATCATCCAATCAATCAAAAAGTAGGGACATACCCCTACGAATAAGAGCTAGCATTATCCCCAATGCTAACTACCAAATAAAGAATCAAAAATAGAAAAGGATATGGAATGGTCCCTCAAGCCTCATCAGCTGCTCTATGCTGGTCAATGGCTCTCGTGTCCTCTGTACTGGCAGGGACCTCAGACTGGTCCCCAGCCTACTGCTGCTGTGCTGCTGGGAGAGGTGCCTGCTCTTGGGCTGGCTCATCAACTGACGGTGCACTGGAGGGACCCTCATGCTCAGGAGCTACTGCTATCACATCTCCCTCAGTACAAGGGAGTTTTCTCTTTTTCTTCGGCTTGTGCTCCTCCTTCTATGGCTTCCCAACTGGTGGCTTTACGGTCGGCTCATCAAATAGCAAATCTAGTGGCAGCTGATCCACTAATAGCTAGTCTACCTGCACCTTCAATGTCACCACCGACTCTTTCGAAGCCTTTGTCTTTCACATCTTCCGATGCTCCTTGGCCAAATCCTATAAAGCCTTGATGTGATCCCCAAAAGCCTTTGCCAATTTACCCTGCTCCGCTATCATCTTTTCCTAGTTGGCCAGGATCTTCTTCAAAGTCTCATCAATAAAAGCAGGGATCTCAACAGTCACCGGTGCTCCCTGAGCCTATTGAGTTGTGGTCAATGTGGACAACTTGGATATCATAGCCGACATCCAGTTGTTCAAACTGGCAAGTGAGTGCGTGAGTTGGTTGGCGGTGAATTTGTGAGTCTTTGATACTGGGATCACCGGGTCAGCTGTGGTAGAAGAGGGTGACGTGGAAGGTTCTGGGGGGCAATGAAGTGGGCTCAATGAGCTGCTTAGTGGCAGTTGGATCTTCAGACAGGCTAGCTGTAGAAGAAGTGGAGGCCTGACTCTTCTTGGCATTCTTTGGGTTGTTAGGACCGTTCTGATCATACCATGAATATGGGCTCACCGGAGGTACCATAAAATCATATTTCTTCCTTTTCACCTCAAGGTCCTTGAAGTACAGAGAAAGTATGTTGGGGAAAGGGTAGTTTGTCTTTGTCTCATTACCCATAGAAGAAATCACCCTATGCATGATATTGCCCACATTTAATGGAAATCCAGCCATGATGGAAGCAACCAAGACAACACAATCAATGGGGACGGAGTGATCATGTGTGGACGGGTGAAGACGATTGCACACGAATGTCAACCACCCTTTTGCTTCAAAGTTGAGTGTGTTCCTTAATATCTTCTCCTGTGCTTTTAGCCACACAAGGACTGGACCCGGAGCTACTAAAATCCTGGCTAACCACGGGCGAACTTCTTCTTTCATAGCCAGCTTCTCCAAGTATTAAGACCCTTCCTCCTCTGCAAATCCAAAGAAGTTATTAAGTGACTTCGTATCAAATAACAAAATCTTGTCCCTCACTCTTGTAGTTGTGGAGCCCCGAACTACATGGTGGACATTATTGTAAAAATCTTTCACCATATGCTCATTTGCCAGTCCCACACGTTCTTTGAAGAATCCCCAACCCTCTCTCGTACGGAATTGTGCTTGTACGTGGGGGTTGTGAGGAACTAAATCAGCATCAATGAACAGCCTCTCCGGAATCAACTTCCTCTTGGGCCACAAATCCCTGAATCGGTGGAAGGCGACTTCACTTACAAATCTAACTTCCCGTGCCTCCTTCTTCCTGGTTCTCTCCAGACCCCCAATATTTTGCTCACCACCTTCACTCTCCTTTGATAGTGACGCTGTGGGAGAAGTGGAGTATTTATCCTCATTCCTTTTTCAGTTCCGGTCTCATTAGACAAGTCCGAGACTACATTCACCGGCTTTTGGAGGTGGCCACATTTTTCTGCTCAGGGGAAGATGACTCTAGTTCTAGAATCTCCATCGACATGTGTGTGGGGACGGACTCTGAAGTCACACTCAAGAAGGGTGCGTACTCACTGCTTGTAGAATGAGAGGCAGCCCTATCGGCCTCCCGAATGATCTTCTTGTTCTATTTTATTGTCTCCTTATCCTTGACAGTGAGTTTCACAACCCTTTTGATTCTCTTCCCTCGAGAAGAACCACACCTTCCGATTTGCTTCTCCTTACCCCCACGTGGTGTTTGTTTTACTTCACGTACCATTTTCTACAAGAGATACAAGTCTAACGTTGTTAGTGGAAGCATAGAATGAGTAGACAGTTTAAAGTTCAATTCATAATTGTAGACATAGTATTACAGCCATGAGGTATGCGGACCGCACAAAAAGGTCACGCGGTCCGCACTGCTAATCATTGCACGCATCAGTTCTCTGAAAGAACCTATGCGGACCGCAACATTTTAGATCGCGACCGCGTAGGATTGGTGCAGACCGCACAAAAGTGGACGTGATCCACACAAATCAAACTACCAAAATGCAACCTCTCTGAACTCTGGCCACGCGGTCCGCATTATTTTCGACCACGGCCGCGCTGGGTTCACGCGGACTGCACAAAAATGGTCGCGCGGACCGAGCTGGGCTCATGCGGACGCAAAGAAATGGTCACATAGAGGTTTTTCAATTACCAAGCAAAGGCACGCGGACCACACACAAATGGTGTACGGCTACATAGGGCAAAAGTAACTGGGTAGGTCCTTTTTTTGTTCTTTTTAGTCCAATTTGTAACATTTTGGGTCCTAGGTGTCCCTACTCAGTTGTTTTAACAACAATATAAACCCAAGTTCAACCAAAGATTCACAAAAACATATTCTAACAGTTAACTAAGAGGAACAATAAAGAAATTAAGAAGTTATACTAGTAGAAATCAAGTAAAATAAACACAACTTAAACTACGAATCGAAATGAAGATGAGATGTTAACATGGATTAATGATAATGCAAATATGTGCACAAATTTCATGGGTGAATAGTAGAAATATGTTCACAGATGAAAATTTGCGAAAAGGTTTAAGGGAGGCCCAAGGCTCCTATTTATAGAAAAGCGTGGGACCCATTTCTTACCTACCTGCACGGCCGCTCAGAAATGTCACGCGGACCGCACAAGATTTTCATCCTCATATCATAAGCATAGCCCACGCGGACCACACTATTTTGGTGCGCGACCGCGTGGGAAGCTTCAGAAACTTATCAATTTCGGCAATTTCGATGCGGATCGCACTGCTTTGGTGCACGGCCGTGTGGAAAACTTCACAGAGATGCCAATTTTGTTCTTCCAGCATGGACCGCACAAAAATGTCATGCGGTCGCGCTTGGTCTTCTGAGTTTAACTCTTTCAGTAGCTCTAGCCCACGCGGACCGCACTGTTTTGACATGCGGCCGTGTAAGCACTGTTCATAGACTGTTCGTTTTTTCATTTTGCCCTTCACTGATTCAACATTATCCCTACAACACTTCACAAATAATCAGCTCAAAAATCCTACTCTACAACAAAAAAAACAAAGAAAGTCAAAAGGCATGGGTTGCCTCCCAAGAGGCGCCTGATTTAAAATCACGGTACGACGCATTTTACCATCATAGTCATTTCAAATGAATTAGCGCCACCACGTGGCTGTCATCAATCTTGTCCAAATAATGCTTGACTCGATGCCCATTGACCCGGAATACTTCACCATTCTTGTTTTTGAGATCAATGGCACCAAAAGGAGTAACACCAACCACTTCAAAAGGACCGCTCCACTTGGACTTTAGCTTACCCGGAAACAACCTTAACCAGGAATTGAAGAGAAGAACCATATCGCCAACCTTGAATTCTTTCTCCCTGGCATACTTATCATGGAGATACTTCATCTTATCCTTGTACAAGGACGAGCTGGAGTATGCATGAAACCAAAAATCATCAAGTTCATTCAATTGTTCAACCCGGAGATTGGCCGCAACATCCCACTGTAAATTTAACTTTTTCAAGGTCCACATCGCCTTATGCTCTAACTCCACCGGAAGATGACACACTTTCCCAAAAACCAACTGATATGGCAACATACCAATCGGATTCTTGAAAGCTGTACGATAAGCCCAAAGACCATCATCTAATTTCTTTGACCAATCGGTCCTATTTCCATTGACAGTCTTGAAAAGGATACTCTTCATTTCTCGATTTGAAACTTCCACTTATCCACTCGCTTAAGGATGATAAGGAGTGGTCACTTTGTGGTAGGGGTGTTCAAAACCGACCCGAAACCGAAAATCGATCCGAAACCGAAGCTTAATGGCTTAGTGGTAATGGCTTAACGGCTTAATGGATGGGGAACGGATTAAAATTTTTTAATTAACGGCTTATCGGATTGGGGGCGGATTATTCAATTTTCTTAACGGGTAATCCGTTAACCCGTTAAGAATATATATATATATATATATATATATATATATATATATATATATATATATATATATATATATATATATATATATATATATATTCTTAACCTGATGCAAGTGTAACACCAGCACCCAATCTTACTTGCGACCAGTTCGTATTGCCTCTATGAATCTTTTGCTTTGACTAGGTTCTGTTATTAGCAAGGTTGTAGTTCTCAGACTAATATATTATGAGACTTTATCATCTTCATTTTATTATATGAGAGTTAACTTGTGTCAACTTTGGTTTTCGTTGCAGGAGAAGTGGGGAAAGAACCTCTTATCTTTCTTGCCTATGCTATGGGCGCACTGTATCTTGAAAAATTTGTGACCAATTGTTGTAAACCTGACAATGTATCCTATCTTCTCTTTTTCTTTGTTTCATTGTCAATTGTAAAATCCATGGCAAGGTCAGATGCCTTTGAATGTCATGCACAAGAAATTCTAGTTATGTCCTAGTGTGCAGACAGAATATATTTGAGCCCTTAGGTATTAAACCGATAAACCGCCCAGTAACCGCCCGAAAAGAGCTAACCCGATACCAATCCGCCTGATATCTTATCGGGTGGCTAACGAATGAATACATTTAAAAGCCGATAACCGTTAAGCCAAACCGTTAGAGTAAAAAGCCGCCCAATCCGCCTAATGAACACCCCTACTTTGTGGTTTACCCCATATTTGGCAAGCAAAGTATCGAAAGCCCAGTTGCAAAAATGAGAGTCACAATCACTAATTATGGCACGGGGTGTGCCAAACCTAGTGAAAATGCTCTTCGTCAAGAAAGCCACCACACTACGAACTTCATTGTTGGGAAAGGCGACAACCTCAACCCATTTCGACATATAGTAAACTGCTACCAAAATATAGGTGTTGTCAGAAGAACTCACGAATGGCCCTATAAAGTCTATCCCCCAAACATAAAAAATGTCGACCTCAATAATCGTGTTAAGGGGCATCTCATATTTCTTTGAAATCCCTCCGGCACATTGACACTCATCACATCTTTTCACGAAGTCACCGGCATCCTTGAACAATGAAGGCCACTAAAACCCACAACTTAACACTTTGGACGCCGTCCTCGTCCCGCCATGATGAACACCAAAGGGCGAATAGTGACAAGCTTCCACAATACTCAATTTCTCTTCTTCGAGAACACATCGGCGAATTACACCATCGGTGCAATTTTTAAAAAGGTACGACTCATCCTAATAGAAGTCCAAAGCATCCCGCTTGAGCTTCTTCCTTTGGTTGGAGGAGAGCTCATACGGGACCACACCGATAACCAAATAATTTGCATTGCCGGCAAACCACGACATGTCAAGCATAGAAACTGAGAGGAGTTGTTCATACGGAAAAGAATAATTTATCTCAAGGCCGTCCGGAGGCCTCCCTTCCTCCTCCAATTGAGACAAGTGGTCTGCCACTTGGTTCTCACTTCCCTTTCTATCGACGATCTCCAAATCAAATTCTTGTAGAAGAAGCACCCATATGATCAACCTTGCTTTTGTATCCTTCTTAGTCATCAAGTTTCGAAGGGCGGTGTAATCAGTATGGATAATCACTTTGGCCCCCATAAGGTACGGGCGAAACTTCTCCATGTCAAACACAGTGGCAAGCAATTCCTTCTCGGTGACCATGTAATTTCTTTGCGCCTCATTCATTGTCTTGCTATCATAGTACACCGGATTGAACAATTTGTTGATTTTCTGGCCCAAGACCTCCCCCACCGCAACATCACTAGCATCGCACATGAGCTCAAAGGGCAAGCTCCAATTGGGTGCGGTAATGATGGGGGTACTCGTCAACTTTTGCTTTAGAAGCTCGAAACCTCCATACATTTCTCATAACACATATCTTGCATTTTTTCCAACAACTTACACAATGGGTTCACTAACTTAGAAAAGTCCTTGATGAAGCTCTAGTTGAAACCCACCTTTCCAAGAAAACTCCTCACCCTTTTGACAGAGTTAGGGGGAGGAAGCCTTGAGATCACCTCGATTTTTGCTTTATCAACCTCAATCCTTATTTTTGAAATTTTATGACCCAACACAATTCCTTCTTCTACCATAAAATGGCATTTCTCCTATTTGAGCACCAAATTTATGTCTTCACGGCGGGCCAACACACGATCAAGATTTTTTGCAAACATTCACCAAATAAATCCCCGACAACACTAATGTCGTCCATGAAGACCTCCAATATATCCTCCGCCATGTCGGTGAAGATTGCCATCATACATCTTTGGAAGGTCGCCGGAGCATTTCATAATCCAAATGGCATTCGAGAGAAGGCAAATGTGACATAAGGACATGTGAAGGTTGTATTTTCTTGGTCCTCCAGGGCAATGTGAATCTGGTTATAGCCGAAATACCCATCGAAAAACAATAGAACGCCCGGCCTGCAAGGCGGTCAAGCATTTGATCCAAGAATGGTAATGGGAAATGTTCCTTTCTTGTAACCTTGTTCATCTTTTGGTAGTCCATGCGTACTCTCCAACCCGTCACAGTATGAGTCAGAATCAGCTCATTATTATCATTGGTCACCACCGTCATTCCGCCCTTCTTTGGCACACACTATACCGAAGAAGTCCACAAACTGTCAGAAATTGCATACACCATACCGACATCAAGCCACTTGATGACCTACTTTATAACCACCTATTGCATGGCCTCATTGAGTCTCATTTGATGCTCAACAGATGTTCTCGCATCATCCTCCAATATTATCTTATGCAAGCAAAACGCGGGGCTAATACCCCAAATATCCGCCAAGGTCCATCCAATCGCTTGCTTGCACTTTTCAAGAATAGCCAAAGTGGTGTCCACCTGCATGTTAGTGAAGCAAGAAGAAAGAATAACCGGCAAAGTGAAATTGGGACCAAGAAACTCATACCTTAGGTGAGGAGGAAGTAGTTTCAACTCTAACACCGGTTGCTTCTCAATGGATGGCTTGGTGGGTGGAGTTTTGTGATTTTTAAGATCAAGAGATAGCTTCCTCGGCTCTTAGGAATACGAGTCCATGCCATGAAGTGAATTAACACACTCCACCCTTTTATGAATATCATCAACCTCCATGTTCAAGATCACGGCCTCGAGTGGGTCTGCAACATTCGCCATTTCACTAGTGTCGACTATCACCGCCGTGAAAATGTCAACAAACGAGCACACTTCGGTGCTATTTCGTTGGCGCATAGACTTGAATACATGGAAAACCACTTTTTCATCACCAACGCGGAAGGTCAATTATCCCGCCTCTACGTCAACCAAGGCCTTCCCTGTAGCTAGGAAAGGCCTTTCAAGAATAATCGGCACCTCGAAATCCATTTCGCAATCTAAGATCAAGAAATCGACCAGCAAAATGAACTTGTCAACTCGGACGAGAACATCATCAATAATCCCCAAGGGCAGGTTCATGGATCGGTCCGCCATTTGAAGCCTCATGGAATTCGGGTGAGGTTTCCCGATCCCCAAAGTTTTGAACACCGAATAAGGCATGAGATTGATACTTTCCCCCAAGTCACATAGGGCATTTTCAAAATCTGCGCTTCCAATGGTACAAGGTATTGTGAATGCACCGGGATCCTCTAGCTTCGGAGCCATGGAGTTCACAATGGAACTCACTTGATGCGTCATTTTGATGGTCTCGCACTCCATAGATCTCTTTTTAGTAACCAAGTCCTTCATGGACTTTTCATATCCGGGCATTTGCTCAAGTGCCTCCAGCAAAGGCACATTAACGTTCAAACTCTTCATCATCTCAATAAACTTTTTAAACTGATTGTCACCTTTTTGCTTGGCTAATCTTTGAGGATATAGAGGAGGAGTCCTAGGCAAGGGTGCCTTGTCTTTTGGCACCAAGGTTCCGGCATGTCAATGACGTGTTCCATAGATGGGTTCACGACCTCTTGGGTCTCCTCCTCACCCTCATCAATATCTATTCTCACTTCATTCCTCACACATGGTTCAACAATATCTTTAACCACTAATGGGACTTCATCTTCCCACAACTCCTCATCATTGACCCTAACTTGACTTCCTTGCACATCACAACCACTCCCGCTACGCGTTTTCACTGCCATGACTTGGTTATTGTGCCCACCCTTGGGGTTCACACGTATCACTTGGTAGTGTACCCTTCGAGCGAGTGTTGAGAGATTGTGATATTTGTCAAAGTTGTACTTCTAAGTCACGGATCTAAGTGTTGTAGAGGCTAATTGGGAATTCGAGTTTGATTCTTCTTCATCATTTGTTCGAACATGTGCTCATTCTACCCATGTCTTGGCCCGAAGAACTCGACCCTTGAGATTGGAACGGGGGCGGGTTGTTTGGTTGTTGGTACATCAGGTGCCTTTGAAAGCCTTGCCCCTGATTACCTTGATTATTGTTCCACCCAGCATTATTTTTTTCCAATTATTGTTGTTTCCGTTCCAATTGCCCTTATTGCCTTGATTACCCCAATTGTTTCCTTGATTGCCTTGATTACCCCAATTGTTTTTCCGATTTCCACTATTTTGTTGGTTCCCCCAATTGCCTTGGGAACGCCATTGTTGACTCCCTTCATTTCCTTTATTACCTTGGTAGTTATTTACATATTGAACCTCCTCGCTTTGGTCCTCAAAACATTCATTCGAATAAGCACCATTACCATCGTCAAAGTTGTCAAACTATTCGGAGGTTGTTGTTTCCCTTTTTGCCTTTTTTTCATCATATTCAATCCCTCCATGGCATTGACTTGATGTGGATTTTGAACTTATTGAAGTTGCGCCTTAGCCAATTCGTTCATTGATGTTATGAGTTTGGCAATGTCTTGGTCGTGATCATGCAACTCCTTATGCAAGTGTATAACATTTGGATCACCTTGAGGAACATTAGCCCGACTTTGCCATGCCGAAGAAGTATCGGCCATTTCATCAAGAATATCAGAAGCTTCATTGTATGGAAGCTTCATAAAATTACCACCGGCCAACTGATTGACAATGCACTTGTTTGTCGTGTTTATAACCCGATAGAACGTCTGTTGGATCATAACATCATTCATATCGTTGTTGGGGCACTCTTTTATCATTGTCCAAAATATCTCCCATATCTCATGTAAAGGATCTGTTGGCTCTTGCTTGAAAGCTAGGATATCATCTCTAAGAGCCTCCATATGACTAGGCCAGAAGAACTTTGCAATGAATTTAACGGCCAACTCATCCCACGTAGTGATGGAATTACTTGGAAATCTCTCCAACCGATCTAGTGCCTTCCCCCGAAGTGAGAAAAGGAAAAGCCGTAACCTCAGTGCATCATCCGAAACATTTGTCTGCTTGCTCCCCCCCCCCCCCAACAAGTATCCACAAACCCTTTCAAATGCTTGTAGGCGTTTTGGTCCGAGGCGCCTGTGAAATACCCCCATTGTTCGAGCAAGGTGAGCATGACATTGGTGATTTAGAAGTTCCTCATGTGGATTCGGGGAGGAACTACTGCACTTGCATACCATTGATTTGGTAGAACTCTTGGAGCTACCCTTGGTGGAGGTGGAGAAGGGTCTGGTATGTTGTTATTAGCATTAGCATTTCTACCCCGTCTTTGTGCTTAGGGTAAAATCTCCTCTTGCTCTACATCCTCCACCTCCTCCACTCCCACATTAATAGGATAATGTGTATTTAAAGCCATTGGTACCTGATTGAATTGAACAAACAAAGTGAATAAAAAGAAGGAAAAAGAAGCAAAAACACAAAACTAGTCAACAAATAGTCAAACACCATAAAGCTCCTTGGCAACGGCGCCAAAAAGTGATCAGTGAGGACTCAATCCTAAGAAAGACTGGGCACGACTACTTAAAACCCAATAGTGGTATCGTGGTTGATTGTTTCACAAAGAGCTTCAAATTGGATTTGAGTATTTGCTAAGCCTAGAAGTGCGTTTTAGCTTCTATTTGATCTTCTATCATTTTCTTTTCTTTTTTTAACAACTAAATTTATCAACTACTAGTGTATTCTAAATTATGCTAAGTAATGATGATAGTTGTATGCAAATAAGAGAAAAGCACTAGGGTCGTGACACTCACCTAGGTGGCTAATTAACGGGTATAGAATTCTAACACAAGGATGATAATTAAGGGGAATATGGATAACTGTTACACTTTAGTAATCACTCTCACACCTCTCGGTAGAGAGAGTGATTTTGCCCAATTGACTCTCTCGAGACCAATTAGGTAGGCTAATTTTCCCAAGAAACTTTAAGGTTCAAATGGGGTAATTACTCTCTCGAGGTTTAACCTGTTACTTGGGACTACCAATCTCATCGGTCTATCCCAAATCCTTGTTGGGTTAATTGTGATGTCATAGACCTTCTTTCTCAAGAAGAGTTAAGACCCACTAAGCTATAATTAGTATTTGCAACCACCAAATCTAAGTGAAAACATACAATCAACCCAAATACCAAACACCCAACATCATCCAAGCATTAAGCAAAAACACCTATTAATTACTCACGCTAGGGTTGAGCCACAACCCTAGCTAATAGGTTTAGATAGACATGGAAGAAGTAGAAGTAGAAGAAATACTAGATGAAGTTAACATAATCATTAGCTACAAGCTTAATCTACTTGAATCCACATTAATTACAAGAGAAAATTGCCCAAAGTAGGATAATACGAAGTGTCTCGTGCTCAGCTGCTAAAACAGATTACAATACTTGACCTAAAAAAGTAAAGTGTTCTATTTATACTACATAGAAAAAACCGGACAAAAATACCCCTGAGGGTTTGGCGCGGACTGGATAGAAATGACATACGGCCGCGTAAGGCATATGGTCTTTAGATATGTGCTTCTAGAATTAGAGATGTGGACCGCATAGAAATTCCACACGGTCGCATAGGTTAAATAAAGTGGACTGCGTGAAATGGTGCGCGGTCACACATGTTGAATCAAGCGAACCGCGTGGAAATGGTGCGCGGCTGCACAGCAGAACTCGTCCAATTGTTGACTCTCTAAACTTTTACCCACGCGGACCGCACTACTTTGGTATGCGGTCGTATGGGTCTTTGCCTTTAATATTTGAGCCTCTGATCACTCATCAGTGTGGACCGCGTGAAAATGGATGCGGTCCGCATGGATCTTCTTCAATTTTTCTAGTTCTCTGAACTTTCCTGCGCAGGCGCATGGCAAAGCAGGGCGGACCGCGCAGGTCAGGCTTGAACTTGGAACTTTCAGAACTCTCCTGCGCGTCCGCACATCAGAACAATGCGGTCTGCGCAGGTCACCTTTTTCCCACTTTCAATCATCTTTTGACGTTTGGAAGGTTTTACTCCTCTTCTGAGCTGATGTTTGATATGTATCATCTAGTCGCTCAAACCTGCAATAGAGCGCAACTTATAAGCAATTTAGGACTAATCTAGAGCAATTTATGCACAAAGGTCAGGTAATAAAGGGTATGTAACATGTATAATTCATAGTTATCAATGGCCTTAGCCAGGTGGGTGACTTCGACTTCCGTCGAGTCATTTGCTCGCCTTAGTCAAAAACTAGGTTGGCTGCTAGCCGTGATGGCCTTTGCCATCATTGAACGCTTTTTGCTTATCATATTCTTTTACTTGGTGTGAGCGAGTTTTAGCCATTGCTTGGCGATAGCAGCACTTAGCCTTAGTCCCAGTTCGGGAGCGGTTGAACTACAGGCCGTGATGGTAAGGACGCGGCCTTGTAATTCGACCGAGGCCGAATTTTACGTGACTTGAATCTCAGTTCGAGTTAGACATACTTACTTGGATGGCGAGTGTTCTTGTGTCTTCGTCTGTTGAAGAACGAAACCTGTTGCGTTCAATTGGGGAAGGTGCTCGACTAGAGTCCTAGTTCAAATGCGGTTGAACTCTTAAGATTTGAGGGCGAGGGTGTCTTACCTTGTTGTTCGAAAGAGATTGTGCTCGTGCGGTTTACTGGCAAAGGCATATGGTTTTTTGCCTTGATTGGACCGTGGTCATATTTAAAATTTTTTATAGCAAATGCGCATAGCCTGTCTTGGTTCAACCGTAGTTGAACTTATTGATGAAGGCACATAGCCTTGACTTAGCGGTAAGGGCGCATAGCCTGAGTCCCAGTTCAAGTCGTAGTTGAACTTTGTTGATTTTGATGGCGAAGGAGGATAGTCTGTCTTGGTTCAACCGTAGTTGAACTTATTGGCGAAGGTACATAACCTTGATTTAGTGGCGAGGGCGCATACCCTGAGTCCCAGTTCAACTCGTAATTGAACTTTGTCAATTTTGATGGTGAAGGCGCATAGTCTATCTTGGTTCAACCGTAGTTGAACTTATTGGAGAAGGCACATAGCCTTGATTTAGTAGCGAGGGCGCATAGCTTGAGTCGCAGTTCAACTCGTAGTTGGACCTGCAAATTTTGATGGCGAAGGTGCATAGCCTGTCTTGGTTCAACCGTAGTTGAACTTATTGGCGAAGGCACATAGCCTTGATTTAGCGGCGAAGGCACATAGCCTGAGTCCCAATTCAACCCGTAGTTCAACCTGCAAACTTTGATGTCGCAGGCGCATAGCCTCCCTTGGTTCAACCGTAGTTGAACTTATGTCGAAGAAACCTAGCCTTGATTTAGCAGCGAGGGTGCATAGCCTGAGTCCCAGTTCGACTCGTAATTTAACTTTGTCGATTTTGATGGCGAAGGTGCATAGCTTGTCTTGGTTCAATCGTAGTTGAACTTATTGGCGAAGGCACATAGCCTTGATTTAGCGGTGAGGGCGCATAGCCTGAGTCCCAGTTCAACTCGTAGTTGAACATGCAAATTTTGATAGCAAAGGCTCATAGCCTGTCCTTGTTCAACCATAGTTGAACTTATTGGCGAAGGCACATAGCCTTGATTTAGCGGCGAAGGAGCGTAGCCTGAGTTCCAGTTCAACTCGTAGTTGAACCTGAAAATTTTGATGGCGAAGGCGCATAGCCTGTCTTGGTTCAACCGTAGTTGCACTTATTGGAGTAAGCACATAGCCTTGATTTAGCAGCGAAAGCGCATAGCCTGAGTCCTAGTTCAACTCGCAGTTGAACCTGCAAATTTTGACGGCGAAGGTGCACGGCTTGAGTCCCAGTTCAACTTGTAGTTCAACCTGCAGATTTTAATGGCGAAGGAGCATAACCTGTCTTGGTTCAACAGTAGTTGAACTTTTAGGCGAAGGAACATAGCCTTGATTTTGGCGGTGACAGCGCATAGCCTGAGTCACAGTTCAACTCGTAGTTGAACCTGCAAATTTTGACGGCGATGGCACACGGCCTGAGTCCCAGTTGAACTTGTAGTTTAACCTACAAATTTTGATGTCAAAGACGCATCGCCAGTCATAGGTACAACCGTAGTTGAATTTATTGGCGAAGGCACATAGCCTTGATTCAGCGGCGAGGGCGCATAGCCTGAGTCCCAGTTCAACTCATAGTTGAACTTGTTGTTGGATCTGATTCCCTCGCACGACCCATTGTCGTGGGCATGGGGATATAGATATCGGTTTCGATTCGAGATCTCGCACCATTCGTGCGTTGTCTTCTTGATTATTTTGCGCGGGTGGCCTGGAGATGATACTCGTTCCGAGATGCTTTTGTGTCGTTACTGTATTAAGGATGTGGGGGTACCTTATACGTGTTTTCCCCGTGGGGGGGGGGGGGGGGTCTTACATCTTTCTTCTTCTTCTTCTTCTTCTTCTTCTTCTTCTTCTTCTTCTTCTTCTTGCGTTGTTCTTTTTTTTCTTTTTGAAAGTGAAGGGATGAGGGGTTCATATTCTTGTCGAAAATTTCGGGTTCCCTTTATCCGCATGCCGCTTTGGCTCGTTACAGTTGGGTTGCTTTCCCTTTCGGGTGTTTTCCTTCCTTTTGGTCAAAGGATGAACTACGCGATTCTGCTAAGAAATTCCCACAGGCGGCGCCAAATTGTTTTGCTCAAAGTTATCATGCACTTTATAAGCATAAAACAATCAAAATAATTCAAGGTCCAATCATAGCAGATTGTAATAAATCAAAAGACCGAATAAAAGGAACAAGAAGTGAGTTTTTTTGTATTAAGAAGAGATATATGGAGAGTATTTTGTTGATGATAGTGATTTGGTCTGCCTCCCCACAGAGAGGTTCAGAGCCTTACAATGATATTCTCTCTTTTCTCGAGAATAGTGATGAAGAAGAAGCAGCAACCCCCCTTTTAGGGTTCTTTCTCTCAGTATTTATAGCTGTGAGCTTTACGAGATAGTACTGGGTGGCCGTGACCACGTTGAGAGGGCGCCTTCGTAATGGCGGATAGGTCGTCGTCTCACTGGTCGAATCGGGTAACCATCAGGTACCACTGTTAATAACTGGCCGTACTATTTATTACTCACAAATAGGCTTAAGAATGAATTGCTTCCGTTAGTCATCATGGAGTCAAGTTTCGACCCATACAATCCATAATACATAATGTAAAGACATATTCACACGGTCAGTTATATAAGTTAAATTAGACATAATCCAACGGAGTGTATGAATCTGCATGTGTTCTACAATAAGCTCCTCATAATATTGCTTTCATAGTCAAGCTAATTCGATCAACGATTTCGGATCCTTCTAAAAAGGAATTCTTAGTATAATTTGACGTTCAAAATTACTCGAAAAGAGGAATTATCAAAATGATTAATACATGATGAACTCGCTTGACTAAAAGTTGTAACTGTGAGTCACAGCCATCGCCATCATATGTTTATACATGTCGTTTGGTTAAACTTTAAGGGATTAAATCCCTATATTAAATCCAATATTATTTTATATCATGTTTGGTTACTATTACTTTGGTTTTCCTATAAATAGGACCAATATGGGGAACCAGTGTACTATTTTATGCAAGATAGAATATGAAATAAAAAGGCGAGTATTACTAATACATGGATATAAAAATATTAAAAAAGAATTAACTCTAATAACTGTCCACCCAACCGTTTAAACTAAAAATAGCCAGTCGATGTATAATATATGCATTATACATATTGTCTAATTATGTATAATCAATGTATAAAAAGTAAGCAATGAATATGGCCAACTATTTATGTAAAGAATAACAAGACTAAGTTTATTTTGTCTTAGCAGTAAACACGAATCTTAAATTAGACATTCTATTTTTTATTTGTAATATGTTAAATTAAACATTCATACAATCCTTGCATTACTAGTTTCTATAATATTAGTTAATCCCAATTATTTTTAACCAAATGACATCCTAAGACATTATAAACAAAGCACAAATGGCGTATTTCATTTGTGCTGTGAAATTGTGGTGAGGCGAAAGTACTAGATAACGATAAGTGGGAATTAAGTGGCAATAACAATTCGTCAATAAATGTCAAAATCACAAAATCGCTTGATTTGTTAAATTTAACTAAACCAAACATTAATTCCTTGCCTTGATTAGTTTTCTTCACCTTCCGTCAGCAAATGCTCATGATTTTATTACTGCCGTGATTGAAGTGACAATAAATTTGAAGTGATTACTACTGGAGCCGGTCATTCAAGTTTATGGATTTGAGATTATAATTGTTTTAAGTTATTGGGTTCTATTGAGAAGAGCTTATATGGTATAGTTTTAGTTAACTTATTTTCCAATTGTATTTGTAATTAGCCTTTCATTTCTTTTCTTTCCCTTTTCTTTGTTTTCCACGTGTGCATATATATACACACACACTGTAATTGTAAAATAGTGAGAGACGTTTTTCAATATCAAAAATATTTCTCCTTATTTTGCTTCTTCAGATATTTTTTTTCTGTCTCTCTCTCGAACATTCCAAACCGCCATTACAGCTCTTGCTTGAGCTTCATCCTAGATCGAGATGCAGAACTTGATGTGGTATCAGAGCGAGGAGATCCATCAAATTTCGTTTCTCCTAAGCTCACTTCGTTCGTTCATCTGCTGAATTTCGATTTCTTTGATTTTCAGTTGTAGAACTGTGTGAGCTGAAGGCGTCGCACACGACTAGTCATTTCATTTAGGGATCGAGCTAGAAGATCAATCAATTTCATCATCTAATTTCACTTCCATGGCTAACGACCAGACCAAAGATATCACGCCCAGTACAAACAGAAACGACCAATCCACCATCGATGTGAGTAGCCCTCTATACATTCATCCTTTCGATAGTCCCGGAGTAATTCTAGTACCAGTTCCATTTGATGGAATCAGTTATAGGTCAAGGAGAATATGCGTCTTAAGAGCCCTATCTGTCAAAAACAAATAAGGGTTTGTAAAAGAGGATTGTGAAAAACCTCCTCCTGATTCGCCTCAATCTCGTCATTGGGAAAAGTGTGATAACATGGTAACCTCCTGGATTCTCAATTCCCTGTCAAAGGAAATTTCTGATAGTGTTGACTTCAGTGATTCGGTAGAGTTGTGGAGAGAATTTGAAGATCGATACGATCAAACAAATGGTGCAAAACTATATCAAATCCAAAAGGAGATTAATGATCTAGTTCAAGGGTCTCTGGACATTACTACCTATTACATGAGAATGAAAAGATTGTGGGGAGAGCTGAGTAATATCAATGCAAGGTCTCAGTGTACTTGTGGCTCGAAGGACAACATGCATAAGGGAGAGCAAGACATGCGACTTATTCAGTTTTTGATGGGCTTGAATGAAGTGTACACGACAATGAGAGGAAGCATTTTAATGATGAAACCTTTACCATCGCTGGCACAAGCTTTTTCCTTATTGGTACAAGAGGAGAAGCAAAGGGAGTTCAGACCAAGCAATCATTTGAACCTAGAGTCTGCTTCACTTCATGTGAATGCAACATCTTTACAACAACAAAGTTCTTATGGAACTCGAAACTTTAAGACAAACTACACAGCTAACTCAAATCACTCCAGGGGTCGACCATTTTGTGATTACTGTAAGAGGCCAGGTCATACAAGGGACAAGTGTTACAAACTACATGGTTACCCTCAGAGCAATTCCTACAACAACCAAAGTTCAAATCGTACAAATACCCAATAGTTCAATCAAGGAAATAATTCAGGACAGGGACAAAGGTTCAACATAGGTAGAGGGGCTATAGCAAATATTCATGGAACCTCTGCTGATTTACTGCAAAGTGAGGAGGATGAGTCAGTTGCACACAGTGAGAATCAGAAAGTCAACTTGACGAAAGAACAATATCGGCAGATAATGAACCTGCTACAGCATTTTCAGACAGGAGGATCTTCTAACAATGCCAACATCACTAATGGCTCTGTTAACTTTGCAGGTATTGTAGTCTGCACCTCTTCTATTGATTTTGACAAACCATCATGCAAATGTTTTGAATTTAAGAGAGAACTTTGGATCATAGACTCAAGGGCCTCTAATCACATGACCTTCAATCAAGCTTCCCTTAGTAACATGACCACATTACCATACCCTGTGTTGATAAGCCTACCAAATGGATACAAGGTGAAAGTACTTCAATTTAGGGATGTGATACTTAATTCTCAGATCATTCTACACAAAGTCCTCTATGTCCCTTCTTTTTAATATAACCTAATCTCGGTAAATTCCCTTGCAACTCATCTTAGGAGTATTCTGTTGTTCACTAACACACTGTGTCTGTTGCAGGCCCCTTTAGTGAAGATGCCACAGGTGATTGGTAGTAGCAACGAGGGATTGTACTATCTTTGTTCCAGTTGTCTGAAGGGTAATGGTTCTAGTTCAAATGTTAGTTTTTCAAATTCTTGTTGCAATTGTTCTGTTTCTGCTAGTATGAGTACTGAAGTATTTAGTAGTCCTTCTCATCCACATTTCCTCCCAGCAAATGTAAATAATTCCACACACAATAATAAGAGTGAATCTTTGAGTATTTTAGGGAAACATGAACCTGATATCTTGTGGCATAATAGGCTTGGCCATGTTTCCTTTTCCAAAATAAAGAGGATATCCTCAATACCAGTAAAATTTTCACCCAAACAGCCTTTTGTCTGTTCCATTTGTCTCATGGCTAGGCAAGTTAGACTCCCTTTTCCAGAAAAAACCAATGCTGCTAATCATATTTTTCAGTTGATACATGTTGATATATGGGGACCTTATCATGTCCCTACTTACAGCAATTACAAGTATTTCCTCACTCTGGTGGATGATTTTAGTAGGTCCACTTGGACTCATTTATTGAGCAATAAAAGTAATGCCCTGGAGACAATCAAAGCGCTCATAAATATAATTGAAAATTAATTCAAAACCACTATGAAAACCATAATATCTGATAATGGTCTGGAATTCACCAGCCATGAAGCCATTCTTTTCTATCAGAACAAAGGAATTATCTACCAAAAAACTTGTCCTTACACTCAATAACAAAATGGGATGGTAGAGAGGAAATACAAATACCTTCTTGAAACTGCTAGGACCCTCATGTTTCAATCAAAACTCCCAACCAATTTTTAGGAGAGTGTGTTTTGACAGCCACCTACTTGATCAATATATTTCCTACCACTTACCTGAATAATAAATGTCCTTTTGAAGTTTAATATGATAGAAAACCCAATTACTCTCATTTGAGAAGCTTTGGATGTCTCTGTTATCCCACTGTCCCCAAGGTACATAGAGACAGGCTTGAACCTAGAACCACACCTCATATCTTTGTAGGTTATCCTTTTGGAACAAAGGGTTACAAGGTGCTAAGCCTAGCCACTAAGAAAATACATGTTTCTAGAGATGTAGTATTCTATGAAAACATTTTCCCTTTCTCTTTGAAGTCTAAGAGTAGTTTCCAGTCAATTAAAATTCCTGATGGTCTTCAACCAGTCAGTATTCCTGATCATTCTCAAAGCAACACTCCACACTGCAATACCCAAGTCTTTCCCAGTGTCACATCTCCAATTAGGTCTCAATCTCCTGTATCCATAACTGATAATGATGAAGATACACCTACATCAACTCCAGAACCTCTCAACCAATCTCCTGTACTTCAACATCAGACTCCTGCTCCCAGTTCACCAATATCTACTTCACTTCCCTTGAGAAGAACTACCAGAAATCCCAAGACTTCTATATATCTTAAGGATTACATCCACACACTACCTAAATTGTCACATACCAATGCTCTTCAAGAGCCATCTTCCCTGAGTGCACTCTTCTCAAACCACAACCACATCACACCTGATGCTCTATGTACTGAAAGTCAACACTTAGTATCAAATGTTTGTCATGATAGTGAGCCATCATCATTGGAGAAGCAGTTCACAATCCTGCATGGCAAGCAGCCATGACTCAGGAATTTGAGGCTCTCTATGCAAATAATATTTGGGACTTAGTCCCCTTGCTAGCTGAAAAGCAAGCAATAGGTTGCAAACGGGTGTACAAAATTAAACACAAAGCATATGGTGGCATAGAAAGATTTAAGGCTAGATTGGTGGTAAAAGTGTATACCCAACAAGCAGGGATTGACTACACAGAGACCTTCTCACCTATTATCAAAATGACAACAGTTAGAGTTTTGGTCAATGTTGCTGTAAGGAAGGGATGGGACATATTCCAGTTAGATGTAAATAATGCATTTCTTCATGGTGACCTGTATGAAGAAGTGTACATGGAGGTACCACTAGGTCTTCTAATTGATCAAACTGGCTCTCAAAAGATGGTCTATAAGCTCAATAAGTCACTGTATGGGCTAAAGAAAGCTAGCAGACAATGGTATGCCAAGCTGACTAAAGCTTTGTACTCACATGGATATAAACATTCTGAAAATGATTACTCATTATTTTCTAAGAAGACCTCTTCTAACACCACATTTGTGGCTGTCTATATTGATGATGTTGTCATCACTGGAGATGATTCAGTTGAGATGGCCAATTTAAAATCATTCCTTGATAAGCAATTCAGAATCAAGGATCTTGGGAAACTTCATTATTTCTTGGGGCTAGAAGTTCTCTACAAGTCAGATGGCATTATCATGTCCCAAAGGAAGTTCACCCTTGACTTGTTAAGAGAATATGACTACCTGGGCTACAACACTTTGTCTTCTCCACATGACCCTGCTGTGAAATTGAAGGCTGATGAAGGCACTCCTCTTCAGGATCCTACATATTATAGAAAGTTAGTGGGAAAGTTGAATTTTCTCACCAACACAAGACTTGATATAGCCTATAGTGTGCAGCTCTTGAGTCAATTCATGCAAGAACCCAGGTATACTCATCTCACAGTTGCATTTCATCTCCTTAGATATCTTAAAAGTTACCCCACTCTAGTATATTCTTTTCAAACAAGTCTGATTGCTCCATTAATGTCTACTATGATTCTGATTGGGCTTTATGCCCTGTTTCTAGAAAATCTGTTACTGGGTACATAGTTCTTGTGGGGGATAGCCCAGGTATACTCTCCTCTCTTCTCTCTCCCCAACGTCTCTTTTTCCCCCCCAGTTCACCGCTCCCCTCGCCCCCCCTCCCCCGGCGACCTCTCCACCCCGGAGACCACCTCCTCTGACGGTAGAAAAACCCCACTGGCATCCCCGACGAACCGCCGGTAGCCACAGGTAAGTACCCCCCTCTCTCTCCTCGGAATCGCCAACAATGGTCTCTCACGGTGGTCTTTCTTCGACGCCTCCTACACCACCGAGACATACACCGTTAGGCGTACAACCCTTGCGAGTTTCGTCGCTGGAAACCGACGCACGCGCCGCCGACGACTGCTCACGCGCCGCCGACGACGACCACGCGCCGCGCGCATGACACTGTTCCGGGCAGTTTTTCGGCGGGCTTCTTTTGGACAGTTTTTTCCCCACTCATTTTCGACCAACCCGGTACTTTCGGAATATTTACCCGCTCACTTTCATTGTTTCTCATATTGTTTTCTTGTCATTTTCACTTTCTCTGTTTCCCTTTTCACGCGTGTTTCATTTCCTCTATTTTTAATTTACTTGTATAGTAATTTTCATTTTTGTTGCTGTTTGTCTTATTTGTTATCCATATTTGCTGCGTGTGTTTCTTAAAACTATAAATTTCCGTGACTTAGATTTTTGTTCCCGCCGGAAATTTTTCCTGGAAACCCTTGCACTTTTCCTTTTATTCCCCCCATTGCTTTTGTGGGTGTATTTTGTTTTCTTGGACAGGTACCTATTCCACCGACGAGGATTTCCGACAACTATCGTTCAAACGCTCGTTCAGACTCGTGGCAGGACGCAATCGAGCCGCACAGTTTGCTAAGATTCAGGAAAACTCGGACACAGCAAAGCACCCTTCCAGGTTTTTCTTCCGGGAGTTGGTACCTCCCGCTCTCTTGCACATTTTGTATACCTTTTCACGTATTTTAGCTAGCATTCAGAGTGTGTTCTATTCTGTTGCTATCTAGTTTGATACATTTGCATTTTTCGCCATAGTGCGTGCGTGTGCTACTGTACCCCATATCGGTTGGTGGGATAGTGGCCGCGGTGGGAGATGATAGCGTAAGGTCATGTCCTCAGGGGGTGGGGGTGGTAGCGGGGGTGAGTAGGGGAGCAGGGGGTGGCACTTCGGGCAGGGCGGGAGGAAAGGGTGGGAAGCGGGCGGCGGACGTCCATAGACTAAGGATTGGGTCTTGGAACATAGGTACTCTGATGGGTAAGTCCATTGAGTTGGCGAAGATTCTGCAACAGCGAAGGGTTAACATAGCGTGCGTCCAGGAGACTAGGTAGAAAGGGTCGAAGGCGCGGGACGCTGATGGGTTTAAGCTGTGGTACTCTGGGCTTGAGAGTGGTAAGAATGGAGTGGGCATCCTGGTTGATGGGGACCAAAGGGAGTCCGTGGTCGAGGTTAGGCGAGTGAATGATAGGTTAATGTCTATTAAGCTGGTTATTGGGGGTGGAGTCCTCAACGTCGTTAGCGCTTACGTGCCGCACGCAGGCTTAGACGAAGAGGCTAAAAGGCGCTTTTGGGAGGACTTGGATGATTTGGTGGGGAGGATTCCCCAGTCTGAGAAGTTAGTTATTGGAGGAGACTTTAATGGCCATATTGGGGCTGAGGCTGGTGGATATGATGAGGTGCACGGGGGCTTTGGCTTTGGTGCCAGGAACGGAGGGGGCACTTCGCTGCTTGATTTCGCCAGGGCTTCCGAGCTCCTGATTGTGAACTCGACATTCCGGAAGAGGGAGGAGCATTTGGTTACTTTCAAGAGTGCGGCGGCGCGGACTCAGATTGACTACATCCTCATCCGAAGGAGCGATCGGGGCTTGTGCAAGGACTGCAAGGTTATTCCGGGTGAGTCGCTTTCAACTCTTCATAGACTTCTAGTGTTGGATGTCGATCTTTGGGTTAAGAAGAAGCAGAGGGGCGCCCAGGGGCAACCGAGGATTAGATGGGGCGCTTTGTCTAAGGAGAAAGCACAGGAGTTGGAATGGAGGTTAGTGGAGGGCGGAGCTTGGAGAAGTTATGGGGAAGCGGACGCTATGTGGACAGTGATGGCGAACTTGGTTAGGGGGGCTGCACGGGACGTGCTCGGGGTAGCTAAGGGATATTCAGGCAGACATCAGGGTGATTGGTGGTGGAACGAGGTAGTCAAGGGAAAAGTGGATGTGAATAAGGCGGCGTTCGCTAGGTTGGCCGGGAGCTCAAGCGAGGAGGAGCGGAGAGCGAACAGGTTGGTATATAGGGAGGCGAAAGAGAAGCTAAGAAGGCTGTCACGGAAGCTAAAAACGAGGCGTTCGGACGCATGTATGAGGAACTAGGGGAGAGAGGTGGGGATAAGAAGTTATTCCGGTTGGCTAAAGTAAGGGAGAGGAAGGCACGTGATCTTGACCAAGTCAGGTGTATCAAGGACGAGGATGGTAGAGTTCTGATGAGGGACTCGCAAATCAAACAGAGGTGGTAGGCGTACTTTCGGGACCTTCTTAATGAGGAAGGGGATCGGAGCATAGAGCTAGGGGAGTTGGGGCAGTCAGAGCGCCATAGAGACCTTGGGTACTGAAGGCGCATTAGGGTAGAGGAGGTCTTAGGGGCGTTGCGTAGGATGAGTAGGGGTCGAGCGACCGGGCCTGACGAGATCCCGGTGGAATTCTGGAAGTGCATGGGTAAAGCTGGAGGGGAGTGGCTCACTAGGCTGTTCAATGCGATTTTCAGGACTAAAAAGATGCCGGATGAGTGGAGGTGGAGTACAGTGGTGCCCTTGTGTTAGAAACTACGCTTTACGCTAGAGGGGGGGTGAATAGCGTATTAATAGAATTTAGCGTCTTCTTGCGGAATTTAAACTTTGCAGGGAGTAAAATAAATGCAGAAAAATAAACTTACACAAAGATGTATACTGGTTGGCCACCAACGTGGTTAATCCAGTCCCCGAGAGACTCTCTCGAGATTTTTCACTATCTTGTTAAGCTTAAGGGTGCTCAACAAACCGTTACACACTTGAGGACACAAGCCTCAAACAGTTGCTCGGAGATCGCAATCTCAAAGACTTCACCCAAGGAAACGCAAGTTCCTTGAAACAAGAGAATAGCAATTCTCTTACAAGTATATCAAATACTTGGACACTCACTTAACTAAAGTACTCCTTATTGAGTAGATATGAGTAAAAGAATATGTTCAAGATCACAACAACTTTAAGCAATAATATGGCTCTCAAAAGCTTTATGAATTGAGTAGAAAATGAAGAACAATTGAATGAAAGCTTATAGCAATGTAATGATCAGTTTGTGTATGTTGTTGTATTTAAAACACTGAAATGAAGCTGTATTTATAGTTGAAAAAGTTGGTTCAACCGTTGTCTAATTGCCAATTAAGAGTTGCTGAAATTACTCAGTGATAATCGATTATTAAGACCAAACAATCGATTATCTGCCAGTCAGTTTAAAAATCAATCCCAGATTTAACGCTTCACAATCGATTATACATAATCTATAATCGATTACTGGCAATATTCAAAATCAGATAATCGATTACACTAAGTTCATAATCGATTACTTTAGCAACGTTCTAAAAATCATTTCCGGATTTTAAGCAAAACATCGATTATATAAAATCTATAATCGATTACTTCAGCAACGTTCTAAAAATCATTTCCGGATTTTAAGCAGAACATCGATTATCTAGAATCAATAATCGATTACCTTATGGTATTTGAAAATCATTTGACAACGGCCAGCTTCAACAATCGATTGTCCTTTGCAACAATCGATTACTTGTTATTTTCTGAAAATCATAAAACTTACTGTCTCAGTGATAATCGATTATCTAAAGACATAATCGATTACTTAATTAAATTTAAAATTACTGGAAGACATCAACTCAACACAATCGATCATCATTAGTTCATAATCGATTATTTTGAGTATTGAAAAACTTTACCTCAACAACAATCGATTGTCATTTGTTCACAATCGATTATCATGCAGATTTGGAAAAACCTGATGTTCACTGTCTTACTCACAATCGATTACCATTAATTCATAATCGATTGTCATGCAGTCTTGGCTCATAAACAATCGATTATCATAAGTACATAATCGATTATTTTAGCCCAGATTTTTGAGGCATGTTTAGAAAACATTTTGTCTAATGTAAATATGCATGATTTAAAATCTTTTTGACACAGAATTGAATATGCATGATTTTGGAAAATAGTTTTATGAGAGAAGCCATACTATGAGTCAAGTTATAGGATCGAGATTACAATTTAGAACAACTCAATAACAATTAAAAGCTATATCTTGAACTTCAATCTTATTCGCAACCATTGTGCGCTTGTACTTGAATTCCGTCATATATCAATTTTTGCTTCGTTTGTCATTCATCAAAACCTACAAAAGAGTACACGTTTAGTATATTGCATTGAGAACGTGTTTCTAACAATTTCCCCCTTTTTGATAATGGCAAACATTAAGCGGGATATGCAATTTAGGCAAAAGATATTGACAATTCAAGACAAGTAACAATCATGCAATTTTGTTCTTGTTCCCCCTCAATTTTAGCTTATAAGCAATCAATGAATTAAGAGGTGGTGCATACCCGATATACCGTTTTCTTCCCCCTTTTGCCATTAGCAAAAAAATAGTAAGGAAAGATGCAAAAAGATAAAATAAACAAGATTTATTTATTGAAAAAAAAGGGTACATCAATGGGAACCAAAGAGAACAACAGCAAAAACCACACAAAGAAAATTTATTCATTTCCGTCGTTGTCCGCCTCGTTATCCGGCGCTGCTTCAAAAGGAACGAGAGCTGCATATGGATAATTGACATGATCAAAGTATCCATGGATCTCATGAGTGAGTTGAGCAAGCTGGTCGGATATGGTTTGGAGAGTAGGCTCTTGGGACGAACGAGCATGACGGGGTGGACGACTTGAAGAAGGAGCTGAAGCATGATCACCATCATGATAGAAAGAAGACTCCGAGATTTCCCAAATTTTGGTACTCCTTTTGAGAGGACCATTTTCCGTGACAAATCCGGATGCTTCAAGGAAATTCATAATGAGGAGGGCATAAGGAAGAGGCATGTCATCACCGATGGCATCGAGCATATGAATTTTGATGAGCCAACACCAATTTATTTTGGCTCTGGTGACAATGGCATGCAGAAGTTTGGTATCCTCCTGGGAGATGGTGGTGTGATTGTGCCGTCTAGGCTTGAGGACTCGGGTGATGAAGTAAAGAATCAACCGGTAGTTTGGATCCATTCCCGTTATGGTAGGACGACGGGTAGAGATAGATGGATCATAGGAGGTTATACCGGCTTGGTGGAGAAGGATGGTTTCATCAAAGAGAGCCCCGGCCTTATCAATATACCGGTAAAGGTCTTCACCTTCATTTGGAAGGCGGGCAATGGTGTGGAGATTCTCTTCAGAGAGAAGAATTTGAACCCCATTAATGGAGGTGACAAGTTCGCCATCTTCATCTTTATGGAGGTTTGAGTAAAAAGCTTGAACGAGAGTTGTGTTTATGTGAGGATGAGTGAGAAGCAAGAAGTCATATAGTTGACACTCCTTTAACATATTTGCGGCAGGGGTGAAAGGCTCAAGGAGTTTACTTTTTGAGAATCGAGGAGGAAGAATGGTGCGTTTCTCAAATTTTGATAGGAACCTTGTGAGTTCATTTTCAGTTTCAAAGAACAAGACGGAACCGTCTTGGTATGGAAAATTTAAATGAGGAGGGGCGGTTGAGGCTGATGCGCCATGTTTGGATCGGGAACGTTTTGAAGATCGTCCAGACATGTTAGGAGAAAGACTGCTGGAATTTTGCAAAGAAAATAGAAGAGATTTAGCTTTTGAATACTAGAGATAGTGCTTGAGTGGGTGAATATGAGCTCTTATGATGCCTATTTATAGAGGAAAGGATTATCAAGCATTGAATGGAGACATTTTGCTGAGATTTTGGTTTAGGAGCAGTCAGAAAACGGTAAGAATTAAAATTGCTGACCGTTAGATAATCGATTATTGAACTGAAATAATCGATTGTATTTACTGTTTGATTGAGATTTTGAATCTGACAAATCGATTCTTGAGTCAAACGGTAAAAAATTTGAATGAAATAATCGATTGTTAAATTTTGGTAATCGATTATGGAGCATTTAAGACCTGACAGGAATCGATTGAGGAGCCAAACGGTAACAAAAAATTAATATGAAGTAATCGATTGTCAATTCTTGGTAATCGATTATTTAGGGAACTAATTTGATACAGTGAACTTGGAGAATATCAGAATTTGTCAAATAATCGATTGTATGAAAAAATAATCGATTGTTGTAGAAAGCATTGCTGAATGACTGAGGCGGAAATCGATTATGCAATTTAGGAAGTAAAAAATTAAGCACAGATGCATAATAGTAATAATCAGTCATAAACAATCGATTATTGATACTGATAATCGATGTACTGCACAGAAAATAATCGATTAGTGGCTTGAAATAGTCGATTATTTTGTACTAGAACTTCATAATTCCCCCTACCTTTGGGGTGGTACCTGCAAAATAGATTTAAACGTCTCCGACGCTCAAGTTAGTAATTTATAGCGAAATTAATAAATTACACTAGTGTTAACAAGTAATGCCGTGAACTCTTAAGAATTGTGTCCTAGAGTGTTCTTAAGAGAGTTTCGGATACTTGCCTTTTCTCCAACATCGCCAATTACCTGTTCGAGAGGATGATCCTTGATCGTCTCCACTCGTTAGGCGTATTTATTCCTTTTTCTAATTGTGGCGCTTCTTTCGTTGGTTGTTCCCCAATTTCATTTTTGTTTTCCTTTGAAGGTTCTTCTTGGATTTTATCTTTCAAGCTATCCAAGATACCTGCAAGATCAAAACCGGATTCCTTTCTCGCCAAGCGAGTATTATCTTCGGAAAACACAACATGAGGGGATTCCTCCACAATTTGGGTTCTTTTGTTAAAGATCCTATATGCTTTGCTACGTGAGGAATAACCAATGAAAATACCTTCATCCGATTTAGCATCAAACTTACCCAATTGGTCCTTGCGATTATTATGAACAAAACATTTACAACCAAAAACACGTAAATGAGAAATGTTGGGTTTTCTACCCTTATAAAGTTCATATGGGGTTTTCATGAGTATCGGCCGAATTGCTACTCTATTTAAAACATAGCAAGCGGTACTCACGGCGTCCGCCCAAAAATATTTGGGAATCTTAGCTTCGTCGAGCATGGTTCTAGCCATCTCTTCGAGACACCTATTTTTCCTTTCCACCACCCCATTTTGTTGTGGTGTTCGTGGAGCGGAAAAGGTGTGTTCGATTCCGAGTTCATCACAAAAATCCGCAAAGAGATTGTGATCAAACTCTCCTCCATGATCACTTCTAATCGAAGTGACGGTCGATTCCTTTTTGTTTTGAACACGCTTAAGGAAATACTTGAAATTTTGAAAAGCATCACTTTTATTTGCAAGAAATAGAGTCCAAGTAAATCTAGAGAAGTCATCAACAATTACAAAAACATATTTATTTTTACCAAGACTTTCAATACGAGAGGGACCAAATAAATCCATGTGAAGTAATTGCAAAGGTCTAGACGTTGAAACAATATTCTTGGATTTAAAAGATGCTTTGGTTTGCTTCCCTTTTTGACAAGAATCGCAAAGAGAATCATTTTCAAACTTTAAACTGGGAAGACCAACTACTAAGTTTTGAGAAAGAAGCTTGTTTAAAAGATGCATGTTCATGTGTGATACTCTACGATGCCATAGCCAAGAGTTATCCTCTTTGCTTACTAAACAATCAACATATTCGGGTGAGGAGTTTGCAAGATCAACCATATAGATATTATCAATTCTAAAACCACGAAGTATGATCTTGAAATCACTACGTCTAAATACAAGACATTCATCCGAATTAAATAGAGCAAGATTTCCCTTGTCACATAATTGGCTTATGCTCAAGAGATTATGCTTCAAACCTTTCACAAGTAGTATATGTTTAATAGAGGAGTTTTCGTCCTTACCGACCGAACCAATGCCGATGATTTTTCCTTTATTGTTATCACCAAATGTGACACTTCCTCCTTCTTTGTGCTCTAGTTGAAGGAATTTGGATTCATCTCCCGTCATGTGTTTGGAGCATCCACTATCAAGGTACCATAGTACACTTGATCCCTTCAAGCACACCTACAAAACAAATTAATGTTCTTTAGGTACCCATGCCATCTTGGGTCCTTGAGGGTTAGGCATGTTATAATGATGCAATTGATTTATATGTCTATGACGAGTAAAGCAAGCGGGAGCAATATGACCAATATGTCTACAATAATGACAAGTCACGTTGGGATTATGCATTTTTCTAGGTACATAGTAACTAGATGAATGAAGGTTGCTTACTCTACTTTGAACACCATTGTTTCTCCTATTATGAGCTCTAGGAGGTTCACAAGTTTGTCTAGAATATGCATCATTTCTAGAATATCTATTTCTAGGTGGAGGGTCATTTCTTGGTCTTCTAAAATATTCAAGGTTTGGCCTAAAATATGCATCATTTCTAGGATATCTATTTCTAGGTGGAGGGTCATTTCTTGGTCTTCTAAAATGTTCAAGGTTTGGTCTAACATGCAAGTTATTTCTTGGATTTCTACTTCTAGGATAAGCATTTTGGTTATTAGTCCTAGGTTGAGCTCTAGGTTGTTGTGGTTTAGCACCAACCTTTTCTTCATTTTTGAATCCTATTTCATGTTTAGTTGATTTTAGATTAACAAGCACATCATTCAAGTTTTTATGCGAAGAATTAAACTTATCTAATGTGCCTTTAAGTCTAGCTACTTCATTCTTAAGAAGCACACAAGAAGAACAGTTTCTAGTAGAACCTTCAGGTTTATCAGCACTTCTTTTTCCATAAAACTTGTTTTCCTCTTTTAGCTTCTCATTTTCGAAAACCAGTTTTTCTAATTCGTTTTCTTTTAATGAAAGCTGTGTTTGAAAATCTTTTTCTTTTAGAGAAGCGCTTTCTTTAACACTTTTGACAGTTTTTGAAGCTTTGATAAATTCAGCATATAGTTCATCAAAAGCATTTCTCATTTCATCAAGAGTAAAGAGATTTTGAGAAGAGATTTGACTTACCTCATCTTTGCCGTCTTCTTGAGCCATGAGACTTAAATTTGCTGCTTCATCGTCTTCTTCTTTGCTTGCTTCATCTCCGGAATCTCCTCCCCAAGAGATGTATGCACGTTGCTTTTTGAAGGGTTTCTTCTCCTTTTTGATGTTAGGGTCATTTGATTTTATGTGCCCGGTTTCTCCGCATTCATAGCATTTTAGTTGATCGCCTTGCTTTTTGTTCTTGCGTTCATACTCTTTGCGCATGAATTTTTGAAACCTTTTGATAACGAGTCCAAACTCGTTGTCACCTTCCTCATCAATTTATGGTTGGCTATCCTTTAGAGCAATCCTTTGCCTTCTTTGATCATCAACAAACGGGTTAAGTATAGTTGATTCATAGGTTTTGAGATTACCTCTTAATGCGTCAATTGTGACATTTGTGATGCCAATGGATTCTTGGATTGCATCGGCCTTTGATCGCCATGCCGGAGTGAGACTTCTGAGGATCTTCCGGACAAGTTCTCTATCCGTAAACGTCTTTTTGAGGGCGTGTAGATCATTCACGATCATTGAGAATCGCTCAAACATTTCGTCTACTTTCTCTCCTTCCTTCATGTGGAATAGTTCATAAGAGTGAGTTAAGAAATCAATTTTAGCTTCTCGTACCTGGTCGGTTCCTTCGTATGTCACTTCAAGCTTATCCCACATTTCTTTTGCTGTTTTGCAACATGATATCTTCCTGTAGTCGTTAGCATTAACAGCACAATATAATAAATTTATAGCTTTGGCATTATTTTGAACCTTACGAATATCCTCCGCGGTATATTCCTCTTCGGTCTTTGGAACCCATTCGTCTTCCACCTTCTTGGTTGGGATTTGGTTTCCATTGGTGAATACTTTCCACAAATGAAAGCTATTTGATTGCACAAAGATTTGCATCCTCTCCTTCCAGTATGAGTAGTTTGTGCCGTTGAATAGAGGAGGTTGTGTAGAGCATTGTCCTTCTTCAATTCCTGCAAAAGAGTCAAGAGTAGAAGCCATGGATGGTTCTCTCAAACGGTTAAGTTTTCAGAGAGTTGGGCTCTGATACCAATTGTTAGAAACTACGCTTTACGCTAGAGGGGGGGTGAATAGCGTATTAATAGAATTTAGCGTTTTCTTGCGGAATTTAAACTTTGCATGGAGTAAAATAAATGCAGAAAAATAAACTTACACAAAGATGTATACTGGTTGGCCACCAACGTGGTTAGTCCAGTCCCCGAGAGACTCTCTCGAGATTTTTCACTATCTTGTTAAGCTTAAGGGTGCTCAACAAACCGTTACACACTTGAGGACACAAGCCTCAAACAGTTGCTCGGAGATCGCAATCTCAAAGACTTCACCCAAGGAAACGCAAGTTCCTTGAAACAAGAGAATAGCAATTCTCTTACAAGTATATCAAATACTTGGACACTCACTTAACTAAAGTACTCCTTATTGAGTAGATATGAGTAAAAGAATATGTTCAAGATCACAACAACTTTAAACAATAATATGGCTCTCAAAAGCTTTATGAATTGAGTAGAAAATGAAGAACAATTGAATGAAAGCTTATAGCAATGTAATGATCAGTTTGTGTATGTTGTTGTATGTAAAACACTGAAATGAAGCTGTATTTATAGTTGAAATAGTTGGTTCAACCGTTGTCTAATTGCCAATTAAGAGTTGCTGAAATTACTCAGTGATAATCGATTATTAAGACCAAACAATCGATTATCTGCCAGTCAGTTTAAAAATCAATCCCAGATTTAACGCTTCACAATCGATTATACATAATCTATAATCGATTACTGGCAATATTCAAAATCAGATAATCGATTACACTAAGTTCATAATCGATTACTTTAGCAACGTTCTAAAAATCATTTCCGGATTTTAAGCAAAACATCGATTATATAAAATCTATAATCGATTACTTCAGCAACGTTCTAAAAATCATTTCCGGATTTTAAGCAGAACATCGATTATCTAGAATCAATAATCGATTACCTTATGGTATTTGAAAATCATTTGACAACGGCCAGCTTCAACAATCGATTGTCCTTTGCAACAATCGATTACTTGTTATTTTCTGAAAATCATAAAACTTACTGTCTCAGTGATAATCGATTATCTAAAGACATAATCGATTACTTAATTAAATTTAAAATTACTGGAAGACATCAACTCAACACAATCGATCATCATTAGTTCATAATCGATTATTTTGAGTATTGAAAAACTTTACCTCAACAACAATCGATTGTCATTTGTTCACAATCGATTATCATGCAGATTTGGAAAAACCTGATGTTCACTGTCTTACTCACAATCGATTACCATTAATTCATAATCGATTGTCATGCAGTCTTGGCTCAGAAACAATCGATTATCATAAGTACATAATCGATTATTTTAGCCCAGATTTTTGAGGCATGTTTAGAAAACATTTTGTCTAATGTAAATATGCATGATTTAAAATCTTTTTGACACAGAATTGAATATGCATGATTTTGGAAAATAGTTTTATGAGAGAGGCCATACTATGAGTCAAGTTATAGGATCGAGATTACAATTTAGAACAACTCAATAACAATTAAAAGCTATATCTTGAACTTCAATCTTATTCGCAACCATTGTGCGCTTGTACTTGAATTCCGTCATATATCAATTTTTGCTTCGTTTGTCATTCATCAAAACCTACAAAAGAGTACACGTTTAGTATATTGCATTGAGAACGTGTTTCTAACACCCTGTACAAGAACAAAGGGGACATCCAGTGTTGCAACAATTACAGGGGCATCAAATTAATAAGCCACACGATGAAGGTTTGGGAGAGGGTGATTGAGGCGCGTGTGAGGGAGGCGACAACTATATCTGGGAACCAGTTCGGTTTCATGCCGGGACGCTCCACCACAGAGGCGATTCACTTAGTCAGGCGGATGGCGGAACAATTCAGGGATAAGAAAAAGGACCTTCATATGGTGCTTATCGACTTGGAGAAGGCGTATGACAAGGTCCCGAGGGAGGTGCTATGGAGGTGCTTGGAGGCGAAGAGTGTGCCAGAAGCCTATATCAGAGTAATCAAGGACATGTACAATGGAGCTAAGTCTAGGGTTAGGACGGTGGGGGGCATATCAGACCATTTTCCTGTGGTAATGGGGCTCCATCAAGGATCGGCGCTGAGCCCCCTGTTGTTCGCCTTAGTGATGGATGCTCTGACCCGACATATCCAAGGGGATGTGCCTTGGTGTTTGCTCTTTGCTGATGATATAATATTGATAGACGAGACGAGGGCTGGTGTTAGTGAAAGGTTAGAGATATGGAGACAGACCCTTGAGTCTAAGGGTTTCAAGATTAGCAGATCTAAGACAGAATATCTGGAGTGCAAGTTTGGCGAGGAGCCGAGTGGGGTAAGCGGGGAAGTGATGCTTGGTTCTCAGGCCATCGCCAAGAGGGACAGTGTGAGATATCTTGGGTCTGTGATCCAGGGGGACGAAGAGATTGACGGGGACGTCACCCATCGGATAGGAGCAGGGTGGTCAAAGTGGAGGCTTGCTTCAGGGGTCCTGTGTGACAAGAAAATCCCGCACAAACTAAAGGGGAAATTCTACAGAGCCGTGGTTAGACCTGCAATGTTGTATGGGGCGGAGTGCTGGCCCGTGAAGAACTCGCATGTTCAGAGAATGAAGGTTGCGGAGATGAGGATGCTTAGGTGGATGTGTGGGCACACCAGGCTGGATAAGATCAAGAATGAAGTTATTCGACAGAAAGTAGGGGTGGCCCCGGTGGACGAAAAGATGCGGGAAGCGAGGCTGAGGTGGTTCGGGCATGTTCGGAGGAGGGGCTCCGATGCCCCGGTGAGGAGCTGCGAGCGGTTGGAGATTGTTGGTGGTCGGCGAGGGAGAGGGAGGCCTAAGAAGCATTGGGGAGAGGTGATTAGGCAGGACATGGCCAGAATGCAGGTTACCGAGGACATGACTCTTGATAGGGGAGTCTGGAGGTCTAGAATCAAGATTGTAGGTTAGGGGCTCATAGGTGATTAGTGTTTTAGTATGGTAGTTCCTGCTTGGTATTACTGCATGCGACTGTATTTATGTTGCTTATGTTTTCATAACTATTTACGTTACTTTTGTGGGAGTACCTATGCTTTATTATTTGATTTTGTCTTGCTTGTGTTTCTAATTTTATCTCTGTTTCTTAATGCAGCTTTCCCATTTTTACTCTACTCGCCGAGGGTCGATTGGAAGCAGCCTCTCTGCCCTTTCGGGCAGGGGTAAGGTTCGTCTACATATTACCCTCCCCAGACCCCACCTGGTGGGAGTATACTGGGTAGTTGTTGTTGTTGTTGTTGTTGTTGTTGTTATCTTCAGCTGAAGCAGAGTATAGGTCACTTAGGAAGGTAGTAGGTGAACTTGTATGGCTGAACAAATTGTTTGAGGAGTTCAACATCCCACACTCCAAACCCATTGTTGTGTTCTGTGACAGCATGTCTGCTATTCGCATTGCTCACAATCCATTTTTTCATGTAAGAACAAAACACATTGAAGTCGACTGTCATTTTGTGCGGAATAAACTCCAAGAAGGCTTGATCTCTCTCCACCATGTCATCACCACAAATCAGATGGCTGGTATTCTCACCAAGACACTCACCGGAATCAAACATCATGCAGTACTTGACAAGTTGGTTGTGAGATCCTTCCATCCAACTTGAGGGGGGTATTGAGAAGAGCTTATATAGTATAATTTTAGTTAACTTATTTTCCAGTTGTATTTGTAATTAGCCTTTCATTTATTTTCTTTCCCTTTTCTTTGTTTTCCTCGTGTGCATATATATACACACACTGTAATTGTAAAATAGTGAGAGACACTTTTCAATATCAAAAATATTTCTCCTTATTTTGCTTCTTCAGATATTTTTTTCTCTCTCGAGAGAGAGAACACTCCAAACCGCCATTACAGCTCTTGCTTGAGCTTCATCCTAGATCGAGATGCAGAACTTGATAAGTTCAAAACTAATAATTTATATATATTTAATAAATTTTTTAAGATAAATACCGAATCCAAACCGAAGTTATTGGGTTCGGCCGAACCCGGTAACGGACACTCTAACTCTGCCCCTGATTACTATGGTCGGTCTATGACTCGTATATGGATTGTGGATGTTATTATTAGTGTAATCCCACTTAGAATATCAGTTACTGTACGCAATATAATGGATCAATTTTTCTTGGCAAAGATTTAGCTGCCAACTGCTTCTTGTCTACGTAAACAAGTAATATTGGTCACCTTTCCCAACTTCTTGTGCCTAATCTTGATTACCCTTAATTCCCTTTCATTGACAAATGTGTATTCTATACATGGACATGTGAATATATGTAAGTTTGGATTCAATGCATATAAGTGCGTTTTAAACCTTAAGCAATTTTTTACATTTTCTATAATATCGAGAAGGAATTATAAGACAAATTAATTTTGATAAGTTATGTGTCTTTTTGTTTTGATAATTTAACAAATTTCATATGAGAACTAGATAGAAAATCTGATATAAAGTCTTTCCGTGCTCAGAATTACAAGTCAAATATCTGGCACAAATTTCAATGAAATCAACTAAGGGAATAACAGAGAAAATATCTGATATCAGTTCTTCCGATCACAGTACAAATCAACTATTTACAGTTGTTAAATCTGCTGCACAATACACGTAACAATGCAGCAATCACTATTGAAGCATGGTGTGTACCTGACACTTGTTTGCATCATCTTTCACATATATATATATATATATATATATATATATATATATATATATATATATATATATACACATATATATTACCAACATAAGGCAATGTATTACACACGCTTGTAAACCTTAAAATATATTTTTTTTCTCAAGTATGCAGCCGCCTTCATTTACTTCAAGGCATTAAAGAACAAAGAATTTGTGCAAGTACGCTTAAAAGAATTAGCGTCGAGGTCATATTTGTGACTCTTTTGCTCATTGGTTGATGAAATATGTCTCTTATTCAATATACAATTACAGGTTTAAAATTGCCTATTGAACCAGATAATTTTTTTTATAATGAATGTAGCCACCAATATATTCTTATTTTCTCACAAATAAATCCGTTAAGTAGTTGGAGAACTCTTCTTCGAATTCAAGGACAATTTAATTTGAATTATTTAAGAAGAAGAAGTCAACTTCTCAATTAAAAATGGAGGGAAATACCTTTCCTCTTTTTTAAATTAAATATATTACTAGTTCAAACAAAATCGAATATGTTTATTCTTCCGTCTCTTGAATCTTGACTAATTTTTAAAGAGAACGCTATAAAAAAAACAAAAATTGCAGTGTTCAGACTAGATGTAGTCTTCATATAATTTCTATAAAGTATTATTGTAAATTTGAATTCTTTCATTTTTTCTAAAAGGTCGAAATTATTACAGCACGAATCTAATGAGTAGTTAATTAATGTAATTAATTTGAAATACAGAATTGACCCATCTGGCTAATTTAATTCAATACTCAATGATGCCACTATTTTGATGATCCAAAGCAATTACCCGAGCACCAAATTCAAGAAGAATGCTTGGAAAATAGCGGTCTATTCAAAGTCAAATTTTTTGAAGGTGAAAATAAGGATATACCCGTTCCGTTACATAATAAGTATCTCTTTTACTTTTAGTATGTTTATTAAAAAAATATTAAATCTTATATAAAATTACCTAGTATGATTAAATTACCCTTATTAAATATTGGGCACATGATTATAGTGACATTTATTGCTCTTCTGCACATAACGGTAAAAGAGTAAAAACAAATTGAATTTTTTCTTGATTACCTAAATAGACACTTATTTTGAATCAAAATCAAAAAGTAAAAGAGACACTTATTATGGACCGAAGGAAGTAAATTATGTTTTTTTTGGTACGTAGCATTTATTCCAAAATTAATTTAAAATTACAAGCTTTTTATTTTCTTAAAACTACTGACCAACAACAATAACATATCAAGTAATATCTCACACCGTGGACTCTGAAAAAAATAATATGTACGCAGATCTTATTTTTATTTTATAAGGACAGAGATATTGTTTCTAGTAAACTATTGACCAAACACCAAAAATATATTTTTAAAATTTTCACACAAACTGAAAATTACTCTTGTTAAAAAAGCAAAATTTTGTTAAAATAATTTAAAAAATATCTTTGCAAGTGGCACTAAAAAAAGTGCAACTGGCAATGATTATCCAGAACAAAGAAAAATATCACGTGTCTTAATTGGGAACACGGTTTAAGGTTTTGTCATCTTCCATATCCTAAAAGTTCTAAGAATTTCTTACTGCCTTACCGGACTTTTATTATCGGTTTGACCTATATTCGAAAAATGACAAAACTAACTTCTTTCTTTTGTAATTTAATCATCTTCTACCAAATAATACAAAAATAGATTTGTCAATGTTTCAACAAAAATTATTAATTTATGGACAACTAACTAGGTATCTCACTTCCAATCGAGAGGTTGTGAGTATGAGTCTCCCCAAGAGCAAGGTGGGAAGTTTTTGGAGGGAAGAATGACGGGGGTCTATTTGAAAATAATCTTTCTATTCCAGGGTAGGGGTAAGGTCTGCGTACATATTATCCGTCCCAGACCCTATTAAGTGAGGTTATACTGGGTTGTTGTTGTTGGTGGTGGACAACTAGCTAGGTGCAAAAACTCTGTTTAATTCAGTCAAAGTAGCAGCCTCGCCAATACACCCGCCCACTCCATTTACCATGAACCTTTTTACTTTTTACGTTGGTCACCATAAATTTGACCAATTTTACTCCATAATCTGGGTGTTTAAATTCTTGAACAACCCAATTTTACTTTTTCTAACTAGGGTCTTACAGTCAAATTCATCACAGAAATCCATAGCTGGAAAGCATATACATAACATTCAATTATCTAAATAAATTGTGTGTAGCTTCTATCCATTAATAGTTTAAAAATTATTATTTTATACTATCATGTAATCAATTTTTTTGTATTGATAATAAGTAGATTTAGTAACTTGAAAAATTAGACAAATAATATCACAACAGGTTTAAATGCGTTGACAATGTAAAGAGATAAATTTAAATAAAATAACAAAATATGAATTAGAGGACTCGACTTACATTTACAAGCATGTTCACATTATATAAGTTTATAATTTATCAATCGTAAGCCATAACAAGTTATCTATCGTCTTCAACAAAAAGGAAAAAAATTATTTATAATTTATTTTTAAAAAATTTGATAGCATAAAATACTCATACGCTAAATCTAAAATTTTATATCCAGAAGTGATATGTCAAGATAGAAATGTTTCTGGAAGGTACGTACCCGTGGAGGAGTGGGGCACAATTGATGAGACAAGATTACAACTTGGCTTGCAGGGTCAAACAACGTGTAAACATTTGTTTAAAGGCGGATTCAGAACTTTAAGATAATCGGTGCACCATAATGCTTATCAGAGATGTACTTTTTTTAGTATTTTATACCATATTAATGATTTTACACATTATTCAAATAGATAAACTATAATCTTGCTAATCTAAATTGTGTTTGTAACTAATTTTATTAGTTAGAATCTGACAATCATTAGATAATTTTGTCTTAACATTAAATTCAAAATAAAAAGGAAATATAGAAGGCTAGTGAAAATTTAATACTGTAAAAATTGAAACTCAATTTTATGGCTAAAAGAAGCATAAAAATATCAAAAATCTCTTAGAACATATGACGAGTTCTTTATATGTGAATTGCTTATCCAAAAAAAAGAAAAGTATTTTATCCCGTAAAGTTGGAAAAGATTTCAATAATTTGGTTGGAATTCAAATATATTTAAGCAATAATTTGGAGAAAAAGAAATTTAAGCAAGTCTCATCATGAACTTAGATCGTGTTGTCACATAAATTATTTATAATAAAGCGAATTTATAGTGATTCAAGATAAAGAAAAATCTCAATAAAAGTAATCAGTAGTTTAATCTCTGACCGCTTAAGTTATTATTTACCATGAAAACTTGGAGAAGAAGATAAAAAAGGAAAAATAATAAGAAGGGAAAAAAATAGAATTAAACAAAAAAAGAGCTCTATATTAGTGTGTATCCATTGTGTCTCGGCCAGGCCAATGCCAAAGTTTGAGGATGGGTGCCATCAACTCTATATGACTAAACTATTGAAAATTTATTTTAAAAAATTGCTTTTACTTGGCAAGAGGATGGGTGCATACGCCCCTTATTCCTAACATAGATGCGCATTTCCATCTGTTTAACGATATTTTTTGTCTTCTAACATCTGTGATTTTTTTATACGGGTAAAATTAGAGATAGAGTAAACCCCAATTTTTCGGTGAAGAAAACAGAAAAAGAGCATGGACGCACGAGAATCGAGGCCGAAAACCTTTCGTATCGAGACCCATGAAAGAAGAACGATGTGTTGATCACCGGGCACAATAAAGAAACGCCCCCGAGACCAGAACGAATTCTAAACCTACGGAAACACAGTAAACGATGACACACAACGGATAAAAGGGGGGATGATATCCGTATATGACCATATATCATGGCGCAGATTTCACTCGATGTCGGTTAGGGATCAGTATTTAACGGGAAAGGAAGATTTTTATTCTTTTTTAGACTTATAGTAGGGATAAAATTCTCCTATTATGTAAATGGAAGGTTTTTTCCTTTGATAGACACATCGTAACACGCAAACCAAGGCAACCCAATTAATTTTTCTACTTTCTAACTGTTGCAAAAGTTCTTACATAGTTTTTCGAACCAAGGGTCCAATCGATGACGAAATTACTGTTCAACCTTGGTTTGGGATAAGCCGTAATATTACAATTGGTTTGATTATACATTTTATCTTTAACTCGTTTATCTAATATTCTTGATTATTTGTGTTGAATGAATCTGTATAGGGCTAAATTTGGCTCATAACATCCCCACGCCAGGTGGGCACGTCCCCCATGATAAGGTCAACCAAGCAAGGGAGCGGCCCAAATCGGTGAAGAAAGAGTGACGTTGTTTAGCACCTGACCCTTTCACTGGGTGAAAGCCACCAACCTATGTACTTTTTTTATTATTTCGAGGAATGTTTCCTATTATATAAAGTAAATCATCCCATTGTAAGAGGCATCATGATGATTATCGAATAATACAGTCTCTCTCTCTCTCTCTCTCTCTCTCTCTCTCTCTCTCTCTCTATTTTTCTCTCGAGTTCCTACCCATTGATTCCTTCTTAGGCTATGTATTTTTTACTAGTCATTGACAGATGTACAAAAACTCTCGAAGCGATAATCATCTCTTGGGCTTATTATATTTGATTACGATTTACCCCTATATATATTTTTGATTGTTTTTAGGCTTACAACATACGAATATAATTTTTGAGCTAAACAATTTGGCACCATCTGTGGGGATTTCGAAAAACAAAACCATGGTTTGCACCTAGAGAACCATTGAAAACCCTTCTCTACAACACAAAGAAGAAAAATGGCTAATAACAACGCAAGAATGAAAACGATAGCAGTTGTTGCAACCAACCTCATCGGTCCTCTTAACGAAGCTGGTGAAGAAGGAGTTTTGGTTGCAACCCCGAGCACCACCAAAAGCAAAGTAATCCCACCTCCACCACCCGAAGATCTAACGATCTTGTGGGAAAAAGGCACTTCTACGTCGCGTCTGAAGAAGCACCCACAGAGGTCAAGAAATTACTGGAAGACTGGCTAACGAGCACTTTAAGTGGCTTAGTTGAGAGGTCACCCTAGAACAATGTCCGATACAGGCCGACCGCAGATCTTGCTGCAGTCGGAGGCGAACCCGAGTTCGCACGAGCAAACAATGCGCTCCTCGATACTCGGGCCAACGGCAACACGCTCACGGCCATCCTCAAGAAGATGGAGGAAATGAAAAACGAAAACAGGTTATTCCGTGACCAAATGAAGGAACACCAAGAAAGGGTGGACAAAATCCCTGGTGCACCCAAATTGCTGCCAAAATGTGACGTGGGGAGGTTCGTTGAACAACCCTACACGGAATAGGGTGCACCATACTCCATCGCGAAAACTTTCAAAATGCCGTCTTATTTGAGAGTGTACGATGGATATACAGATCCCAAGGACCAATTGATCCACTATGTCACTGCTGTAAAAGGTAATGACCTCTCAAAAGAACAGGTACAATCTGTGCTGCTGAAGTAGTCCAGTCCATACGATGCCACGAAATGGCTAACAACGAGGCCGAGTATGAGGCCGTTATTGTAGGCAGGAAGCTGGCCATAAAATACGGCGCCCGCTGACTCATCCTCCATTGTTATTCCCAACTCGTGGTAAACCAAGTCACATGGACTTTCCAGAGCAAAGAATAGAGACTGCAAAAATAGCATTCGAAATCTACAGATTAATAGCTGAGTTCGACGAATGCCGCCTGGAATAGATCCCAAAGGCACGAAACATTGAAGCAGACGGTTTATCAAAACTGGCTACGGCCACTAAGAACTTCAGCAAAGAAAGCGTAGTCACCCTCCTCCATTCTATCATTGATCACACTGAGGTATTCTCTTTAAATTTGACTTGGGAATGGCGCAACCAGTTTATATCTTATTCACAGGACGGAACACTGCCATCCGACAAAAAATAAGCAAAGAAACTCCGCACAAAAGCTGCTCAATACTGCTTGATAAACAACAACCTCTACAAAAGAAAGTTTTCCGGACCCGTGGCCAAGTGCTTAGGGTCGCACCAAACAAGGCCGGTACTCGAAGAAGTACACGAGGGTCACTGCAGTGCCCATACAGGGAACCGCGCCCTCGTATGATGCATCATATGGGTCGGCTACTACTGGATTACCATGAAGAAGGAGGCGACAGAATACATTCACCGATGCGAACAATGCCAAAAATGCGCCCCCATGATACACCAACCAGGAGATATCCTCCATTCAGTCACCTCCCCATGGCCTTTCATCAAATGGGGAATAGACATAGTCGGCCCCCTACCCGCAGGACGGGGAAAGGTGCAATTTTTATTAGTATTTACTAACTATTTTTCTAAGTGGGTAGAAGCAGGTGCGTATGCACAAATACACGAACAGGAGGTAATCGCCTTCATATGGAAAAATATTATATGCCGCTTCGGCATCCCCAAAGAAATCAATTATGACAACGGATGACAGTTCATCGGTCACAAAATGACTGAATTCGTCGAAAAATGGCGCATCAAGAGGATACTGCCCACGCCATATCACCCTGCTGCCAATGGCCAAGCAGAATCCTCCAACTAAACAATATTAAACATACTAAAGAAGAAACTCGATGAATTCAAAGGGCTATGGCCCGAGCTGCTTCTCGAAGTGTTGCGGGCACACCGGACCACACCCAAATCCAGCACAGGGGAAACACTATACTTGGTGGTCTACGAAACCGATGCGGTCATACCTGTCGAGGTTGGCGAACCAAGTCTAAGATATTCACACACCAGTGGAACAGAAAACGACATCAATAGACTCCAAGACCTCGACGAAGCTGAGGAAAGGAGAGAAATAGCCCATATCAGAATGGTGGCCCAAAAGCAACAAGTTTAAAGAAACTACAACAAGAGGGTGAAAATAAGACCACTCAAGGTGGGAGATTATGTCCTTAAGGCCAAGACATTGGCATCCAAAGACACAAGTGAAGGGAAATTGAGCACCAACTGGGAAGGACCCAACAAAATCACAGTAGTAGCCAGCAAAGGTGCATTCTAGTTGGAAACAATTGGGATAAGACTCGGGTAAGGAAAAAAAGAGTACGACTTGGGAGACGCCTTTTAGAAGTGGCATCTCTCCGCATACGGTATCAACCACGTCACCCACGACCTAATATCGTCGACGGGGCGGGGTGAGCGAGCCACCACTACAAAAAAAGGGGGAAGAAAGTAAGTCGAGAGTGATTTTCAGTCAAAACAGGGCATCGCAAAATTACATGCAGAGATAACTTACATCCTGCATTCCACGTCTCTCAAAATTCTTCAGGATTGGACACTATATTTCTCGTCCTATCGTATAAGAATTTATGCCAGAACTCACGATTAGCTTTGTCGTCAGCCCTCACGATGAAGCTCTTCTTACTAAGGATCCTCAGTTGAAGCATGGTACCCCTCATATAACTAGGGCCGAACATCTGTAACAGGTGATGAACGGAAACGACAGTCCCGGCCTCACCCGTAAGGTGGTAAGGATCCGACACACCTTCAGGGCGTAAGGTGTGAGCTAAGTCGAGCATACATGGTATAAGCGGCAGAGCTATTCCGCTTAAGGGTTAAGCGGGAAGCTATACCCGATCCTAAGAGCATACTCATAGAATGTACAAAAATCGGGCCTATGGCACAGTCCGTCCCGGCCGGAGCTATTTCAACATGATCAGGGATGTTGTATCTTGTTCTGATAACGTCCACGTGAGACTGGAGCAAATCGCTCTGCTCCCAGGGACAAGAAGGGCATGTTATATTGAAGTCTTTCCTTACACTCAAGTCCTTCGGTAAAATATTGTCTACCGTCAAAGGAACTAGGGTTTTTCCCGCTTCTTCCCCTTCACCATCGGAGGAGGGCTGAACCCTAGAAGGGGCACTGTACTTAGCCTTTTTGCTTCCTTGGTGTTTATCATAATACACAATAAGAGAATAAAGTATTAGTAATGAGTGAGACATTTCTCAGGAATGGTATCTCTCTGAAAACGATGTAACAATTGCAAGAAAGAAGGATGAAAAAAGAAACAAAGGGAAACTTTTCAAAGGATCGACAGATGAAATTCTTTGAACCACTCTTCTGTTTATAGGAGTAAGGCACACGAAAATCGAAGAGGCTTAGTTCTGAAACCGGCGCCGGAAATCGAAATGTCACGTCGCATTCTAAATAGTTTCGGGAACCGGTATAATGATGATGCATGTGATTGTTGACGTCACCTTAAAAAAGATGGGTCGCACGTCAATGGCCCAATAAATGCTATCTGCGTTCGTGCTCTGCGAAGGAGGCGCCTATGTGTGTGGCCCAATTCCTGTAAAGAGCAAATTGTGCATGTCCGTCCATTGAAGACGGTCATCGAGTATGTCTCCAACGAACGGAGGGACTAATTGTATGGGGTTAAATTTGGCTCATAACGTCCCCACGCCAGGTGGGCACATCCCCCATGATAAGAGCGACCAAACAAGGGAGCGGCCCAAATCGATGAAGAAGGAGTGACGTCGTTTAGCACCTGACCCTTTCACTGAGTGGAAGTCACCAACCTATGTACTTTTGTTATTATTTCGAGGAAGGTTTCCTATTATATAAAGGAAACCTTCCCATTGTAAGAGGCATCATGATGATTATCGAATAATACAATCTCTCTCTATCTCTATTTTTCTCTCGAGCTCCTAACCATTGTTCCCTTCTTAAGCTAAGTCTGTTTTACTACTCATTGACAGATCTACAAAAACTCTCGAAGCGATAATAATCTCTTTGGCTTATTATATTTGATTACGATTTACCCCTATATATTTTTGATTGTTTTTAGGCTGACAGAATACGAATACAATTTTTGAGCTAAACACAATTTATTCTTAAAATCGCGTACAAATTAATTGTTATTCGTTTTAAGGGTAAACAGTTTTGTTAGTTGGCAGCCTATTTTTGCAGGTATAGGTGAATTTATAATTTTAATTACCTGGGTTTAGAATTCAGGTTCGGATTACTGAACTCATGACCTTGTCACGTTGTATGAGTTATAAATTATAGTTCAATATTCAACAATTCCAGTAAATTTTACACAAATAAATCCTAATTTAGGCTAAAACTTACAAGTTCAAAGGAACCCAAATCTTTGGTGCTAAATTCGCCACTGATTTTGAGGGAATACTCTTATCTTTTCAGCTGTCCGTTGATTTTATCATATAATATTTATTTTTTCAGTACATTATCATGTATTTTGAATTACTCATGAATTTCACTAAACGTACGATTAGAAGTACTATTATATCAAGTATCAACAACTTTCCTGATTTTGGAAATACGAAGGCTACCCATCTTTCATTTAAAATTTTCTTGTAAAGTTCAAATCAAATTATTCGAAAAGCTGCAGCTTGACTGGCCTAGATCATCCTATGCATACATTATTTTCATTTGAGTTAACTTTTATGCGCTAATAATAATGTGGGAAAAAAATTACACATCACTCTCTTATAAGGTAAATTACAGGTTAAATATCATTGATAATTGATAAACATTAATTACTAATCTAATAAAAATAATAGAGTATTAACATGATATGACAAGTTAAATAATAAATTGTTAATTTAAAAGTTTTTACGTTATCCATGTAGATAACTTCAAATCTTGTATGAATAATGTATCTTTTTGGTCAAGAATGAGAAAAGCAACGGTGGACTCCAAACTTTCTCTTCCACGATATCATAAATAATTCTATTAATTCTTTCACGATATCATAAATAATTCTTTTCATTCTTCCAGTATTTCATATGACGATTGACGACTATCCATAAATCAGAATTTAGTTAAGAAAGAAACACGAGTTACATCATGACGTCAAGTATTTACTACTATTACGTTAATAGCTAGTGCGGTAACTATTGATAACATTTTCCTCCCCAAACTTTAGTAGTCGCTAGCTGTGGTTATTTTCCAGAATCCAGACTGAATACATCAAGGCAATATTATCTAGATCAGTTTTATTCCTTCGTTTTAATGTACGTGAATTTGTTTGTCTGGATATGAAGTTTAAGAAAAAGTAAAGATTTTTGAACTTTATGATCCTAAACAAGTAAAAAATGAGTTAGGATATTTGTGTGGTTATAAAAGCTTGTTAAAATAGCCCGGTATAACCAATTTTCGGACTAGTCATTCAAAAATAGCTAGCATTTACTAAGTCAATGACAAAATGTCCACCATTTGCTGCAGTAGAGGCCGGTCTAGCAAAATATACTGGAGTTTGGCGTACCTGTGTATGAACTCCAGTATATTATACTGGACCGGTATACTTTGCTAGCTCCAGTATAATATACCAGAGACTGGAGCACTGGTGCTCCAAACTCCAGTATATTATGCTGGACCGGCATACTTGCTGGAACTCCAATATAATATGCTGGAGTTCAAGCATAATCATGCTGGAACTCCAGCATAATATACTTGCGTATTTTTCGAATTTTGAACAGTATTTTTGCTCAGATTTATTTTTTCATAAAAAATGACTAAATTTATATTACTTTTAAAATTAAATTATTTTTGAACAATCAATTGTAAAATTAGCTATTTTTTAATTTCTCCCCGTTATTCATGTATATAATTTAAAACCCTATATGAATAACGTACGTTCTTGGTCAAGAATGAGAATTATAAGGAACAGTGGACTCTAAAACTTTCTCTTCCACGATATCATAAATAATTCTTTTAGTTCTTTCACGATATCATAAATAATTCTTTTTGTATAGGGTGAAATTCGGCTCTTAACGCCTCGACGTCGAGTGGGCACGTTCCTTATGACAAGGTCGACTCAGGTAAGGGCACGGCTCAAGGCGGCAAAGAAAAAGCGGCGTCGTTTAGTGCCTAATTTTTTTACTGAGTGAAAGCCACCAACTTTTGTATTTATTGATTATTTCGAGAAAGATCTCCTACTATATAAGGGGACCTTCACATTGTAATTGCATTCATGATGATTCTCGGATAATACAACTTCTCTCTATTTCTATCTCTTTCTTGGTTTTCCAATTATTGCTTCTCTCTAAAGCTAAGTTCATTTTTCTTCGCACTTTCAGATCTACAACAATCTTGAAACGACAATCATCTCTAGGGCCCAATATATTTGATTAAGATTTACCCTTGTATATTTTCAATTATTTTTAAGCTTATGAAGTACGAATTTAATTTTTGAGCTAAACTGTTTGTCCCCGTTTGTGGGTATTTCGAGAATCAAAACCATAGTTTGCACCTAGAGAACCATCGAAAACGCTTTTCTACATCACACAAATGAAAAATGGCAGACAACAACGCAAGAATGAAAGCGACAGCAGCTGTTGCAACCAATCTCATCGGTCCTCTCAACGAAGCCGGTGAAGAGGGGGTTTCGATCGCAACCCCTAGCACCACCATAAGCGGAGAAATCCCACCTCCACCACCCAAAGATCTAACAATCTAGCGGGAAAAAGACGCTTCTACATCTGCAACTAAAGAAGCAGCCCAAAGGTCAGGAAACTGTTGGAAGAGTGGTTAACGAGTACTACAAGTGGCTTGGTCAAAAAGTCACCCCAAAACAACGTCCGATGCGTGCCAACAACAGAGATTGCTGCAGTCGAAGGTGAACCCGAGATCGTACGAGCAAACAATGCACCCATCGATACTCGGGCCAATGGTGGCACGCTCACAGCCATCCTCAAGAAAATGGAGGAAATGAAAAACAAAAACAAGACACTCCATGACCAGATGAAGGAACACCAGGAGAGGGTGGACAAGATCCCTGGTGCTCCCAAGTTGCTACCAAAGCGTGACGTGGGAGGTTTGTTGAACAACCCTATACGGAAGAGGTTGCACCATATCCCATCCCAAAAACCTTCAAATGCCTCCTTATTTAAGAGTTTACAATGGAACTACAGATCTCTAGTCCACTACGTCTCGGCTGTAAAAGGTAATGACCTATCAAACGAACAGGTACCGTCTGTGCTGCTGAAAAAGTTCGGCAAAATATTGACAGGAGGAGCACTAACCTGGTATTCCCATCTACCGGCCAAGATCATTTCTATGTTCGAGGAGATGGCGAACAAGTTTGTCACCGCCCATGCAGGAGTGAAGAAAGGAAAAGCGAGAGTCAACGACATCTTCGTCGTTCGGCAAACCACAGGAGAAGGATTCAGGGACTTCCTAGCCAGGTTTAACAGAGTAAGGATGATCCTACCAAACGTGTTAGAAGGCATGGCGGTCACTGCTTTTCAAAAACGGGTTAAGCAGGGACGGCTCGAGGGCAACCAAAAAACTACTAAGCCGTCTCATAATTTCACCACTATGCACAAGCTGAAGCGAACCATCGCCTACGAACGGTATGATGACTTCGAAGATAGTATCACCTTCGATAAGTCTGATGCTGACGGTTTGTCTTTCCCTCATTATGATGCTTTAGTTATCACTTTACATATCGAAGATGTAGATGCTAAAAGAATAATGGTTGATGACGGTAGCGGTACCTGTATTATCCACCCGAGGGTCCTCGTACTAATAAAACTTGAGGGAAAGATAATACCGCGCTGCATAGCAGTAACTGGTTTCAATAATGCAGTAGAACAAACCTCGGGGGAGATATCGCTACCCTTCCTAGCATGCCGGGTCATGGTGGAAATAACTTTCCACGTGATGAACCAGGAAACGACATACAACGCCATCATCAGATGCCCGTGGATACACACCATGAGAGCGGTCCCGTCAAGCTTCTATCAAATGATCACATTTCCTACCCCATGGGGAGTATTCAGCATTTGAGGCGAGCCTCGGACCGCTCAGGAATGCTATAAAATAGCTCAAGACTGCGCCTATACCAAACATCTTAAAGGGGCGAGTGCAGATGCATAGCAATTAGCTACGTCGGGGACTAAGGTCTACCCGACAGAGAACGCCATTAAAGACCCTGATGTCATAGAAGCCTACAAGACTATGGTCGAAGACCTCGACCCAGTCCAACTAAACAATGACGGCCCTTCGAGGAAAGCTTACGTCGGGCACGGCCTATCAAATCCAAGTAAGTATCGTGAATTTTTATCTAACCATGCAGACCTGTTTGATTCAGATATGCCAGGGATCCCGCGAGAAATCGCTACTCACAAGTTGAACGTTGACCCATTACACCCGCCCATGCGACAAATGAGAAGAAAATTCAACGCTGGTATTAATGAAGCGGTCGGCGAGGAAGTGGACAAACTTCTGGCTAACGGCTCAATCACGGAATCAAAGCCTTCAATGGGTCACCAATGTCGTCATGGTTAAAATGAAAAATGGGAAGTAGAGAATGTGTGTAGACTTCACCGAATTGAACAAGGCGTGCACAAAAGATTCCTTCATATTGCCCCACATCGACCAACTGATAGACGCGACCGTAGAGCATGAGCTGCTAAGCTTCCTAGACGCATACTTTGGCTACAAGCAAATCATGATGGCATATTCCTACAGGGTAATGCCCTTCGGGCTCAAAAATGCATGAGCCACATACCAAAGGCTAGTCACTATAATATTCAAAGAACAACTCGATAAGACCATGGAAGTCTATATCGATGATATGCTGGTAAAATCAGCAAATAAAGAAGACCATATCAATTAGCGACCACCTAAAAGAGGCCTCGATATACTGAGGAGGTACGGGATGAAGTAGAACCCCGAGAAATGCGCTTTCGGTGTAGCCTCATAAAAATCTTAGGGTTCCTCGTATCACAACGAGGCATCAAGGTCAACTTAGACCAGATCAAGGCGATAGACGCAATACTTGAGGTGCTGAGCAGCAAGAAACAGGTATAGCCGCCCTATCCAGATTCATCTCGCGGTCATCCTATAGGTGCCATAAATTTTTCAACGTGTTGAAAAAAGATCAAGGGATACAGTGGAACGAGGAATGCGTCGAAGCCTTGAGAAAGCTGAAAGCGTACTTGTCTTCGCCACCCTTGCTGGTCAAAGCGAGCCCAGGCGAACCCCTGCTGGTGTATCTAGCCGTGTCTGAGGGCACTGTCAGTTCCGTCTTAGTTCGCAAAAAATTTACACAATCCCCTATCTATTACATTAGCAAACCTTAGTGGATGCGAAACTCGGTACCCACACCTCGAGAGATTAGCACTGGTAGTAGCTTCACGAAAGCTACAGCCCTATATTCAGTGCCACCCTATAAAAGTGGTAACTACCTTCTCATTAAGGAATGTCTTACACAAAGCCTGAATTATAGGGCCAGCTCACAAGATGGACTATCGAGATTAGCGAGCACGACATCTCGTATCTTCCAAGAACCGCCATCAAGTCTCAAGTTCTGGTCGATTTTATAGCTGACTTTAGCACAAAAATCCTGCCAAAAGCAGAACTTGAGGCACAACACGACTCCATCAATAACGACCTATGGGTCCTCTACACTGATGGCGCCACCAATGCATCAGGGTCGGGACTGGAACTCGTCCTCGAGGTCCCCACGGGCAAAACAATTCGCCAGTCCATAAGATGCCCTGAAATGACTAACAACGAGGCCCACTATGAGGCTGTTATTGCATGCATAAAATTGTCCATAAAATACAGGGTTTACTGACTCATCCTTTACTGTGATTCCCAACTCGTAGTAAACCAAGTCACTGGGACTTACAAGATCAAAGAACAAAGATTGGAAAAATACCAATCAAAAATCCGCAGGTTAATGGATGGATTCGACGAATGACGCTTCGAATAGATCCCGAAGGCACGAAATATCGAGGAAGACGGTATAGCAAAACTGCAATGGCCACTAAAACTTAAAAAAGGAACTAGTGGTCACCCTCCTCCACTCCGCCATTGATCACACTGAGGTATTCTATTTTAAATTTGACTTGGGACTGGCGCAACCTATTCTATCCTATCTGCAGGACGAAATACAGCCACTCGACAAAAAAGAGGCAAAGAAACTCCGCACACAAGCTGCTCGGTATTGCTTAATAAATAATGACCTCTACAAAAGAACGTTTGGCGGACCCTTGGCCAAGTTTCTAGGACCGCACCAAATAAGGTCGGTACTCGAAGAAGTGCACGAGGGCCACTACGGTGCCCATACAGGTAATCGCACCCTCGTACTATGCATTGTACGGGCCGGCTACTACTGCCCACCATGAAGAAGGAGGAAGCAGAGTACGTTCGCTGATGCGAACAATGCCAAAAATACGCCCCCATGATACACCGACCAGGAGAGCCCCTCCATTCAGTCACCTCCCTATAGCCTTTCATCATATATGGAATGGAGATAATCAGCCCCCTACCCGCAGGACGAGAAAAGGTACAATTTTTATTAGTTTTAACTGACTATTTCTCTAAGTGGGTAGAAGCAGGTGCGTACGCACAAATACGCGAATCGGAGGTGATCGCCTTCATATGGAAAAATATATATGCCGCTTCGGCATCCCCAAAGAAATCAGTTGTGACAATGGACGACAGTTCATCGGTTAAAAATGACCGAATTCTTCTTTGATATGGCACATCAAGAGGATACTTTTCACTCCACATCACCCCGTCGCTAATGGCCAAGTAGAATAATCCAACAAAACAATATTAAACATACTGAAGAAGAAGCTCGAAGACGCCAAAGAGCTATGGCCCGAGCTGCTACCTGAAGCGTTGTAGGCGCACAGGACAATACCTAAATCCAACACAGGGGAAACACCATACTCTCTGGTCTACGGAACCGACACGGTTATACCCGCCGAGGACGGTGAACCAAGCCTAAGATATTCACACACCAGTTGAATAGAAAACGACACAAACAGGCTCCAAGACCTCGACGAAGCTAAGTAAAGGAGAGAAATAGCCCATATCAGAATGGTGGCCCAAAAATAATAAGTCGAAAGATACTACAACAAGAGGGCCAAAATAAGACCACTCGAAGTGGGAGACTATGTCCTCAAATCCAAGATGTTCTTATCCAAAGACCCAAGTGAAGGAAAACTTGGCACCAACTGGGAAGGCCCATAGAAAATCACAGCAGTAGCCAGCAAAGGCAGCAAAGGAAGTGCTTGGAGATATTTGTGGCACAAGTTTACCATATCAGCCACTCCTTACGACCTCTAGGCCGACATGGTAAAGGGAGTGGACTAGCTTGATCTCCAATGTATGAAAGGCTACGGCCATCTCCAATGTATGAAAGGCTACGACCATCTCCAATGTATGAAAGGCTACGGCCATTTCCAGTGTATGAAAGACTACGGCTATCTCCAATGTATGAAAGGCTACGGCCATCTCCAATGTATGAAAGGCTACGGGCCATCTCCAATGTATGAAAGGCTACGGCCATCTCCAATGAATGAAAGGCTACAGCCATCTCTAGTATACAAATGGCTAAAAGCATCACTGCCAACAACTGATCCAGTTCGACTACAACAAACAAATGATTCGACGACAGTCGGAGTCTCGTACATGGCTCAGGACATCGATTCTATTATGGCTAAGGTTATCCCCGCCAACGATCTACCTAGATCCTAATACGGTAAGTAAACGACTCGACGGCAGTCGAAGTCGCCTACATGGCTAAGGTCATCGATTCTATTATGGATAAGGCCATCGCCGCCAACGGTTAACCTAGTCCCGATTACGGTAAGTAAACAACTCAACGACAGTCGAAGTAGCCTACATGGCTAAGGCCATCGATTCTATTATGGCTAAGGCCATCGCCGCAAACGGTCTACCTAGATTTGACTACGGTAAGCAAACGACACGACGACAGTTGAAGTCGCCTTTATGGCTAGGGCCATCGACTCCATCACGACTAAGGTCGTTAACCTAAGTCTGACTAGGTCCATCAACACCGATGGTCAATACAGTTCGTCTACGACAAACGAGTTATTCAGCGATAGTCAAAGCCGCTCATGCCGACCAAGTATTAATCTATGGTGAAAAACGTGAAAACAACAACCAAAAACGCAATAAAAGCTCTAAGGAACAAAAGAAAAACAACAACAGAAAAAAGTCATATTTCATTATCTCCAAAGGTATACATACATCTGGCCTTAGAAAAAGGCCCCCTCTACACAAAAAATATATACATAAAAGTTGTAAGAGCCTTCACCGCTCTACCCATCATGACCTGCCCTGTCGCCATCCGATCCATTTCCATCTCCAGGATGATAAGCCCTAGAAATCCATGAACTAGAGTCTCAACGGTTGACGTCCTCAGAGTTACAGCCTCCTCAACAGGCGAGTCGGAGCTATAACCGGCCGCTTCATGGGCAACGCGGGTTAAGTGCCGTTGCCTTTCGACTTCTGCCTTGAAAGCTCCACCTGCTGCCAAAAACTCCTCAAAAACGACCAACCTAGCATCATGATACACCTACATCTTATGCGCATCACGATGCACAACATCTTGTGAGGCTGTTTTCTTGAGAACTTTAACCTTGATCGTCCTAGAATCAAGCTCATCTGTAAAGGCCGTGACCCGGGTCCGCAGTTCTGCAGCCTCCGCCGCTACCCTATGGCTTATCTCCAATTCCTCCTCTTTTGACTGGAGGAGGGTCTCCAGCTTGATGTTTCGAGCCAATGCATCCATCAGCTGCTCATCAATCTCCTCCAGCTCGGCCGCTCTCTTTTTCAAAAGAGCTTCCGATTCCTCAAGACCCTCGCGGAACGTCCGGAACTGGGGGTCTTGCTTAAGTACGTCTGCTAATGCCAGATGCTTGGCACGACACTCTTTAGATTTCTTCACCATTTTATTAAAGGTGGCCTCCTTCTTTTGTTCACGCCACCTCCTCTCCACCTCCAAGATGAGGGTCGGAAAAGAAGAGAAGAAACGCGTCAGTATGTACCGAAGTCACTTTTACAACTCATAAATAAAAAACTGAAAGCTACCTACAAAGCTGCGCCGGCTATCTACCTCGACAAACCCTGTTGCTAACACTTCTCAGCGTCTCGTGATCCGCAGCCGCACATAACAAGGTCATGTCTGCTGTGGCTTGCTCACTATCTTCTAACAAAATATACCCACCAGGGATCAAGATACGGCAAGTAGACCTGCCCTCCCTCATCTCCATGCCGGCCGAGCCCCCCGGCGCTTCTCCAAGAGCAGCTTCAGAGCTCATGCTCTCAATTTGCACGGCCGCTCCCCTAACTGCAGAAGAGGACCCGCCTCCTAGGGCACGGGTCGAGCGGACGATGACGGCTGTTCCCCGAGGAGCCAATCTCTCTAAACGATTGGCCTCAGCCATAAAAATCGACCTCGGCTCTCGGCGGGGCTCACTAGACCGCGCGCCCTCAGTTGCGATTCCGTTGCCAGTAATCAGCCGCCGCCTCTTTCTCTCTGGCGGCTCTTCATCATCAGAAGCTGCCTCCGTTGGAGCGGGTTCAGGTATCGACACCGGAACGGGCTCAGGCATCGTTATTGGTACGGCCTCAAGTATCTTCATAGGAGCAGCCTCAAGCACCGCCTCAGATACAGCCATCGTCGTAACCCCCTGCTGAGAGCTCTAAAGAACGTTGTCTCTAGGTGAGCCTCCCACAAATATATCTCCCCCATCGGAGTCGGACTCTACCCTAGACGGACCAGCATCATTTTTCTTCTTCTTTGCTTTTGTAGAAGCGCCCCGACCTGTCAAACGAGAGTACATTGAATAAAAGGGTCTCCAAGCCAAGATATAGCAAAAGAGAAGAATAGGAAAGATTGTTACCGGTTGTGCCGTACAATCTACGAAACTCAGCCCAAGTGTGGCATTTTTTCACATACGGTATCAGCCCCAACACCCACGGCCTAATGTCGTCAACAGGATTAGGCGAGCGAGCCACCATTACAAAAGAAAGGAAAGTAAATCAGAATGATTGATGGATCAGAACAAGGCATCACGAAATTACATACAGAGGTACTTACATCCCGCGTTCCACGTTTCTGGGAACCCTTCGGGGTTGGATACTAGATGGCTCATCCTAATGTAAAAGTATTTACGCCAGAAGTTATAGTTAGCTTTGTCGTCAGCCCTCACCACAAAGCTCTGCATACCACGAATCCTCAATTGGAGCATGGTACCTCTCATATAGCTAGGGTTGAACATCTGCAGTAGGTGATGAACAGAAACGATAGTCCCGGCCTCGCTCGCAAGCGTGGTGAGAATTCGACACACCTTCAAGGCATAAGGTGTGAGCTGAGAGGTTCACGTGATAAAAGCGGCAAAGCTCTTCCGCTAGATGGTTAAACAGAAAGCTATATCTGATCCTAAGTGCGTATTCATAAAACATACAGAACCCGGGCCAATGCACATTGGCATAATCCGTCCCGGCCGGAGCCATTTCAACATGGCCAGGGATTTTGTACGTAGTTCTGATGGCGTCTAGGTGAGACTACAGTAACCCACTATGCTCTCAGGGATAAGAGAGGCATGTCGAGTTGAAGTTGAAGTCTTTTCGAACACGCAGGTCCTTCGGAAGAATATTATCCACCGTTAAAGGAACGAGGGTTTTATCCACTTCTTCCCCCTCACCATCGGAAGAAGGTGGAGCCCTATAAGTAGCGTTGTCCTTGGTCCTTTTGTTGTCTTGATGACGCTTCACCGTGATATAATTTATAAGAAAAGTTGCTAAAGACAAGAGATACAATTCTCAGAAGTGGTAAGTTCTCTAACGATGCAACAATTTCCATAAGGAAAGATGAAGAAAGAGACGAAGGGAAACTCTCTAAATGTTCAAAAGATGAATCCCCTTGAACCGCTCCTCTATTTATAGGGATAAGGTACGCGAAAATCGAAGAGGTACAATTCTGAAACTGACACGGGAAACCAAAACATCACGTCATGCTATGAACAGTCTCTGGAACAAGTATAATGATGACACATGTGACCGGTGACATCACTCCGAAAAAGGGGTCACATGTCAACAGCTCAAAAAATACTACACGTGCTCAAGTTCTTTGAAAGAGGCTCCTATGGGTGCGGCCAAATTTTCGTAAAAGCGAACCATGCATGTCCGTTCATTGAAGATGGTCATCGAGCACGTCTCCAACGAACGAATGGACTAACTATATAGAGTGAAATTTGGCTCTTAACGCCCCCAGGCCGAGTAGGCACGTCCCTTATGACAAGGTCGACCCAGGTAAGGGCATGGCCCAAGTCGGTAAAGAAGAAGCGTCGTCGTTTAGTGCCTAACCTTTTTATTGAGTGGAAGCCACCAACTTTTGTACTTTTTGATTATTTCGAAAAAGGTCTCTTACTATATAAAGGGGAATTCACATTGTAATAGCATTCCTGATGATTCTCGGATAATACAACTTCTCTCTCTATCTCTATCTCTTTTTTGGTTTTCCAACTATTGCTTCTCTCTTAAGCTAAGTTCAATCATCTCTAGGTCTCATTATATTTGATTACGAATTACCCTTTTATATTTTCGATTGTTTTTAAGCTTATAAAGTACGAATATAATTTTTGAGCTAAGCAGTTTTTATTCTTCCCCTAGATCATATGACGACTATCCATAAATAAGAATATAATTAAAAAAAGAAACGCGAATTATAAGGGGCGGCTCAATAAATTTATAGGCCTAAAACACAAACTTCAACGAAAGACCTTATATAAAATCTTATTTGAAGTTAATTTTTTAGTTGAGATGCAAGGTTATTAAAAAATTTATATTGAGTTTTTCTAATAATTCTTTTTCAATTGATAATATGGGTAATCTATTTAATCTCTTGAGGCAGCATTGATGTTATATAAATTTTATTGGTTTTGAAAAAATTCTTTCTGCTAAAACAAATGTTATAAGATCTATTAATACCAATTTACAACCAATATATATATATATAGGCATTAGTAAAAGAATTAAATCCTTCTTAATGAAAATTGTATACTCTTTACAATAATATTTTTTAAAAAATATCAACATATAACTCTACTATCTATCAAAAAATTTGAGGCCCCACAAATTATGATGCCTAAAGCAATTGCTTCATTTGCTTTACCCACGAACCGCCCCTGCCAATTACATCATAAGGTCAACCATTAATAATTAAGTTAAAACTAGTGCGGTAACTATTGAGAACATTTTCCTCCCCTAAACTTTAGTAGCCAGCTGTGGTTATTTGTCAGAGTGTATATATCAATGATAATATTATCAAGATTAGTAGTACTAACTTTCTACGAACTTAGCTAATTAATAACAAACAAGATAAAATGTTCAAAGGTTCTACGACAAATTGTCATGTCTATTTTTGAAAAGGTTGGACACAATTGTCAAAAGTGCTGGTTGGTGAATTTCCAGGAAATCTCTAGGGATCTACTCGTGTATATTCGAACTAGTAGAAGAAGTAAAGAGAGATGTTCTAAACTTACTTTGTTTCTAATCTGTTATTGCAAAAACACCTAAACAATTAATTCCAATTGACTTTTATGTATCCTTGTATTTTTTAACTGAATCAAAAAAGTTGACCGTACGTATAAACTTTATTGGGTTGACCAGAAGAAGCTGACCTTAGAATTAGAAGCGTTTGGGACTCTTTCAAATAAGTCGTTACCACTTGAAGAGAAGTAGTAGTCTAGTGTATCATTTGGCATGATAGCTCGATATTCTTAACCTTCATCCTTAAACAGATTCGGTTTCGAGTCTTGGATATAAAATTACATTTATTATATTACTTTTAGCCCGTCCCAAAAATTATTTATATTTAGTAGTCGAAAATGTGTTTAAAACTTGTATAATTTTCGTATATAACATATATATATATATATATGAAAAATATATAAATTTAATATCACTTTTGATTATTATTTTTACAGCGGCTATACAATATCATTTTTCCATTGTTAAAAGTGCTATACCCTAATGTCAAATTTTCTTGAGTGAATCAGGCAGCAATCTATGTATCGGATACGGAATAGAAAAAGATAAAAATAAAAATGTGATGTGCAAATCTGAGGTATCCTACTGTTAGGACCTGACTCTTTGTCATCGGGAGTTGCACGGTTGTGGCAAGGATTTGAGCGTGATGGCCTTGTCATTGGCTTATGTGCGGCAAAACGATCATGCGGTCGACGGGCTGTTGTGGGCAAGTATTGGCCAAGGCCTTGGCATTGGCAAGGCGCGCTTGGAAAAGGCTTGACGAGGCAGCATGGGCAATGTTTGGGCGGCATGGCACGGCATGCGCGCCAAAATCAGCGGCATGACACTTTTGGGTTGTGACAGCTATGTGCGGGCTAAGATAAGGCGAGGCGGAAATGCGGGTTGATGGCAATGGCTTTCAATAGCTAAGACAAGGCTATGAGAAAGAAAATACAAGCAATGGCACAAGGGAAATGAGGGTTGGCACGGACAAGGCAGAAAACTAGGCCAATGTGGTATGCATGCGGCAGCGGCGCCAGGCATGTGCGGAAAAATCATAGCAGCGGATTGCGGGCAAGACATTGGCATGGGGCAATGTCAAATTGAGCTAAGGCATGGCACAAGGCAGCATGCTGGCCAAAGAAATGGCACATGCAATGCACATGGAAAGCGGTTGGCGGTTAGCTTGTTTTTAGCCATGATCTCCCATTATCCCATGATCTGATTATTGCTTGTATAATGACCCCATTTCGTGTATAATGTGTCCTAAGTAGTTGGGGATGTCAAATACATATTAGCAGCAAGATTTAAAGTTAGCATGACAAGTGGCAAAAGCTGTAGACGACAAGTGTTATGTGTTGTCCAGTTTAAGGGCTGCCTATATTCTATAAATAGGACCTTTAACTTAGGCAGAAGTATGTAAAATTTCGTGTAGAATTCTACGTGGGAAACAAGAAATAAACATGATGGTTTCTAAGTGTTTCAAAAGGGGCTAAGGTTTGGCTTGGGCAGACCTTAGTATTGGCTAAGAACGACTTGTGTTCTTTGCCAAAAGTGGGTTGTGGGCGGAATGTGTTCATAGAAAGTAAAAGAGGGAATTTCATGTGAAATTCTAAGTGGGAAACAAGAGAGAAACGTGAGGGTTTCTAGTGTTTCAAAAAGGGGCTAAGGTTTTGCTTGGGCAGATCTTAGTGTTAGCCAAAAACGACTTCTGTTCTTTGCCAAAAGTGGGTTGTGGGCGGACTGATAGTTCATAGAAAAGTGAGGGTCCTTTGTATGATTTTGTTATTAATGCAAAGGTTGGGATTTTCCCGTATATGTGTGTTTTCTTAATTATTGAATTGCTGCTTGAAAATCGATTAAGGCGAAACTTGCTGAAAATTGGCAAAGTGTTTCGGAAAGGCTGAGTCAAGCAGGGGACTTGACTGCCGCGTGAATGTGGTTTTGTACTTGATCAAAAACGCCCCCGTGACACCCAGCAACCTCAAGGTTGACGCAGGCCGCTGTAATTTTATGTGTCAACAAACTGAGGAGATGGAGATTTTTCTTATCCACAACTATAATGTATGAAATGGATTTTAAATGCTACTTGTTATGAAACAATAAAAGAACAAGTGCAATATTGCAGAGAAAGAGAAAGAGAGAATTCTTATTGAATTTTGGGGTGATTTACAATGGGTTAAGACCCCTCTATTTATAGGAGAAAAAATGACTTAGCCTTAAAGTAAAACTCTCTACAAGATAGACATTCACTCCAAATAGAATTCTATTCTTAACACCCCCCCTTGAATGTCTACTCAATAAGCAATGTGCCTCATTAAAAACCTTAACTAAAATAAAACCCAATGGAAAAAAAATTCTAGAAAATAAAAAAGAGTACACATATTTAGAAATGCGCCTATTGGTTGCCTCGTTAAAACCTTGCAAGGAAAACCCAGTGGTACAAAACCTTGTAAGGGAAAAAGAGTGCAACGTGCATTAACTCCCCCTGAAGAGAGCATCAATTCACATCCTTGAACCTTTGCATTCTAATCTTGTGCACTAGCTTCTTGAAGGTTGACATCGGTAGAGTTTTGGTGAATAAATCAGCCATATTAACTCCAATGAATATATTTCACCTTGAAAATTCTCACTTTCACATTATCATGCTTATAGTTATAGCAAGATACAAATGTGCACAAATTGCACTTAGCATGTGGTACTTCAAGGCCAAAAATAATATATGCTTTAAGCGGGTTAAGTCCTTCAAGGATTGTCATATACGTTAAGCCATATAAGCCATATAAAGAGGCTTTAGTGCATATCAAGTTTTATTTCTTTTCTAGACATATAAGATATCGAAAACTGATTGCACATACCATTGACTTTATACTTTCAAGTATTTGAACTACATGTCTATGGAATCAATTCTACTTGAATTGTATCTCTTCCATTTGGCCAATACTTTTTGTATCTATATTCGATAGACTTAAGATCCTCATCTATACTTAGCTCTATGAGAGATGTCATCGATGAACATGTTATATCGGTTCCAATAAATTTTTATAAAGACATAACATAGAGATCTCTTCATTCAAATATTCGGGTACCTGAATCTCTCATGAGATTTTATGAAGTGTTATGTCATGTGACCTTCTAGATCACTTGCCTCATTTATTATGATCACTTTGATCATTTGCTCATCTTCTTTATCAAGAAGTTCTATTTGAAACCGATTTGTCTATACGCTTTAAGCGTACCATAGACTTTGTCCTTCTAGGACTTAATATGAGCATTTGCAATGAGAATATAATTACTTTCTTTGGGCCAATAAATATATATGGCATGATTTGCAAATGAATTATCATTTTATGAACTTCAAGTTCATATTATGATATTCGAGGATCTATATATATAAATGATAATATGTTCTATGTAACTTTTTCTCAACTGTTGTCATGTCCCCCCCTCATGTTAGAAAAACTAACTTGTTTCCTCAACTTTGGAAATCCATCTTTGTGCATTATAGTGTTAATGAAAATATACACCACACATTAATAATAATAAGATGAAATTATTTGGTTCCTGACCCTGAACCATTTGTGAGGGGAGAATGCAATATACTTTCGTATATAACACATATCAAATTGATATATATAACTTTGTTCTCATAAGAAACAGTTTAGCTATTAAGTAGAGGCACTCAATAAATTATTTTGCTAAACCAATTATGATGTAAACCAACTTATCAAGATGAACTTCTTGAATAGAAAATCTGAAAATTATGCTCGAAATTAAATTACTGAGCAAGTTACCTCGCAAGCACCGGCCAGGTTGCAGGTTAATAATAATCGTACATGTAACCATCTCATAGATGCATCTTATGTGGTGTACGTGGCAGGTGAATGGCCCATATTCACCTTTGATATTTTCAGAATTTATGGGATTCAATCCCAACTTTAGTTGGTCAATTAATTAATGAGAACAAGCAATATAAGAGAACCCGTAAAGAACTTTCTAGTTCTTCAATATTTACTCATGTGAATATTCTATTATTTTTGCACATCATACTTAAATTGATATGGCTAAATTGATTGTGCCAACTGAATAAATTATCAATATTGATAAGTTCATGTTTACACTATGACATGTGCAATTCTCAATAAACTTCAAATTTATTATGATATGGGTTTTTATATCAATAAACATCCACTTTATTGTGCTATTCGTTTATTTGTGTAGTACAAATTGGAGAATAAAGCAATAGCTTTTCATACATATTATCCCGCTACAAGTTGTAGTAATAGAATATATCAAATCTTTCTTTTATTTATAGTCTCAATATAATCAATCGCTTTCGCGTATACTTTGGAAACTGAATAAGTTTCTTTGAGACTTACTACAACACAATACTTTATTGGTAATCAATTGTGTTTCTCCAAGATAGTATAATTGGCTCTTGTAGAGTTTCTCAATTAATTTGGTACTACCACATATTCATGAACATCCATATGGTGAATATCTCTTTTAAAGAGAAAGTTGCACCATTATGGTCATGGTCAAAATTATATGCAACATATGTTTCTTGCATTATTATTGTCCTTTAATAATCACATTACCAAAATATTTGGCATACAATAGATACGTGATCAATGACTATTCATGCCATAATAATGACATTATTATCTTATATCATCTCAAACCTCCTTCTAGAGGCGAGTGTGGTATATTCACTACCACTAGCACGTTCATATTCTTCCAAGAATGAATATGTATTTATAAATCACATGTGTCACATTCTCATCATGAATGGACTATAATCATCTATATGTGCTATATAAAATCTCATGTCAAATCGATGACAGATATTACTTTCACATAGTGAATGATTATTTTGAGAATCCTTATTGTTCTCAATATCACAATAATGACGATTATAATTTCGTCAATTATCAAGTCCATATCTATTGATATATTCATAGTAGTAGTTTTGTCTTCTTTCAGACTCATCACATACTGCTATCATATTCTCTAAAAGAAATAAAAATGGAGCAAATTCAATTGGGCGGGTTTTCAATTCTTTTCCCACAATCATACATGAATTTAATCATGGCAAGGCATAGAAATTTTACCATTTCACGTGGTTATAATTTCTTACAAACTCCATTAGAGTTGCAATCAAAATTTATCGTCTTTGCTTGTATTTAAAATCAAATTATAGAATATCAAGAATTTGAAAGAAAAAAGTTAAATTCTTACCTTAAATCCAGAATTTAATCATGAAGGAAGTTCATAAAACAATTGACAATCATTATGCTCAATCCCAAAGCTTCTACTCAATTGGTTAGAGTCTCATGCTGATAACGTGTTATAAACACTAAAAGAACAAGAGCAATATTGCAGAGAAAGAGAGAGAGAATTCTTATTGAATTTTGGGGTTATTTACAATAGGGTAAAACCCCACTATTTATAGGAGGAAAAATGATTTAGCCTTAAAGTAAAACTCTCTATAAGATAGACATTCAATCCAAATAGAGCTCTATTCTTAACACTACTTGAGAAGATGATCCATTTTCTTTACAATGCCTTTATAAATGCAATTTACTATTCCGTCCGAAACGTAATAAGTGATTTTTTGAATTTTAACGCACCCCTTAAGATAACTCCTTCTTGATAATGTAAAAAACCATTAACTGTAGACCAAAATAAAAAGATGAAAAAATTATTTATTATGGACCAGAGGAAGTAAATATTATAATGTGTAAAATGCAAGGCCTTTGTAGAGTTTTACGGAAAGAAAAGGAATTAATCAAGAATACGTTGTTGATTAGGAATACAATATTAAAGCGAAAAGTGTAAAGTCGGTTCTTCTACTAGAGATTGCAGTGGGAATTGAGTGGTGACTTTTTTTTCTAATCGTGTAGTAACTTAGTGATAAAGTTATTAAAGGTTAAAAATCACATTATAAAGATGCTATTGACCTTGATCCTCAGCCACTATTTATTAAAAGAACTTTGAACATATGAAAAGTGACATTTTGTAAACCCTTTTAACGATTAATTAAAAACTTAACAATTACTATCAATTATAAAAGACTTTGCAATAATAAGTATCAGGGAAAATAAAACTTTAAGAAGGATCCTTTTTTTTCACCGTAGAAGAACCAACGGAAAAATTACGGGAGAAATTCAAAAATAGTCAGATTTTCAAGTGATTATTTAAAAATAGTCACAATTTTAAAAGTAATCGAAATCTAGATATTTTTTATGTAAAGATAAATTTGAACGAAAACACTGTTCAATAGTGGCTAAGCTAGAATTTTCATCAAAGGGTGTCGAAATATAAATAATTAGATACATCAAAAAATCAAGGAGAGTCAACATACAGTAATACACCTAAAATAAAAATAAAGATCTAGCAATATAATGTAATTTTTCGGCGAAGAGGTGTCGCTTGACACCCCTTGGTTATATGTGGCTCCGCCACAGTTGTTCAAAATCAGAAAAAATATTCTAGCATAATATATTCCAGCATAATATACTGGAGTTTGGAGCACCACTGCTCAAGTTTCCAGTATATTATAATGGAGCCAATAAAGTATACCGGTCCAGCATAATATGCTGGAAGTTCATACACAGGTGCACCAAACTCCAGTATATTATTGTATGAGGCAAAATTTGGTTCACCTCGCCACTGCAAAAGTGAGCACGTCCCTCGTAATGACGCCGCCCTCAAAGCCTTGTCAATCAGATGAGGACGGACCGACCAAGGACGTTCTGATCAACTAAGCGGAGGAACAAAACCGTTTTAGGCCTAGTTTCTTCCGTACGAGGAAGCCACCAACTTTTGTACTTTTCTTTTCGTGTATTTCGAGAAAAATATTTCCTAATATATAAAGGAGACCTTCACCCTGTAATAAGGTAGATTGATAATTCTGAATATACCAACTCTCTACTTTCTCTCTCTCTACTGTTATCAAGCAAACATCTTTATATCTTTTTATCTCTTTATAATAGCAGAAACTCTCGACTATCTCATATACTTTAAGATCTATCATGATCCAAGTAAAACAATCTTTTCTAGGACTCATTATACTTGATTATGATTTACCCTCATATTTTTTTATTGTTTTTAAGCTTATAAAGTGTATATATCTTCTAAAAAAAAGTTTGGCGCCGTCTGTGGGGATTTTGAGAATCAAAATTATAGTTTGTGCCTAGAAAACTACTAACAACCATCCCCTACCTCACACAAACAAGTATGGTTGACAACTGTGTGAAAATGAAATCGATAGATGGGGTTGGGGTCAACCTAATGGATTCGCTCACCGAGGCATGTGAAGATAATCTCTTGAACACAACTCCTAGCACCATGATGAGCGGAGGAACCCCACCTCCTCCACCTAGAGACCCGACAGAACCACGAGAAAGGGGAGCTTCTACATCAACATCTAAGGAAGTGCCCCCAGAAGACAAGGAGCTACTGAAAGAACGGCTTACAACCGCTCTAAACGACTTGGTTGAAAAGTCACCACAACGTGGGGACGCACGGCAGTGATGGATATCACCATGACAGTATATGAACCCGAGGTCGCGCGAGCAAATAATGCGCTCACCGACACTCAGATCAACAACGATGCGCTCACATCCATCCTCAAAAAGATGGAAGAAATGGAACAAGAAAACAAGTCCCTCCGCGACCAATTGAAGGAACATCAAGAAAGAGTGGACAAGATCTCGGGCGCTCCTACCACCTGATCAACTACATCACAGCTGTGAAAGGAAACGACTTGGTAAAGGAACATGTACCGTCAGTACTTCTAAAGAAGTTCGGTGAGATGCTGACAGGTGGGGCGTTGATATGGTACTCCCAGCTACCGGCTAAGGGTATCTCCTGGTTCGAGGAAATGGCGGACAAATTGGTCACAGCACATGCGGGAGCAAAGAAAGCGGAGGCAAGGGTCAACGACATCTTTGCCATCTGGAAAACCATGGGAGAAGGGCTCAGGGACTTACTAGCCAGATTCAACGGGGTCAGAATGAGCCTGCCAAACGTATCAGAGGGCATGACAATTGCTGCTTTCCAGAACGGGATAAACAGGTTCGGCTTGAGGGCAACCAAGAAGCTGCTAAGTTGCCTCATGAAGTACCCCCTACCACATGGGAAGAAATCCACAATGAATATTGTGCCGAGGTACGTGCAAATGAGGACAACCTTAACGGCCCTATCCGGCGACAAACAACAATACTTCCAGAGATCGGGAGGGACCGACGCAATGAGAGGCGAGGGGAGCAAATCTCGCATCCCAACAAGGAATGGTATCAACCATATATCAGATCATCCTATCCGCCACCGCCAAGGCGCGCTGATGCATTACAACGACACGTCAACCCACTAAGAAAAGAACGAGGTATGCAACCTTTACTATCTGCACATAACTTTTGTGTTTCCCCTTCAGAGGTAGTGTACGCACTAGAAAGCTGGGCAACAAGGTACAATGGCCAGCAAAGATGAAGTCATAGCCTACCACCCGGAAATCAAAAGCCCTATGCGAGTTCCCCCAGGAGCGAGGGCATAAGACCGAGGACTACATAGGCCTACGACAGGAAGTGGTCAGAATGCTGAACCAAGGATTCCTGAGGGAACTACTCATCGATAAATGGAAACTCAACTTTCCACGAGGGCGGTATCAACCCAATGGGACACCAAGGCTTCCCTCGCCAACACGCACGATCAATATGATCATCGGGGACGGCAATGACTCGACAATCAATCACATCAAATTTACCACCACTCACAAGTTGAAGCGAACTATCTCCCACGAACGGTATGATGACTTCGAAGATAGTATCACCTTCCATAAGTCCGATACTGACGGTTTGTCTTTTCCTCATTACAACGCTTTAGTTATTACTTTACGCATTGTGGATACAGACGTTAAGAGAATTATGATTGATGATGGCGCTTGTATTATCCACCAAAGGGTCCTTGCACTTATGGGACTTGAGGATAAGATAATATCGCGATGTATAACCCTGAATGGTTTTAACAATGTAGTGGAAAGAACGTTCGAAGAAATAGCGTTGCCTGTCTTGGCAGGAGGAATCACATTAGAAACCACCTTTCACGTGATAAACCAGGAAACAGCATACAGCGCCATCATTGGACGACCATGGATACATGCCATGAGAGCAGTCCCCTCCATCTTCTATCAGGTGATCAAATTCCCTACCACATGGGGGGTATTCTGCATACGGGGTGAACCCCACATCGCCCAAGAAAGCTACAAAATAGCTCAAGACTATACCCAAACCAAACAATTCCAAGGGGCGAGCTTGGAAGCATAGCAATCAGCTCTGTCGGGGACTAAGGTTCTTTCGACAGAGGACGCCATCAAAGATCTGAATATCATAGAAGCCAGCAAAGCTACGGTCGAGAACTTATATCCCGCACAGCTAGCCAACAATGATCTCACAAAGAAGGCCTACATCGGGCAAAACCTTTTGAATCCAAGTAAGTATCGTGAATTTGTATCTAACCATGTAGACTTGTTCGCTATTTCCCATTCAGACATGCCAGGGATACCGCGGGACATCGCTATCCACAAATTGAATGTTGATCCACTACACCCGCCCGTGTGGCAAATTAGGAGAAAATTCGTTGATGCCATCAACGAAGCAGTGAGTGAAAAAGTAGACAAACTATTAACAAATGGTTCCATCAGAGAATCCAAATACCCTGAGTGGGTCACCAACGTTGTCAAGTTCAAGAAGAAAAATGGGAAGTGGCGAATACGCGTGGATTTCACGAACTTGAACAAAGCATGCCCGAAAGATTCATTCCCACTCCCCCACATCGATCAGCTAATAAACGTGACGGCCAGACACGAACTCTTGAGCTTCCTAGACACATATTCCGGCTACAATCAAATCATGATGGCCGAAGAAGATCAGGAGAAGATGACCTTCATCACTCACCAAGGGACGTACTGCTACAAAGTGATGCCCTTCGGACTCAAAAATGCGGGAGCAACATACCAAATATTGGTGACCAAGATGTTCAAGGAACAACTTGGCAAAATAATGGAAGTCTACATCGACAACATGCTGGTAAAGTCGTCCAGAAAGAAGGATCACCTCGACCATCTGAAAGAGGCCTTTGAAACATTGAGAAGATACGTGATGAAATTGAATCCCGAAAAGTGTGTCTTCGGCGTAGTATCGGGAAAGTTCTTGGGATTCCTCATATCTCAAAGTGGTATTGAAGTCAATCCAGATCAAATCAAAGCAATAGACGCTATCTCAGAAGTGCTAAGCAGCAAAAAACAGATGCAGAAGCTGACGGGCCGGATAGCCGCCCTTTCCTGATTTATCTCGCGATCCTCCGACGGGTGCCATAAGTTCCTCAGTGTGTTGAAGAAAGATCAGGGGCTTCGGTGGAACGAAGAATGCGTCGAAGCCCTAAAAAATCTGAAGGCGTACCTATCTTTGCCGCCCCTACTATCCAAAGCAAGCTTAGGAGAACCACTTCTAGTATATCTAGCCGTGTCTAAGGTCGCCGTCAGCGCTGTCCTGGTACGCGAGAACAAAGGTACGTAATCTCCCATCTATTACATTAGTAAAACACGAAAGGACACCGAAACTCGGTACCCGCACGTTGAAAAGATGGCATTAGCACTAGTTGTAGCTTCACAAAAGCTGCGACCTTATTTTCAATGCCATCCCATAAGAGTGGTAATGACCTTCCCATTAAGGAGTGTCTTACATAAGCCTGAGCTATCAGGCCAACTTGCAAAATGGTCCATCGAGCTCAGCGATAACGATATCTCGTACCTTCCAAGAAATGCCATACCATGGGTGAAACAATTCGCCAGTCCATACGATGCCCCAAAATGACTAAGAACGAGGCCGAGTATGAGGCCGTTATTACAGGTACAAAATTAGCCGTCAAATACGGAGCCCGGCGGATCCTTCTCCACTGCGATTCACAACTCGTGGTAAACCAGATTGCTGGGACTTACCAGATCAAAGAACAACATCAACAACAACTACCCAATATAGTCCCAAAGTGTGGGGTCCGGGGAAGGTAATATGTACGCAGGCCTTACCCCCACCCAAAAGGATGGAGAGGCTGTTTCTAACTGACCCTCGGCTTATAAAAAAAAGGAAATACAGAAACAAAAACAAAAACAAAAGAGCATTAGTATGTCCAGCAGAATTCACGATACATAATTACGTAAACATAGACCATAAGTAACATGAAATGCAAAAGGCAAAGGTAAACAAAAAGAGAAGTAAAAGGGCATCCACAAGTATTAATTTAGCCACATTCAATAAATAAAATGGAATGCAATAACAACGACCACTAACTGAAAGCCACTATCCTACAACCCTGATACTAGACCTCCAGACTCTTCTATCAAGGGCCATGTCCTCGGAAATCCACATACTAGCCATGTCATGCCTAATCACCTCTCCCCAATACTTCTTTGGCCTCCCTCTGCCTCGACTCGCGCCAACCACCTCCAACCTCTCACAACTCCTCACCGGGGTATCTGGGCTTCTCCTCCGCACATGCCCGAACCCCTTGAGCCTCGCCTCTCGCAACTTCTCATCCACTGGGGCCACCCCCACCTTTTCCTGGATAACTTCATTCCTAATCTTATCTGGGATATCAGCAGGAACATCGAAGCGGACGGCCTGGAAAAATTGGCCGCAGCCACCAAAAACATTAAAAAGAAAAATATGGTCACCCTCCTCCATTCAGCCATCGACCACACCGAGGTATTTTCATTAAATCTAACCCGGAACTGGCGCAACCAGTTCATGTCCTATCTACAGGAAGGAATGCTGCCGCCCGACAAAAAAGAGGCAAAGAAACTCCGCGTGCAAGCCGCCCGGTATTGCTTGATCAAAACCGACCTCTACAAGAGAACGTTTGGCGGGCCCTTGGCCAAGTGCCTAGGTCCGCACCAAACAAGGCCAGTACTCGAAGAGGTACACGAGGGTCACTGCTGCGCCCATAGAGGAAACCGCATCCTCCTACGGTGCATCATCCACGCTGGCTACTACTGGCCCACCTGAAGAAAGAAGCAGCGGAATACGTCCACCGATGCGAACAATGCAAAAAATATGTCCCAATGATCCACCAGCCAGGGGAACCCCTACACTCAGTCACCTCTCCATGGCCCTTCATCAAATGGGGAATGGACATAGTCGGCCCCCTAGCCGCAAGACTGGGAATGATATGATTTTTGCTTGTTTTGACTAACTATTTTTCCAAGTGGGTGGAAGCAGGTGCGTACGCATAGATACACGAATAGGAGTTCATCGCCTTCATATGGAAGAACATTATATGCCGCTTCGACATCCCCAAAGAAATCAGCTGCGACAACGGACGACAGTCGTCGCTCAAAAAATGACCGAATTCTTTGAGAAATGGCACATCAAGAGAATCCTCTCCACACTATACAACCCTGCCGCTAACTGTTAAGCAGAATCCTCCAAAAAAACCATACTAAATATACTGAAGAAAAAGCTTGAAGATGCCAAAGGGTTGTTGCTTGAACTGTTACCCGAAGTGTTGTGGGCACACAGGACCACACCTAAGTTCACCACAGGGGAAACTCCCTACTCGTTGGTCTACAAAACCGACGCGGTCATTCCCGTCGAAGTAGGAGAACAAGCCTGAGGTATTCGCACACCAGTGGAACGGAAAACGATGCAAATAGGCTCCAAGACCTTGATGAAGCCGAGGAAAGAAGAGAAATGGCCCACAGAAGAATGGTGGCCCAAAAGCAGCAAGTCGAAAGGTACTACAACAAAAGGGCAAAAATAAGGCCGCTCAAATAGGATACTACGTCCTCAAAGCCAAGACATTGGCCTCCAAAGACCCAAGTGAAGGAAAATTGAGCACAAACTGGGACGGACCCTATAAAATCACAGCAATAGCAAACAAAGGGGCATTTCAGCTGGAAACAATGGAAGGAAAAACACTCCAGAACAACCGGAATATCGCCCACCTCAAATATTTCCATTTCTAAAAGGCGTCCCCTAAGTCGCACTCTTTTTACCTCACCCGAGTTTTGTCCCAATTAGGTTTTCTCGGGGAGGTTTTTAATGAGGCAACGAAGGGACACCTGGAGATGTTTGTGGAACAACTATATCACGTTCGCCTCTCCATACGTTCTCCAGCCATACCTGATACAGGGACTGGACCAGCGACATCTCCAATGTGTAAAAAGGCTACGACCATCTCCAACGTTTAAAAGGCTACGACCATCTCCAATGTGTAAAAGGCTACGGCCATCTCCAATGAATGTAAAAGGCTATGACCATCTTCAATGAATGAAAAGGCTATGGCCATCTCCAATGAATAAAAAGGCTATGGCCATCTCCAGTGAATGTAAAAGGATATGGCCATCTCCAATGAATGAAAAGGCTACGGCCATCTCCAATGTGTAAAAGTCTACGGCCATCTCCAATGTGTAAAAGGCTAGGGTCATCGCCGCTAACAGTCGACCGAGTGTCGACTATGGCAAAACAAAAGACTTGATGAAAGTCGAAGTCAACCGCATGGCTAAGGCCATTCAATTTCACATGGCTAAGGCCATCGATTTAAAATGGCTAAGGCTATCGCCGCTAACAGTCGACCCAACATCGACTACGACAAAACAAAAGACTCAACGACAGTCGAAGTCAACCACATGTCTAAGGCCATTCAAATCTACATGGCTAAGGCCACCGATTTAATATGGCTAAGTCCATCGCCGCTAACAGTTGACCCAACGTCGACTATGGCAAAATGAAAGACTCGACGACAGTCGAAGTCAACCACATGGTTAAGACCATTCAACTCTATATGGCTAAGGCCATTGATTTAAAATGGCTAAGGCCATCACCGCTAATAGTCGACCCAACGTCGACTACGGCAAAACGAAAGACTCGACGATATTCGAAGTCAACCACATGGCTAAGGGCCGTCGATTTAAAATGGCTAAGTCCATCGCCGCTAGCAGTCGACCCAATGTCGACTACGGCAAAACTAATGACTCGACGATAGTCGAAGTCAACCACATAGCTAAGGCCATTCAATTCCACATGGCTAAGGCCATCAATTTAAAATGGCTAAGGCTATCACCGCTAACAGTCGGCCCAATATCGACTACGGCAAAACGAAAGACTCGACGACAGTCGAAGTCAAATATATGGCTAAGGCCATTCAATTCTACATGGATAAGGCCATTGATTTAAAATGGCTAAGGCAATCGCCACTAGCAGTCGACCCAATGTCGACTGCGGCAAAACGAAAGAATCGACGATAGTCAAAGTCAACTAACACAGCAAAGGCTATCTAGTCCAAACATGGCTAAGGCCATCACTATTAACAGTCGACCTAATGTCGACTATGGCAAAACTAAAGACCTCACGAAGGTCGATTTAAGCTTAAACTACGAGTTGCAAACACGACAAAAGTTCCAATGAACAAAGAAAGAATAACAACGGAAAAAGGTATGTACTATTATATCCATATATATATATATACACACACACACACATGACCGGCCTCAGAAAAGGTCCCATTTACAATAAGAGGGTACAAAAGTAAACCCAAGGAGTCCTCGTCACCCTAGCCGGCACAATCAGCACTTAGGCTGTCACCACCTCCAGACAGGTAGTCCCTAGAAATCCAAGAAACAGATGCCAGGCGGTTAATGTCTTCTGAGTTATATCCTTCCCTAGCGGGCGAATCAGAGAGGTAATCGGCCGCCTCACAAGCAACCCGGGTCAGACTCCAGTGCTTATCCACGTCCTCTTCGGAAACTCAGCCTGCTGCAAAGAGCTCTTCAAGCACGACTAGCCGGGCACCCTGGTAAACCCACATGTCATGAGCATCCCGACGCTCAGCTTCCTGTGGAGCGGCCCAAGCAAGGGCCTCAATCTCATCCTCCTTGGCTTTGAGCTTAGCGGTTAAGGCTGCAACCCGAGCCCGAAGCTCAGCAGCCTCTGCCGCTACAGCACGACCAAGCTCCAACTCATCATTTTTCGCTCGAAGGTGATCCTACAACTCAGTGTTCGTGGCGACCACGGCCACAAGCTACTCGTCTGCTCTCTCCAACTCGGCCAATTGCTGCTTCAGCTGCTCCTACGACTAGGTAAGACCCTCGCGGAACACCCTAAACTCGGGGTCCTGCTTATACATGTCGGCCAATGCTTGATGTGCATCGCAGACCCGTTTGTACCTTTGCCACAATTTTTTATGGGCATCCGCAATATTTGCCAGGAGTCGCCCCCTCTCCACCTCCAAGACAAGAACCTAAAAAATATCAAAGAGTGAGTTAGTATGCAGACGAACCGCCCTTACAACTTCAAAGGGGAGCAGGGCCAAAGTTACCTACAAAGCCGCGCCCGCTACCCTTCTAGACAGGCCCCTGTCACTGACTTCCGTCAATGCTTCACCCTCGGCGCCCGCACAGAGAAGGGTCATGTCCGCAGCCTCCTCCTCGCAGTTCTCCAAGAAGTTATAGCTCCTGGGGATCACAATACGGCATGTAGACCTACCGGCCGTCATCTCAACACGAGCTGGAGAGTCCTTTCCTCCATCCATCCTCTCCAAAGGCGCACTTGTCCCCGTCGTTGCGGCAGAGAGCCATCCTTTCTAGCATGGGGCAGACCGGCCTCAACATCAGCTCTTCCCCGAGGAGCGGCCCTCCACAAGCGAATTGCATCGACCATAAACACTGCCCCGACTCGGGACGAGGCAACACCCTCTCCCCTTCGACAACCACTTCTTTGCCGGTAATCAGTCGGCGCCTCCTACTTGCGAGGGACTCCTCATCTTGGGGAGCCGCCTCCATTGGCCGTGAAGACGACTTCAAAGGAAGCGCTTCATTGCCGAATGCAACTTCAGCCCCCTCGCAGGCACGGCCACGAGAACCACCAAACCTCCTCTTTTGCCACCATCTCGGCTGCCGCATCAGATGTCGCCTCTGGCGCAACTTTCGGCTGAGGGGCCAAGAGCGCACTACTTTCAGGCGAGCACTCCATGGGCACATCCTCCTCCTCAAAGCCCGATTTCGCCCTTGACGGGCCGACGTCAGTTCTCCTCCTCTTGGCCCTCTTGGAGATACCCCGGCCTGCCAAGGAGAAGGTATGTCAAACTAAAGGACTCCTGAATCAGGACAAGGAAAAAAGAAAAGAGCAGGGAAAAGACCGTTACCAGTCGGGCCGTACATGCTACAAAATTGAGCCCATGTACGACACTCCTCCACATGCGGAATCATTCTCTCTCTACTGTTATCAAGCAAACATCTTTATATCTCTTTATCTCTTTCTAATAGCAGAAACTCTTGACTATCTCATATACTTTAAGATTTACCACGATCCCAGTAAAACAATCTCTTCTAGGACTCATTATACTTGATTACGATTTACCCTCATATCTTTTGATTGTTTTTAAGCTTATAAAGTATATATATCTTTTGAGCAAAACAATTATGTTGGACCGGTCTCCAGTACAGTAAAATAATGGCTATTTTTTATTGACTTGACAAACGATAGATATTTTTGAATGATCAGTCCGAAAACTGGCTAGATCGCTATTTTTACAAAAATTACTAGTATACGTTTTCTTCATAAAGAGGCGGACCTTACCATTTCTTCTCTACCTTTGTTGGGTTATAAAGTTGACCAAGTATGAAAAGATAGACTGGTCAACGGACAGAGATTGAATTTGGGCTGCTTCATTATAAGGTCTAAAATACTCGCTAAAACGCGACTTTTGTTATTGAAAAGTCTGTATTCCAAATATGGGAAATTTTAAAGTTAGAACTTTAGAACTAGAGGAACTTGTGAGAATCCTATGCCTAAAAGATCGTGTCCGTTAACACATCTTCCAACCACAGTCGATTTTTGATTTTTTTAGCTGCAATAGTAAAGTATTATTAATATAATATTACAACATAATATAATAATTAATTCTAAAAAAATTTAACTTTTATATTAAATAATTATTATATAACTATATTGTTATAGAAATATCTCACTATATATCCCATATCACCATATATTTGCATATATACAATCATTCAACTTTTACTTTATTTTATTAAAGTTTAGTATCTTTTTTATAGCGGAAACACTTTGCCAGAGTACTATAAAAAATTGTCATTTTGATGCTACAAAGTAGCAATTGAGTGATCATCCATAAAATTTCATCCTACATATCTATAGATGATAGTTTCATGCTCGACCTTTATATATATAGTGTTGGTTTTGATAACAATATTACATACTATATGCTGAAATATTTTCAATGTTCTTCCTTATGTAACCACCAAAATCTCTTCTGATTCGCTACAATTGACCTTGAGCTGGCCAAAAAACTTTCTATTTAGACGAAAATATACAAAGAATAAAAAGTATAGAGATACTATGCATTTAATACCTAAAAATTTGAAATTGCGAGGAGAAAAAAATATTTGGATGTTAGAGGTAAATTTGCTATATTATACTAGATCAGAGCTTGGAGACGGAACTAAAATGTGGTTCTTTTGGATAAAAAAATACATAAATTAATATAAAAAAGCAATCAAACTATATATAACGCCATAAAAGAAGACGTTATACAGTAACGATAACTGCATTGTTACTGTATATAGCTATTTTTTGTGGCGCTATACAAAAAGCTGCCACAGTACTTATATAGCACCATTTAAGTGTTAAAGGGGCGTTATATATCTTCATAAAGACCAAGTCTCCTTCTTCAACTTTAAGCTTTTGATCTCTACGTTTTAAGCTTTTCGGTACAAGTATTAAGAAAGCCACTAATCTCATTTATTATAAGGTATTTAGTTAAATTATCTTTGTCTCCTCCTTAAATGAGTAATTAATGATCATATGTTCTTGGATTAGTAAAAGTGGAATTGCAAAAAAGAAAAACTTTATTATAAAATCAAATATAAAAACAAATGTGATTACAATTTTAAAATAGAATCACATCTTTATTATAATAACATAAATAAAATCAATATTTTCACTAGGAAATTACATCTTTTTTATATATTAAAAATTAAATTACACAAGCAAGATAATATCAGAAAGAGAATTACATCAATTAGAACAAGAAAATATTAAAAAATATTTTTCATAAATAAATTATACCCCATAACCATAAATTAGATAAACTACAATTTATCACAAATTACATATTTTTTAAGTAATGGTTACGACCCAAGTTTTTCGGATTTCCCAGTAAGACCCAAGTTTTTCTGATTTGAAAGAAGAAAACTCATAAATTTAATTAAGAGGATTGCTTATTTTATATAATTTTAAAGTTTAGGAGTCTCTTTTTTGAGTGTTCTTGCTAAAGGACATATACAAAATAATACAATAGAGAAAAAAAATATAAAAATAATAAAACGACAAATAGAAAATTCAGTGGTGACAAAAGTAAATAAAAGCACAAAGAAAATAGAAAGTCAGAGAATGTTCAAGATAAATTCAATTTGAATTTTACACACAAGAAAAGCTTTCAAAAATATCTACAAGCCATGACACCTTTGTCTAGTTTATGGTTGCGGGAAGCAAGATCGGATAAGTAACCTAATTTAAGAAAATCTCAACATAAGTATATAAAATTTTGTAATCATACGGGGTTCCATGCCACCCCTTCTTGAAGGGATGTATCCGCCCTGTTTAACCAAAAAATATAATTTTGGTCAAAGCTTGAATTTTAGAAAAGAAATCGGGTTATTGATAATCAAAGAGACCGAAATCTAATTGGCTTTCAAAGAATAAGAATAAAGCAATAAAAAATTGTATTTCACTATGATCTCAAGAATATTCTCCGTATCCCTACAAATGATAAAACTTCCTCCTTTTATAGTTGACAAGGAGTAACGGATTATTCTAAATAATAAAGAGCATTTAATGAGACGTAACATAATCATTGCTATTAAATACTGAATAACTAACGTATCAAGTATTTAATAATGAATGTAGACTACTTTTTGTCTTCAGATTCGTGTCTTCAATGCCCTTTTTATCCGTTGATATTGAATGTCTTGGATAGACACAAGAATCGTATCTAAGGTTCCTTCTCGTGCATGTTTCCTTTTCTTCTACCGTGTCTGTTATCCTCCGTACCTTTTAGTCATTTATTGTTCTTTGACTGTTTGACTAATCCACGTGTCATGCCACGTCACCTTTAATAAAAACTCAATTTTTTCCCAATACAGATAGTCCCCCCACTTTTCATTTATTTATCAATTAAATAATTGGGAAGTGGATCCTGAAAAAGAATTTTTGTCACAGTTAATGCTTATGTTAGTATCGACGTCTTTTCTGTGTTTCTCAATTAATACCTTGTACACATGTCGTCTTCTGGTTGGCTCTGCAGTTTTGCTCCCATTTTTGTAGGCTTGTTCAACTTCCTTTGTTTACGATGTGATGGTTATCTTTAATATTGATTTTCCATCATTACTTCCCTTAATTTTCACTTAGCTGAACATGAAACAATGAAGAACACTTTAGCTACGTGGGGAAAAGATTATGAAAACCTGGAGAAGGATTACAATTTCTTGGCTGAGAATTCTAACTATGAGGTCAACTGGGCCTTCTTGAAATCTCGTCGTGATACTTTAATGGATGCTTCTCAGGAAAAATTTGACTTGCAATCTGAGTTAGCCAAAGTTTTAGACTTGATTGAGTGAACAGCCAACCTAAACTCCTTCTCCAGACCATTAATTGACATCTCTTCTCTAACAGTGGAAACTCCCAGGATTTAAGAGCCTTTGAACTTAGAAGCAACAGCTGAAGTTACTGAAGTTACAATTCTAGTACACGAGGGTAACTTATCTATAACATGGCCTTTAGGAACAGAAATCCCCGCGTCTACTGCTTCTCATGAAGTTTCAGCCGAGCCTAATGAAGCTGCGACTCCTACCGCTCCAATCACCTCAGTGACTAATGAATATGTTTAACCTTACCTCTTTTTTGTTTGATTCTGATGATGTGATAAAGTCCCCAGTTTCTATAATGGGGCATCTGTTTCAGAAAAATGTTTTGTAATAGCTAAGTTTTTTCCCTTAGCTTTTTGTGTTAAGAAGTTTGTATAATACTTCTTCATTTTATCCTTGTCTACTTATTGCTTTAATTTTTGCAGAATGATTTTACCTTACTCTTGCCTATTTTTCTTGTTAGGACTTAGAGAATAAGTTAGTATTTTTTATCCTTTTCAAAAATGCTTTCATAATTCTTCTCATGTGTTACCAACATGAGGAAAAATAAAAAGAGGGCCCTTTAATTTATTGACACTTAATGAAGAAGACGTCTCAACTTCATAATGGTGTTAATATACAATGAAAGAGATAGGAACATACATGTTTCATATAAAACAACTTTTGTAATGTTTTTTATTTATGAACTTTGATAAGTTTCTTGAGTATTACATGTACTGAAGTACATCTATAACTTTCTCTCGACTATTTTCTTTTAACAGATTTACAAAATATACAAGGTTTTTTTATATAACATGTTCCGATACATAGTCATGTCCCTGCCTTTACATTTAGGAAGGGTCTAAGCAATGACTTCATTTTAGATTGATACTTGAATTCCCGTAGCTTGAGTTGATTTGAAAATCTTGAATTTTGCTCTCTCGTATCTATTTCTGCACATACTTATATGTATATAGTACAGTACCCCAAGTGTTTGAGCGGTGAAGTATGAAGCCTCGAACACTTGTATATTTGCTCCCAATCTTTGGTCATTTTCCTGAAACAGAAAAACATACAGGACTCGAAGGTGAAATTATAGATAAAGACTGTCTAAATCGTGTGTTCCATCAGATTATTGTAACCCTGGACTAGGAATTTAAGAGTATTCCAATTTACCGTGCAGGCTGTGACTCATCATTTGGCATGAATTAGGGTTTTTGCCTAACATCTTTAACTTATTTCTCTCGTACCTATTTAAGCGCTCCTGCTTCTACCCATTTAGTGAAATAATCAGTAAGTACGAGTAGAAACTTTACCTGACCTTTTGCTTGAGGTAATGGTCCTACGATGTCCATTCCCCATTTCATGAAGGGCCACGGAGCTATGACAGGATGTAATAACTCTGCTGGTCGAAGCATGTTATTTGCATACCTTTGACATTTGTCACATTTAGATACGAAATTAATTGCTTCTTCTTCCATTTTAGGCCAGTAATATCTTGCTCGAATTAATGTTTTAACCAGTGATCTGCCTCCTGCATGATTTCCACAATGTCCCTTATGTACTTCTCTTATTACATATTCTGTTTGAGAAGGTTCGAGACACATGGCTAATGGTCCACCAAATATTTTACGGTACAAGTTTCCTTGATACAAGCAGTAACGAGCGTCTTTCTTCCTTAATGCATGAGCCTTCACCTCATCTTCAAGTACAGTTCCGCGCTGCAAAAAAGACACGATTTTGTTTATCCAATCCGAAGTTAAATGATTAAAATTTACCTCATTTTTGTCAGGGCCAAGAACAGTGTGAAACAAATGCATAATTGAGGTATTCACATCTTTTGCAATATCTGCTGCAGATGTGAGGTTGGCTAAAGCATCTGCTTCCAAATTCTCTTCTCTTGGGATTTGCATCACTTTCCAAATTTGGAACTGTCTTATTAACTCCCGTACCTTTCTGAGGTATTCTTGCATTGACTACTAACTGTGAATGACTTTTGATTACAATTTGCATGATACCAAATTCTAATGCTAGCTCCAAACCTGCAATCACAGCTTCATTCTCTACTTCATTATTAGTTACAGGGTCACACAGCTTGTCTAATTGTTTCAGCCGTAGGTGATATAAGAACAATTCCTAAACTTGCCCCCTTTACATTAGATGAACCATCGGTAAATAATAGCCATATCGCCGGATTAGCTCCGTTAAAAACTTGTAATTCTTTTTCTGCTTCTAGATATATGCTTTAACTAAAATCAGCTACGAAATCAGCGAGTACTTGAGATTTGATACCATTTTGAGGTTGGTAAATTATTTCGTACTCACTTAATTCTAAAGCCCATTTTGCTAATCTTCCTGATAATTCATGTTTATGCAATATATTTTTTTAAAGGAAAAGCAGTAACAACCACAGTAGGATGACATTGAAAATAAGGTCGTAGTTTTCCAGATGCCATGATGAGAGCTAATGCTAATTTTTCTAGTTGTGGATACCTTGTCTCTGCATCTAATAAAGTTTTACTTACATAATAAATCGGAGATTGCTTACCTTGGTCTTCTCATACTAAAACGGCACCTACCGCTACTTCTAATATTGCTAAATAGATGAGTAACTTTTCACCTTCTTTAGGTTAAGCCAGTAAAGGAGGATTTGATAAATAAGTTTTCAAATCCCTAAGTGCTCGTTGACAATCTTCATTCCACTCGAAATGGTCTTGCTTTTTGAGCTTAGAGAAGAATCTGAAGCATTTTTATGATGATTTTGAAATAAACCTCCCAAGGCCGCTATCCTTCCTGTTAACCTATGAACTTCCTTTTTACTAGTAAAGATGTCAAGTATTTCTTTAATTGCTTTAATTTGGGAAGGATTCACTTCAATTCCACGGTTAGAGACAAGAAAACCTAAAAATTTACTAGATGCAACTCCAAATGCACATTTTTCAGGATTGAGTTTCATATTAAATTTTCGCAAAATTTCAAAGGTAACAGTTAAATGAGAAATATGGTCATGGAATGCTGATTTTTGACGAGCATGTCGTCTATATATAGCTCCATTGTCTTTCCCAAATGTTCTTGAAATATTTTGGTAACTAACCTTTGATAGGTTGCTCCAACATATTTTATGCCGAAGGGCATTACTTTGTAACATTAAGTCCCCCGGTCTGTGATGAAAGAAGTTTTTTCTTCATCACCGGGGTCCATTTTAATTTGATTGTACCCCGAATATGCATCTAAAAAAATTAAAAGTTCATGACCTGCAGTTGCATCAATCAATTGATCTATGTGGGTAAAGGAAAAGAGTCTTTTGGCAAGCTTTATTCAGATCAGTGTAATCTACACAAACTCGCCACTTACCATTCTTTTTAGGTACGACCACCGTGTTAGCTAACCAATCAGGATATTTTACCTCACGAATTGACCCGATTTTCAACAACTTTTGGACCTCATCTTGAATTACTTGATTTTTGAAAGCTCTTTTATTTCTTTTCTTTTGCTTAATTGGGATGAAAGATGGGTCTTCGTTAAGCTTATGAGTCATCACATTCGGTGGAATACCTTTTGTTACCCCGCTTGAATTACCGAAGCATGATAAAGCATGCGCTTTTGGAATCACTTCAGCTTGCATTTCTCGCAGTACTCTTAGTAGAATAATATTGTCAAAGCTACCTGGATCAATCAAAACTTTTTTTACATCAGTGTCAAATATAACAAAAGATATTACCAGAGCGTCGTTATGCGGTGTAGTCACTCCTTCCGTATCTGCATCATCAAAGCTTATACTTTCATGTTCTAAGGTTTTCCATACTCACTTGCTTCGTGTGATTGTCATTTCGGAAACTTTGTTCAAAGCCGTATATGTTACTACGTAAATATTTTCTCCTCCACCGATGACATTTACTATCCTCTTAGGTGAAGGTGGTTTTGGTGGGTCTTGCCTATTTCTCATGTAGGCTTGCTTTCCTTTTTCACTGACAACTCCGTAAGGTAGCCTTGTTTCAGCAAATAATCTACTTCACTTTGTAAAAATCTACATTCTAAAGTTTTATGCCCATGGTCGTTTTGAAATTCACACCAATGGTCTGGGTTTCGTCTGTTTGGGTTCGACCACATCTCTTTTAGCCAACACACCTTATCTCCCATACTCCTTAGAACAGCTACAAGCTCGGAATCAGTTACATTAAAACTATGACCAGCAAATCGTGCCATTAAATTTCTATCATCATCCTGTAGCTCTTGGTTGTTTCTATCACCTTTGAATCTGGATGAAGATCTGGCTCCCCTATCTCTCGATCTCTGATCATAATATTGATTGTTTTGCCTAGAACGTGGGTCTCTTCCTGCATGTCCCATATATGGATCGTACCTATTCTTACCTGACTTTTGTCTGCTTCAGACCTTCGGGATCCGCTTCTATCTTCTCGTTGAGGTTGAGATACGGTATCCTCTTAATTTCTGAGCTTCCTAATGTACCTGTTATAAACATCATTCCAAGTAGTTGCGGGAAATTCACGAAGGATTTCTTTAAGTCTTCTCGTGGCTTCTGAACTTTTTTCATTCAAATTGCTAGAAATAGCTATTGCAGCCCAATTATCTGGTACACAAGGCAACATCATTCTTTCACGTTGGAATCTATCAACGAAATCTCTGAGTAATTCAGTGTTCCCTTGTTTTATTTTGAAAATATCATCCATTCACTTTTTCACCTTTCGAGCTCCTGAATGTGCTTTTATGAAAGAATCTGCAAGCTCAGCAAAAGAATTTATAGAATTTTCAGGTAAGAGAGAGTACCAGGTTAATGCTCCCTTGGTGAGTGTTTCTCCAAACTTTTTGACCAACACTGATTCTATTTCTCGTTTGGTCAAATCTTTGCCTTTCACTCCCGTTGTAAATGCAGTTACGTGATGACGAGGGTCCGTTGTACCATCATATTTTGGGATATCAGGCATTTTAAATTTCTTTGGAATCACAAAGGAGCAGCACTTGGTTTCCATGGTTGTTGCGAGTATTTATCCACGTATACTCTTTTTATCACAGGTGGAACTCCAGAGATTTGCTCAATACGCTCGTTCTGCTTCTTGAGTTGTTTCTGCAAGGTTAGTACCAAATTTTGAAGATGAGAATTTACTTGTATTACCTGGTTCTCCATCTTGTGAGTCAGTAGGAACTGTTCCATTGCCAGAATCAACTAGACCACAGCGAGGGGTTTCCAACGTATTGTTATTTGGTGTTGTTGGTGCAACAGTAAATTGATCAACTAGTTCGCAAGGCTTTGTTAATTCGTGAGTCGATTATTTTCTTTACCAGTTCATCTTTTTTTCGGCTCCTCCATCGTCATGTTCATACATATCGTTTGGAGTTCCTTCACGAGATCCACGTGGAGAAGCTTGAAAGTTAGCATTATTGAGTTCCTTATCATCAATTGTTGGATCAGATTTGTCTGGTTGTTGTTGTCGTTGTTGTTCAACATATTAACAATAAGATTTATCGGATTCTCGGTAACAGAACCAATTTGTTTAACCAAAAAATATATTTTTGGTCAAAGCTTGAATTTTAGAGAAGAAATCGGGTTACTGATAATCAAAGAGACCGAAATATAATTGGCTTTCAAAGAATAAGAATAAAGCAAATGAAAAATTGTATTTTACTATGATCTCAAGAATGTTATCTGTGTCCCTACAGATGATAAAACTTCCTCCTTTTATGGTTGACAAAGAGTAACGGATTGTTCTAAATAATAAAGAGCATTTAATGAGACGTTACATAATTATTGCTATTAAATACTGAATAACTAACGTATCAAGTATTTAATAATGAATGTAGACTACTTTTTGTCTTCAGATTCATGTCTTCAATTCCCTTTTTATCCGTTAATATTGAATGCCTTGGATAGACACGGTAATCGTATCTAAGGTTCATTCTCGTGCATGTTTCCTTTTCTTCTACCGTGCATGTTGTCCTCCGTGCTTTTTAATCATTTATTGTTCTTTGACTGTTTGACTAATCCATGTGTCATGCCACGTCACCTTTAATAAAAACTCAATATTTTTCCAATACACGCCCCTCATCTGTTGCTACTCTTCTTTTTTAAAATTTCATATACTCTACAAAGAAAGTATATGAGACACTTTATTTGAATATCACTCTCGTATTCTTTTTATTTCACTTCCGCATAAACAGTAACAAAAAAAGATATTTCCTATTGGAATGTCAAGAAGACATTACTTTTTTTTTTTTCAATTCCACTTTTACTAATCCAAGAACATATGATCATTAATTACTCATTTAAGGAGGAGACAAAGATAATTTAACCAAATACGTTATAAATAACAACAACAACAACTACCCAGTATAGTCCCACAAAGTGGGGTCTGGGGAGGGTAATATGTAGACGAGCCATACCCCTACCCGAAATGGCAGATAGGTTGTTTCCAATCGACCCTCGGCTCAGTGAAGGAAAGGAACAACAAAAACAAAAACAAAAACAAAAGAGCATTAGTAACTCCACCAGAAATAGCATAAATAATTATCTAAACATAAGAAACATAAATAAAATAGCATGTAATAATATCATACAGTAACTACCATAAATGACTACCATAAGGGAGACACAAACCAAAACACAAATCATCTATGGATAGTCAGGCCTCACCCAACCCCGGGTGAGGAGTATGAAAAACTCTAGGAGTCCTTATCCTACAACCTTGATACTAGACCTCTAGACTTTCCTATCAAGGATCATGTCCTCGGAAACTCGCATTCTAACCATGTTATGTCTAATCACCTCTCCCCGATACTTCTTAGGCCTCCCTTTGCCTCGCCGAACGGCGACAATCGCCAGCCTCTCATAACTCCTCACCAGGGCATCAGGGCTTCTCCTTCGCACATGCCCAAACCACCTCAGCCTCGCTTCTCGCATCTTCTCATCCACCGGGGCCACCCCCACCTTCTCTCGAATAACTTCATTATTAATCTTATCTAACCTGGTGAGCCCGCACATCCACCTGAGCATCCTCATCTCCGCAACCTTCATTCTCTGAACATGAGAGTTCTTCACGGGCCAGCACTCGGCCCCATACAACATTGCAGGTCTAATCACAGCTCTATAAAATTTTCCCTTGAGTTTATGCGGAACTTTCTTGTCACACAGGACTCATGATGCAAGCCTCCACTTTGACCACCCCGCTCCTATACGATGAGTGACGTCCCCGTCAATCTCTCCGTCCCCTGAATTACCGACCCAAGATATCTGACACTGTCCCTCTTGGCGATGACCTGAGATCCAATCATCACGTCCCTGCCTACTTCGCCCGGGTCGGCGCTAAACTTGCACTCCAGGTATTTTGTCTTAGATCTGCTTATTTTGAAACCTTTAGACTCGAGAGTCTGTCTCCAAACCTCTAACCTCTCAATAACACTGACTCTCATCTCATCTATCAAGACTATGTCATCAACAAATAGCATACACCAAGGCACATCCCCTTGAATATGTCGGGTTAGAGCATCCAGCACCTACGCAAAAAAGAGATAGTGCGTCGATCCTTGATGGAGCCCCATAACCACTGGAAAATGGTCCGAGTCGCCACCCACCGTTCTAACCCTAGTCTTAGCTCCATCGTACATGTCCTTGATTACTCTGATGTAGGCTTCCGGCACGCTCTTCGCCTCCAAGCACCTCCATAGCACCTCTCTTGGGACCTTGTCATACGCCTTCTCCAAGTCGATAAGCATCATGTGCATGTCCTTCTTTTTATCCCTGAACTGCTCCACCAGCCGCCTGACAAAGTGGATAGCTTCTGTAGTGGAGTGACCCGGCATTAAACCGAACTGGTTCCCAGATATAGATGTCATCTCCCTCACCCTCGCCTCGATCACCCGCTCCCAGACCTTCATGGTGTGACTTATTAATTTGATACCCCTATAGTTGTTTCAGCACTGGATGTCCCCTTTGTTCTTGTACAAGGGCACCACTGTACTCCACCTCCACTCATCCGACATCCTTCTGGTCCTGAAGATCACATTGAACAACCTGGAGAGCCACTCCATTCCTGACCTACCCATGCACTTCCAGAACTTCACCAGGATCTCGTCAGGCCCGGTCGCTCGACCCCTACTCATCCTACGCAAAGCCCCCACGACCTCCTCCGCCCTAATGCGCCTGCAGTACCCAAGGTCTCTATGTTGCTCTGAATGCCCCAACTCCCCTAGCTCTATGTTACGATCCCCCTCCTCGTTAAGTAAGTCTCAAAAGTACGCCTGCCACCTCTGCTTGACTTGAAAGTCCCCCATCAGAACTCTACCATCCTCGCCCTTGATGCACCTAACTTGGTGAAGATCACGTGCCTTCCTTTCCCTTGCTTTAGCTACCCGGAATAACTTCCTGTCCCCGCCTCTCTCCCCTAGTTCCTCATACATGCGACCAAACGCCACGTTTTTAGCTTCCGTAACCGCCAGCTTTGCTTCTTTCCTCGCCACCTTGTAGATCTCCCTGTTCGCTCTTTGTTCTTCCTCGCTTGTGCTCCCTGCCAACTTAGCAAACGCCGCCTTCTTTACCTCCACTTTTCCTTTGACAACATCGTTCCACCACCATTCACCTTGATGTCTGCCTGAATAGCCCTTGGCTACCCCGAGCACGTCCAGTGCTACCTCCCTAACGAAGTTCGCCGTCTCTGACCACATAGCGTCCGCTTCCCCAGAACTTCTCCAAGCTCCGCCCTCAGCTAACCTCCTCTCCAACTCCTCTGCTTTCTCCTTAGTCAAAAAACTCCATCTAATCCGCGGTTGTCCCCGAGCACCCCTCCTCTTCCTCTTCACCCAGAGACCGACATCCATCACTAGGAGTCTATGAAGAGTCGAAAGGGACTCTCCCGGAATAACCTCGCAGTCCTTGTACATACCCTTATCTCTCCTTCTGAGGATGATGTAATCAATCTGAGTCCTCGCCGCCGAACTCTTGAAGGTGACCAAATGCTCCTCCCTCTTCTGAAATGTCGAGTTCGCAATCAGAAGCTCGGAAGTCCTGGTGAAATCAAGCAGTGAAGTGCCTCCTCCGTTCCTAACCCCAAAGCTGAAGCCACCGTGCACCTCATCATAACCCCCAGCATCATCCCCAATATGACCATTAAAGTCCCCTCCAATAACTAACTTCTCAGATTGGGGAATACTACTCACAATCATCCAAGTCCTCCCAAAAGCGCCTCTTAGCCTCCTCGTCTCAGCCCGCTTGCAGCGCGTAAGCACTGATGACGTTGAGGACGCAATCCCCAATAACCAACTTAATAGACATTAATCTATCATTCACTCGCCTAACCTCGACCACGGACTCCGTTAGATCCCTATCTACCAAGATACCCACTCCATTCTTACCTCTCACTACCCCAGAATACCACAGCTTAAACCCATCTACATTCATCGCCTTCGACCCTTTCCACCTAGTCTCCTGGACACATGCTATGTTAACCCTCTTCTTCTGAAGAACCTTCGCCAACTCAATGGACTTACCTGTCAGAGTGCCTATGTTCCATGACCCAATCCTTAATCTATGAGCGTCTGCTACCCTCTTCACACCCTTACCTCCCGCCCTACCCGCATGACCACTCCCTGCCCCCTACTCACCCCCACCACCGCCCCCACCCCCCGAGGACATGACCTTACGCTATCATCCCCCGCCGCGGCCACTATCCCTCCAACCGACTATGGAGAATAGTGACGCACAAACGCACTATAGCGGAATACGCAAAAAGATGCAAACTAGATAGCAACAGAGTAAACCTCACACGGAATGCTAGCTAAAATACGTGAAAAGGTGTACAAAGTAAACAAGAGAGCGGGAGGTACCAACTCCCGGTGGAAAAACCTGAAAGTAGGCTTTGATGCGTCCAAGGTCAACTGTTATCGACTCTTGCACGTCCCGGCCGGTGTTGCTTAGCTCTTCACTCCCAAATGCCGCAAACTGGCCTCGCCACCGCGACTAGTACCTGGGCAAGTTTTCCTGAAGCTTATCGGAACGTGTAGTTCTATCGCGTCCTGCCGAAAGTCTGAACGGGAGTCGCCGGAAGTACTGTAGCTTGCCGGAAATCCCGCCGAAAAAATAAGGCACATGTTCAAGAAAACAGAACACACCCACACACACCCACAAGAAGCAGAAGAGAGAATAGGAAGAAAAGAGCAGGGGTCGCCGGAAGAGAATTGAAATAAACAAAAGAAAAGGAAGATTCAAGTGTTGCCGGTGATGGAGATGAGTTGTCGCTGGCGATAGAGATGAATTGCAGTCTAAAAGCAGTAGAAGAGGCGCAGCAATTGAGGGATTAAACGTTCTGATCTGTAGGGTTTTTCAAGTTAGAAAACTGATTTGCTACTTAATTCCTGAAGGAAACGTTCGAAATAGAAGAAGCACACAGCATGGATGGAGCGTTAATGGCGTGAACACAGATTTGATACTTGTTGGTATAGGGTTTTCCCGGATAAGACAGTACATAACGATCGGAAGGCCAAATTTGAAGATTGCACCTCAGTATTTCCATTTTTCCGGCAACCAGAGCAAAAATCAATATTAAAGATAAAGTAACTAAAAAATTGTCTGCAGTAAAAAAGAAATAATTTTGAACTGACCAAAAAGATCTCAAGTAAGTAAAAATAAAACTTTATAGTGAAAATCGCTGCTATATTTTTCAAATAAGAAAAACTCCAAGAAAATGCGGAGAAAGGATCAAAATCTGGAGAAGGCGTTTGTGGACACGAATTCTTAGAAAGAACCAAACAAGAATAATGGGACCGAACCAGGAAAAAAAAAGGAAAGTAAAATACAAACAAAAGCAAATTCAAACCAAATACGTTATAATAAATGACATTAGTGGCTTTCTTAATACTTGTGCCGAAAAGCTTAAAACGTAGAGACCAAAAGCTTAAAGCTGAAGAAGGAGAGATGATCTTTATGAAGATATACATGGCGCTATATCTGTGGCAGCTTTTTGAATAGCGCCACAAAAATTGACGCTATATAATAAATGATATAATTAATTATTTATAGCGCTATTTTTGTGACTTTATATATAATTTGATTATCTTTTTTAACACTTATATTTTGAGTTCAAAAGATTCATATTTTGATTTCGAATTCATCAGAGCTTCTGCCTGCAATTAATGCTCTCTGTCTATGGTCTATTTGCATTTAAGATAACAAGAATCACGAGTTTTCGATTTCGACAACGCCATTCATGCTGAGTGACTATGAAGGATTCTTGTTTGAACAGTTCCATTAGTCTTGTAATTCAATTCTGTATCGGGAAAATAACGTTCACTTTTTCTTTTCGGAGTGATCGCGTTAATTAATACTCATTGCATGATGTGACCGCGTCAACAAACACAACTATAGGTGTATTTTTCTCTTTGTACCAACTTTTTAGAACCAATCAATTATGCATAATTAATATATACGAAGACTTATATACATATGCGGATCCAAAGATTTTAAAATCATAGATGCACCACCAATTTTAACATAAATTTAGTGCTTCTAAATAGTTTCAAATTTTTGATCAATAACGTCCAATGATTTGAGAATATTTAGTTTTTATGACTTAATATTAATTTTAAATATTATTCAAAGAGATAATTTATACGCTTCATAAACCATTCAATTCTTACCATCAAAAATCAAAACAAAGAGGAAAAATAAAATGCTGACAATTCAATACCATAAAATTTGAAATTAGTGCAAATTTTAGAAAGCACATAAAATATCAAAAAGGGTAGAGAAAATTACTTGAGAGATAGAAAATTACTTGAGAGATAGCAACTGAGATCCATAAATTGGGATTAGGGAGAATAATAAATATTAGAAAAAAGCTTAAAGAGCAAAATAAGGGAGTAGTGAGTTGGAAAACAAATGAAATAAAGGGGAGAAATTCACTAGTCATTTAAAAATAGCCCACTTTCAAAAGTAATCGAAATTTATCCACTTTTCATGTAAAGATAAATTTAAACGAAAACACTGTTCAAAATCCAGAAAAATACTCCAGCATAATACACCGGAGTTCCAGTATAATATACTGCTCCAACATAACATACTGGAGTTTAGAGCACCGGTGCTCCAGTCTCCAGTGTATTATACTAGAGTCAGCAAAGTATAACGATCTAGTGTAATATGTTGAATTATTCTTGAAGTTCAATCACGGGTGCACCGAACTCAAGTATATTATACCGGACCGGTTTCTGTTTCAGCAAAATAGTGGCTATTTTTCATTGACTTAGTAAACGCTAGCTATTTTTCAATGACCAGTCCGAAAACAGGCTAGACCGTGCTATTTGTACGAAAGAAAGAGAATGTAGGACCAGAAAAGCCCAAGGTGATCGATCCCTAGTCCTTAGGGAAGTAAAACGAGCATCCAACCAGGGATCCCAAACCCAATATTAAACTAGTTTTGTATATTATGTACATGAAAAAACTGATTTGCCGAAAAGATCATGGGTTCATGTGAACCTCAATAGGGTAGATCCCGGCCCCGCTTATGTACGTGCTTAAAAGAATTTCCAATATAACTACCATGTAATATATAATCAGATGCCTATCCACACCCATTTGATTTACTGGTTTAAATTTTATTTTCTACTTATTTAATTACGTAGCTTTTTAACACTTATGAATACTCTACATTAGCCCGGACTATAATGTACTTGTTTGACCCAAAAGTTATCAAACACTTTTCGAGTAAATCAATCAAAATAAATCATAAGGTAAATCGTAATCGAAGATAATATGACCTTAGGACATACGATATGTTCGTTCATTTTTTATCTCAGTATGCGAAAGAGATTCAAAGATGAACTGAGTGATTTAGAGAGAGAAAGAGAGAGATCAAGTGATCAAGAGATGTTCAATAATAATCCTCCCTCCTTTATAATTCTAGGATCCCCTTTATATATTAGAGGACCCTCCTCCCCATATTAAAATAAATAGAAACTCAATATATATCCTTGAACGGACGACGAAACCTATGGTGTCTTTTCTCCTAATGCTACTAAGTCGTACATCTGCCCTAGATAATACATGCTTGACGGTTATCCGCGCCGACGTAGGAACGTGGTTGGAAAGATTCAACCCCATACAGTTAGTGCCTCCGTTCGTTGAGGTCCCAGCGATGTGCGTCCTTGACGGACGGAATCAATAACCTCGTTCAGGGAGAGTTTGACCTTTATATAAAAGCAGTAACGTAGCAGGTGGGAGATAACACTCGTGACTATTAAAATGCTTAAATGCAATTCCTTTATTTTGGTCATAATTATGCATATTCCCGAGGGAGGCAACACAAAAGGCTTTCTAACGTCTGGTTTTTCGAGCCGGTTTGAAATATGTCTCTTTGATTTTAGCACTACCCAACCCGATAAATAGGGAATGGTTTAACCTGAAACAAGTTTTGATCACTTGCAAGAGATATTCCATTTACTCAAGTAGCGTTTTCGTTCTCCGGCTTTTCTCCATGGTCGAAAAATACCCTCTCATCCGTTGTGTTACGCACATTTCCTTCTTGAACGGAAACTATGGCCAAATCTCAGCGGGATAATCCAGGGTTACTGATACTAATTAATCAAATGTAGCGCCTCCCTCTAGCAGTGGTGAGAGAGAAGAAGAGTAAGACATTAGGCCTCTCACAGTGGATACCTTGCTGCCAAAGCACCTTCTATCTCAGAGCGACTTCAACAAAGATTCGCATGCGCAACCACTGGAACTCTCCGAGTTGTTACAAGATCATTTAGATGATCTCCGCATGACATACGACATATATGCTCACGTGGATATAGTTCCCGCGGGGGTGGATCATGTAGACGTGCATAAACTGGGATATTGCACCTTCTACGAATACCCATTCGCGATTGGCTACGGTCTTCGAAGGAGCTCTGCCGCTTTTACAACGTATGCCTGACTCAACTTATGCCATATACCCCAAAAGTATGTCGGATACTGTCCAAATATGTGGAGCTGGTCGGATGTGAGGTCTCTGTCCACCATCTTCTGCAATTATTCAGTGCCGGCTACCTGAGAGGCACCATGCTGCACTTGAGAAGCCGTGGTACAAAGGGGATAGTGGTCAAGACTGATGACCGACCTAGTCACGGATTTTGGCGTAGATATTTTTATGTTAAGACCGAACACCTGGTCTCTAACCCTGCATGGTTCCCGGAAAAGTGGAATTCAAAACGTAAGTGTCTCTATTTGTTGAGTTCCTCGCTGCTTGTGAATGTCACGATTCTAACTTTTTCTGTTGCAGCCATAGCCCACATACCTCGGCTCGTTACCGGTATTATCAAATGGGTTACCGACTTGTTGTCGTATGCGGAAAGGACTCGCACATGGCCTGCTTTTCTCCAGCATTATGGCCCTGCGGGCCCTTCAGGTAGATTTTAGGCTTCGTTTAATGGGTTTTGCAAATTTTATTGATTGCTTTATCTTTATGACAGTAGGACGATCTGCTCCTAGGAAAAGTGCGGTGGTACCTACTTCTATCTGGTCTGGTGTTGCTTCGGATACTTAGGTGTTAATATGCTCCCTTTGTCGGGAGTCACATCGGTGGCAACGGTTGCGAGAGTCGTCATCGTCGACACCGGCTCCGCAGACTATAGATGAGTCTATTGAGGGTGAATAACCGATGGAGAGGAAGAGGTGGAGACTTATGACGGGCAAGGCGGTGGCAATAGAAGACGAAAGGAGTAGCATGCCTCAGCAAAAGCTTAGAACCATGCTCATGGCCGATGCCATCCATTATAGGAAGTCGACCCAGCAGGAGAGTACCGTTGCTGGTACTAGCTCGACACGTGCCGCTAAGGGTAGTTCGACAACCGATGTCGGTGGAGTTGGTGGGGAATTCGATGGATCAGAATCCAAGATTGCCCAAGAGGATGTAGACAAGCTTGTGAAGGGTCTCACACAGGTGGAGATGACTGCGGACGAGTCCGACCGTTGAATTGTGATCCCGGGGGCTTACCGTTTACTGATAAATAGCAAAAAGGCCACATCGGAATTTACTTTGCTATGCGCCGCCCCTGAGAGCGAGACGCTCATGGCCGTCAGTGATGCAGACTTGTCTCGAAGGGTCACCGGCATGACCTTACAAGTAACCCTTTTGTTGTTTTTTATGGCTTGTTGTAAGGTTGGCTGTATGTGTGTTAATTTTTGCTGTTCTTTTCAGACCCTCATTTTGGAGGTGGAGCGGAGATGTTATGAGTAGAAAAAGGCGACCATAAGGCAACCATCTTTGACAAGATGTTCAAGAGGTACAGACGGTACCGCTCCAAACATCGAGCGGCGGCAAACCTTTTCTAGCAAGACCCCGACTTTCGGGTGTTCCATGAAGGTCTTGATCAGAGAGAAGCTTAGCTAAAATGTAGGGAGACTGAATTGGAGAAGGCAGAAGATGAGCTGGTGAGAGGTGTAGCTTGTAGTAGTACGTTGGAAGCACTTCTCAAGGCAACAGATGATGAGCTTGAACTGAATCAGGGGGTGGCGGTGGAGAATGCCGATCTTCAGCGTAAGGTATCGGATTTCACCGCTGAACTTGAAGCTAGGGTGGCAAAGATTAGTGCTCTTAGGTAGGGTCCCCCCAAGGTCTGAGGAGGGGGTACGATCTTCACAGCTTTCCTCATCTCGCCCCCCGTCTGATCAAAATTCACGTCATAACGCGCATGATATGTGGATTTTTGCGGAATCCAAACTTGACATATATAAAGAGCTTCACGTTGCGGGTCGAGCGATGGAGGTGGAAGTCCAAGTGCGATGGAGCGAGGCTCGCGCTGCCCGTGAAGCTTGCGGGTATAGCTCTGACTCCCCTGATCGGGAAGGCTTCACTTTGTAGGACATCGACCATCTAGACTTCGACTCCTGGTACAATGAGGTTTATTGCCCAGGAGGCGACATGCAGGGTGGCGAGGAGCCTTGAGCTTGTACGTGTTTTGTTGCTTCCTTCTTCTTCTTCTTTTGGAATGAAATGGGGCCCTTTCACGGGGTTATATATAGAACATTTTTTCTGTGATATATAAACTTTATTTTTGTCGTTATTCTTTTATGATCATTTTTTATTTCTTTTCATCCCCCCTTTTTGTTTAAAACCTCATCATGACTTGAGTGGGTTCGAAACAATTTTGACGGCTTTAGCTAGTAAGATATTACTTTGGCTGTCGTCTAAGTATTATTCGCTATGGTCGAACCTTAGTAGAGATGGCCTTAACCAATAAGATGTAACTTTGACTGTCGTCGAAGTATTATCCGTCGTGGTAGAACTGGGTCGAACCTTAATGGTGATGGCCTTAGCCAATAGGATGTAACTTTGACTGTCATCGAAGTGTTATCTTTCGTGGTTAAACTGGGTCAAACCTTAATGGCGATGGCCTTAGCCAATAGGATGTATCTTCGACTGTCAACAAAGTGTTAACCGTCGTGGTCGAACTGGGTTTAACCTTAATGGAGATGGCCTTAGCCAATAGGACGTAACTTTGACTGTCGTTGAAGTGTTATCCATCGTGGTCGAACTGGGTTGAACCTTAATAGCGATGGCCTTAGCCAATAGGATGTAACTTCGATTGTCGTCGAAGTGTTATCCGTTGTGGTAGAACTGGGTCGAATCTTAATGGCGAAGGACTTAGCCAATAGGATATAACTTCGACTATCGTCGAAGTGTTATCCGTCATGGTCGAACTGGGTCGAACCTTAATGGAAATGGACTTAGCCAATAGGATGTAACTTTGACTGTCATTGAAGTATTATCCGTCGTGGTCAAACTGGGTCGAACCTTAATGGAGATGGCCTTAGCCAGTAGGATGTAACTTCGACTTTCATCAAAGTTTTATCCGTTGTGGTCGAACTGGGTCGAACCTTAATGGCGATGGCCTTAGCCAATAAGATGTAATTTCGACTATTGTCGAAGTGTTATCCGCCGTGGTCGAACTGGGTCGAACCTTAATGGCGATGGCCTTAGCCGTTTACATAATGGAGATAATGTCCTTGGCCGTTTACATAATGGAGAAACTTCTGTACAATGGAGAATTCGATAAGACGTAAAGTTTTGCACATACAATGGAGATTTGACTAGTGTAGTCCCTTTATTATATTAGCCCGGAGACCGAAGCGACTAGCCGATGTGATAAACTTGCTCTCAGATCCTATCAGGTGTCCCCTCCACCTCCTCGTTAAAAACTTCCCCGAGAAAACCCAAATTGGGGTAAAACTCGGGTAAGGTAAAAAGAGTACGACTGGGGAGACGCCTTTCAGAAGTGAAAGTATTTGAGGTGAGCGACATTCCAGTTGTTTTGGAGTGTTTTTCCCTCTATTGTTTCCAACTGGAATGCTCCTTTGTTCGTTGTTGTTGTGATTTTGTATGGTCCGTCCCAGTTGGTACCCAGTTTTTGTTCACTCGGGTCTTTTGATGCCAATGTTTTGGCTTTGAGGACGTAATCGCCCACTTTGAGTGGTCTTATTTTGGCTTTCTTGTTGTAATACCTTTCAACCTGCTGCTTTTGAGCCGTCATTCTTATGGGGGCCATGTCCCTTCATTCTTCGGCTTCGTCCAGGCTTTGCAGTCTATTTTCGTCGTTCTTTGCCCTGCTGGTATGTGAATATCTCAGTCTTGGCTCCTGGATTTCAACGGGTATGACTGCGTCAGTCCTGTAGACCAATGAATACAACGTTTCTCCTGTGCTGGATTTGGGTGTGGTCTGGTATGCCCACAATACTTCTGGTAGTAATTTTGGCCATAGCCCTTTAGATTATTCGAGTTTCTTTTTCAGTATGTTCGATATTTTTTTGTTAGAAGACTCGACTTGGCCGCTGGCGGCAGGATGATATGGTGTGGAGAATATCCACATTTCTCGAATAACTAAGTTGTTTTTTTACCGATGGACTGGGAGCCGTTGTCGCAGCTGATTTCTTTGGGGATGTTGAAGCGGCATATGATGTTTTTCCATATAAAGGCGATGACTTCCTGCTCGCGTATCTGTGCATATGCACCTGCTTCCACCCACTTGGAAAAGTAGTCGGTCAAAAATAGACGAAATGCTACATTTTCTCGTCCCGCTGGTAGGGGAACGATTATATCCATTCCCCACTTGATGAAGGGCCAAGGCGAGGTGACTGAGTGGAGGAGCTCCCCTAGTTTGTGTATCATGGGGGCGTAACTTTGGCACTTCTCGCACTTGCGGACGTATTCTGCTGCCTTTTTCCGTAGTTGGCTAGTGATAATAGACTCAGATGATGCAGCGGATGAGGGTGCGATTATCTGTATGAGCGCCACAGTAGACTTCATGCACCTCTTCTAATACTTGTCTCATTTGGTGCGGCCCAAGGCACTTAGCGAGGAGTCCACCAAATGTTCTTTTGTAGAGATCATGATTTATCAGGTTGTATCGGGCGGCTAGTACACGGAGTTTCTTGGCTTCCTTCTTGTTGCATATGAGTTTCCCATCTTGTAGGTAGGATACAAACTGGTTGTGCCAGTCCCAACTAAGGTTTAAAAAGAGTAACTCAACGTAATCGATGGCCGAATGGAGGAGGGTGACTATACTTTACTTGCTGATATTCTTGGTGGCCGCGACTAATTTTTCTAAGCCATCTGCCTCGACATTTCGTGCCCCTGGGATTTGTTTGAAGCGGCATTCGTCGAATTCAGGCATCAGCTCGTGGAGTTCTGATTAGTATTTTTGTAGCCTTTGTTCTTTGACTTGGTAAATCCCGGTGACTTGATTTACTACGAGTTAGGAGTCGCAGTAGAGGATGAGTCGTCGGACCCCATATTTGATGGATAACTTTGTACCTGCAATCACAACCTCATACTCGACCTCATTGTTAGTCATCTCGGGGCATCGTATGGAGTGACAAATTATTTTGCTTGTGTGAACTTCAAGGATGAGTCCCAGTCCCGATCCTGAGGCGCTAGGGGCACTGTCAGTGTAGATAGTCCAGACGTGGGTGTTAGGGGAGGCATGGATGGCCTCTAGTTCCGCCTCTGCCAGTATCTCTGCGCTGAACTTGGCAAGTAACTGTGATTTATGGTGGTTCTTGGATGATAGGATATTTCGTGCTCGCCGAGCGCTATGGCCCACCTAGCGAGCCTACCCGAGAGTTCGGGCTTATGTAGGATTCTTATTAGGGGGAAGGTCGTTATTAGTTTTATGGGGTGGCACTGAAAATAGGGTCTAAGCTTTCATGAAGCTACGACCAGTGCTAGAGCTAACTTCTCGAAGTGTGGATACCGTGTTTTAGCACCCACTAAGGTTTTGTTGATATAGTAAATAAGGAATTTTGTACCTTTGTTTTTGCGGACCAAGACTGCGCTGACAGCAACTTCAGATACGGATAAATATACCAAAAAACTCTCTCCCCAATTTGCTTTGACCAGCAATGGCAGCGATGATAGGTAGGCTTTTAATTTTCTCAAGGCCTCGATGCATTCCTCGTTCCATTGTAACCCATGATCCTTTCTCAGTACAATAAAGAACTTATGACATATGTCGGAGGATCGTGAGATGAACCTTGATAAGGAGGTTATTCGCCCCGTTAATTTCTGTACTTGCTTCTTGTTGTTCAAAGTCTCGGGTATTATATCTATTGCCTTTATCTGATCCGAGCTGACTTCGATACCTCGTTGTGATACGAGGAAACCCAGGAATTTTCCCAAGGCCACACCGAAGGCATATTTTTCTGGGTTTAGCTTCATATCGTACTGTCTTAGTATCCCAAAGGCTTCTTTCAAATGATCGACGTGATCCTCCTTCTTTGCTGACTTTACTAGCATCTCGTCGATGTAAACATCTATGGTCTTGCCGAGATGCTCCTTGAACATTTTGGTGACAAATCTCTGATACGTTGCCCTTGCATTTTTCGAGTCCGAAGGGCATCGCCTTATAGAATTACGTCCCTTGATGGATGATGAAAGTTGTCTTTTCTTGATCTTCTTTGTCCATCGTGACCTGATTGTAGCCGGAGTAGGCGTCTAAGAACCTTAGCAGTCCGTGCCCTGTAGTTGCGTCGATCAGCTGGTCGATGTGGGGTAGTGGGAACGAGTCCTTTGGGCATGTCTTATTCAGGTCGGTGAAATCTATACACATTCTCTATTTCCCATTTTTCCTTTTGACCATGACGACATTAGCGACCCTTGCGGGTACTTCCATTCTCTGATGGAACATTGGCTAGTATCACTTCTTCACTGACCGCCTCGATTGCAACGTTGAATTTCCTTCTCATTTGCCGCACAAGCGGGTATGGTGGATCGACGTTCAGCTTATGGGTGGTGATGTCTTTCAAAATTCCCGTCATATCTGAATAAGAGAAGGCAAAAAATCTGCGTAGTTAGTTACGAATTCGTGGTACTTACTTGGGTCGCAGAGTCTGTGCCCGAAGTAGGATTTCTTTGAGTGATCGTCATCGTCCAGTTGGACTGGGTCGAGGTCTTTGACCGTTGCTTTTCAGGATTCTACGATGTCTGGGTTTTGATGGCTTCTGATGTCGGGTTGGCTTTAGTCCCCGACATGGCTGATTGTTATGCTTCTGCACTTTCTCCTTTCAGCTGTTTGGTATGTGCACAGTCTTGGGCTATCCGATAGATTCTTGAGCGGTGCATGGCTCGCCTCGAATGCTGAATAACCTCATAGGGTAGAGAATTTGATCACCTAGTAGAAGCTCGAGGGGACTGCCCGCATGGCGTGTATCCAAGAGTGCCCTGCGATGGCGTTGTTTTATAGGGTGTAAAAATTCCAAAAAATAAACTCTAATTCCAGTTCATGCCATATCATCTCATGTTTATCTAATTAAAAATATGTTTCATAAACTCTGCTTGTTTATTTAAATATAATTATTTTCTATTTTTTATTATATAACAAAAAGAAATGATCGACCATGGCATATATGTTATTTCAGAAACACTCATACATTATTTGCATTTCTTAACTGCAAAGTATTATTGACACACGTGGACCCCATATTTCCCTTATCACAACATGCCTTTGCATATACGGTCAATTGTACTACTTTTCCAGAGAGTACTACGTGCAAATACTCATTTGGAATGTTCCTTTTCTCATTTTGTAAATTAATTAAATTTGGTTTAGTCAAACTAAAAGTTTTTACAAAGAAAGTAAAATTAATTTTTAAATAAATATATATCGGTAAATATTTATTAGATTTTCATGTTTATCCATACTGTTTTAAAAGCAATTTAAAAATAAAAATTAACAGGTTTTCATCTATCCACACTATTTGAAGGCAAATTCAAACTAAAAAAATATTATATTCAAAAGGAAAGCTATCTCTTATATACTTAATTGATGTGAAAATTTATTTACATTATTTGAACTTATCTTTCAAGTTTTCAACTATCAATAATTTAGCTTAAAACATTAATTGTTATAAATTTACATTGTTTCATCATGAAAATTAACATATGATAAATCTTTAGAAAAATAAAATCATTTCTCTTATCTCCTTAATTAAGAAAAAAATTAAAATCCCTATAATTATATAGACTTCCATCAAATGTTTATTATTGTATCACCCGATAATATCATTTTAAACTAGTTGTAATAAAAATAATTTGAACTACTATATTGAATTGCTACAGTTTATATCATGTTAATATTTATTTAATATCTCTAATTCTCTTTGTTTGAAGTAGTAAATTACCTCTTTAAGGGTGCAAGTCTCCTTGGAAGTTCTCTTTATTTACTATACTAAAAAAATTTCTTGATTTTATTGTATACAAGACATGACGTATTATTGTAGTAAGTTTTTTTTTTATCTTTTATCGTATTGTAAAGGATGATATTGTTCATTTTAACTTCATCAAGTAGTTGATTGTTCCCATTGTTGAAATTCTTGCAAAACTAATTTGGATATATTCATGGATAGCTTAACATAAATTGGTATGCTTCTATTCTAGAAAATTTAATAATATAGATGACACTTGTAGCTTTAATATATTCTCTTGTAAAATATTCAAATGTCGTAAAAAAATAATACCAGTGAAATCAAATTTTCATTGTGATGTTTATATTTGACATGGATATTAAAAATGAGTATTATAACACGTAGTCTTTTATGTTAATTGGAGCAACTTAAACATCTTATAATTTATAATTTAATTTTATGTAAGTTATTAAAATAAATTAATTCTTAATTGAGATTCCCAATATCATTCTCTATCCTTGATTGAATGAATATAATAAGGATCAATTTATTTATCAAAATATTAACTCAGCCTAACAAATAATATTTTTAAGTCTATAATGTTGGGCCCGTATACTGGCCTTTCCTCGTCTAGTATCAATAATAAAGGGCATGAAATAGTTGTCGGCCTACGAGTCCACTCGAGCTATTACATTTATTGTTATGAAATAATATAAGAACAAGAACAATAATACAAGAACAAGAACAATAGAGAGAATAGAGAGAGAGGAGTATTCTCATTGATACTTAGAGATTGTTAGGGATGGTTTACAATGGTAGAAGACCCCTTTATTTATAGGGAGGGGGATGATTTAGCTACCAAGAATAGAACTCTAGAATCTCTCTAATTATAGACATTCACCTTAAATAGGAGATTTCATAACACTCCCCCTTGAATGTCTATTCAACAATGTGCCTCGTTAAAACCTTAAAACCAAAACCCAATGGGAAAAATTAAAGAAAGGAAAAACAGTACACATGTTTGAATATGCGCCTATTGGTTGCCTCGTTAAAAACCTCGCAAGGAAAACCCGGTGGGACAAAACCTTGTAAGGGAAAAAGAGTGCAACGCGCATTAACTCCCCCTAATAAGAACATCAATTTATATCCTTGAGCATTTGCATTCCAATCTTGTGCATCATCTTCAAAACGATCTTTGGTAGATATTTGATAAATAAATCAACCATATTGACTTGAATAAATATTCCGCACCTTGAAATCATCATTCTTGATAGATATGAACATCTTCATATAATGTCGTGGAATAACTCTTCAATATCTCCATAGATGCATTCTCAATGCCATCATGCTTATAGTTATAGCAAGATACATATGTACACAAATTGTACTAAGGATGTGGTACTTCAGGACCAAGAATTGCACATGCTTCAAGCAACTTAAATCTTTCAAGTTAAGTCATATAAGCCATATAATGGACTTTAGATGCATATCAAGTTTTCCATGTCATGCTAGACAAATAAGATATCGAAAACTGATTATACATACCTTTGACTTTATACTTTCAAGCATTTGAACTATAGGTTCAAAACTACATGTCTTTCATATGGAATCAATTCTTCTTGAATTGTATCTCTTCCATTTAGTTACTTTCTTTGGGTCAGCAAATGCGTATAGCATGCTTTGCAATATGTTGCAATCGAATTATCCCTTTTATGAACTTCAGGTTCATATCATGATATTCGGGGATATACATATACAAATGATAATTCATCCCATGTAACCTTTTCTCAAGTGTTTATCATGTCTCCCCCTCATGTTAGAAAAGCTAACTTGTTTCCTCAACTTTGGGAAATCATCTTTGTGCATTATCATGTCAATATACACGGCACATTAATAATAAAATGAAATTATTTGGTTCCTGACCCTGAACCACTTGTGAGGGGAGAATATAATATACTCTCGTATACAACGTATATCAAACTGATATATATAACTTTGTTCTCATAAGAAACAGTTTAGCTATTAAGTGGAAGCACTCAATAATTATCTTGCTAAACCAACTTTGATATAAACCAACTTATCAAGATGAACTATCTTGAGTAGAGAATCTGGAAATTATGCTCGAAGTTAGATTACTGAGCAATTTACCTCGCAAGCACCGGCCAGGCTGCGGGTTAATAACAATTGCGCATGTAACCATTTCATAGATGCATCATATGTGGTATACATGGCAGGTGAATGGGGCCATATTCACCTTTGATATTTCCAGAATTTATGGGCTTCAACCCGAACTCTTTAGTTGGTCAGTTCATTAATGAGAACAAGTGATACAAGAGAATTCGTAAAGAACTTTCTAGTTCTTTGATATTCACCTGTGTGAATTTGCACATCATACTTAAAATGAGATGGCTAATACGAATGCTAACTGAACAAATTATCAATATTGGTAAACTTCAAATTTACACCATGACATGTGCACTTATCAATAAACTTCAGGTTTATTATGACATGGTTTTTTATACCAATAGATATCCACTTTGTTGTGGCATTCTTTCTTTTGTGTAGTACAAACTGGAGAACAAAGCGGGTAGCTTTTCATATGCAAATTACCCCGCTACAAGTTGTAGTAATAGGAGATATCAAAGCCTTCCTTTTTATAGTCTCAATATAATCAATCGCTTTCGCGTGTACTTTGGAAACTGAATAAGTTTCTTTGAGACTTACTACAACACAATACTCAATTGTGTTTCTCCAACATAGTAATAATTGGCTCTTCTAGAGCTCTCAATTAATTTTGTACTACCACAGATTCATCAACATCCATGTGGTGAATATCATTCTTAAAGAGAAAGTTATACCATTATGGTCATGTCAAACTTATATGCAAGATATGTTTCTTGCATTATCGTTGTCCTTTAATAGTCATATTTCCAAAATACTTTGATGTACAATAGGTACGTGACCAATGATCATTCATGCCATATATCATATCAAACCTCCTTCTAGGGGTGAGTGTGGTATCATCTCAAACCTCCTTCTAGGGGTGAGTGTGGTATATTTAATACCAATTTCATGTTCATATTCTTCCAATAATGAATATGTATTCGTGAATCAGATGTTGTCACATTCACTTCGGGGATATGTAATTTTGTTATCCTTTTCAAATCTATAAATGCGTCAGGCATTTGATTTGCTATTCTTTGCAAATGGATAATCTTTTGTGCCTCTTTCACAAATAGAGGTATGTGGATCAAGATGAGATAACGATGCATTTTTCCACAAAATTTCCCGTTTGGTTTCACCAACTTCTCCCCCTAATTTTGGGAAAAGTGTCTCATCAAATTGACAGTCTGCAAATCGTGCAGTGAACAAATCTCCTGTCAATGTTTCGAGGTAGCGAATAATGGAGGGCGATTCAACCTCAACATATATTCCTAACCTTCTTTGCAGATCCATTTTGGTGCGGGATGGCGGTGCTACAGGCACATATACTGCGCATCCAAAGATTCTTAAATGGGATATATTGGGTCCATGAACCAAAACCAATTGCAACGGGGAATATTTGTGTCAATTCGTCAGTCAGAGACGAACTAGTATTGCTGTATGAAAAATGTCGTGTCCCCAAACCGAAGTGGGCAGCCGATGAACTAGTATTGCTACATGCAAAATGGCGTGACCCCAAACCAAAGTGGGCAGCCGACGAACTAGCATTGCTGCATGCAAAATGGCGTGACCCCAAACCGAAGTGGGCAGCCGACGAACTAGTATTGCTGCATGCAAAATGGCGTGACCCCAAACCGAAGTGGGCAGCCTCGTTTTCATGAGTAAATGAGGTATTCAAGATTATACTCATGTATTGTCTCAATCTGATATCCATTTTGAATGATATCTTTAAAACTCAACAAGTTCCTTTAAGACTTGGAGGAGAACATTTTGATTGATATCATTAAAACTCAACAAGTTCTTCTTAGACTTGGAGGAGAATATTGCATTCTCTAAGATAAACGTCGTGCCTTTGGGCAGAGTTACAGTTGCTCTTCCGGAGCCTTCAATCAATTTACTTTCCATGGTTTGGCATACAAAAGAAAATATACGAACATGAGAATAAACAACTTTTTGTTTCACATTTAAACAATATTTTCAAAATCTGCTGCTAACAGTTGACTAACAAAATCAGATATGTTATCCATAATCGATTACTATGCAGCTTGAAAATTTTCAGTTTAAGCATTTTTCACACACAATCGATTGTTTAACATTGACAATTGATTGTTGATTAATTTTGAAAAATTCCGGATCACACTGTCTAACGACAATCGAGTGTTAGACATAGACAACGATTGTGGATGATTTTTGAAAAACTCCAGATTACACTGCCTAACGACAATCGATTGTTAGACATAGACAATCGATTGTGGATGATTTTTGAAAAATTCCAGATTACACTGTCTAACGACAATCGATTGTTAGACATAGACAATCGATTGTGGATGATTTTTGAAAAATTTCAGATTACACTGTCTAACGACAATCGATTGTTAGACATAGACAATCGATTGTGGATGATTTTTGAAAAATTCCAGATTACACTGTCTAACGACAATCGATTGTTAGACATAGACAATCGATTGTGGATGATTTTTGAAAAATTCCAGATTATACTGTCTAACGACAATCGATTGTTAGACATAGACAATCGATTGTGGATGATTTTTGAAAAATTCCAGATTACACTGTCTAACGACAATCGATTGTTAGACATAGACAATCGATTGTCGATCAATTGTTTTTCAGCTTTAATGCGAAAATATTAGATAATCGACTAGTTTTTCAGGCTAGTCGATTACCCCTACTGGAAAATAAAAATATTATTGATATTTGAGCATATTGAAGACATTCTGAAGAACTACTGCTAACATTGCATCATGAACTAACTAATACGAGCTAATACTAATGACTATTAGTTTATTCACTAACTAATACAAATAAGTAGAACAAAATCAAATAACTCCATCTTCTTTCATCACGGACCCATCACCGATTAGGTGGTCTATTTTCCCCTCGGGTTGCTCAAAGAAGTCTGCCATATCCAAGTGGGTGATGTCAAAGTTGTCGTCAGAGACAAAATTCGTTTCAGGGCGTTTACTCTTTCGAGATGCTTGATAAAGGTCAACGAAATGTCATGGTATACGGCAAGCCTTTGACCAGTGCCCGTTTCCACCGCAACGATAATATATAGTTTATAAACTATTTGCTTTTGGATTCTTATCGTATCGTGCTTGTGGCAGAGTGACCAACTTCAGGTTGTCATATCTCTTCTTTAAGCCATTCCACAAGATGGGTGGATCTTTGACTGTGATATATTCAATTTTCAAACCTTCATCAAGGTGATGGCGCAAGAAAATCAAGGCCTTAGCATAGTTTCAAACCTTCATCAAGGTGATGGCGCAAGAAAATCAAGGCCTTAGCATAGTTTTGGGTGGATGCATTATTTCTGTCTTTACTGGCGTCTCCAAGACCCATAGCATCTAAGTGGATTTCAGCATCCAACACCCATGTCATATAGTTCTTGCCCGAAATTTCAAGAGCAACGAACTTTCTTTTCATAATGTCAGACATAAAACAAATTTACATCAAGAGCGTGTTCATACTTACGGGCTCTATTACAATTATCACATTCACTTCAGGGAATGGATCATAATCATGTGCTTTACACAATCTCATGTCAAATATTACTTTCATAAAGTGAAAGATTATTTTGAGAATCTTTATTATTCTCATTATCACAATAATGACGATTATAATTTCGTCTATTGCCACGTCCACATCCATTGATACCTTTACGGTAATAATTTTGTCTTCTTTCAGACATATCACATACTGCTTCCACATTCTCTAAAGGGAATGGAGCAAATTCAATGGGACGGATTTTCAATTCTTTGCCCACAATCATACATGAATTTAATCATGGCAGGACATAGAGATTTTACCACTTCATGTGGTTACAATTTCTTACGAACTCCATTAGAGTTATAATCAAACTTTGTTGTCTATGTTTGTATATAAAATCAAATTATAGAATTCCAAGAATTTGAAAGGGAAAAGTAAGTTACTTACCTTTAAGGTATACCAATTATATTTTAATGTTTTCTTCCTTTTCTCTTTTGCTTTCCTTCTTTTGTTTTCTGTTTTTTTTTTCGTTCCTCCCCCTTTTTTTTTTCTCTTTTTTTTTCTTTTCCTTCTTTCTTCATTCTTTCTTTGAAGCAAAACTCTACACAAACAAAAGTTAAGACAATCGAAAATTTCAATTGGTTAGAGACTCGTGCTGATAACGTGTTATGAAATAATATAAGAACAAGAACAATAATACAAGAACAAGAACAATAGAGAGAATATAGAGAGAGGAGTATTCTCATTGATACTTAGAGATTGTTAGGGATGGTTTACAATGGTAGAAGACCCCTTTATTTATAGGGAGGGGGATGATTTAGCTACCAAGAATATAACTCTAGAATCTCTCTAATTATAGACATTCACCTTAAATAGGAGATTTCATAACATTTATGAAATAATTACTTTTATGGATAATTGGTTGACGTGGTATGGTGTTGTTACCCTGTGGATTCTTCGGGATCTTTACATAAATAACCAACCGAATTAATTTTTTTAAGATATTATATATATTATAACTGATTATATTTCATTCACTCTTTACAAACTTATTTTTGTTTTATGACCCTATACTTTATTTTTATACATTAGTGATTTACGTTTCCAAATAAGAGATTTATATTTTATACATAAGAAATTTAAAAAGGTCACTTTCTTAATTCAACATTTTAAATAGCCATGTAAGCCTATTTTCTCTTGATTATACATATATTATATATCCGATGACTACTTTAGTTTATGTAATTGAGAGAGAGGCTATTTGAGTTAATTCTTCTTAATTTTTATATTAGATTAGATAATTCCGTCTGGTAAAAATTTCACGGGACGTTCTATTTGGTCGCCCCCATTTAACCTATACCCGTATTCTAAAAAATATCTAACCTATGCCCTAATATTTACAACTTCAGGAGCCCCCTTCTTCCTTCGACTTGTGCGCTCCTTTCTTTTCCTCTTCTTTTATCTCTAAGAAAAACTTAATGACAACTAGATCTTAATAACAACTTGTTATTGTTATTTTAAAACTTCAGCTCTAGGAATGCTGAAGTTCATCAAATCTAAATAAAAACTTCAGCTACTAGAATGCAAAATTTCAGCAAATACAAAACAAACTTCAGCCCTGAAATTCATCACAAACATAATAAAGTTTCAGCTAAAACATGCTAAAGTTCAGCAAATAGAGAACAAAAATTCAGCTACTAGAATGCTTAAGTTCAGCAATTACAAACAAAAACTTCAGCCAACACTTGGTTCAACAATTTTTGCTACTTCAGACACGTTTACTAGAATGCTAAGCTTGTGTAATTGCCTTTGTTACTTCAAGCCCGTATGCCTGAAGCTATGCAAAAAGTGAGTATACTTGTAATTTTTTTACATAATAAATATAAGTTAAACGTGACCCAAAAATGGGTATAGATCCAAATCCCCTTCCGTCTGAAGCTATGCAAAAGATGGGTATGTTTGTAATATTTTTTACAAAATAAATATAAGTTAAAATGTGACCCAAATAAGGGGTGTAGATGCAAATCCCCTTCCGTCTGCTAACTCTATTTCAGCCCAACCAAGTGGCGGTACAAATGGGCCGCTCCCTCTTTTAAGGACTTACGCGGTACGTTCACAAGCCCAAGTTAAAAACAGTTGAAGGCCCAGTAATTGGAGGAAAGCCCAAAATCCATCTATATATATCAAATTGGAGGGAAAATTTTCAATTACAACATTTCAAGGAAGAACAGCTTCCTGGCTTCTTCTGTACTCCTCAGGTTTCAGCATTCTTTCGATTCTTTTGCAATTCTTCCTTTCTAATTCTGTATACTCTTAATTATTTTCGTCTCCCTTCGATGTTTTTTCTTAGAATTTGTAACTATTTATCGAATATTCATTCATGAAATTGTATTCAGATTCTTGTCATCACATTACAAATTCCAAACGCCATAGACTCGATTTTTCTCTTCTTCCATGCAAGAAACCTAGATCAAATGTGTTAAATACAGCATATTTACAAATAAAACCTCTTGGAATTCCTCTAATCCGAAAAAGTACTGGTTCTTCCTGTGATACTATACATCTTCAACCCTATAAACCATACTCTATTGGTCGTAATTGCAGCCGCTGTGATTTCATATTTGAAGACTGTCGAGTCAGTAATATTCATTTCCAGATTCTTTTTGACCCCTTGAACAATAAATTGTACTTGTCTGACGGTTTATTTTTTAGTTCAAGTAATTCTAGGGTTTCGCTGAATGGGGTGTTTGTTAATGGGGTTAGAGTTACAAAAGGCGAGGTTGTGGATATCCATGTCGGCGATGAGGTTTCACTTGGCTGTGGAAGTCAAAGGACCTGCTGTATGGGGTTACAATTAGGATTTTGTTTGCAAAAGGCTGTCTTTGTTCAGGAGGTTGTTGATAGAAATATAGTTGGAGATAGTGATGTTACACCCACAGATTGTGCTCCACTTGGATATGAAAGTTATAAGCGTATTGCTAAAGCAAATGTGTTGTTAAATATGTGTAGGGAGGTATTAAGTAGCAATCATCCTGTGTCATGTATCCAAAAATGTGTTATTCTTGATTATGGAAAGGGAGTTAAGTGTCATGATAAAATTGGAGTCAGTGAGGATTTTAAGTTTCCTGTGGCTAGTGTTCTTGGAGTACATTCTCGTGAAAAAGCTTGTAGGAAAGAGGTATCGATTGTTGATGATGCACCTGGCCAGAATCGGGAATGTGATTTCAGCAATGCTGCTGCACTTGCTATTGAGGTGGAAACATGTCATCTTGATGGGAAGGGTGCAGAACAAGTCAATAACGACGGAGTATCTCATGAGAACGGGTCTGATGCTAATGCCATAGAAGAAGTTTTATCTATGGGATGTATGAGGAAGGACGTTGTTGGTCAAATTGATGATGTAATGAAAGAAAAGAATAGAATTGGCCTTGTTCTACCTCCAGGGAAGAAGTTCGTTTTGAATCGACTGGCATGTGAAGGGCTAAAATTTTCAAAAGATCCTAATGTTGTATCATTGCCAGAGCTTCTTTATCCAATCGAGAATCTTGAACAGCTATTTATTGCAACATTTACTGCTGACATACCATGGTAGGTCTGACTTGTTTGGTTGCATTTTGATTAGCTTCTGTTTTATTACTTTCCTGAAAGATGGACATTCTTGAAGCTTATAAGGTAACTAACAATTCTAAAATGACCTTATGGAAAAACTGAAGATTCACTAATAAAGTCAAGATAGTCAATTACAACAACAACAACAACAACAACTACCCAGTATAGTCCCACCAGGTGGGGTTTGGGGAGGGTAATATGTAGACGAGCCTTACCCCTACCCGAAAGGGCAGAGAGACTGTTTCCAATCGACCCTCGGCTCATAGGATAAAAGGAAAAACAACAATAAAACAAAAACAATAGGGCATTAGTAACTCCAGCAGAAATAGCGTAAATAATTATCTAAACATAAGAAACATAAATAAAATCGCATGCAATAATATCATACAGTAACTACCATAACTAACAGCCATAAGGGAGACATAAGCTAAAACACAAATCATCTATGGGTAACCCTGTCGACCCACACCCAACCCCGGATGAGGAGTACGAAAAACTATAGGAGCCCCTATCCTACAACCCTGATACTAGACCTCCAGACTTTCCTATCAAGGGTCATGTCCTCGGAAACCTGCATTCTAGTCATGTACTGCCTAATCACCTCTCCCCAATACTTCTTAGGCCTCCCTCTGCCTCGCCGATCGCCAACAATCTCCAGCCGCTTACAACTCCTCACCGGGGCATCGGGATTTCTCCTCCGCACATGCCCGAACCACCTCAGCCTCGCTTCTCGCATCTTCTCATCCACTGGGACCACCCCCACCTTCTCTCGAATAACTTCATTCTTAATCTTATCTAACCTGGTGTGCCCGCACATCCACCTAAGCATCCTCATCTCCGCAACCTTCATTCTCTGAACACGAGAGTTCTTCACGGGCCAGCACTCCGCCCCATACAACATCGCAGGTCTAACCACGGCTCTATAGAATTGCCCCTTTGAGTTTATGTGGAACTCTCTTGTCACACAGGACTCCCGATGCAAGCCTCCACTTTGACCACCCCACTCCTATACGATGAGTGACGTCCCCGTCAATCTCTCCGTCCCCCCGAATCACAGACCCAAGATATCGGACACTGTCCCTCTTGGCGATGGCCTGAGAACCAATCATCACGTCCCTGCCTACTTCGCTCGGCTCGGCGCTAAACTTGCACTCCAGGTATTCTGTCTTAGATCTGCTTATTTTGAAACCTTTAGACTCGAGAGTCTGTCTCCATACCTCTAACCTCTCAATAACACCGACCCTCGTCTCATCTATCAATACTATATCATCAGCAAATAGCATACACCAAGGCACTTCCCCTTGAATATGTCGGATTAGAGCATCTATCACTAAGGCAAACAAGAGGGGGCTCAGCGCCGATCCTTGATGGAGCCTCATAACCACTGGAAAATGGTCTGAGTCGCCACCCACCGTCCTAACCCTAGTCTTAGCTCCATTGTACATGTCCTTGATTACTCTGATGTAGGCTTCCGGCACGCTCTTCGCCTCCAAGCACCTCCATACCACCTCCCTTTGGACCTTGTCATACGCCTTCTCCAAGTCGATAAGCACCATGTGTAGGTCCTTCTTCTTATCCCTGAATTGCTCCGCCAGCCGCCTGACAAGGTGGATAGCCTCTGTAGTGGAGCGACCCGGCATGAAACCGAACTGGTTCCCAGATATAGATGTCACCTCCCTCACCCGCGCCTCAATCACCCGCTCCCAAACCTTCATGATGTGACTTATTAATTTGATACCCCTATAGTTGTTGCAGCACTGGATGTCCCCTTTGTTCTTGTACAAGGGCACCACTGTACTCCACCTCCACTCATCCGGTATCCTTTTGGTACTGAAGATCGCATTGAACAACCTGGAGAGCCATTCCCCTCCTGACTTACCCATGCACTTCCAGAACTCCACCGGGATCTCGTCAGGCCCGGTCGCTCGACCCCTACTCATCCTACGCAAAGCCCTGATGACCTCCTCCGCCTAATGCACCTGCAGTACCCAAGGTCTCTATGTTGCTCTGAATGCCCCAGCTCCCCTAGCTCTATGTTACGATTTCCCTCCTCCTTAAGTAAGTCCCAAAAGTACGCCTGCCACCTCTGCTTGATTTGAGATTCCACCATCAGAACTCTACCATCCTCGACCTTGATACACCTAACTTGGTCGAGATCACGTGCCTTCCTTTCCCTTGCTTTAGCTAACCGGAATAACTTCTTGTCCCCGCCTCTCTCCCCTAGTTCCTCGTACATGCGACCGAACACCGCGTTTTTAGCTTCCGTGACTGCCATTTTTGCTTCTTTCCTCGCCACCTTGTAGATCACCCTGTTCGCTCTCCGTTCTTCCTCGCTTGTGCTCCCTGCCAACTTAGCGAACGCCGCCTTCTTCACCTCCACTTTTCCTTCGACTACATCGTTCCACCACCAATCACCCTGATGTCTGCCTGAATATCCCTTGGCTACCCCGAGCACGTCCCGTGCTACCCCCCTAACCAAGTTCGCCGTCACTGTCCACGTAGCGTCCGCTTCCCCAGAACTTCTCCAAGCTCCGCACTCAGCTAACCTCCTTTCCAACTCCTGTGCTTTCTCCTTAGTCAAAACACCCCATCTAATCCGCGGTTGTCCCCGAGCGCCCCTCCTCTTCCTCTTCACCCAGAGACCGACATCCATCACTAGGAGTCTATGAAGAGTCGAAAGGGACTCTCCCCGAATAACCTTGCAGTCCTTGCACATACCCCTATCGTTCATCCTGATGAGGATGTAATCAATCTGAGTCCTCGCCGCCGAACTCTTGAAGGTGACCAAATGCTCCTCCCTCTTCTGAAATGTCGAGTTCGCAATCAGAAGCTCGGAAGCCCTGGCGAAATCAACAGCAAAGTGCTTCCTCCGTTCCTAACCCCAAAGCCGAAACCCCCGTGCACCTCATCATAACCACCACCAGCATCAGCCCCAATATGATCATTAAAGTCCCCTCCAATAACTAACTTCTCAGATTGGGGAATACTACTCACCAGATCATCCAAGTCCTCCCAAAAGCGCCTCTTAGCCTCCTCGTCTAAGCCCGCTTGCGGCGCGTAAGCGCTGACGACGTTGAGGACGCAACCCCCAATAACCAACTTAATAGACATTAACCTATCATTCACTCGCCTAACCTCGACCACGGACTCCCTTAAGTCCCTATCTACCAAGATGCCCACTCCATTCTTACCTCTCACGACCCCAGAATGCCACAGCTTAAACCCATCTACATTCCTCGCCTTCGACCCTTTCCACCTAGTCTCCTGGACACATGCTATGTTAACCCTCTTCTTCTGAAGAACCTTCGCCAACTCTATGGACTTACCCGTCAGAGTGCCTATGTTCCATGACCCAATCCTTAATCTAACCCTCTTCTTCTAAAGAACCTTCGCCAACTCTATGGACTTACCCGTCAGAGTGCCTATGTTCCATGACCCAATCCTTAATCTATGAGCGTCCGCTACCCTCTTCCCACCCTTGCCTCCCGCCCTACCCGCAGGACCACCCCCTGCTCCCCTACTCACTCCCGCCCCCGCCCCCGCCCCCCGAGGACATGACCTTACGCTATCATCCCCCGCTGCCGCCACTATCCCTCCAACCGACTATGAGGAACAGTGGCGCACACACGCACTATAGCGGAATACGCAAAAAGATGCAAACTAGATAGCAACAGAATAGACCTCACTCGGAATGATAGCTAAAATACGTAAAAAGGTGTACAAAGTAAACAAGAGAGTGGGAGGTACCAACTGTATATGTCCAGACTATATGTAGCTTTTGTGCTTTTATTTTATTCTGAATGGATTTTTTCTTATAGGTTTCTGTCCTACTGTGAGATTCCAGCTGATCTACCTATTACCATCGCTTGCCATAATACTGAACGGTGTTGGAGTTCCAGCCCTGATAAAAGAACCTCAACGCCTTACCCAGATTTTCCAAACCTAGTTGTTGTGTAAGTTGACATATTTTCCCCTTTTCACTGTGTTTTGCCAAATGGTCACGGGCATGTACTAGAAATGGTTGGTTTTCTCAAACTGCTTTGGAATAATGAACAACTTTTTGATCAAGAAAATTCATGGTAACAGTTACCCTCCATTTCCTGAGGTGATAGCATTTGGTCAAGATCTGAGGAAATCAGGCATTGGTTGCCATCACCCAAAGTTGCTTGTGTTGCAAAAGAGAGACAGTCTCCGTGTCGTGGTCACATCTGCTAATTTGGTGGCAGGACAGGTGTTGTTTAATCACTTATTCTCTCTCTAGTCTTGTATGAAGCTCATTTTCTCTCTCTGGTTTTTTTAAAAATTATACTCCTATCATTAATTTGTGAACTTGAAAGAAACACGTTTCCTTTTTGGAATCATGCACTGAACCATTAAATTTTTTTCTCTCTTCGTGTTTCCCATTTCCTCGGTATACTTATGTTAGGAAACCAGAATTTCTCCTAATTGTAATCAGTGAATTTGCAATACAGAACAACACTTCAGATATTCTTTATTGCTACCAACAAACAGAATATGTTCTACAGAGAAACAAACAACAATTAGAACATTAATACACCTAACAGCCAAGGTATTTTGAGGAACCTTAACCTCCAAATCTGCTAGAGAAAATACTACAGAATAAACTGCCTGTCTTCCTTTCTTCCTAATATAATATAACACAAAATAACTGCCTGAACTGCGAGGTAACTAAGACCAATACAGACACATAATAATAAATGAATAAAACAGTTACATTTAAGCCTTATTTTCACCTTCTTCCTGCAGTTGTAGACCCTAGTAACAACAGGTCTAACAATACCCGCCCCAACAAGTTTCACCTCGTCCTCAAGGTGAAAATGAGGAAACTACGCATCCATGACTTCATAGGATTCCCAAGTGTTCTCAATGTCCGGTAAGTCCTTCCACTTAATCAAAACTTATTGGGAGCCATTCAAGAGTGTAAGACAATCCACTACACTTTCAGATTGCACTTGCATTTCAAGTTCTTCAGACAAGAAAGGAAGGAGCTGTTGAACTGGAGTAGAATCTTTTACAGCACGCTTTAGCCAAGAAACATAAAATACGGGATGCACCCGTGAATGAGGGGGTAAATCAAGGCGATAAGCAACTTCACCAATTTTGCTCAAGACAGTATATGGTCCATAGTAACGAGGACTTAACTTCTGATTAGCCTTTTTAGCAAGAGAGCGAAGCTTGAAAGGTTGCATGCGAAGATAAACCAAATCACCAGGCTGAAATACAACTTCACGACGCTTAGCATCAGCATAAAGTTTCATTTGAACTTGAGCATGGGTCAGATTTGCTGTGAGTTCATCCAGAATTGTGTTGCGAGCAACAAGCTGCTAGTTGAGCTCTTCGACAGCAGAAATTTCATCAGTGAACCTCAACAAGGAAGGATGATCTCGTCCATATAACGCTCTAAAGGGAGTCATCTTGATGGAACCATGGTAAGTGGTATTAAACCAAAATTCAGCCCAAGGAATCCATTTTGCCCACTGTTTTTGATGTGCCCCTGCAAAACATCGTAAATAAGTCTCCAAGGAGCGATTGACAACCTTAGTTTGACTGTCGGTCTGAGGGTGATAACCTGAGCATAATTTGAGGTTAGTGCCGGACAATTTAAATGATGCCTGCCAAAATTGGCTGATAAAAACCCGTTCTGGGTCCGAAACAATAGATTTGGGAAAACCATGCAGTCGTACAACCTCACGAACAAACAGCTCAGCAACACTCTTTGCTGTATATGGATAAGATATGAGAAGAAAATGGCTATATTTGGTGAAACGGTCCACCACTACTAGTATAGTATCGTATCCCATTGCTTTTGATTCCATTGATGAAATCCATAGAAATATCATCCCAAACTTTGGTAGGAATATGCAATGGTTGCAGCAAGCAGCAAGACTAAGGGCTTCATACTTGTTCTGCTTGCAAACTTCACAACTAGCCACGGAGTTTTGCACATCCCTTTTAATTTCATTCCAATACAACACCTGTGAGATACGCTTGTATGTCCGGAAAAAACATGAATGACCACCTGTAGGTGAAGAGTGAAATTCTTTAAGGAGCATAGGAATGTGTAATGAAGAATGGGGAATCACCAACCGACTTTTGAAAAATAGGCAGCCTTTTTTAGAGCATAATTCGGTTTTGAAGCTGGATCTCGAAGCAAATCTTGTGTCACTTGACGAAGTTGATCATCTTGCTGAATTTCTGTAACAAGATCATCTAAGGTACTATTGTGTAAAACAGAAAAGGCCATGAAATGAACCTGGCGTGACAAAGCATCAACGGCCTTATTCTCACAACTGGGCCAATATTGAATCTCAAAATCAAATCCCATCAACTTGCTGACCCATTTTTGTTGCTCTTCAGCCATGGATTTGCTGGCCCATGAGAAATTGGAGACTTTTTTGGTCCGTCCGGATAATGAAATGTTGACCCATTAGGTAATGACACTACTTTTGTACAGCTAAAACAATAGCTATTAACTCTCTCTCATATACTGATTTAGATTGTGCTTGAATAGAGAGTCCTTGGCCGAGAAAAGCAATGAGTCGTCCTTCTTGCATTAAGAAAGCTCCAATCCTAAATCCTGAAGCATCAGTCTCAAGCACAAACACCTTGTTAAAATCCGGTAGTGCCAAAACCGGCAAAGTGACCATAGTCTTCTTAAGAGAATCAAAAGCTAAATGAGCTTCGTTATTCCAACTAAAAGCATCTTTCTTGAGCAATTGTGTGAGTGGCCTGGCTGTCTCAAGCACAAACACCTTGTTAAAATCCGGTAGTGCCAAAACCGACAAAGTGACCATAGCCTTCTTAAGAGAATCAAAAGCTAAATGAGCTTCGTTATTCCAACTAAAAGCATCTTTCTTGAGCAATTGTGTGAGTGACCTGACTATCTTCCCATAGTCACGAACAAACTTCCTGTAGTAACCAGTAAGCCCAAAAATCCTCTCAAACTTTTAACATCTTTGGGAATTGGCCAATTAACCATACTTGTTATTTTGGAAGGATCTGCTGAAACTCCAAAAACTCCATCTGCTGAAATAATATGCCCAAAATACTCCAGTTGTTGCTGTCCAAAATGACATTTTTTCCGATTGACGACCAAGTTATGAAGTTTTAAAATTTGCAGCACCTCCCGCAAGTGATCCAAATGAGTAGCAAAATTTGCACTATAAACTAATATGTCATCAAAAGAGACCAATACAAACTTACGTAAGTATGGACGAAATATATCATTCGTTAAGGCTTGAAAAGTAGATGGAGCGTTGGTTAGTCCGAAAGGCATGACCAAAAACTCATAGTGGCCTTCATGTGTACGAAAAGTTGTCTTCGCTACATCCTCCTTGCAAACCCGGATTTGATGATACCCGGATCTTAGATCCAATTTCGAGAATATAGTGGCACCCCCAAGCTCAGCTAATAACTCTATCAATTGGTGGAGTTGGAAATTTATCTGGAATAGTAATCTTATTAAGGGCCCGATAATCCATGCAGAATCTCCAACTACCATCCTTTTTGTGAACTACAAGGACTTGTACTTGGTTGGATGATACCAAGTACTAGCATTTCACTTACAATTCGCTCAATCTCATTATTCTGGTAATGGGGGTAACGATATGGACGAATATTAGGTGGATTGATTCTTGTTTTAAGTTTGATAGCATGATCATGGCTCCTACTAGGTGGCAACCCTTTTGGTTCCTCAAATAACGTTCCAAATTCTTCAAGTAATTGCTGCAACTCCAAATTCTCTTGTTTTTCCCCTACTGTTAACTCATTCAGATCAACATGATATCTCTCTGCATCTTTTTGCAAGGTTTTAAACATATTTTTGAGTGAAGTTATCGATTTTGCACAATGAGGAGTCGCCTCGAACAACTCGTGTTTGCCCCTCTATTTCAAATTTCAGCGTCAATGTTTTGAAATTGGCTTGGATATCCCCCAATGTCTCTAACCACTCGATTCCTAACACTACATTGGCACTGCCCAAATAAAAAAGAAAATAATCTTGTATTACCCGCATTTCATCAATCCACAATTCCACTTGTTCAGCTTCCCATGCTTTTTACATGTTGTTCATTCCCAACTTCTACCAAAAACGGCTTTGCTTCTGTTTGTTTTAACATTAATGCTTCAGCAACTGTGCGAGAGATAAAATTTGTTGATGCTCTGCTATCAATCAACACAATAACCTTCTTTCCCAATATTGTTCCCCATACTTTCAAGGACTTTTTTGAGGTAAATCCTGCAATAGAGTGTAAAGACGACTGCATTAACTTTTGTGGTTCCATCTGTTCTAGAACATTTAATTGGTCTATCTCTGCACTAATTACTTCGTCCGTTTGCTCATCTATGCCTCCTTCTTGGTCATCCTCTGCTGCCACAATAAGTAGATTTAACTGTTTTAAATTGCACCGGTGATGAGGGCCATATTTTTTATCACAGCGAAAACGAAGCCCTTTCCTCAATTTATCTTGATATTCTGCATCAGATAACCTTTTGTATGCTCCTCCACGCCTTGCAGAAGTTTCTGGTGCTGCTGGTACGATTTCTCCTTGCTTTTTTCTAGTGAAATTGTCGTGGTACTGTTGTAACAACTGTACGTGCAGAGTTAAAGGGTGTTGTGGCTACACGCACATGAGGACTTGTAGTGCTTCCTGTTAATGGGTTGGACCCCTAGGAAGTGCCATACGCATAAGTCTTGGCAAGTGTGCTTGGCCGAGAGCCTAATTCTTCTCTTCAATACGTTGGCTTTGGTCCTTTATTTGGGTTAGTGTTCCCAATTTGCTAAGATGCAATTCTGCTTTGATCTCCTCTCGCAAACCATTGATAAATATTCCCATCAAAACCTCATCATCGACATCTTTCAAGGGTGCTGAGAGTATTTCAAAATCTTCTCTGTATTGGGCCACGCTTCCAGTTTGTTGCAACCCTATCAAAACATCGTATAAGTCCCCCAACTGTGATGGAGTAAATTGTTGGAGTATGGCTACTCGAAACACATCCCATGTGACAATTGGAGTTCTTGTCTCCTACCACTGGAACCAATTTAAGGCTCTTCCTTCAAGACAAACAGCAACAGCCTCCAATTTATCCTTGTCATCAATGCCATTGAAATGGAAATAACGCTCTGCTCTATTAAGCGACCCATATGGATTATCACTAGAGAATAAGGGTAATTCTAGCCTTCTAGGACGTATTTCATCACGAAATTATGGTTGAACCCCCTCACGTTGTCCATCGCCTACCTGATTGCCGCTATTTTCTGCCATCATTTCTGCCTCTTCAGTTGGATCTGCGTGATTTTTCGGATTTCCCTTCATATGTTGAAGAATTTCAGCATTGTGTTCATCTTTTTTCTGCATCCACTCCCGTAACTGGCCGAGGTAACCCCGTACTGCCCCAATCTCCTCTTATACTTCATTCATTGTTTTCTCTAACCCTTCAATTCGTCATTCCATTCTAGTTGAAACCATGAAGGCTCTGATACCAAAAATGTTAGGAAACCAGAATTTCTCCTTAGTGTAATCAGTGAATTTGCAATACAAAACAACACTTCAACTATTCTTTATTGCTACCAACAAACAGAATAAGTTCTACAGAGAAACAAACAACAATTAGAACATTAATACACCTAACAACCAAGGTATTTTGAGGAACCTTAACCTCCAAATCTGCAAGAGAAAATACTACAGAATAAACTGCCTGTCTTCCTTTCTTCCTAATATAATATAACACAAAATAACTGCCTGAACTGCTAGTTAACTACTACCAATACAGATACATAATATTAAATAAATAAAACAATTACTTTTAAGCCTTATTTTCACCCTTCTTTCTGCGGTTATAGACCGTAGTAACAGCAGGTCTAACAACTTATTAATCTTGATAACCTGTTAAAAATTTGAGAAAGGAAAAGAGGACAAGATTGTGGTGCTCGCAGTACGGTTGATTGCTAAATGTTTGCCTGATAGAGCATATAGAATTTTTTTGACACCTGCAACGTTTTCTGCTGCAAGTAGAAGTTGAGACTCCACGAGATATTCCTGTGAACAAGAAAAAAGTAGATTAGATATGGTCCTCAACTTTGAAGAGGAGTAATCAGGATTTCTTATGATCCATCCCTTATGAGGTTTAAAGTAGTAGGTTAGAAGGACCCAATATTTTATATGAATTTGTTAATCATCTATCTGTTAGTACTAAGAACTGTTCTGTCCAGATGTATTAATGTTTTCTGCTCCTCAATTGCTGCAGTGGTGCAGAGTGACGAATACAATATGGTGGCAAGATTTTCCTCGCCTGGATGTCCCAGACTACTACTCACTTTTTACAGCAATATCTGGAGAGGAAAATGGTCATTTGGTATCTGATTTTGCTGCTCAGCTAGCTGGATTTATGGCCTCCTTGGTAGCTGATGTACCTAGTCAGGCCCATTGGATCCTGGAGCTGACAAACTATGATTTTAAAGAAAGTGATGGCTATCTTGTCGCTTCTGTACCTGGAATCCACTCAACTCGCATTCCGTTTATATCAAAACCAAAACATTTCCTAGGGGTCAGTAACCTCTGCCCTTGTGAATCCGTGGTGTCATGCCTGATACAGTTGCCTATTCGAACGTTTATTTTCAGTCAAACTGATGATATTTTCCTAGTGTTGCATTGGATTCAAAAGGAATTACCTGTTTGTTTGTTGTATAGAAGAAAAGATAAGAGCCTCAGTACTGTGATCTGTCATCTTGCACCTAATTTAGACTACACTTTGTGGTGTTATCAAACAGCACAAGTAAGAGAAAATATTGCAAGTAGAAGTCCAAGGGAAAAAGATGCACTTGCATATCTATGCACATCAATATGGAAATGAAATTAAGAAATTCAATTACTGATGCTTATGGTTGAATAGCAACAAAATCTTTTTTCTTTTTTCCCCAAATTATGTAAAGGTTTGTGCTGCCACATTCACCAAGACATGGTTCTGTGACTTTGTGTGTTCTAGCTTTTGTAGGAATTCTGGTGTAAGAACAAGTTGAAAGTACATCTTAAGGCTGAGATTTGAGAAATATGAAGTATCTCACAATAAAGAGTCGTTACAAAAACTCTGTAGAAAGAGGGGTAATTTTCTCATCTGCCTTGGGGAATGAACAGTTATTTGTAGAGTTGTCTGAGTTTCTCAGCTTTATATTCCCGACAATTGTGTTAAGACTTTACTTATTCTATTATCTTAAATTTGGAACAGCTACTTGTTGGTTGAGGGTGAAAAAGGTATTTAAGTGAAGATTATCTAAATAATCCCACCCATTACATTCTGATTCTATTTTAAGAAGATGTATCTTCCAGTTATCTGAGTAAGTCCACCCTTAAAATTCTAAGGATAGGAGGTATAAGGTCTGTTCTTGTGTGTTTCATATCTGATGAGCTGTGCAGCTTTGTGAATACCCTCTTTATATGGTCAAATAGTTGTGTCTTCTTTCATTGTTTTCTCTCTCTTTCACTTCTATTAGTAAGGGACGGCCTGGAGGCATTTTCTTGGGATGTGGTCGGTAATGTTGAAGTTTGAAGTGCACTACTACTACTGCTGTAGGGTGATTGTGTGCCAGAGTTATGTCACTTTAAGTCAGTGGGTTCTGTTGAAGCATCAGTGGCTGGTCTAAGTCATCTCTTCCGTACTTCAGTGGATCTTAATGGAGCACGGCTGAAGAAACTTGCAACATACCTTCGGAAATGCGGTGAAAATGTATATGGAATATCAGAGGTTATTCTAAAGAGAGACCCAAATATACAAGCCGATGCAAATGCTGTTAGCATTCTCGTACCGAATCCTGACAATCTCTCTTTAGGGGGTAAATTACTTTCCAATTCAAATATACATATTTGAACAGGAAGATTGGTTACTTAAACTATAATCTATAATATCTGTATTGAAATGTAATGATAAGTCTATTTACTAGGGTCAATTTGGTTTGATGCATTTTCGGGCTCATTAATTAGAGGAGAGGTTACTATAAATGCCAGGGGCGGTGGCTGTGACATACCGATGGTCATAGCAGCTTGGAGGATGAAATCGTAATCTCAACATTACGTTGCTCCCTCCGGTCCACAATAAGTTATCTTTGGTCTTTGACACATCCTGTAAGAAAATAGTAATAACTTCTAGGAAAAACATTAAGTGTTTTAACTAAATTACCCTTAATTTTAATTTGCATATTGTTAACTTGGCACATTGGAATATGTAAATAAGTGCAAATTTTTAAAACTAAAATTAATTCATTCTTGATTATGTAAAAAGGACACTTGTTTTGAACCAAAACAGACAAAAAGGTCACTTATTATGGACCGAAGGGAATAACGGTTTAGTAAGAGCTCGATTTTGTATTTTACTATCCCAATGAAAAGGAGCCGAGTTTTCTTTCCACTTTGTAAGAGTGGCAGACTATTAAATCATATACTAAAATAAATATGCATGAATATTCATTTGCATTCTTCTGTTTGCCAAAATTATTCTTTTTATTTATTTTGAACTAACTCTTTTGCTTTATTGTGTGCTAGAATGTGTTCAACTAGGTTTTCTTCCAAAGAATTTTGCAAAGTGGGTTGCTCCACTCTCGGACAGTGGTCTTTTCGTGTTTTCTGCTTATATTTTCCCAAGTGAAGTTCTTAGTGCTGCTTTAGAGGGAAGCTGCAGCAAGGTACAGTTAGTACTGCATGTATCACAGGTATGCCTACCACTAGTAGGATTCATCTGTGACAATGCTGTTGAACATATTTGTCTTGTGTCTAGTAATCATATTGAGATCATAACCTTGCAGGGTCCATCCTTTTCAGCCATTTCAGAAATTATTAGAGGTGAACATGTTTCTGCTATTTGCACACTCATTGCATCACTTCAGAGGTGTTGGGGAATCTGGCGACTTCAAGAGGTAATTTTTCTGAGACATTTGGACATATTTTTCAAACCTAAACATATGATGCAATTAAGAATAATGACTATGTCTTGGACCTGTGGACTACTAGTCACCATTCTTTGGTGTCAGACCATAGCATTCTAAGCTGTGGGCTTATGGGCACTGCGTTTCAGTGGTGGCAAATGCATACCTTTAAGACCCATGCTTTGTACCCCTCTCATGTTGTCAGCCTAAAAGAAGATAGAATACTTGAGATGAATACAGGCCGTTACTCTCAGTTGTATTTGAGTGTAGCAATTGTGTAGTAGACCTCAATCTAAGTTAGAGTACAAAACAATTTTGATAACTTCACTAAACAGAATATTTTCTGTGTACACCATCTTGTTCTGTTTGGACCATGGTTTGATTCAAGTGATGGTTTACCTTAGCACAGTCTAAGAGCTTATGGGGCTTAGACACGAAATAGCCAATTTTATTCTTAATGCATTATCCATCACTTTCACCAATTTTGCGAGAAAACCAATTTTATTTTTAATGCATTGTCCATCACTTTCACAATTTTTTCAAATTTTCTTTGAACTATCTTGTGGTTTCCGAGTGAGTTTGATGCTAAGGTGATTTCTCGCCTACCTGGTACCTATGTTGGTGGGAGTTAGTAGGTACCCGGTGGAGTCGAGGTGCGCGCAAGTGACCCGGACACCACTGTTATTAAGGAAAAAAGAGCAGTAGCTTCTTGGTTACTGGAGCACTACCAAGAAGTATGCAAAAGAGTCATAGTAGTGATTCAAAATGTATGTTATGTGTAAGTTGGAACAACCAGCCAGAGCATAAAGTTCAACAGACTTCATTCTGATAAATAATATTTTATTTATAACAATTGTTGGAATCCTGACCTTTTTCCTTCCATTGCACCTTATTCAGGTTTTGGGCCAGTTCAAATGGCCGGAACATTTAGAAACTGATTTTGTATTTGGTGAGCATTCTATGACTACTTGATGATTATCATGCTGTCCTTCAAAATATATTGAGAATTATCATTTATGATTATTGTTGCCGTTCTGTTAAGGTGCATCCTCAATTGGGTCCATCAATGCAAAATTTTTAGCTGCATTTTCAGCAGCAGGTGGGAAGCGGTCATTGAGGCTCTCTGAATCAGAGGAATCTGATCCAGATGTGAGTAGCTACCACTAAATTTTATGATGTAGCTGAGTAATATATTATTGCTAGTTTCAAGTTTTGCTCTTACTTTTTCTGGCAGTGGGGCTGCTGGAGTGTGAGCCAAGAGCTGAGGAACCCTTCAATTAGAATTATTTTTCCTACCATTGAAAGAGTGAAAAATGCGAACAGTGGAATTTTGGCATCCAGGCGTATATTGTGCTTTTCACAGGTAGATTAATTTGATTTCTCCTTTAGTTCTTGAAAAATATTTGTCCTTGATTTTTTTTTTTTAAAGAACCGTGTTTGATAACTGGAAGAATGGATTCCCTCTTTCTTATCTAGTTATTGAGCAATCATTTACTGCAATTTAACTAAAAAGTTTTACCCAATATTTTATTTCTCAGAAAACTTGGCATCGGTTGAAAACTATGGGCATTCTGCATGATGCGGTTCCTTTTCCTGGCTACAGAATTGGTCATCCCATGCATGTCAAGGTAAAAGGTGTCAGAACATAGTTGCATAAGTCTTCTACTACACGGTCTGACATTTAATTTTGTTAAGTCCTATGATAAGGGTTCTTATCAAACCTCGGTGTCTGCTTTAACATGCTATGTGATGAGTTGAGTAGTGAGTACAGATGGTGTTTGCCTCTGTTTTAACAATGTGGATTTCAGTTACTGTTCTATACAAATGATCCAATTTGCTGCTTCACTATATGATGTTGCTGCTTTGCAGATAAATCCTTTGAGATATAGAACTGAGTTAATTTGTTTCATACCCAACTTTTATGGCTTGTTTGGAAAGCCACCTTGTAATTGGATTTGGGTGTAATTACACAGTTTTGGCATGTGTATCTGACCAAGTAACTACTTGGTCGACATGTAATTGAGGGAGTATAATTACACTTTTCAATTCTTTTATTTTAACTTTTTTAATTCTTTTTTTCCAATTATTATTATTTATCTTTTATTTCCTTATTTCTCATTTCCCAACCTTTACTTCACGTGTTTCTACATAATTTTTCATATTTTGTTTCTTTCTTAAATATTTTCATTTGTTTTTTTATTGCACTTAGCTATCTTTATTCTTAATTTTTAAAAAAATTATACCTCGTAATCTTAGAAAGGATAAATCATCCACAAACTTGACTTATAATAATTGATTTCATTAAAGTTGAACTTTGTTATTGATGAGGTTATATGCAAACTTAACTATGTTAAAATGATAGATTGCTTTTTAATACTTAAATAATATTCTCATTTTCAACCTTTATTTTGATTCCATGCAGTTGGTTATATTTTTATTTTATTTTCTTCATTTAGCATAATTGTACTATTATTCTGGTTTTGAAACTATACCTCATAATATTGGAAATAATGAGTCATTACTAAACTTGGCATATAATGAGTGATGTCATTAAAGTAGAATCTCATTGTTAAATGAGAGACTTACGTTTTTCTTTTCTTTTGTATATTTACTTAAATTATCTTGAGTAATTTTACATAAGAGTATTATGTTAATTTTTTTTTCTGGATTTTAAATTTCTGTTATATTTTCGATTCCATTTATTTGCTTTAGTAGTATTGACTTATTTATTCAGATTGTATGCCATTCATTTTTCAGTTAGAATTGATAGGTTATTTTTCGTAAAATATTGTGTAATGTCATGGCATTATATTTATAAAATTTCTTTTATCGACATGAAGTTCATGATATTCTTACAAGATATGTACTTTTAGTTTTTATAATTAATTAAAGTAAAATGTTATTAATTTGAAAAATATATGTCATTTATTTTACAATATTAGTTACATATATGTGATTAGTAATTAATATATTTTCAAGAAACAATATTTATTTTAAATGTGTTATTATCATTTGTAAGGGCATATATTTGTAAAATCTTAATTTGATAATTAATTTTATATTTAAAATTTAATCTAACTGTGTAATTACACTACGCAACCAAACAGTACACTTGTAGTTACATTATGACAAACAAACATGTTTACAATACTGTGTAATTACTAGGCTAGGTAATTACTACCCTTGTAATTACACTAATTCCAATTACCTGGTGGCTTTCCAAACCGACCCTTAAATTGATTTTGGAGGTCATATGCTTTTATTTGCTGGTCTCTCGTGCGACTTTCTTGGAAAATCCTGACGCTAATTGCATTCTTAACTATTCTTCAGTGATTTTATTGCCTTATGGAGGTTCATGGGCCATCACCGATTTTCTACGTGATGTTAATGCTGATCTTATATTGTCTACTCAGTTAGCCCGCGTTGTTTTTTTCCGGTACAAATGGACATGTCCTTCATCAGAAGACTTGTTAGTTTTCAGGATTTTTGGTTTTTACAGCAGTAGAAACTAATTAGTTCAGATTTGAGCAAAATAATTTTGAGTGCTTTTTTTGACATGCTATTGGAAACAGCCTCTCTGCCCTTTCGGGTAGGGGTAAGGCCCGTCTACATATTACCCTCCCCAGACCCCACTTTGTGGGACTATACTGGGTAGTTTTTTTTTTTTTTTTGGACATGCTAATCATCACTATCTGTCAGAGACTCATACCTCTCGCTCTCTCCCTTCATATCTCTGGTTCAGAACAGTTTCAAAGTCATGACTTAGATAATGAGTTCTTATTCATGTTCAGTATCTCACTTATAAGTCTTAATGACAAAAAGAAATGTATGAGATGAGCAGGTTGCTCGAAGAAGATTTCAGTCGAAGAAAGATGCGTCCCCCTTCGGATGGGTTTATTGTGGATCACACAACTTCAGTGAAGCTGCATGGGGGCATTCGATTTCTGGTTTACATGACAAGAAAATCAACGGAAATACAAGTTATTCTAGTTTAGGTTCGAGACTTCATGTCTCTAACTATGAACTAGGTATCTTATTCATTACTCCCCCGCCAGATGCTCATTGCAAAACAAACCAGCAGACAAACTTAGATGATATTGTTTTACCCTTCGTTGTGCCTGCACCAAAATATAGACCAGCAGACAAACCTGCTACCGCTCAGGAGATGAGGGAGGCCTTACTTGAGCAAACTGAGAGCGGGAGAGAGGTAAATGAAGCAGCAAAAGAGGCTGTTGAGTGGATACAGGAAGAAATACCTGTGGAGGAAGAGGAAGTAATTGAGGCTACTGACTATGTTGTTAAGGAGAGAGAAGATGAGAAGGCTTATGCAGAGAAACTATGGAATCAAGTTGATTCCCCGGAGAACTGTTAGAATCTAATAGGAAAACACATTCAAGTAGAATAATGTAGGAGTAGATATACTGAGACTACCTTTCTAAATTTGGTACAAATGATTCTGGTGATGCCGAAGGCTGACGACACCCTCATTAATTTAGGGGGTCCGGCATTTGTGTGGTTTCGAAATGTTGAGTCATTGTAGCCGAAAAGAACAATCTTTTGTTTTATAGAAATATAGTTTCGATGATTTGGTGATAATGTATGTATCATTGTAATTTGTAAAGGTAAAGAAAAGGACAATGTACAAGTCATTTATGATCAAGAAATAAGAATCTCGTGGAAGATGAGAAGCAGCCATTTTCTTTTGATTGTTCTACATTTGACTTTGGGTTGTCAAATAAAATATGGCACTTTGCTTCGTTAGGTTTGATCCTCCAGAACTCGTCAATTTTCAGTAACATCAAAAACATGGAGATGTTTTATAAGCTAGTGTTTTTAGCTTCTTGAACTGGTTCGCTACAGTCGACTTTCAGCACGAGTGATATAGTATAAGAAACAAACTCCGATTTTGGTTGCTTTCCTTATTGACCAAAAGAAATGAATAGGAAAAGAACATCCTTGTGGCAAGCGAGTGGAATGGTATAAGACGTAAAGGATTTTTGGCAAGTCAAACACATTTTACCCGTAAAATGGTACCGTTAAATTTATACGTGGTTTATAGACAATCAAATCGATTTGATCTCAAAACGATAAATAAATTAAATAAAAATATAAGACCTAATGCTGAAATCGAGATAAGATGACATATAGCTTGGTTTCGGGAGCAGGGCTTCTGAAGGCAACAGTGATACCAATAAACAAGGAATAAAGTGTTATTGAGCTTAAAATAATGTGCATCATAAGTTTGTCAAAAAATTCGTCTCCTTGCAATGACCGTTAAAATCACTATTTATAGTTGCACCTAGGGAACAAGGTCGTAGGATCAAGCCCCTCTTAAATGATAATAATAAGGCCATTGAAGAATGTGTAACAACAGGCTATGAATGTCATATTCTTGATAACTGATTATGTATTTAATATTGCATAATATTCTTCATTGAATGCATCGGGAGGCAAGTGTTCATTTATCTTCATGAGTAACATTCCCTTCGGGGGCTTCCCGATGCCAACTGAGACTGCTACCCCCGTTCTTGATTTCCCCCTATATTATTTTTCATTTGTTTCTTGTTCCACGTGTAACTCTATTATGCGAGTATTTAATATAAACAGATTTTACAGATAGCCCCCTTCTTTCTAGTGACGTCTTTGTGTTATCGGGAAATTGGTGATTAGACGTACGCCTCTTTGTATTTAATGCCCCGAACACGTGTCATCCCATGATTTAGCAATACTTTGACCGGTTCTCGAGGTAATCATGATTAGCTGCATGTTCCATTACTTATACGCTTCATCCTTATTCTTTTACACTTCATAGTTTTTCAAAGCTCTCTCAACTTTCCCTACTCAACTCTCTCTTGCTTTCAATTTTCTTTAACCTTCTTCTTTAGAGAAACTTTTACTTCTTTCTGCTAACTATGGCCTCCTCTTCCAAGAACTCCAGCTCTTCAAAGAAAAGGAAAGCAGTGATGATGTTGTTCCTCCTACGGTGAGAACCATTATCCCCAGAAAGCTTAGTACAACCAAGGACTTTGAAGAGAAGTTTCCTTCTGCTAACTCTCGCACATGGGCTGTTAGTGTATACCCTTCTTTCATTCGTCCTTCTAGCATCTCCGCTGTAACGGAAGACTGTAGTTGTCATGATTTAAACATCATCGCTCTCAATGTAGCGGAGCGGGTAAACTTCCCCAAGAAGGTTTTTATGTACGTTTACACGTACCCCTTCACTTTGGGCCCGTTATCATTGAGCAGGGGACTTGACTCCGTAATCTTAGAGTTTTACTTCCGCTATCAAGTCTGCTTGGCACAAGTGAGCCCTTCTGTGTGGCAGATACTAGCATGTCTTCAGCGGTAATGCCAGGAGACTGAGGAAGAGCTCTCCCTCGCTCAATTGATGAATCTTTATTCCCCTAAGATTTTTCGTGGAGGAATGATAAACTTAAGCAAACATGGTCACCGTGCTTTGCTCACCAGTATGGATGACGACAATGATAGTGGATGAATGTAGCAGTTCGTTGTATTCGTCACCTGGGATATCATCCCGGCCACAACTCCATCCTTTCTCGAATCATGGAATCGTGCACGTAAGATCAACGTCTGTCTTTTCTCTGATTAAAGATTGCTTCATGCTATTATTGATTCTTCTCTTCTCATTATTTAAGCAATTCGGTGGACACCACCAATGGTTAAAGGCTTGGACCAGTGGGTCCAGAAGATTTTGGATGTTACTATGCCTGAGACCCGCCGATAGAAAGAACTGGCCCGCAAGTATGGATGGAAGGCTAAAAATCACGGTAAGTTGATTCTCTAGCTCATCTTGTTTTTATCTCACATATAAGAAAATTGGCTAACTCTTCCTTTTGTTGAATTCAGGTCTTCCACAAGGCTCCGTTACCGTCCCCGATGAGCACATTTTGGCTAATCCCGCAGATCGGGGAGGCTGCTGCAGGAGGACTTCACCCGAAGGAGTGTCGTTGCTTCCGGTGCTGGTGGTTCCTCAAGGAGTCCCCGGCCATAGAACAAGCAACAAAAAAGGCAACATTCCTCTACGATCGAGGGTAAAAATAAAAAAGTGAAGAATGCCACGCCCGAGCCATTCGCGAACACCATGGTGATCGATGACGATGAGGGAGCCAGTGATGAAGTGGCTTCTCTACATAGGAGACGACGACCTTTATCGGTTCAACATAATGCTCAATCTGTTGAGCTAGTTACACCAACCGAGAAAGACGTCCACACGCTCTGGGAGAGAATGATATAGAAGATGATTCCAACTCGCGCTTTCGGGCCCCAGTCGCTGCCCTAGTACCGTGAGGTTGGGTACCAGGCCTTTTCCATATTCGCTTGACGAGCAACCACTAATTAGCACTGCTTTTTCCGCAGCTGCTTCTCAACCAATTATGCCATCAGCTTCATCTCCTTCTTTGCCAATCAAGCCTTCTCCTCCGACAACTGCTGCATCATCTCCACCGGACGCATGCATCCGAGAGGGGGATGTCCTCATCCCCATCCCCTAGTCCATGGGAATTTGGGGAATAGCTATTCGTCACCCGCCAAAGATCCTCAGAGGAGGATGAGCCTTTCCCTCTCGGTCTCTACCAGCTGCCATCTGCTGCCTCGACCGATGAAACTTTCTAATTAACTAAAGCCTCTGGCTTCAGAGAAATATAAGAATAAAATACATTCTCTCTCGGAGGAATATATGATAAACAATTCCATGCACAACACAATAGCGGTACGATGTTTGTTTCCTATACTGTTTCTTCTAGCAATAGTATGACAAGATTTTTTATTTGAACTTATGCTTTTGTAGGCTAAATTTCTTGCTTTCGTGGGCCTTCAAAAATTTATCCTTGATAAAGAGAAACTTACATCTGAGCAGGATCAAATTCCTGCTTGCCTCCCTGCACTAGAAGCACAAGCTATCGAGTCGGTTTGGTTGGAGGCTCGGTCGTAGCAAAGTGAGCAAGAGGTGGTGACCCTTAGCTAAGAGGCCACCCTATTAAGGGTACAATTTCAAGAGGTCATGGAAAAGTGGTCCAAGGTCCAAATTGATGTTCTGCTGATGCCGTTCGCGAGGCTACCTCTACTGAAAGACTAAATAATTTGAAGGTAGTCTTAAATTCCAAAGCTGAAGAGGCTGTTGCTGAGGAGAAGTATGCCCGGATGGAAGAGAATTATAGGAAGGTCGTGGAGCATAATAAAGTTTATAACTTTACTATCCGTGACCTCGACTTTAGCCTTCAAGCCGCTAGATCTGAGCGGATAACCTTTTGATGAGGTTGACCGGCTTAAGGAACTTCAGTGCTGAAGGCTTTCCTAATTGTTAAGTAAACATATTCTATGTACAAAATAAGGAGAAAACCTTGGAGGAGGCCAAAACGGACTCCATTTACTTTGATGCGAGATTACCAAGGCCCGTGAGCTAGAGTCAACTGCCCGAAGGGGTCTCCCGGTCCAACCTGATGCAACTGACTCTTCTGCTCAGGTTCTGAGTTCTCAGGAATTGAGGATGAACTTGAATTGGATGATGATGAAGGTCAAGATCTTGAGCCGGCGGCTGATCCACCTACTTTTTCTCGGAGCAGAGATGCTCATCTTCCCCGGGGTTCTGGGGATGCAGTAGTTTAGCTTTTTGATTTCTTTCCTTTTTGTTTTCCACTTCATACTTTTGTACTTGTGCTGCTTGGAATGTTTGTTATATAGAAGCTTTTTTCGTTTAAGTATTGTGCAAATTTTTCTCTTTGCGTCGAGTTATGCAAGGTTTCAGGTGTAATTTTTCAAAGATAGTATTTGGATCCCGAGCATGAATTTTTCCAGAACTAACCTTTTACTATGCTGTTGAAGCAGCTAACAAGAATATAAAGAAAATATTGCGGAAGATGGTGGAAGGTTCGAGACAGCGGCATGAAAAGTTGCCTTTTGCATTATTGGGATACCGTACCACTGTTCGTACATTAGTGGGGGCGACTCCTTATTCATTGGTGTATGGCACCAAGGCAGTAATATCCGCAGAGGTGTAAATCCCGTCTCTGTGAATCATTGCGGAGGCTGAGATCGATGATGATGAATGGGTGAGAAGCCGCCTTGAGTAGTTGAATTTGATTGACCAGAAGAGATTGGCATCAGTGTGTCATGGTCAGTTGTACCTGCAAAGAATGCAAGAGCGTACAACGAGAAAGTGCATCCGAGGATGTTTGAAGTCGGACAGTTACCGGTGAGACATATTTTGCCTCACTGGGCTGAAGCAAAAGGAAAGTTTGCTCCAAATTAGCGGGGACCATTTGTCGTAACCAGAGTGTTGTATAATGGTGCATTATATCTGACAGACGTGGAAGGGAAGTGTGTAGAAATAGCCATCAATTCCGATGCGGTCAAGAGATACCATGTATGATTTCTTTATTTCTGAATGTACTTGTTTGTACTTAAAGATTGAAATGACGAAGGCGTTTTGTTCTGCTATCCAAACACTTTTATCCCTTGTTATCCCCTTTGAGCCTTACTTATTTTCTTTCATACCCATCTTTCGGAATCAACGACACAATTAAGAAACGCAAGTGCCGCAGCTAAGCAAATGAAAAGAAGAAAAGAAAAATAAAAGAAAAAAAGAAAAGAAAAATAAAGGTAAAGGAAAGAAGAAAAATGAAAAGAAAGAAAAAAAAAGAAAAGAAAAGAAGAAAGAAGAATCACAACGTACTCTCTATGAAGTGAACTACGTTTGACTTGATCCCGAAAGGGTACGTAGGCTGCCTCTCTGAGGTTCAGAAATACCAAAACAAAAATAAAAAATCCCCAAGCAAGAAACTGGGGCAAAAGTTGCGATTATTGAAAGAAATAGGATTCCAAAAGTTGTAACTTTAACCCATTCTGAAGTTGTTTTTGAGCCTTTTATACCTTTATTTCTAACCATCCAAAAGCCTGCATTACGGTCCAAAGAAAGACCTTCTGAACAGTCTTTGAAAAATTCCAAGTCGAGCAGGTAGAGGTAATTCATGACAGGGGCAACACTCTGGTTCAAGCAAGAAAAACAAAAATAAAACGAGAGAGTCTTGCTGGTGAAAACCTTCACAGGCACTGTAAGGCGACGTGAGTTGAGAGAAATAAGAGAATCTTATTGGTGAAAACCCTCACGGGCACCTTAAGGCGAAAGTGAGTTAAGAAGTGAGCAAATGAGAAAGGTCTGTTGGTTGAAAACTGTTTCAAGGCACCGCAGGACAACCTAGGTTAAGGTTTGGGTAAAGTCATCAAGCAATGGAAATTCTGGGGCAACAAAGTTGGCAACCAAAAGATGGTTGGTTGGAAGATTGCGCCGATTAGTCCGAAATGCATGTCATGACCATTGATGCCAGCTATTCCGTTGAGAAAAGTTTCTTTTTCTTATCTTTTAAACAATCATCCGGTTTTGGATTCTTCTTATCCTTAACTCATAAAATCATTGCAGTTCATTTTCTTTTGGGGTTTTTATATGTATAAGATGTTCAATGTCAATTTTTTTCAATGCATGTAGAAAGGATTTCAAGCTCGCTACCAGCTTCCAAAAATGGTAAAGCACAATGTGGCCAGAGCATGGCAACATCAACATGATGTAAAGCGGAACATGGGAAGTCATGGAAAGTCTTATCAGTGGAATAATTGGGAAATGTTGTGGGAAATGCTAAAGTTTCAGACAAAAGGGTCAGAGGTATGAAACAACAGCACATGTACAAAACATTCGGGTTGTCAGAAGTTGGGGAATTTGAAAGTCAGTTAGAAAGTCAAGCGGTTCAGGGTGAGTTTGAGGAAGTCAGTCAACCCAAAGCAAGGCAGTGGAAGGATTTTTCAGCAAGAATGCCACCAACTAACCACCATTTTAAACTATCAAAATTTTCTTTGATTGAAAAGAGGCAGAAAAGTTGGTTGTTCAGGAGGAATTCTCCATGAGGAAAGCAAGCAGTAATCATGTTTAACCGCAAGTGTGGTGTGGTTAAAATACAAGATAATAAGGAATAACATATGGACATGTAAGTTAGTCTCAAAGTTTTCATGTTTAGGACAAAATTCAAGTAGAAGTTTCGAGCCCGCCCATATAACAGAGGAATACATTCCATTCTTTAACTTTTAAGTTTTGAAGTTACATTTCAGTCTTTAAATTTTCAAGTTTTGAAGTTGGGAGCCCGCCTATATAACAGAGGAATACATTTCAGTCTTTAAATCCTAAATTTTGAAACATTTCAGTATTTACATTTTCAAGTTATTGAAATTTGGAGCCCGCTCATATAATAGAGGAATACATTTCAACCTTTAAATTTTAAAATTTGAAACATTTCAGTCTTTAGATTTTTAAGTTTTGAAGTTGGGAGCCCGCCCATATAACAGAAGAATACATTCCAGTCTTTAAATTTTAAGTTTTGAAGTTACATTTTAGTTTTTGAATTTTAAGTTTTGAAGTTGGGAGCCCGCCGATATAACAGAGGAATACATTTCAGTCTTTAATTTTAAGTTTCGAAGTTGGAAGCCCGTCCATATAACAGAGGAATACATTCCAGTCTTTAAATTTTAGTTTTGAAGTTACATTTCAGCCTTTACATTTTAAGTTTTGTATATGGTAACAAACACCCAGTTTTCCAAACTGGGCAAGAAATTTTTCTTTGTTTTTGTCTATTTTTGTGAAGTCGGGAGCCTGCCCGTATAGCATAGGAATACATTCAAGTCCATGTCTTGAAGTTGGGAGCCCGCCTGTATAGCAGAGGAATACATTCAAGTTCAGCAATTTGAAGAGAGGGAACAACATCTCATTTTACAATTTGAAGTGGTAACAAGGGATTTTTCCAAGAGAACACAAGACAAAAATTCAACAAGGAAGTGGAAGAGCAAATCTGAAGAATGTAGATAAGACTTTTTGAAATTCATAGTTCATAGCTTAGTCTAGCTTTTTTTTTATTTTGCCATGTTATAATAAGGAAGGTCAGCAAGCACTAGCATCGGCAATCGCAGTGAAATCACATCTCCTGGCAGTCCCAGCTACCAGACACTCCCGAACTACACTGACCTGATTTCTGTTTAGCCCAGAATATGTAGGCAACCTCTGAAGTAGGGCGCGGTCATCTCTTTCAAAAATGCTTCATACGGAATATGCGAATGGGCAAAAATAGCTCGTTTCCGCTCACTTTTCTTTGCACGAAAATTTTTCGTGTTTCCGGGCAAAGAGGGGCAGCTGTGCGCACGTGATTTTTGCCCTAAACAAATAACTTCCAAAAATTCAAACAACATAATTTCTTTATTATTTTACAAATTCTTTGAATTTTGTGGCATTTTCTGGTAATTGTTGAATTTTCCTTGTGCATTTTAAATCATATGAAAATACAAAAAATACATGTGGCATTTGTGTGGATTTAATTTTATTTTTTTACTGTTAATAGGTAGTTTAATATTATTTACATATAAAGAAAATGACAAAGAATGGCTTTCTGTACTTTTATTATTAATTTGTGGAATTTGTTTTAATTTTAGCTTAAAAGTAGAAATTAGTTAATTTTGGAAATTAAATAATTTTAGTGTCAATTTGGTCTATGAATTTTTTTTATTTTAATAAAATATAAAAAAAATATAAGATTCAAAATAAAAAAAGATAGAGAAAAGAGGGTAAAATACAAAAAAAGGGAAAATGTTATGAAATAGAAGATCCTTACACTTCTATTTAAGGTGAATGTCTTTAATGTATTCAATTAGAGAGATTTTAGAGTTCTATTAGTGGTAGCTAAATCTTCCTCTCCCCTATAAATAGAGGTGCCCCCTACCATTGTAAATCATCCCTTGAGACCCCTCTCAACTCAATAAGAAGAACTCTCTCTATTCTTCTCTCTATTGCTATTGTTCTTGTTCTATTGTTCTTGTCTTTTGCTTTACTTTATAACACGTTATCAGCACGAGTCTCTAACCAATTGAAATTTTCGATTGTCTTAACTTTTGTTTGTGTAGGGTTTTTCTTCAAAGAAAGAAAGCAAAAGAAGAAAAAGAAAAAAAAAAAAGAGAGAAACGAAATCAGAAAACAAAGAAGAGTACTGGATAGCCAAAAAGAGAAAAAGGAACGAAAAAACGTTGAAAAAAAAAGGAAAGAAAGGAAAGGAAGAAAAGGAAGAAAACATTGAAAATATATTTGGTATACCTTAAAGGTAAGTAATTTACTTTTCCTTTTTCAAATTCTTGGAATTCTATAAATTTTATATACAAAGTTTGATTATAACTCTAATGGAGTTTGTGAGAAATTATAACCACACGAAGTGGTAAAATCTCTATGTCCTGCCATGATTAAATTAATGAATGAATGTGGACGTGACAAAGAATTTCGTCCAATTGAATTTGCTCCATTCCCTTTAGAGAATGTGGTAGCAGCTTGTGTAAAGCACATGATTTTGATCCATTCCCTGAAGTGAATGTGATAATTGTAATAAGAGCCCGTAAGTATGAACACGCTCTTGATGTAATTGTGTCATATGAAAAGAAAGTTCGTTGCCCTCGAAATTTCGGGCAAGAACTATATGACATGGGTGTTGGATGATGAAATCCACTTAGATGCTATGGGTCTTGGAGACGCCATTAAAGACAGAAATAGTGCATCCACCCAAAACTATGCTAAGGCCTTGATTTCCTTGCGCCATCACCTTGATGAAGGTTTGAAACTATGCTAAGGCCTTGATTTTCTTGCGCCATTACCTTAATGAAGGTTTGAAACTGTATGAAGGCCTTGATTTTCTTGCGCCATCACCTTGATGAAAGTTTGAAGATTGAATATCTCAACATCAAGGATTCACCCATCTTGTGGAAAGGCTTAAAGAAGAGAGATGACAACATGAAGTTGGTCACTCTGCCACAAGCACAATACGATAAGAATCCAAAAGCAAATAGTTTATAAACTATATATTATCGTTGCGGTGGAAACGGGCACTGGTCAAAGGATTGCCGTATGATTGACCTTTATTAAGCATCTCGAAAGAGTAAACGCCCCATAACGAATTTTGTCTCTGACGACAACTTGAATGTGGTAGACTTCTTTGAGCAACCCGATGGGAAGATAGACCACCTAATCGATGATGGATCGGTGATGAAAGAAGATGGAGCTGTTTGATTTATTTGTATTAGTTAATGAATAAACTAATAGTCATTAGTATTATCTTGTATTAGCTAGTTCATGATATGATGTTTGTATTAGTTCTCAATATGCTCAAATATCAATAATATCTTTACTTTCCAGTAGAGGTAATCGACTAACCTGAAAAACTAGTCGGTTATCTCATGTCGCATAAAACTGCAAAACAATCGATTGTCAATGATCAACTATCGATTGTCTTTATAACGAATTTTTCAAAAAGTGATCAACAATCGATTGTCTATATTTGACAATCGATTGTCTTATCCAGTGAGGTCCAGAATTTTTCAAAAATGACCAACAATCGATTGTCTATATTTGACAATCGATTGTCGGATACAGTGAGGTCCAGAATTTTTCAAAAATGACCAACAATCGATTGTCTATATCTAACAATCGATTGTCTTAAACAGTGTGATCTGAAGTTTTTCAAAAATAACAAATAATCGATTGTGTGTGTTTAACAATCGATTGTCTATGTTCGAACAATCGATTGTGTGTGTTTAATAATCGATTGTCTTATGAAAAACGCTGAAATTTTCAAACTGCAAAGTAATTGATTATGGATAACATATCTGATTTTGTTAGTCAACTGTTAGCAGCAGATTTTGAAAATATTATGTGACACAAACGAATTGAAGTTGTTTATTCTCATGTTCGTATATTTTCTTTTGTATATCAAACCATGGGAATTAAATTGATTGAAGGCTCCGGAAGAGCAAATGTAACTCTGCCCAAAGGCATGACGTTTATCTTAGAGAATGCAATGTTCTCCTCTAAGTCTATGAGAAACTTGTTGAGTTTTAAAGATGTACGCCGGAATGGCTACAATATTGAGACAATGGATGAAGATAATCTTGAATATCTCGTCCTCACTTTAAAGAATGTCTCCGGCCAAAAGAGGGTTATTGAGAAATTCCCGTCTTTATCTTGTGGCCTGTATTGGACAAAAATTAGTGCAATTGAGGCACATTCAACAGTAAATCTAAAGAATACTGAGCCCAATACATTTGTACTTTGGCATGATCGACTGGGTCACCCAGGATCAACCATGATGAGACGGATTATAGAAAGCTCATATGTGCATCCGTTAAAGAATTTCAAAATTCTTTCAAGTAATGAATATCCTTGCACTTCGTGTTATCAAGGCAAGCTGATTATCAGACCATCCCCAACAAAGGTTGGGACTGAGTCACCCCAGTTTCTGGAACGTATACAAGGGGACATTTGTGGACCTATTCACCCACCTAGTGGGTAGTTTAGGTATTTCATGGTCTTGATAGACGCATCCTGTAGATGGTCTAATGTGTGCTTGTTGCCATCACGCAACCTTGCGTTTGCAAAGTTAATGGATAATAGATGAGAATAATCTTGAATTCTTCATGAAAACGAGGCTGCCCATTTCGGTTTGGGTTCACGCCATTTTGCATGCAGCAATGCTACTTTGTCGGCTGCCCGCTTCGGCTTAGGGTCACGCCATTTCGCATGCAGCAATGCTAGTTCGTCTCTGACTGACGAATTATCACAAATATTCCCTATTGCAATTGGTTTTGGGTCATGAACCCAATATATCCCATTTAAGAAGCTTTGGATGCGCAGTATAGGTGCCTGTAGCACCGCCATCCCGCACCAAAATGGGTTTGCAAAGGAGGTTAGGAATATATGTTGAGTTTGACGCGTCCTCCATTATTCGCTACCTCGAAACATTGACAGGAGATTTGTTCACTGCACTATTTGCAGACTGTCAATTTGATGAGACACTTTTCCCAAAATTAGGGGGAGAAGTTGGTGAAACCAAACGGGAAATTTTGTGGAAAAATGCATCATTATCTCATCTTGATCCACATACCTCTATTTGAAAGAAAGAGGCACAAAAGATTATCCATTTGCAAAGAATAGCAAATTAAATGCCTGAAGCATTTATAGATTTGAAAAGGATAACAAAATCACATATCCTCGAAGTGAATGTGATTCACAAATACATATTCAATGTTGGAAGAATATGAACATGAAATTGGTATTGAATATACCACACTCACTCCTAGAAGGAGGCTTGAGATGATACCACCCTCACCCCTAGAAGGAGGTTTGAGATGATATATGGCATGAATGATCGTTGGTCGCGTACCTATTGTACGCCAAAGTATTTTGGAAATATGACCATTAAAGGACAACGATAATGCAAGAAACATATCTTGCATATAAGTTTGACATGACCATAATGGTATAACTTTCTCTTTAAGAAAGATATTCACCACACGGATGTTGATGAACCTGTGGTAGTACAAAGTTAATTGAGAGCTCTCGAAGAGCCAATTATTACTATGTTGGAGAAACACAATTGAGTATTGTGCTGTAGTAAGTCTCAAAGAAACTTATCCAGTTTCCAAAAGTACACGCGAAGGCGATTGATGATATTGAGACTATAAATAAAGGAAGGCTTTGATTCTCCTATTACTACAACTTGTAGCGGGGTAATTTGTATATGAAAAGCTACCCGCTTTGTTCTCCAGTTTGTACTACACAAAAGAAAGAATGCCACAATAAAGTGGATATCTATTGGTATAAAAACCCATGTCATAATAAACTCGAAGTTTATTGATAAGTGCACATGTCATGGTGTAAATTTGAAGTTTACCAATATTGATAATTTAGTCAGTTGACATTCGTGTTAGCCATCTCATTTGAAGTATGATGTGCAAATTCACATAGGTGAATATTAAAGAACTAGAAAGTTCTTTACGAATACTCTTGTATCACTTGTTCTCATTAATGAACTGACCAACTAAAGAGTTCGGGTTGAAGCCCCTAAATTCTGGAAATATCAAAGGTGAATATGGGCCCATTCACCTGCGATGTATACCACATATGATGCATCTATGGAATGGTTACATGCGCAATTGTTATTGACCCGCAGCCTGGCCGGTGCTTGCGGGGTAAATCGCTCAGTAATCTAACTTCGAGCATAGTTTCCAGATTCTCTACTCAAGACAGTTCATCTTGATAAGTTGGTTTATATCAAAGTTGGTTTAGCAAGATAATTATTGAGTGCTTCCACTTAATAGCTAAACTGTTCCTTATGAGAACGAAGTTGTATATATCAGTTTGATATAAGTTGTATACGAGAGTATACTCTCCCCTCAAAAGTGGTTCAGGGTCAGGAACCAAATAATTTCATCTTATTATTAAGGTGCTATGTATATTGACATAATGCACAAAGATGATTTTCCAAAGTTGAGGAAACATGTTAGTTTTACTAACATGAGGGGGAGACATGATAAACACTTGAGAAAGTGTTACATGGGATGAATTTTCATTTGTATATGTATATCCCCGAATATCATGATATGAACCTGAAGTTCATAAAAGGGATAATTCAAATTGCAACATATTGCAAAGCATGCTATACGCATTTGCTGACTCAAAGAAAGTAACTAAATGGAAGAGATACAATTCAAGAAGAATTGATTCCATATGAAAGACATGAAGTTTTGAACCTATAGTTCAAATGCTTGAAAGTATAAAGTCAAAGGTATGTATAGTCAGTTTTCGATATCTTATTTGTTTAGTATCACTAATGAAAGCTTGATATGCAGCTAAAGTTTATTATGTGACTTACATGACTTAACTTGAAAGATTTAAGTTGCTTGAAGCATATGCAATTCTTGGTCCTGAAGTACCACATCCTAAGTACAATTTGTGTACATATGTATCTTGCTATAACTATAAGCATGATGGCATTGAGAATGCATCTATGGAGATATTGAAGAGCTATTCCACGACATTATATGAAGATGTTCATATCTATCAAGAGTGATGATTTCAAGGTGCGGAATATTTATTCAAGTCAATATGGTTGATTTATTTATCAAACGTCTACCAAAGATCGTTTTGAAGATGATGCACAAGATTGGAATGCAAATGCTCAAGGATATAAATTGATGTACTCATTAGGGGGAGTCAATGCGCGTTGCACTCTTTTTCCCTTACAAGGTTTTGTCCCACTGGGTTTTCCTTGCAAGGTTTTTAACGAGGCAACCAATAGGCGCATATTCAAACATGTGTACTCTTTTTCCTTACTTTAATTTTTCCCATTGGGTTTTGGTTTTAAGGTTTTATGAGGCACATCATTGAATAGACATTCAAGGGGGAGTGTTATGAAATAGAAGATCCTTACACTTCTATTTAAGGTGAATGTCTTTAATGTATTCAATTAGAGAGATTTTAGAGTTCTATTAGTGGTAGCTAAATCTTCCTCTCCCCTATAAATAGAGGTGCCCCCTACCATTGTAAATCATCCCTTGAGACCCCTCACAACTCAATAAGAAGAACTCTCTCTACTCTTCTCTCTATTGCTATTGTTCTTGTTCTATTGTTCTTGTCTTTTGCTTTAGTTTATAACAGAAAATAAGTAAAGGAAAATATGTTGTGCGAATTGGGCTTAGTATTTCTGGCCCAAGGGAATTAATTCCCTCCCATTCAACTCCAAGCCCGACCCAGTTAGTCCCCTACCCGGTCCAGTTATCCACTGCACAAAACGGTCCCGTTTCGTTACCCCCTCATTTAAGCCGTTAAACTCATTTGATCTAACGGCTCCCATTGGGCGTTACATTTTAATAAACGTGTTTGAAGATCAGTTTAACCCTAAAGAGCATAATCGTCTTCCTCGAACTCATCTCAGTACCTCGCCGGAGCCGCCGCCGCCGCCGCCGCCGGCGGAGAACGCCATTTACGCCAATGACTACCAAAATTACACCAGCAACTCTCCTTGTTCCCCTCTTTTCATTCCTGCCATTGGTTTCCCTCGAATCTTGCTGGGGCCTGTTGAATCTTCGTTGGAATTTTTCCGGCAGAGTCGCAACCTTGTACAAACCGGCCCAAATTTGTACCACACAACCCCCAGACCTTCCTCACCCCTAATCCCTAACCGAATCCTCTCAAATGTCAGTTAAATGGATTAAATTTTAAAGTTTAGGGTTTTGAAGACGGGGCTGTTTTGGGGGATTTGAAGGTTTAATTGGCTTCAAGTTGATATTATGTGTTTATTTCATATGAAATAAACATATAACATCAACTCAAAGCCAAATTTGGAGGCCAGTCGAGTTCGAAACTGAGTTCGTAAGTCTGCTCATTTTTTATTTTCTTTTTCTTTCTCTGTTCTCATGAATCTGGTTGGTTTAATTGGTGCTTTGCTGTTAGGTGGTGTGTGTAGTTTCCGTGACAATTTTGTTAATTCTTAGTCTAGATAATTTTGTTTTAACTCTCATTTTTCTGTTTGATTAATTGTTCAAATGGTGGCTTAATTAGTTCAGTTGATTAATTGTTAGTCTTTAGCATGTTATAGTTTAGCATGTTAGTTTAAGTGAATTGTTGGTTATAGCCGGTAATTAATCATGGGTAAAGGGAATGGGGTCATTCAACCATGGTTCAATTAGGGTTGGGTAGGTTAGTAATTCTAGGAATAACCTAAGGGCAATTTGGGTAATTTAAGGACTTGGAAACTGTTAGGAATTGAAATGGAAGTCCTAGAATATTCTAGAATAGGCACCCAAGTATAATTTCATGAAGGTTAGTAGGCTAGCTTAGGTAGCAAGTTAAAAATAAAAGGGTTAATTGAATAAAGTGGAGAAGGGGTTGTGTTGTAAATAAAAATTTCAGCCTTCTCATACTTTGCCTATAAGTAGACACATTCCCTCCCAAAAAGCTCCTTTGAAGATCGAATCCAATCTTCAAATTTCAAGTTAAATTCTGTTTAGTTATCTATAGAAAAACCCAAAAAAAAACAAAAACTGAAAAAACACAAAGATTTTACTATTCCATTGGAAATCTGCAGTCAGTTTTGAATTTCAGTCTCAGAATTGCATAGCTTAGCCTTCATTTTGTTTGCTAGTATACTCTGCTGGTGTTTGAGTTTGTTTTCGAGTGGGTTTGGGTTTAGTTGAGGTCATTTGGACTGGTTAAGCAAGCTGTGTAGAAGGATTTCTTTCTTTGCTAAATTTCAAGTTCAATCTGGGCTGTTACTTGGATCCTGCTTGCTAATATTGAAAACTATTGTTGTTGGTGCGTGTGTTTTCTGTCAAAATCCCTTGAAATCATTCCTGTATTGCTGGGCATTACTGTTGAATCTGCTGTTGCTGTGTTGCATAGCTTTTCAGTTAAGCTGACTTTCTTTTTCTTCTCTGTTGTAATCATAGGTGACCAACGGGTGGGCCAGGCCGGGTCCGGGTCCAAATTTTATGACCCCGTCCGGGTCCGGTCCGGGTTCAATTGGGGGCGGGTTGCAATTGGGCTGGGTTGATCCGGTCCGGGCCGGGCCGGGTTTATCTTTTTTTTTTTGAATTACGTATAGTATAAATATTAAGTTATATTAATACTTTGTAATAATTGAATGAACACAACAATGTGCATTAGCAACTTCTGTTATTGGAAATCTATATTTGTAGCAACATTTTAAAAATATATACGTATAATTCCATCTAGTAACTACTTCGTCGGGCATGAATCTAGGTGTAAGGTTATATTGCATACACTTGTTCTTAAATTCTCTTATTCTAGATTGTCTATTATTTCCCTGAATTACTCCAACAGCTCTTCTAACTAGAGTAATCTCAGTTGAAAATAAATCGAGCCCACTTTTAACAATTAAATTGTAAACATGACATGCACATCTAACATGAAAAATATCATCAAGAGGTGGATGTAAATTCAATTTTAAAATTGAAACTGCAGCATTGTTGTTTGAAGCATTATCAAAAGACATACACAAAACTTTTTGGTTTAGATTATAAAATTCGACAACTTCAACAATTGTACTACTAATAAATGTTGCAGTATGACTCTGATCTTCATCATATTTAAAAGCAATAATACGTTTTTGCATACAAGTATTGTCATCTATCCAATGACATGTAATTGTTAAATAATCATTTCCATTTACAGCATGGCCAATATCAGAAGTTAGACATACTCTAGAAGGAAGGTGACTAAACAAATAACGTATGTATGTTTGATATTGGCCGTGAAGTCTAAAGATGTCAGATCTACAGGTACTTCTAGGGATACCTTTAAACATAGGGTTGTATATCCTTTGAATATACGTAACAAGATAAGAGGAAGAAGCAAAAGAAAAAGGTAGACAACCCAAAGCGATCATTTTCGCTAATTCCCCTCGATCCCTCATTTTATCATATTTTAGGAGACCTGCAGTAGTAGGGTTACGGGTTGTTTGACTTCCATCCCCATTAACCCCCCATTCTATAGGATGATAATTTTGCATATGTCTAATTAGTGTGCCAGTCCCCTCTAAATTACCTCCGGTCAAATGTTTAAACGTTTCGTTACAAAGTCTGCACTTAACTCTATCACTATCTTCTATCTCATCAAAAAATTTCCAAACAGGACTTCTTTTTCTACGATTAGATTTAGAAGTTGGAGCGACTGGTGGTCTTCTACCCCTTGTTGCACTAGCAACTCCAACTCCAATACTACCAACATTTGCACTAGTAGGTGTAGGTGGTATCTCATCTTCTATTCCAATTTCGTTATCTTCTATTCCGAAATCTTGGTGTAATTGTTCATAATCAATATTTACATCTTGCAAATTAGGCGATGATTCAGAAACATGTGTTATTGGTTCATTATTACTATTACTACCAGAAGCTATAGGACTTTTTTTACTACTTCCACTACCACTTCCACTCCTACCAGTAACTTTTCTACACGCTCTTTTAGCAGCATTCAACATATTGGAAAATTTAATATATAAGCTAAAATCAAATATGCAATTAAAATATTAAATAAGAGAAAGAGTTGGAGAGAGTGCACCGAATTCGACAATAAATTGAGCACTTGAACAGTTGAACTTCAAGAATGTTGAACACTTGAACTTCAAGAATCAAGCTTCGAATGCCGATTTCCAAATAAGAAATTACGATAAATTAAATTCGGGAAAATAAAGACAATAAAATTATGAAAGTAGAATATGAATTCTTGAAAATTGAAGAGAAGAGAGTGATTGATATTTGCTAATTTGAGAATTGAGAGAGAGATAGATAATTTTGAGTGAGGAAATGAAGAAGAGGGGAGGGTATTTATAGATTTTTAGAAGGGTTATTAATGTAATTTAATAAAAACAAAAAAAAAACAAAAAAGGGCCAAAAATGCAAAAAGACCCGTTGGCCAACGGTTCTGGACCGTTGCCAACGGGCAAGTGGGCCGGTCCGGGCCGGTCCGGGTTGGCCGGTTCGCCCGGTATTTCTCTTCCCGGGCCGGTCCGGTCCGGGTTAATTGCCCGGTAAGGCCTTACGTCCCCACCCCCCTCCCCCCCCAAACCCCCCCCGGCCCCCCCCCCCCCCCCCCCCCGCGCTAAACCGGTCCGGTCCGGGCCGGTTTTGACCGGGCCGGTCCGTGCCGGTCCCGGGTCAACCCGGCCCGGTTGACACCTTTAGTTGTAATTCACATACCAGGTACACTCCTCGATTTGCCTTCGTGTAACTCCAAACTGAAGTGAAATGGAAACTGCTCGCAGATCTCTGCAATTTCGATGCTATCTGATTCTATGGCTAATATAGTTTAAGTGCTTGGTTTGTTAATTAGTGTTAGCGGAACGATATGGACTGTTAATTCTAATTCTCATTTGGACTACGCTGTTTAGTATTTTGCAATTGATTGTTAATTAGCTTTAGGATTTTGTAATTAGGCATTTGATGAGATTACTCAATATGGAATGAAGTTAGCTGTGGATTTGCATGTTCTAGTACAGGGCCTATGTTGTCATAATTTGAACTAAAAATAGTCAATGACTTTAATTCATTTAGTTTGTTTCTTATAAAGTTTGATTGTGGAAATAGGAACATTAACTGAAGCATGTCTGTAATTGGAGTAACTCTTCCTTAAATTCGCAAAATCGTCAAGCTAAAATGAATACGAAAGCAATCAGTCCATTAAGTATGCAATCAAATTGTTGTTTTCAATTTATGCTCCGCCTTTGGGACCAGTTTGGGAACGGTTTTAGGTAATCAATTTTGTGGAACAGTGACCCAGGGATTCGATCCCTGGACTTCCACCAATGCTGCTTGTTTGGTTCAAACAGATTAGGCCAATCCTAGGCCCAATGCCTGTGGCTGTGAGAACTATAGCCATGGCAGGCGTTACGCGGTCTGGGCTTGACTAATACTCATTCCATTATTTGTCTTGGTTGAATTTGGGCTTGAGATTTACAATATTAATCAATTAGGACTTTTCTTTTAGAGATAAATAAAAATAAAAAAATTGTAGTCACTTTTAGCTTGGCCTTTAAATAAAATATGCGACGAGCCTTGCCAAATCAAACTACAAATTGCGGGGCCCTCAAATATTGTATGAATTTTTAGACTCCGGAATGGGTCGTTTAGTAAATTTCACGGCTTTCCCTAAAGATAATAACGTGCAAAACCCGTTAGGAGAGTTTTCAATAAAATTACTTTCTTAAACTCGGGTGCGCATTGATGCGACCTAAATCTAAATCTTATCGGAGTCAAAATGTGGTAACAGCCACGGGTGCATTGATTGTAGCGTGGTACGAGATGTATTTTCACGATGTTGTAATTCTTTTAAAATAATGATAAAAGCGGTTTACGGCTAAAATTCACATAAGCTAAAACATGTTTTTAAAATCAGATAAATCCAAATATGACAGTTGAGCGACCATGCTAGAACCATGGAACCCAAGAATGCCTAGCACATTCTCTCGGGTTAACAGAATTCCTTACTCGAATTTCTGGTTCGCGGACTGTTAACAAAGTCATATTTTTCCTCGGACCGGGATTCAACCGGTGACTTGGGCCACCATTAATCTCCCAAGTGGCGACTCTGAACTTTAATAATTAGACCCCTTCCGATTATCCCTTAAATGGAAAAACTCCTTTATGCCCTTGCGGGTATAGTGAAAAGGGAGGTGTGACAAAGTGCATCACATACTTTCTGTATAGGCATTGCTCATCAGCAATAGTATCTTTTGAGGTGTGCCGCATTTAAGTTGCTGGGAAATTTTACTCCGTCTTGATTTTCCAATTCGTATTATCCTTTCTCGGTGATAGCTGAAACCCCGTAGGGGCCTTGCCATGATGGAACCAACTTTTGTACGTTGAATGCTCGAGTATTTTGAGTCACTTTACTTAAAACCAAGTCTCCCAGTTTGAGAAAACGTAGATTGACTCTTCGGTTGTAATATTTTCTCATTCTTTGTTTTTAGTCCGCTATCATTACATGCGCCAAGTCTCTACATTCGTCGAGCAGCTCATTTAACCAGTAATGCTTTGTTGTTTGCTTATTCATCCGCCTAGAAGTATCTCACGGTAGGTTCTCCTACTTCCACTTACTAAAGAGAAAGATGTCTCCTTCGTGCTTGATTTGACCGTTGTTCGGTATGCCCATAACACTCCTGATAACTCTTTGGGCCATTTGCCTTTGTCTTCTTCCAATCTCTTTTTGAAATTTTGAATAATTACTTTGTTTGTTAATTCCATTTGCGCACTGATGGTATGGCGATGATGTGATTCTTTAGATTTTTAGGTCTTCAAGGAATTTTGTGACCTTTGCGCCTATAAATTGTGGTCCGTTGTCGCAGACTATCTCTTTTGGTATCTCGGACCTGCAAATTTGTTCTCCCATAGAAAATCGACTACTATACGCTCACCAATTTTCTAGTACAAACCTGCTTCAACCCATTTAGAAAAGTAGTAAGTTAAAATAAAAGTCTTACCTTATCGGGAGATAGCGGAAGTGGACCGACTATGTCCATCCCCTATTTCATAATGGATAGGGCGACAAAACAGAGTGCAATAGCTCTGCCGGTTGATGCACCAACGGTGCGTAGCATTGACACTTATCACATTTTTGAACGTAAGCCTTAGCGTCTTGTTCTATCTTGGGCCAATGGTATCCTGTCCGAATTAACTTTAATTCCAAGGAATCCATGCCTGAGTAATTTCCATAAATTCTTGCATGAACTTCTCTCATGACGTATTTAGCTTTGGATACTCCCGGAAATTGGGCCAACGGGCCTTGGAAAGATATTTTATACAATTGACCTCCCCTGAAGCAATATCGAGTTGCTTTGCTGTGAAGCTCGGGATTCCTTAGGATCATTAGGTAATTTTCCGTGCTCGAGATAGTCAATGATCTCATTCCTCCTGTCTAGACCAAATTGGTCGCGTTTACTTCATAATAACCGTCCACACCCAATAATGAATGCCTAAGGTGCACGATCATACGAGAGTCTTACCCCTTCATTTCCATGGACGAGCCTAGATTGGCCAATGCATATGCTTTCGCATTTTCCTCACTCGCAATATGGCTTATTGACCATTCTCTGAATAGTGCAAGTAGAGCCCGGACTTTCACTACATATTATTGCATGCGTTCCTCTTCGGCGTCGAAGATTCTGTAGACCTAATGTACTACAAGTTGAGAATCACATTTGATTTCTATGGCCTCAGATTCCAATCCCGGGCCAACTCGAGTCCTATAATCAAGGCTTCATACTTCGCTTCATTGTTTGTCAAGGGAATAGTTTTTATGGCATTCCTCAGGGTTTCTCCCGAAGGTGTGATTAATAGTACACCTAGTCCGTACCTTTTCACGTTGGAAGCTCCATCCATTAACAAGGTCCAGACTCCCGACGTCGACTCCAGCACCATCACTACTTCTTTGGTGGCTAGAGGAAGCAGTCCAGGACTGAAACCGGCCATAAAGTCGGCCAAAGCTTGTGACTTTATCGCAGTCCTAGGTTTATACTCTATGTAAAATTCACTCAATTCGATTTCCCACTTGGCTAGTCGACCTGGAAGTTTAGGTTTGTGAAGGATATTCTGCAGGGAAAAGGTCTCCACTAAAGCTATCAGGTGATGTTGGAAATAAGGGCGGGGACTACGAGAGCTAGGGCTAGTTTCTTAAGGTGCGGGTAGAGAGTTTTTGCTCCCGTTAAAACTTTAATAATACAATAAATATGATATTTCATACCTTTGACTTCACGGACTAAAATGATACTTACCGCTACGTGTATAAGCAACTGTTTGCATTCCTCGGGTTTCGATAGTAATGGAGGGATTGATAAATACCTTTTTAAATCTTTCAAGGCCTGCTGGTATTCCGAAATCCATTCAAAGTTATTCTTCTTCTTTAGAAGTGATGACACTATTATCGGGAAATGAACCTACTTAAACCAGTCAGTCTTCCTGTCAACCTTTAAACCTCTTTAATATTTGAAATCTGGTCGGGAATGTCTTCGATGGTTTTAATTTTGTCAGGATTGACTTAGATCCTCTTTGTGACACCAGAAATGCTAAGAAATTAATGGAGCTGACTCCGAATGCACTTTTTTGAGATTAAGCTTCATGTTGTGCCTCCTTAGGATGTCAAAGGTTTCTTGGAGGTTTTTAAGATGATCACCTACATTCAAAGACATAACCAGCATATTATCTATGTGAACTTACATTGTTTTCCCTATTTATTTTTCAAATATTTTGTTCATGAGCCTCTGATAAGTGGCTTTGGCATTCTTAAGCCCGAAAGACATCACATTTTTGCAATATGTGTCAAAGTTTGTTATAAACAAAGTTTTTTCCTAATCCTCCGGTTTCATTTTGATTTGATTATACACGGAATAGGAATCAAGGAAACTCATCAACTCGTGCCCGGCCGTCGCATCAATGGTTTGGTCAATGTTTGACAATGGGAAAGAGTCTTTTGGGCACGCCTTATTCTGATCCTTATAATCTACGCACATGTAAAATTTATTATTCTTTTTTTTAGGACTACTACTACATAAGCTAGCCAGTCACAATACTTTACCTCCTAAATTGAACCTCTATCAAGTAATCGAGTTAACTCTTCTTTGAAAACTTTATTGCTGACCTCGGTAATAGGGCATTTTTTCTGCCTTATCGAAAGGATGTTAGGATCTAGGCTTAACTTATGCATGTCCACCTCTAGGGGAATACCTGTAATATCCGCATGCAACCATGCAAAACAGTTAGCATTAAATATAAGAAATTCTATAAATCCTGACATTAGCTCGGGGTTTAATCCTGTCCCCAAGTGGAACTTCTTCTCTAAGAGTTTCTCAAACAATGCGACTTGATCGAGTTCTTACACTGTGGACTTTATTACGTCTGTTTCTTCTGGTACCTGGAAATATCTCGGTACCTAAAAAGAGTCCAACGACTCCTCCCCATTTTTGTATTAGAAACTGAGATCATGTTCATCTCCTTCACTGCCGATTGGTCTCCTCTTATCTGTTTGATTCCCTCCAGAGTTGGGAACTATAGAAGTTGATGGTATATTGACGACACAACCTTCATATCATGTAGCCATGGTCTCCCACGAATAATATTATAGCCCATATCATCGTCTATTACTTCAAAAAGGGTCGTCTTCATTACCCCTTCGGAATTCATAGGTAGCAGAATCTCTCCTTGGGTTGTCACGCCTACATTGAAACCGGTGAAGAGCTTTATGGCCGTAATGATACTTCCGGTTAGCTTGGCTTGTTCCATCACTCTCCATTGGATAATTGTGGCTAAACTTCCTGGGTCCACCAAATCATATTAACTTTAAAATCTAAAACATTAAGAGAATTTACCAGGGCATCATTGTGCAGTAGTAGAAGTCCATCTGCATCTTCCTCCGTAAAGGTGATGTCGTCCTCGGCGACTTCCCAAATCTTTTGCTATAGGTCACCGATACCTTTTTCTTTTTTGCTGCCGAAAAGGATACACCATTAATCTCTTTTCCTCCGAAAATCATGTTGATTATTAGACGAGGGGGATCTTCTCCTGGTTTTGAGGGGTTCGTGTTATCCAATTACGGCCGTAGTTGTTCTTAGCCCGGTCTCTTAGTAATTCTCTAAGATGGCCATTTTTCAACAACGTCGCCACTTCCGCGTGCAGATGTTAGCAGTCCCCTATTAGATAGCCGTTGGTCCCATGGTACTTGCACCATGGATTAGGATCTCTCTAAATGGGTCGGATCTCATTGTCCTCGAGAACCCTGCTTCTTTATTATTTCTCATTGTCGATACTAGTTCTACCATGCTGGAGTTGAAATTGTATTCGAACAACCTGGGGTAGGTGGAGTCTCAAGAGCCCGATACCTCTTTGTCTTGCAACTGCTTGTTATTCTGGATGTAATCAGTTCTTCTATCGATAGTGAATCTATCCGCCGATTGGAAACCTCTACCACATACTTCGACTCTCTCGTAGGGAAAAAACTGGCCTCTAAAAGGCTGTTGATCTGTGTCGAGATCATCCTTCAACTTTTCCTTATTCTTTTCTTGATCTCGACCCTTGGTTGATGGCGGGAAACCAAGCTGGTCATCCTCTATTCTTATCTTCAATTTGTAATGGTTGTAGACATCTGCCCATGTTATTGCTTGGAACTCGAGCATGCTTTTTTTCTATTTTCGAGAAGCATCAGAACTCTTCAGATTCAACCCTTTAGTAAATTCCTCCGCTGCTCATTCGTCCAGCATGACCGGTACTAACATCCTCTCCTTTTGAAACCTGGTTATGGACTCTCGCAGCAATTCAGACTCTCCTTGTGCAATTTTGAATAAGTCTGCCTTTCAGCCCTATACTTTCTTAGCCCCGACATAAGCTTTGATAAAAGAATTCGTGAGCATCTCGAAGGAATCTACTAAGTTCTCGGGCAAAAGTGAATACCCTGTCAGGGCCCCTTTTGTAAGGGTTTCCCCAAAATTCTTCAACAAGACTGGTTCAATCTCGTGCGGAGCAAAGTCGTTTCTTTTCACCCCCATTGTATAGGTGGTAATGTGCTCCCAAGAATCCAAAGTCCCATCGTATTTTGGCATGCCTGGCATTTTGAACCGCTTTGGGATCAACTCCGGTGCCGCGCTTTATTTGAATGACAACTGTGTGTACTTCATTGAGTCTAGTCCTTCAACACTGGCGGTGCGCTTAGGAGTTGCTCCATTCGAGCATTTATTTCCCTCATAAACCAAATGAGTTCAGCTTTAAAATGATCATTCTCGTTGTTCTTACCGGATCTGCTATTGTTCGCCCTTACTTTGTCGAAACCGACCTCACCCTTCGGGGTGTTGTTATCAACCATTTGTGCTACTTGATTTGCGGGAGCACCAGAGGAATTGGACCTCTTCCATTTGTGTTGTTTGAAGCTCCAGATAACTTTTGCATCATCTCCGTCATGACCGAATCTTATCATGGAAAATGGCCCATAATATCCCTTTGTTGCTCCCTTAAGATTCTCACTATTTCCATAATGTTCTTGTCTTCAGCATCATTAGGAGTTACCTCTCGAACATGATGTGGATATTTTCTGCCATGGATCGGCGTGGCTACGCCCTCTTTGTTGCGGATATCACCCATCGAATCTTCGTGTTACGGCTAATTTCCTTATGCCTCAACGTTGTGCATGATGTTGACATTATTATCTACGATTTTTATGATTTTTCTCTACAAAACAAAGTATTGAAATAGGTTAATAATAGATGCAAGGATCAACTCAATTAGGCAACTGTCTAAACCCCACTGTGGGCTCCAAACTATTTAATCGTAGAATATTACAGTTGAGTTTATATGTGGTTTATAGACAAGCGTATCTATGATCCCAGAATAATAAATATATTAAATAAAAATATAAGACCTAGCGTTGAAATCGAGATAAGATAACATATAGATTGGTTCCGGGAGCAAGGTTTCCAAAGGCAATAGGGATACTAATAAACAAGGAATAAAAGTGTTATTGAGCTTAGAATAATGTGCAACATAAATTTGTCAGAAAATTCGTCTCCTTACAATGACTCTTGAAATCACTATTTATAGTTGCACCTAGGGAACAAGGTCGTACGATCAAGCCCCTCTTTGTTTCGCACAAAAGTTATCAAGATACTTTACAAGCATAAAACAATCAAAAATAAATGAGGGTAAATCGTAATAAAATATAATTAGGCCTAGAGATTAAAATAATATTGTTCAAGTAGATCTGATGATATTTGGAGAATACTTTCTTAGAGATAGAGAGAGAAATAGAGAATTGTATTATCCGAGAATAATGATCCCCCCTTTACAGCATTAGGGTCTCCTTTATATAGTAGGAGATCCTCCTCGAAATAATAAAAATAGTACAAAAGTAGGTAATATCCCCTTTGTAGGGAGGCCAAATCTAAACAGCGTCGTTCCTGTCCTCACATCTAACTCGTCGTACATCCACTGGACGTACCCACCTAATGCAGAGATGTCGTACCACTGGACGTACACTCTTAAATGACAATAATGGGGCCATTGAAGAATGTGTAATAGCAGGCTATGAATGCCATATTCTCTATAACAGACTATGTATCTAATGGTGCAGAATATTCTTCATTGAATGCTACCGGTGGCAAGTGTTCATTTATCTTCATAACCACCATTCCCTTCGGTGGCTTCTCACGCCAATCGAGATTGCTGCCCCTGGTCTTGATTTTCACCTGTCTCATTTTTCATCTGTCTGTGATTTCACGTGTCACTCTATTATGTGCGTATTTAATATAAATAAATTTTATCCTATACACACGGTTTATGCAATTAATATATGGAAAAGTTTATGGTCTTAAAATATAAAGCCAAAACTTTAGAGCGGTACAAAAAGTACCTTATGACATCTCAAGGCGAATGGAAAAAAGTACCTTATGCATCTCAAGGCGTTTCTTCCTTATGCATATAATGTAAAATGGCTAATTTGCATGTTACTATCCCAAAAAAAAATAAGATTACGACCAATAATTAAGAAAAAAGGATTATTACTTAGTGCTGATTGCTGAGAAAGAGAAAAAAAGAGTGAAAATGAGAGTATTAAGGGGTCGTTTGGTATGAGGTATAAGAAGGTAAAGTATTGGTATAAAAATTCAATACCACCTTAATGTTTCGTTTGGGTAGCCAATTAGGTATAAGTTATTCCAGGATTAAAATTGTATAGGGCTAAATTTGGCTCTCAACGTTCCCACGTCGAGTGGACACTTCCATTATGATAAGGTCGACCCGAGTGAGGGCACGACCTAGTTGATAAAGGAAAAGCGACGTCCTATTAGTGCTTAATTTCTTTACTGAGTGGAAGCCATCAACTTTTGTACTTTTTGATTACTTTGAGGAGGGTCTCCTACTATATAAAGGAGACCTTCACATTGTAATAAGGATCATTATGATTATTCTCGAATAATACAACTTCTCTCTCTATCTGTATCTCTTTCTTGGTCTCCAACTATTGCTTCTCTTTTAAGCTAAGTTTATTTTCTTCACACTTCAGATCTACATCGATCTAAACACAATAATCATCTCTAGGGCTCATTATATTTAACTACGATTTATCCTTATATATTTTTGATTGTTTTTAAGCTTATAAAGTGCGAGTATAATTTATGAGGAAAACAATTTGGTGCCGTCTGTGGGGATTTTGAGAATCAAAACCATAATTTTCACCTAGAGAACCATCGAAAACCCTTCTCTACAATGCACAAACAAAAGATGTCTAACAACAACGCAAGAATGAAAGCGATGACAGATGTTGCAATCAACCTCATCGATCCTCTCAACAAAGCAGGTGAAGACGGTGTTTCGATTGTAACCCCTAGCACCACAACAAGCGGGGAAATCCCCACCTCCCCCACCTGAAGAAATAACGATCTTGCAAGAAAAGGGCGCTTCTACATATGTAACTAAAGAAGCACCCCTAGAGGTAAGGAAACTACTGGAAGAATGGTTAACGATTACTCCAAGTGGCTTGATTGAAAATTCACCCCAAAACAACGTCAGATGCGTGCCAACAGTAGACCTTACCGCATCTGAAGGTGAACCCAAGATCGTACAAGAAAACAATATGCTCATCGATACTTGGGCCCACGGTGGCACGCTTATAGCCATCCTCAAGAAGATGGAGGAAATGGAAAATGAAAACAAGTCACTTCGTGACCAGATGAAGGAACACCAAGAGAGGGTAGACAAGATCCCTGATGCTCCCAAGCTGCTGCCAACGCGTGACGTGGGGAGGTTTGTTGAACAACCGTACATGGAAGAGGCTCAACCTTACTCCATCCTAATAACCTTCAAAATGCCTCCTTATTTAAGAGTGTACGACGGAACTACAGATCTCGAGGATCATCTGATCCACTACGTCACGGCTATAAAAGGTAACGACCTGTCAAAAGAACATGTACCATCCATGCTGCTGAAGAAGTTCGGAAAAACACTAATAGGAGGAGCACTAACCCGGTACTCCCAGCTACCGGCCAAGATCATTTCTACATTCGATAAAATGGCGGACAAGTTTGTCACCGCCCATGCAGGAGCAAAGAAAGCAGAAGCGAGAGTCAACAACATCTTCGCTGTTCACCAAACCACAGGAGAAGGACTCAGGGACTTCCTAGCCAGATTTAACATAGTAAGGATAAGCCCACAGAACGTGTCGAAAGGCATGTCGGTTGCCTCTTTTCAAAAAAGGTTAAGCAGGGACGGATTGAGGGCAACCAAAAAACTACTAAGTCGCCTCATGAAGTATCCTCCTACCATGTGGGAAGATATTCACAACGTCCATTGCGCTGAGGTACGTGTAGATGAGGACGACCTCAATAGGCCGACCCAATATATAACAACAATACACCCAGAAATTAGGAGGGACCGACGTAACGAAGGATGACGGGAACAGATCCTACGTCCTAATAGGGAGAGGCACCAACCCAACATCATATCCTCTCACCCACCGCCACCCAGTCACGCGGACGGACTACAGCGACATGTCGCTCCACTATGAAACGACAGAGATATGCCAAATTTTTTATATGCCCATAAATTTATCAGACCCCGTCACCAGAAAATCAAATGCCTGTGTGAGTTCCACCAGGAATGAGGGCACAAAACCGAAGATTGCATAGGCCTATGGCAAGAGGTGGTGAGGATGTTGAACTAAGGGTTCCTGAGAGAGCTACTTAGTGATAAAGGAAAAATCAACTTTGCACGAGGACGGGAACAACCCCACGAGCCATCAAAGCCGACTTCACCAAGCACGCACGATCAATATGATCATCGGAGATGGCGATGACTCGGCGATCAATCAAGTCAAATTCACCACTACGCACAAGCATAACCGAACCATAACCCACGAACGGTAGGAAGAACTCGAAGATAAGTCTGATGATGACAGTTTGTCTTTCCCTCATTACGATGCCCTAGTTATCTCTTTACATATCGCAGATACGAATATTAAAAGAATCATGGTTGATGATGGTAGCGGTACCTGTATTATCCACCCGAGGGTCCTCGTATTAATAGGACTCGAGGATAAGATAATACGCACTGCATAACACTAACTGGTTTCAATAATGCAGTGGAACGAACCTCCGGGGAGATATCACTACCCGTCCTAGTAGGAGGGATCACACTGGAAATAACTTTCCATGTAATGAACCAGGAAACGGCGTATAACGCCATCATCGGATGCCCGTGGATACATGCCATGAGAGTGGTCTCGTCGAGCTTCTATCAAATGATCAAATTTCCCAACCCATGGGGAGTATTCAGCATTTGAGGCAAGCCTCGTACCGCTTAGGAATGCTATAAAATATCTCAAGACTGTGTCCACACCAAACAGCTTAATGGGGCGAGCATAGATGCATAGCAATTAGCTATGTTGGGGACTAAAGTTTATCCGACAGAGAACGCCATTAGAGACGCTGATATCATAGAAGCCTACAAGGCCGTGGTCAAAGATCTCAACCCAGTCTAACTGGACAATAACGACCCTATAAGGAAAGCCTACATCAGGCACGTCCTCTCAAATTCAAGTAAGTGTCGTGAATTTTTATCTAACCATGTAGACCTGTTAGCTTTTTCCCATTCAGATATGCCAGTGATCCCGCGAGAAATCGCCACTCGCTGAACGTCGACCCATTACACCCGCCTGTGTGGCAAATGAGAAGAAAATTCAACGCCGATATCAACGAAGCGATCAATAAGGAAGTGGAAAAACGTCTGGACAATGGCTCCATCTAGGAATCAAAGTACCCTCAATGGGTCGTCAATGTCATCCTGGTTAAGAAGAAAAATGGGAAGTGGAGAATGTGTGTGGACCTCACCGACTTGAACAAGGCATGTCCGAAAGATTCTTTCCCACTGCCCCACATCGATCAGCTGATAGACGCGACCGCAGGGCATGAGCTGCTAAGTTTCCTAGACGCATACTCCGGCTACAACCAAATCATGATGGCAGAGGAGGATCAGGAAAAAACAACTTTCATCACCCACCAGGGGATATATTGCTACAAGGTAATGCCCTTCGGGCACAAAATTGATGGAGCCACGTACCAAAGGCTGGTCACCATGATGTTCAAAGAGAAACTCGGTAAGACCATGGAAGTCTATATCGACGATATGCTAGTAAAATTGGCAAAGAAAGAAGACCACATCGGCCACCTAAAAGAGGCCTTCGAGATACTAAGGAGATATAGGATGAAGTTGAACCCTGAGAAATGCGCCTTCAGTGTGGCCTTAGGAAAATTCTTAGGGTTCTCGTATCGCAACGAGGCATCGAGGTCAACCCAGACCAGATCAAGGCGATAGAAGCAATACCTGAGGTGATAAGTAGCAAGAAACAGGTACAAAAGTTGACGGGGCGTATAACCGCCCTATCCAGATTCATCTCACGGTCATCCAAAAGGTGCCATAAATACTTCAATGTGCTTAAAAATACCAAGGGCTACAGTGGAACGAGGAATGCGTCGAAGCCTTGAGAAAGCTGAAGGTGTACATTTCCTCACCGCCAATGTTGGTCAAAGCGAGCCAGGCGAACCCCTGCTGGTGTATCTGTCCGTGTTTGAAGTCGTTGTTAGTGACGTCCTAGTTCACGAAAGCAAAGGTACACCATCCCCTATCTATTACATTAGCAAAACCTTAGTGGACGCTGAAACTCGGTGCCAACACCTCGGGAGATTGGCGCTGGCACTGGTAGTAGCTTCACGGAAGCTACCGCCCTATTTTAAGTGCCACCTCATAAAAGTGGTAACGACCTTCCCATTAAGGAGCGTCTTACCCAAGCCTGAATTATCAGGCCGGCTCGCCATATGGGTCATTTAGCTCAGCGAGCACGGCATCTCGTATCTTCCAAGAACCGTCATCAAGTCTCAAGTTCTAGCCTATTTCATAGCCGACTTTAGTGCATAAATCCTGCCAAAGGCAGAACTTGAGGCACAACATGCCTCCACCAATAACGACTTATGGGTCCTCTACACTAATGGCACCGCCAATGCATCAGGATCAGGACTGGGACTCGTCCTCGAGGTTCCCACGGTCGATACAATTCGCCAGTCCATACGATGCCCTGAAATGACTAACAACGAGGCCGAGTATGAGGCTGTTATTGCAGGTATGAAACTGGCCATCAAATATGGGGCTCGCCGACTCATCCTTCACTGCGATTCCCAACTCGTATTAAACCATGTCATAGGGACTTAGCATATTAAAGAACAAAGAATGCAAAAATACCAGTCAAAAATCCGCAGGTAAATGGATGAGTTCGACGAATGCCATTTCGAACAGATTCCGAGGGCACAAAAAATTGAAGCAGACGGTCTAGCAAGGCTGGCTACGGCCACTAAAAACTTCAACAAAGAAAGCGTGGTTACCCTCCTCCATTCCACCATTGATCACACTGAGTATTCTCTTTAAATTTGACTTGGGACTGGCGCAACCAGTTTGTATCCTATCTGCAGGACGGAACACTACCACTCGACAAAAAAGAGGCAAAGAAACTCTGTATGCAAGTTGCCCAGTATTGCCTAATAAACAATGACCTCTACAAAAGAACATTTGGCGGACCCTTGGCCAAGTGCCTAGGGTCTCACCAAACGAGGTTGGTACTCGAAGAAGTGAACGAGGGCCACTGCGGCGCCCATACAGGTAACCGCACCCTTGTACGATGCATCATACGAGCCGGCTACTACCGGCCCACCATGAAGAAGGAGGCAACAGAATACGTTCGCTGATGCGAACAATGCCAAAAATACACCCCGAAGATACACCAACCAGGAGAACCCCTCCATTCAGTCACCTCTCCATGGTCTTTCATCAAATGGATAATGGACATAGTTGGCCCCCTACCCGCAGGACAGGGAAAGGTATGATTATTACTAGTTTTAACTAACTATTTCTCTAAGTGGGTGGAAGCAGGTGCGTACGCACAAATACGCGAGCAGGAGGTGATCGCCTTCATATGGAAAAATATCATATGCCGCTTCGGCATCCTAAAGAAATCAGTTGTGACAACGGACGATAGTTCATCGTCAAGGGACTATACTATCTTGATCTCCAATATATGAAAGGCTACGGCTATCTCCAATATATGAAATGCTACAACCATCTCCAATATATAAAAGGCTACGTCCATCTCCAATATATGAAATCTACGTCCATATCCATTGTATGAAAGGCTAAGGCCATCTCCAATATATGAAAGGCTACGACCATCTCCAATATATGAAAGTCCACGACCATCTCAAAAATATGAAAGGCCACGGACATCTCCAATATATGAAAGGCTACGACTATCTCCAATGTGTAAAAGGCTAAGGCCACCTCAAATATATGAAAGGCTACGACCATCTCAAATGTATGAAAGGCTAAGGCCATCGCTAATATATGAAAGGCTACGTCCATCTCCAGTGTACGAAAGGCTACAACCATCTCCAATGTATAAATGTCTCCCACCGTCTCCAGTATGTAAATGGCTACGGCTATCTCCAATGTGCAAATGGCTAAGGCCATCGCCACCAATGGTCGACCTAATTCAAATGACAAGCAAATGATTCGACGAGAGTCAAAATCAACCATATGGCCAAGGCCATCAACAAGTTATAATCAAAGTTCATCGACTTCATCATGGCTAAGGCCATCGTCGCCAACAACCGACCTAGTTCGACTACGGCAAACAAATGATTCGACGACAGTCGAAATCAACCATATGGACAAGGCCATTAAAAACTCATGACCAAAGGTCATAGACTTCATCATGGCTAAGGCCATCGCCGCCAACAGTCGACCTAGTTCGGCTGCGACAAACAAATGATTTGACGACAGTTGAAATCAACCATATGGACAAGGCCATCAACAAGTTATGACCAAAGGTCATCGACTTTATCATGGCAAAGACTATCGCCGCCAACAGTCGGCCTAGTTCGACTACCGCAAGCAAATGATTTGATGACGATCGAAATCAACCAGATGGCCAAGGCCATTAACAAGTTATGACCTAAGGTCATCGACTCATCATGGCTAAGGCCATCACGGTCAACGGTCGACCTAGATTCGACTACGGCAAACAAGTGACTCGACTTCAGTCAGTCACCTATATGGCCAAAACAAATTCATCATGGCTGAGGCCATCACCGCCAACGGTCCACCTAGATTTGACTATGGTAAACAAGTGACTCGACTACAGTCAGTCACCTATATGGCCAAAACCAATTTCGTTATGGCAAAGGCCATAACTCTATTACGGCTAAGGTCATCGCCGCCAACAGTCGACCTAGATTCAACTACAGCAAACAGGTGACTCGGTGATAGCCTGAGTCACCTGTATGGCCAAAGGCCAAAGCCCGACTCCATCAAGACTAAGGTCTTTAATCTAAGTCTGGATAAGGCCATCGACTCCGTCAAGACTAAGGTCGGTAATCTAAATTTTGCTAAGGCCGTCAACACCGGTAGTCGACCCAGTTCGGCTACGACAAATAAGTAATTCGACGACAGTCAAAACAACCCATGCAGACCTAGCCTAAACTATGGTGGAAAGCGCAAAAGCAGCAATCAGAAATGTAATAAAAGCTCTAAGGAACAAAAGAATAACAACAATAGCGAAAAGTCATATTCCGTTATCTCCACAAATATACATACATCTGACCTTAGAAAAAGGCCCCATTTACACAAAAATATATGTACAAAGTCTTAAGAGCCTTCGCCGCTCCGTCCATCACGACCCGCCTGATCAATGTTCGGTCCATTGTCGTCTCCAGACTGATAAGTCTTATAAATCCATGAACTGGAGTCCAAACGTTTGACGTACTCAGAGTTACCGCCCTCCATACCTGGCGAGTCGGAGCTATAATTGGCCGCTTCACGATAAACACGAGCTAAGTGTCGTTGCCTTTCAACTTCCGCCTCAGAAACCTGACCTGCCACCAAGAACTCCTCAAATACGACCAACCTGCATCATGGTACACCCACATCTCATGCGTATCACGATGTGCAGCATTTTGTGGGGCAGTTCGCCTGAGGAATTCAACCTCGATCGTCCTGGAATCAAGCTCAGCTGTGAGAGTCGTGACCTGAGTCCGCAATTTTGCAGCCTCCGCCACTACCCCACGGCTTATCTCCAATTCCTCCTCTTTTGACTGAAGGAGAGTCTCTAGCTCAATGTTTCGAGCCAAAGTAGCCATCAGCTGCTCATCAACCTCCTCCAGCTCCGCCACCCTCTTCTTCAACAGAGCTTCTAATTCCTTAAGACCCTCACAGAACATCCAAAACTGAGGGTCTTGCTTGAGTACATCTGCCAACGCCTGATGCTTGGCACGACACTCCTTGTATTTCTTCGCCATTTTATTGAAGGTCCCGCCTTCTTTTGTTCACACCACCTCCTCTCCACCTCCAAGATGAGGGTCTGAAAAGAATAGAGGAAACATGGCAGTACGTACCAAAGTCGCTTTTTTGACTCATAAAAGAAAAACTAAAAGCTACCTGCAAAGCTGCACCGACGATCCGCCTCGACAAATCCCTATTACTAATGCTTTTCAGCGTTTCATTCTCTGCAACCACACATAACAAGGTCATGTCAGCTGCGGCTTGCTCACTGTCTTCTAACAAGTTATACCCGCCAGGGATCACAATTCGGCAAGTAAACCTGCCCGCCCTCATCTCCACGTGGGCTAAGACCCCCGTTGCTTCTCCAAGAGCGGCCTTAGAGCCCATCCTCTAAATTTCCACGTCCATTCCCCTAACTGCAGAAGAAGAACAGCCTTCTAAGGCACGGACTGAGCGGATAGCGGCGGCGTTCCCCAGGGGCCAATCTCCCTGAACGAATGGACTCATCCATAAAAACTAGCCTCGGCTCTCGACGGAGCTAACTAGGCCTCACGCCCTCAGTCGTAATTCCCTTGCCGCTAATCAGTCACCACCTCTTTCTCTCTGGCGGCTCTTCGTCTTCAGAATTTGCCTTCGCTGGACCGGCTTTAGGCACCAACACAGGTACGGCCTCGGCGTCGTTATTGGCACGACCTCAGGTGTCACCACTGGAACAGCCTCAGGCACCACCTCAGATGCCGCCACCGATGCAGACCCCTACTATGAGGTCGAAAGGGCGCTGTCTCTAGGCGAGCCTCCCAAGAATATATCTTCCCCATCGGAGTCAGACTCTGCCCTAGATGGGCCAGCAGCGATTTTCTTCTTCTTCGCCTTTGTAGAAGCGCCCCGACCTGCCAAATGAGAATACATTGAATAAAGGGGTCTCTAAGCCAAAACAAAGGAAAAGAGAAAAGAACAGGAAAGATTGTTACCAGTTGGGCCATACAATCTACAAAACTCAGCCCAGGTACGGAATTATTCCGCATACGGTATCAGCTCTGCCACCCACGACCTAATGTCATCAACGGGATGAGGCAGGCGAGCCACCACTACAAAAGGAAGGAAATTAAATCGTAATGATTGATTGGCCGAAATAAAGCGTCACAAAATCACGCACGAAGATACTTACATCCCGAATTCCACATTTGGAAACCCTTCGCCCTTCGGGGTTGGATACCAGATGTCTCGTCCTAATATTAAAGTATTTGCCCCAAAAGTTACGGTTAGCTTTGTCGTCAGACTTCACCACAAAGCTCTTTTTGCCATGGTTCCTCAATTGGAGCATGGTACCTCTCATGAAGCTAGGACTGAACATCTGCAGTAGGTGATGAACAGAAACTACGTTCCCGGCCTCGCCCGCAAGCGTGGTGAGAATTCAGCACACCTTCAGGGCATACGGTGTGAGCTGAGTCGGGCACACATGGTAGAAGCGGCAAAGCTCCTCCGCTAAAGGGTTAAGCGGAAAGATGTATCCAATCCTAAGTGCATATTCGTAGAACGTGCAAAACCCAGGCCTATGCACATTGGCATAGTCCGCCCCGGCCGGAACCATTTCAACATGGGTGGGGATGTTGTACGTCGTTTTGAGGGCGTCCAGATGAGATTGCGATAACTCGTTGTGCTCCCAAGGAAGAGAGGCATTTCGAGTTGAAGTCAGTTCGAACACTCAGATTTTTCAGAAGGATATTATCCACCGTTAGGGGAACGAGGGTTTTCTCCACTTCCTCCCCCTCACCATCGGAGGAAGTCGGAGCCCTAGAAGGGGGCATTATCCTTGGTCATTTTACTGTCTTAACGATGCTTCGCCATGGTATAAGTTATGAGGAAAGGTGTCAACGACAAGACGTATAATCCTCAGAAATGGTAGTTCTCAAATGAAGCAACAATTGCCAGAAAAAAAGATGAAGAAAGAAATAAAGGGACATTCTCCAAAGGTTCGAAAGATGAATCTCATTGAACCACTCCTCTATTTATAGGGACAAGGTACGCGAAAATCGAAAAGGCATAATTTGAGAACTGACGCGGGAAACCAAAACATCACGTCATGCTCTGAATAGTCTTGGGAACAAGTATAATGATGACGTACGTGACCAGTGACGTCATTCTAGATAAGGGGTCGTATGTCAACGGCTCAGCTATATTACACACGCTCATTCCCTTTGAAAAAGGCGCCTATAGATGCAGCCAAATTTCCGTAAAAGCAAAGTATGCATGTCCGTCCATTGAAGATGGTCATCGAGCACATCTCCAACGAATTGAGGAACTAACTTTATAGGGTTAAATTTGGCTCTCAATGTCCTCATGCCGAGTGGGCACGTCCATTATGATAAGGTCGACCCGAGTGAGGGCATGACCCAGTTGATAAAGTAAAACAACGTCGTTTAGTGATTAACTTCTTTACTTAGTGAAACCACCAACTTTTATACTTTTTGATTACTTCGAGGAGGGTCTTCTACTATATAAAAGAGACCTTCACATTATAATAGGGATCATTATGATTATTTTCGAATAATACAATTTCTCTATTTATCTCTATCTCTTTCTTGGTCTCCAACTATTGCTTCTCTCTTAAGCTAAGTTTATTTTCTTCACACTTTCAGATCTACAACGATCTAAACACAATAATTATCTCTAGGGCTTATTATATTTGATTACGATTTACCCTTATACATTTTTGATTGTTTTTAAGCTTATAAAGTGCGAGTAATTTTTGAGCAAAATAAAAATTAACATCGGAATAACTTATACTTTATAGAGATTTATACTTTATAGAGGGTGAGGGTAACTAGTATTAGTATAACTTATACATTCTTCTTATATTATTTAATTGTCATATTTAATATAACATGTCAAATAATGAATAAAAAATAATTTTAATACAACTTATCGCAATAGAACTTACACCAATATATGTTATCCCAACATAAACGTTATTCAAACCAAACGCCCCGATGAGATTCTTGCCAAATCACTTGGTGGGTTTTGCAAGAGAATGCAAAGGTGAAAAATCAAGTAAATTTGTAAGAAGTACGTAAAAGAATTGAAGAATATACTACGTAGTATCTAAAGATGGATCATTACAAAAGAGGCAGCGTGTGGTGAATGACGTGTCTTGTCGACAAGCCAAAGCCACTCTGGAAAATGGGAATTCGTTCATTCATAGGCAAGGGACCTCTCACTCTCACTAATGAATCCCATCCTTTCCGTAAGCTTCTTTTCTCCTGTTTTCCGTCGAAGGGATTGCGTGCTCCCTCTCCTTTCTATTATTTCCATCACTATTCACATCATCCCACCCACCCCCTCTCTTCTTCCGCCGGATTCTCACGAATAATTGGTAAAATTTATTCGTATCGGACCAAACCAATAGATATATGATATGTTTCTTATATATGAACTTTAATCACTTAATCATGATAAATTATGTGTATTTTCATCTAATTAAATTAGTTAACCTTAATAAATTAATATAGTTTGATATCAACACATGATGTGATAAGTATTTACCCGAATAATTACATTTAACTATTACTTCCTCATATTTGATTAGGCATCAAATCTAAAATATAATACTATTAACATAGTCATTATAATATTTGTAGTAGAAAAATATGATAAAGTAGTTGTTGAAAAGTACCACCCGAATAATGAATGATATTTATTAGAGATTAGGGTGTAATTCAGAGGAAGCCAAAGCAATATCATATTTGTGTTAGGCGGAAAATAATTACAGTTATCCAAAACTAATTTAAAAGTGAACTTAATGGATAAAAATATTATATGGTCTAAAATTTACTTGATAATTAAGTTTGAATTTTGTAAATTGTGAATGTTGAATAGTGTGTAGTGGAATTCGAGTTGTGAGTATGAATTTTTTTTATAGGGAGTGTTCCGATATAATCGGACTTCAATATAAATATCGAATACGAAAAACAAAAAAATATTTCTTTTTTAATAATAAGACGCAAAAGATAATCTCTAAACAAGAAAAAGCACAACTTGTACTCTAGTTTCTTCGATTTTGGTATAAAATGACAGGTTTCGGCATGTTGATGGAAAAGTCACATTTTTCCTGGTTACAGACTCTTTTGAACAGAAATTTAACATATCTAACACATTTTCTCTCCCAAATTTTTACCAAAACGTGTCTTTAACGTGTAGTCTTCTCCAATTCCAGAAAGAATCTTTCAATCTCACAACTTTATATTAATATATACTCTTTCTAAATTCTTAAAAAGTAGTTCACCCTCCCCTTTTGACTTTCCTTTCTTCATCTTCTTCTTCATCATCTCCTATTGTTCTTCTTTTTCTTTCTTCTGTGTGTTGATTTTTGTTGTATATATTTAGTTGTTTATATATTTTGCTGAAGAATTTTTGAATGGAACTAACGTGTTCTTCTCCACTTTCTGTGAACTCAACAATCAGCTTCAATCCTCAGCTTCGTCGCTATGGCTCTGTGTACCCTCATAAGAGATGTCAAACCGTGTTTTCCCTTTTCCCATATTGCCCTTCTTCCTCCTCTCATATTACTACTACTACCGCCGCCGCCGCTGCTTGTAGTACTAGCAGTTCTACTTCGTCCCTTTTTGGAATTTCGCTTTCTCATAGACCCTGCAGCTCAATTCCTCGTAAAATCAAGCGCTCTTTTTATATTGTATCTGGAGTGTTCGAGAGATTTACTGAGAGATCGATCAAAGCTGTGATGTTTTCTCAAAAAGAAGCTAAGGCTTTGGGCAAAGATATGGTGTATACACAGCATCTTTTGCTGGGTCTGATCGCAGAGGATCGTAGCCCTGGTGGATTCCTTGGTTCCCGAATAACTATTGATAAAGCCCGCGAAGCTGTTCGGAGCATATGGCATGATGACGTGGAGGATGATAAAGCAAAATTGGGTTCTCAGGACTCCGGTTCTGCTACGTCGGCTACTGATGTGGCGTTTTCTTCAAGTACGAAGCGCGTTTTTGAGGCTGCGGTTGAGTATTCAAGGACCATGGGGCATAATTTTATTGCTCCCGAGCATATGGCCTTTGGTTTGTTTACTGTTGATGATGGTAACGCCACTCGTGTGCTCAAGAGGTATTACAGATAGTCAGTCAAGAAAGCTTCTCTTTTTTTTTCCATTTTTTGGCAAGTAGTTTTGTTTTCAGTATAGGAACTGCTGTTTTTTTTTGGTAGAGCAAGTAGGTAGTTAGAGGCAAATCCACGATTTTAATATGGGTTCCGCAGCCCATTCTTGGTTTGAAATCTATTATTTGTACTTATTTGGTGCATATTTTAACATACTTACAAGTTTGACCCAAAGTTAATGGGTTTAGATGAACCTTTTAACTCAAGCACTACATCTGCCTCTAGTAGTGGATGATGAGGATATTAAGAACAAAAGTAATAGGCTTTTGATAAGCTGAAACAGTCTTGGGGATCATGAATAGATAAGCTAATGTTGCTTATTTTGAGTCCAAAACAGCTTCTACCATTGAGGAGCAACGAGATGTTGTCTCCGACTGCTTCTAGGAAGCAATGAACTTATTGGTAAAAGTTATCCTTCACTCATTTATCCTTGCTTGCCATATTTTACATTTCCATTTAGTGTTGTTTTCCCTCCCAAGCTTATACAAAATACCAAAAGATATTTTGGTTTGTCGAGGGTCTATCGAAAACAATCCCTCAGCCGTTCCAGGTAGGGGTAATGCTGCGTACATCTTACGCTCCCCAGACCCCACTGGGGACCCCACTTGTGGGAATACACTGGATTGGTGTTGTTGTCTTCTTGTGTTGTGTACATGTATGTACATATTCTTTTTCAATTGTACGCCTGACAACCGTAGCTTAATATTTTGACCTCCTGTTGATAAGCAATTTCTGTTTCTGATGGAGCGCTATGCATGGGGTGTTGTGCTCTAAACCAAGCATACTGATGTACTTGTTAATAAATAAACAAATGCTTACGGATTTCCTTTTTGCTGCATAATTTATCTTACAATGCTACTGGTTTGGGAATAGTATCCTTCTTCACCTTCCTGATTGAGTTTAACATGCCTTCTCTCTTGCAATATGATTATCTTCTGTCATCTATTACACGCCATTTAAATAAGAAATTAAGAATTGCATGGTCGTCTGACCTAATTTCAGGTTAGGAGTAAATGTAAATCGTTTGGCAGCTGAGGCAGTTTCCAGGCTTCAAGGAGAGCTTGCTAAAGATGGTAGAGAGCCAATTTCATTCAAAAGGTCACGTGAGAAATCCTTTCCTGGAAAAATAACTATTGACAGATCCGCTGAGAAAGCAAAAGGTATGGCCAGTTCCTCTCACTCTCTTGTTAGTGTTTGGTTTGGCACGCTGTCTCAAATGCATTTCATTTCCAGCAGAGAAAAATGCTCTGGAGCAAATCTGTGTAGATCTTACTGCCCGTGCGACTGAGGGCCTTATAGACCCAGTAATTGGCAGAGAGACTGAAGTTCAGAGAATTATTGAGATTCTCTACCGTCGAACCAAAAACAATCCTATTCTGCTTGGTCAAGCTGGGGTTGGGAAAACAGCGATAGCCGAAGGGCTGGCGATAAACATTGCTGAGGGAAATATTCCTGCATTTTTAATGGTGGGCTTTTCAATGTTCATTTTTTTTTCGGGGTATTCTTTGAACTATTTTGTAATTTAATATGCATCTGCTATACTCTTGTTCCATTAGCTGCTGCACCTAGTTAACTAGTGGTTATTTGCTACATACACAGAAAAAGCGGGTAATGTCTTTAGACATTGGCCTGCTCATTTCAGGTGCAAAGGAGAGGGGCGAACTAGAGGGGCGTGTGACTGCATTAATTAAGGAGGTCAAAAAGTCAGGTGAGCATAGAATGGAAGTAAAATTTGGTCAAATTCTTAGATCATTGGCTTAGCTTGTGACATAATTTGCAGGCAATATCATTTTATTCATAGATGAGGTCCACATCCTTGTTGGTGCTGGTACAGTTGGAAGGGGAAATAAGGGTTCTGGTCTTGACATTGCTAATTTGCTAAAGCCAGCACTTGGGCGGGGCGAACTGCAGGTAATTTCCTATAATTACTCCATGTAGTTGCATTCATAATGTTGGCTTTTATGGACTCTGCGCTTAAATTTTGTTCTTGTAACAGTGTATTGCATCTACCACCATGGATGAGTTCAGATTGCATATTGAGAAGGACAAGGCCTTTGCCCGAAGATTCCAGCCCGTGTTGATTAATGAACCAAGTCAGGTGAATAATACTCTATGCATGTGTATGCTCAAGTGGGTGTCTAAGGCCCTAACAGATATTCTTGTTTCCTAAATTATATAGGCGCATGCGGTCCAGATACTGTTGGGATTGCGTGAGAAATATGAGTCACATCATAAGTGTATATACAGTTTGGAAGCCATAAACGCTGCTGTGCAACTGTCAGCAAGATATATACCGGATAGGTATCTTCCTGACAAAGCTATTGATCTTATTGATGAGGCTGGTAGTAAATCTCGTATGCAAGCTCACAAAAGAAGAAAGGAACAGCAGATATCTGTACTGTCACAATCACCAAGTGATTATTGGCAGGAGATTAGAGCTGTTCAAGCCATGCATGAAGTGGTAATAGTACTCAATGTTATACAAACTCTCTAGATTTTGCATGTCTTGAAAAATTTGAACTTCCTTATGTGGTCTAAATACAATTACCTGTGCTCCCTCCATAAACAGATCTTAGCAAGCAAGCTGACAGAAAATGATGATGCATCTCGTTTGAATGATGGCAGTGAACTTCATTTACAGCCAGCATCACCTTCTACATCTGATGAAGATGAGTACGTATCTGCCTCCATGTTCCTACAAGGGCATTATAGTAGAATAAAGATTGTCTGAAGTCATAAATTTAAATCAGAAGGAAATTAACTTAAATTCTTTGATTTTTACTCTAGACCTCCGGTAGTTGGACCTGAGGAAATAGCAGCAGTTGCTTCACTCTGGACAGGCATTCCCCTTAAGCAGCTTACTGTTGATGAAAGAATGCTTCTGGTTGGTCTTGATGAGCAGCTTAAAAAAAGGGTTGTTGGTCAGGATGAGGCGGTTGCAGCCATTTGTCGGGCTGTTAAGAGATCTAGAACTGGTCTTAAGGACCCTAATAGACCAATTTCGGCAATGCTCTTCTGTGGTCCTACTGGAGTTGGAAAATCTGAACTAGCTAAAGCTTTGGCAGCGTCTTATTTTGGTTGTGTAAGTATTAATAAAATGAGCTGTTTTGCATTATTCATCCAAAGATGCGTCTCCACATTAAGCAATTGAGTAGAAATTGTGGAACTCTGAAATTGAATCGTGTTGACCAAGAGTTCTGGCAGCATAATTTGCAGACACAATCTTGCTCTTATTACTTTGTTTAAATTTGAGAAGAATTATTATGTAAGATAAGAAATGTGCTTCATCTTTTCATTCTAGATGCCTTAACTGTTTCACCAGACAGTCACCATGTTTTGCCACTGAAGTTATGCAATCCAACCACTTCAGTGACAATGGACAGGTATTGGTGATAGTACTGGTGTTCTCAGGACCTTTTTTGGTTCTGATGTTCTTGGGAATTTTCTATGTTGTTGGTAGTGGTGATTCGGGTAAAGAAAGTATTATACTATGATAGTAAGATGTGGTGACTGTGTTTTAGGTGGTCGGACACACATAATAAAAACAAAAAGAGAAAAGGAAAGGGTACCGGAGGCTGTGCTGTGTGTCCATTCTAGGTTTCTATGGCTATTGCGGCATGGTCAAATGTAGCGCTGGAAATACCACCAATTAATCTTGTTGGAGCACGACTTCTGATTATTCGGGGGCTAATAAGTACTTCAAGTTTAGACATACTAGGTACTAGGTAGTGCTCTATTACTGGCTTGTTTCAAATCTCTTTCCCTGTTGCCAGGATCAGATTATTCCTTCATCCATTTCAATGGGAAATGAAGTCAAGCATTGTATATATATCTGATAAGTCTGTTACATTTACTAGATCCTTGCACCTTCCACCCCTTCTCAGCCCGCCCCAAAAGAAAGAACAGAAGGAGTCTCTAATCACCTATGGTGGAGGCACGTAATTTGGCAAAATAAATGAAAAGTTTTAAGTGAGCTTTGATAATGGATCATAGTCATATAGTTAGCACTGCTTTTAATCTTGTCATCACACTGAATTTGGATCTCTTGGTCCTAGACGGTTTGTGACTTCGGTGTAGAGTTTGAATCAAATCAAATTCTTCTGAACGACATTCTCTTTTCTTAGAAGTTCATCATCAAATTGCTAGAGTTATATTTGCTATCTTTGGTTCTGTTTCAGTTTAACGATCACTTGGTTTTGTGAATTTCTATGTGCTCAGTGAATTATCTTTTTGTGTTGCACAGGAATCTGCCATGCTAAGATTGGATATGAGTGAATACATGGAGCGACATACTGTGAGCAAGTTAATTGGATCGCCTCCTGGTTATGTAGGCTATGGAGAAGGAGGAACACTTACTGAAGCTATCAGAAGAAAGCCCTTCACTGTAGTGCTGCTAGATGAGATTGAAAAGGCTCATCCTGACATATTCAATATTCTCCTTCAGTTGTTTGAAGATGGTCACCTAACAGACTCTCAGGTTAGATCTGTTTTTACATCTGGCTTATTGTTATAGAATGTTCCACAATATGGGGTGTAAAACTTGTTTTGGAAGATTGGCGTTGCTAATTATGAAACTTGATTCAACAGGGAAGAAGGGTGTCATTTAAGAATGCCCTGATAGTGATGACTTCTAATGTGGGTTCTACAGCCATAGTAAAGGGTAGACAGAATACTATTGGCTTCTTGCTTGCTGATGATGAATCAGCAGCCTCCTATGCTGGTATGAAAGCAATAGTGATGGAAGAGCTCAAGACATATTTCCGCCCTGAGCTGATGAATAGGCTAGACGAAGTAGTTATATTCCGTCCTCTAGAGAAGCCCCAGGTTCGTAAAATATACCTCTTGTTTGACTTGGAAAGTTGCATTGATCTGATAACTGAATGTTCATTGGAGTGATCTTTTATTCTGGCACCTCTCTATAGAAAGCAGTCGGCTACTGCTGAGTAACTGCTTTGTTTTTTTCCTTTCAGATGCTCCAGATACTAGACCTGATGCTGCAGGAGGTGAGGGCTAGGCTTGTTTCATTGGAAATAAGCTTGGAGGTGTCAGAAGCAGTAATGGAGCTTATATGCCAACAAGGATTTGACAGAAACTACGGTGCACGCCCTCTTAGGAGGGCTGTTACTCAAATGGTTGAAGATTTCCTGAGTGAATCTTTCCTTTCTGGGGATCTCAAGCCTGGTGATGTTGCTATAATTAATTTAGATGAGTCTGGAAATCCGGTTGTCGCTAACAAGTCAACCCAGGGTATCCATTTGTCTGATGCGAACGGAAATCCAGTTGTCACAAACCGGTGAAGCTTGTGGATGTGTTGTAAGGTATTACAGTACGATGCAGCTACCTGTATATGAGTAAATTTTTGTATAGTTTTAGATAGCTGATTCATACATGTAAAGACATGCCACAGATTCTTTCAACAATGTATATACTCTTATGATCGTCATAATGCATTGATGGTCATGTATTTCATCCTGTAAATTTTGCTCTGCTAAAAAGAGAAACAAGCTAACCATAGTTCACCTTATTTTTTTTATGAAGATAGAATTAGTTAATAAAGTGAATAATGAGGCTTCAACCAAGACGGCTTTGGTTGTCGGATATTCTTAGAAAGGAATATGTGCTTGGTTAATCATCACGAACTTTCATTTGGTATTAGAGGGAAAGAAGAGAACAAAGAAATGAGACGACTAACCAAACTTTTTTTTTGTTGTTTCTACATTCTCTCTGATCTAACCGACAGTAATACAAATTTGTCAGTCTTTCGACATTAATTTAGATTTCTCACCTGATGCTTTCAAGCTAAAGATATAAACTTGGAAGCTATTCAGTCTTTTAAGATCAAAATGCAAGAAAAGGTCTTAGTACACAGCAGAATACAATGGCTTCAGTTGCATGGATTTGTTAATCTCTATCTCTTAAAAAAGAAGAGCTCCTCATCGGCAGATCAACCATGCATGACTGGAGGCACGGTACTGGCATCTGAATGTTCCACCTGACACATGGTAACCCTGGGTGTCTACTCCTGAAAAAAGCAAAAAGCAAAAAAAAAAAAGGCAGAGGAAATTAGGCGACTTAAACAGTACAATGCAGTTCTCTGGAATACATTGTGAAAGTCAAAGGGCATAAACAAATAGACAAGTCTACTAATGCAATTACGTGTTAAGCCAGATGGTTTATTTAACAAGGGGTGATTCTCAAAACTTTGGCTCACTGTTCCAAAATTTAGGCATGCAACAGTTAAGTAGCCACGTACATTGACCAAAATGACATTCTTCTTGTAAGCTAATGCAAGTACCAACTACCAACCAGTTCCAGATGATAACCCAGAAAACTTAAACAACAGGCAGTATAACATAAAAGAAAAAAAAAAGACAAAGTCATCAAGTTTTATAATAGAATAATTTGCACCTGCTCCATATCTGTAGGACCGTCAGTCTTCTGCTCAGGTATATTTTCCTCCTCCGTCTTGTTAGCTTTATCGTCGCCATCTGTTACCATCTTGTCTTCTTTGGTGTCTTCTTTTTTAGCAGCAATATCGTAATCACCAATATTTAGATCTGCAGGAAGCTGGCCAGACCTCAATGCCTGCACAATTTTACACGTCACCATAAGTTTCCCAAAACATATTAGAGAAAGTAAGGGGATATGAGCAAGGCCTTCGTAAAGGAAACAATTGACAAATATACTAATTTAGTAAATCAAAACTTTATGTATCACCTGTTCAAGTCTAGCAACCTCCTCAAGAGTTTGGGAATTCAAAATGGCAGCCTGCACATGCAAAAAGAAACAAATTAATTGAACTAGCCAAAAGGAAAGGACCGTTCTGTTCACTTTTGGAGTGGTCTCTTTTTCATAAATCCATGAGGAGAGTTATTCGGTATGCTTCAATCCACTGGGTGTGGTTCCATAATCAAGAAAATCCATATTTAGACCAAATTTTACCAATAATGAGAAACGCTCAGTGCATCAAGACCAATAAGTGTAAGCCTCCTTCTAGCCTCTCTTTTGCAACGGTCCATTGATAATGGCGTGTTCCTATAATAATAAAAGAGCTAACTAGTTGAGCTCTGACCTAAAAGTCACTGGAAGAGTCTGATGACTTCTCTTACAAGACTCAAACAAACTATCCACAGAAAGTACTGTTCTTCTATGACTCAGTATATAGTTTTCTTTCTAATGTTCTGCTCTATTATGACCAGATATATTGAATATTGCTTTGTTAACCACTGTTCTCAAAAAACATTTCATTTTAGGATTGGTTGTGTTGCTGAAACTAGTTGATTTGTGAGCTTTATATGGGCAAAGTGTTGTTCACAGAGCTGTACAAAGGGAGTACTGTTTATTGTGGGGTGTGAGGTGGGGGGTGGGGGGGGGATGGACTGATTGGCGCTTGCAACTGAAGGCTAGCCAAAAACACAAACTGCAAAACATAACGCAAATAGTAAGTAGTTAACCTCTTTTACATAGACAGTGTATAGGTTGGCCCTATCCATATTTCATAACACCAAATTCCCTCGACATATAGACATATCCAAACAACCTGTTCCACCTATCCGAATCCTTAAAATGCAATCGAAGAAGAGGAAGAATTGCCAAGGATAAATGACAAATTATACCTTAATTGCAATAATTTGCTCAGGTGTAGGAGCAACTGGTTTTGGTGCTTCATCTTCCTTTGGTTCCTCGGGTGCCGCTGGAACCTCACCAGGTACAAAGGTCTTCACAGATTCCTTTTTAGCCTGTTCTTCAGCTTCTTCTGATGCAAATAAATTACTTGCTTCCAATCGCTCCTATATCAACAAAATTAAATCTGACAGCTCAATATGCAGCTGTTTAAAGTAATTTTCTGGGTGCTTCCGCTCCCATCTCCAACCCCAACGGAGAAAACATAACATTTGGATTGGTTAATCATATATTCATGCCATAGAGCATAAAGCATTTGTATGTAGTATGTTAGAGCATCGGCAAATAAAGAGATGAGGGAGCCTACATATATTGCTGGAAAATATAGTTGTATGTTTATATAGACAAGAAAAAGAGTGTGTAGTAACATTACATATGTTAAGGTCAAGTGTCTAATCCCAGAATAACTCAATAAAACAACGCTTAAATCATTGGCAATCTCATAAAGCAAACAACTAAAAATTAAATCCAACACAAGTAATAGAGTTTTTCTAACCAAATATTAATTTTTCGACGGGTAATAGATTTGTACTAGCATCTATTATGTGGCAAACTAGCCATGTCCTCTGCTTTAAGATATAACTAAAAAACTTCTTTAAAATGATAAAATTCAGATACTAAGAAGGGCCAAATACAAAGACAACACCCTAAACCTGATTTTTCATTTAGGCACCTTATCTTGCCGATTCAAGGAGGTTAACATTTATCTTCTCCATTTCCATTTAATATTCTAGCAAACAGATTTAGTGGGTCTGCCATTTCTCTATGTACGCAAACTTGGCGCTATCTTATGCAACTATACTGGTTCAGACAGAATGCTAAACACCTCCCACTTAATTAAAGGAGCCTTTTGCAAGGATAAAAAATGGAAATGCATATGGTTTCAAAATCGGGAACCCATTCTCTGTTTCTTTTTTAAGCTGACTATAAGATATGTACTAAATTGCTATACTTTTTCTAGCATGTTTAATGAAATTCAGGATGGCACATATTTCTAGTCCGAATAACAAGTACAGCAAGAAAATGTTACCTAAAACCACAAGCTGAACTATCAACATATTTGAGGAGTTCCTACATTGTTCAAATGAAGAGACAGAAGGAACCAGCAAACTAACCTTTTGCTTGACTTTCCTGAAATCCAGCAAACGCAAGGACTTCAATTTGTGAATGACATAAAGGCGATAATTTGGTCTCTTTGTGATATTGTTATCAAGCAAACTAAGAAACTTCAGGTTTGATAGAGATGCAAGCGGATCAATTTCAACCAAATTTGTAAGTCTATTGCTGGTGAGAATCAAAGTATGCAACTTAGGCAGAAACTCTGCAACATCACAAAAAACAAAAACAAATCTCTCATCAAATAAAACCACTAATAAAACCAACAAATTTATGACACTTAGAATGGAACATAAGTACTTGAATCGCCTAATATCTCACCTCCAATGTTTGGGTTAATACGCGTAATCCTATTGTTGTTCATTAGTAAGGTTCCAAGCCGATTCAGATATGGAAAATTCTCCAGTTTAACAATCTCATTATCAGATAAATCAATTGTGTCGAATTGATCCTGTTAAAAAAAAAAAGGCAATTTCTGAAACCATTCCCAATAAATATAAATCTTAAGTAAAACAAGAAGCAAAAGAAGCTGACCTCAGTAGCACCCAAGTTCTCAATAACAGGAATCTTATTTCCTGTGCACAAAATAAGTTATAAAATTGAACACTAAGCTTTTGCGACAGCGCGCGCTAAAAGTTATGTGTCGAAGCTAAAAAATAAATACTAGGGTTTAAAGAAGAAACCTCGAAGATCTAACTCGCGTTCGCGAATGGCATTGAAGAAATGAGGACTTTTCCAAATCAAATCCGCCGTTAGCCTCACCATTTTTCTATCACTTGTTCCTTTTTCTTTTGCAGCTCTGGAGTCGAAGCAAGAAAAACCCCTATATTATCGCTGCTTAAGGTTTTTGTAAGCCTGGAGGAGAAACTTGGATAATTTAGTATATTGCCCTTGCTCGAACTATATTATAGTACGACTCCGTTGCAAATTGTTCTGCATTACATTTTTCGGCGAATATATAAATATATATTTTCGTTAATTCTAATTCTCAATTATTAGTACTACTAGTCTTAGGGTACGCATTTTGTGCGTGTTTTACACGTGTCAATGAATATATATATTTTAAAAATTAAGTAAATATTATTAAATAATATATTTTTCGTTACTGAACAAATATTAAAGGAAAAAATGTAAGTTCCTAAAATAATGAATGTTAAGCTAGCTCAATAAAACAAAGAAATCATACTTCACATAAGTTTTATATGCCCTTATAATAATTTATGAGGCGTGAACTATTTTATGAATATTATTTTTATCTTTGTTACCAAATACTATAAGTAAATAACACAAAAGTACTTTTACCACAATTATTTGAAGAAAACAAAACAATTGAAAATTTTGAATTTTTTAGTATAGTAGAAATTTGTGAGTGATGAGATAGAACTCCACATAGAAAAATACTAATAAATAACCATAAAAGTTTTAAGTAACTAATATTGAATTACAAAAATATATAATACTATATTGAAAAATATAGGAAATTATATTTGTTGAAATAAATATAATAATAAAGAAAAATGATAGCGGCACTTTCTTTGAATACCTTTTATCTTATGTTACATCCTTAATGCTTTTTTTTGGTTAACTGGACGATTTATATAAGTTAGCTAAAGGGAGCTACCCATACACTGTCGTTGCAATTAGTAGGATATTTTAGATCCCTGAGTGATGCAATGTTTTGCATGATAGTGTTTATATTACAACCCAAAAAAAGATCTAGATAGTTCATTTCCTAGGGTGTCTTCCAAAAATACATCATTTGCAAACACCGGGGGAACTGCTGTTAATAACGATTTACACAAAAAGTCTTCTTCAGCTGCTTCTTTTGCCAGTAAGTCGGCCACCCTATTTTGCTCCCTGACGGCATGCTTCACCACCACTCTTTCAATCCTCTTAATCAACAACCTGCATTCACAAATTAAAGGGTCAAGAGTTAGGTTGCCGTTTATTAGCATGTTAATGGTTTCAGATGAATCAGTGTTGATTTCTAGTGGCAATAAACTTTTCTGTTCTGCTAGGTGCAGTCCTTTAAGAATGGCCCTGAGTTTTGCTCCTATGTTTGTGGTGATTGAGATGTTCTCCATGTAGCCCAAGACCATTCTCCATTATGGTTTCTGAAGACTCCACCTATGCCTCCAATTCCTGGATTTTTCTTTGCATCTCCATCTGTGTTTAGCTTAAAGAAGTCCCCTAGGTGGAGGCCACCATTTGAGAATTTGTTCATGCTTGACTTTGGGCTGTTTTGCTGTCATTAAAAACACAGAATTTTGTTGCCCTTGCTATGGTGTTGGTGGCACTGATTGTTTTTTTTTATTGTTGAAGACATTACTATTTCTGTTCAGCCAAATGTTCCAAAGGCAGAAGGGCAGGTTGTTTGCCCAGGTGAGGTTGTCATTGAATTTCAATGTTCTACCCTTTTCTAGTGATGCAGCCCATGACACACTGTGGGATCCATGGCTTGTTAAAAGGGTGGATGTGGCCTTTTCATGGACAGAATTCCAGAATTGGATGGTGATGGGACAGTGTGAATATGTGATCGATATTCTCTTTTGCAGCTCCACAGTTGTGGTATACAGTGGGCAGTTTAGACCAATGGCATGAAGAAAACTCCTTGTTGGCAGTCTTCTATGGTGCAGGAGCCATAAGAAACTCTTTACTTTGTTTGGGATATGGAGCTTCCATATCCCTTTGAAAAGGTCATTCTAAGGGGATGGTTGGTGATCCTTTGATGTATTGAGGATGGAGTAAGCAGAGGCAGTTAAGAAGGATCCATTAGCTGTGTTGTCCCTGATAAGGTTATCCTCTTTGATGGATGTACTGGGAATGAAGGTAAACCTTAGGAGTTCTAGGATGTGTTGTGGGAGTTCAAAAGATAGGGTAGTTGTGTTCCATGAGCCCATATAGAGCGTTGAGGCAACCTTGATATCATTATCATTTTGGTCATGGGCCCCTGAATGAGGTCTCTTAGGGCTGGTTGGTGTGGGATCCATTTATCAGTGAAGAAATTCACCCTATCACCTTTGTGGACTACACACCTGTTTCTTTTGTTGCATGTTTCCTAACCTATAAGAATACGCTTCTGGGTAGGAGAGTATTGAGCCCTTCTCTGTTTTTTCCTCTAGTTAGTCCTTAATGGGTTGCAGTGTTTGTGGATCAACACTCTAGCCCAAAGAGAGTTTGTGTTCTTGTAGGCTCTCCAAGCCAGGTTTGCTAAGGATACTTGGTTTTTCAAGCTTGCCTTTTGGAGGCCCAGTCCCCCTTCCTGCTTAGTCTTAGTTAGAACATCCCACTTGAAGAGGTGGATATTTCTTTTTTCTGGGGTGGTGCCCCAGATAAAGTTTCTTTGGATCTTGTCAATTTGATTAGTGGTCTTGGTGGGGAGGGTGATGTATTGCATGACATAACTAGGGATGTTGTTTAGGGTAGATTTTGCAAGTAAAGTTCTCCCTGCCATGTTTAGGCATTTAGATTTCCATCCTGCCAACTTGGTGTTCATGTTGTCAATGATGAATTGGAAGCCTGCAGCAGTATTCCTCTTATGAAAAATAAGGAAGCCCAGGTATTTTCCAAAGGTGGAGGGTTTCTTGATGGATATGGTTGATGAAATCTGATGGGAGGAAGTTGGGCTTGTATTGGAAGAGAAGATAATCCTTGATTTGGACAAGTTGATTTTGTGCCCTGATTGTGAGTTAAATTCTTCTAGAATTGCCATAATAGCATTGCAGTTCTTAGTGTTGGCTTGTGCAAAAAGGGTAAGATCATCTGCAAAGAAAATGTGAGAAATTTTTGGTCTTGACCTGCTTGTACTGATTGGATCCCATTGTTTTTGGTCGAGTGCATGGTTAATGGATCTAGAGAGCCTTTCCATACACAGGATGAACAGATAGGGAGATAATGGGTCTCCTTGTCTGATGCCTCTTGATGGGTTGAAATGCTCAGTTTTTCCTCCATTAAACAGGATGGAAACGGAGGAGGAGCATACACAGGACATGATGAGTTTGGACAGTCTTTCTGGGAAGTTGAAGGATTGGATAGTTTCCCAGATGAAATACCATTCCAATCTATCAAATGCCTTTTCAAGATCAATTTTTAAGATCATGTAACCCATTCCACCCTTCATTTTCCTAAAGTTATTGATGTATTCCTGGACTATGACAGCATTATCACATGCCCTTCTATTGCTTGGGAAACTAGCTTGGTTGGGTCCTATGATGTGGTTGAGAAAGGGCTTAATTCTACTGACAATAATCTTTGTAACAGACTTATAAATGGTATCACAGAGGCCAATAGGTCTGAAGTTTTTCAGCATTGTTTCCTGAGGAACTTTTGGGATCAGGCAAATCAAGGTTTGGTTCATGGTGTTGTCCATTGCTGAAGTGTTGAAACAATTTAGACAGAATTGGGTGATAGATTTACCAACCAGATCCCAGTACTTTTGGAAGAAGAAGGGGTGCATGCCATTTGGGCATGGGGCTTTGAAGTTTTTATTGGAGAAGACAGCTCTTTTAATTTCTTCCCTGGTAGGTGTTCTTTCCATGACTGCCTTGTGGCTTTGGAGAAGGATGGGGCCCAAGGGGGGGATTTGTTCTTGTCCAAGGAGCTTGGGCATTGAAGAGGTGTAGAGGCTAGAGAAGAAGCCAGCGACTGCTAAACTAATCTCCTTGGGATTAGTGATCCAGTTGCCATTTTCATCCTTAAGGGAAAGGATTCTATTTCTCTTCTCCTGTTTAGGGTGGAAGAGTGGAAGAATTTGGTGTTGGCATCACCATCTTAGATCCAGCTGATTCTGGATTTCAGCTTCCAGAAATCTTCTTCATTTTTTAGGATGAGGTTGAATTCATTATTAAGATTGGTTTCTAGAGTTTGCAGGTAGCTCCTGAATTGATAACTGGTGGATCTTTGAATGCCATCAATTCTAGCTATAAGTCTTTTCTTTTGGTGAAATATGTTTCCAAAGACTTCCTTATTCCAGATGGTTGCATTGTTTTTGAAATTGTCAATAGAGGTTAGCAGATTGGGCCTCTCATAGAAGGCCTGGTCAATGACCTTTGGGAAATCAGGGTGACTAGTCCACATATTTTCAAACCTAAAGGCCTGGGATGGATTTGGGCTGGGGGCCCACCCAGTTGGATTTTCAGAGGGCAATGGTCTGAGTGGGTCCTATGTAGATGTAGTACACTAGCCTCCGGATGTTTCTTTATCCATCCTTCATTAGCAAAGCATTTGTCTATCCTTTCCAAGATTAAGGTGTTCCTCGTTGTGTATCTTTTGTTTGACCAAGTGTATTTACTACCCTTATACCCTAGGTCAATAAGATTGCAATTATTGATACAGTTCCAAAATAGATTACTACGATTTACGTTTATTGGGTTTCCCCCAAACTTATCCCTAGCTTTCAGGACTTCATTGAAGTCTCCTCCAATGAACCAGTTGTCATTGAAGGTGCCAGCTATGGCTTGTAGCTGATCCCAAAGCTGCTTCCTATTTGCAAGTATGTTACTAGCATAAATAGCAGAAAACGCCAATGGGGGTTATCAGGCTTTACCTTCACCATGGCATGAATACCTTGAGGGTTGGTGGCTACTTCATCCACAGTTACCATGTCATCTTTCCACATGAGAACTAAGCCTCCTGATGCACCAATTGAAGAGGACTGAATGATCATATCAAATCCCAGATTTTGATCCAGGGTTGAGTGATTGGTCATCTTTGTTTCCAAGAGAACCAGTATCGAAGGATTGTGCAATCCAACCATCTCCTTGCAGTGCCTCTGAAATTCCTTTCCATTACCCACTCTTACATTCCAAATAATGTAATTCATTAATGGGTTGGGTGGTGGTGATGGTGGAGCCGCGTCTTTTGGACTCGTTGGGCTCTACAAAGTGGGAACTTGTGGTGGTGGGGATTTCCTCTTGAGGTTTATGAATGGAGTTAGGTTCAGGAGCTGTTTTGGTGGACCTTGGATGTGGGCTAGGATCAGGCTCAGTCCACATTTGGACATTGACCTGGGGCATAGTACAATCAGGATCTCGCGCACCTGGTTGATGAGATCGATCGATCTCACCGAGTCTAATAGCATTGAGTCTTGGGCGTGACTGTGAAGCTCTTCTCCGGCTCTTCCATCACATTGCTGCCTTTGAGATCTCCGGGGGTTGTGGATATTTCTTTGTGAATGTGTTTCAATGGTAGAGTCTGGGCTTTGGTCGGAGCTGTGTGTGGGAGTTGTGTGAATGAGGGCTCTGCCGCCGTGTCCTCTTTTGACAGGTCCAGGAAGAAGGGTAGGGTTTGGTAGCATTGAAGGAGGTGACTGTTTAGGGCTTGGGGATCCATTATCGGGTTCGTACTGTCGGTGCTTGCCAGAAGAGTGGCCCAAATTCTGCCAAAGCTCTGTTCAGTGCCTCTACTATCACTCGGGCAAGGTGTGCCTGGTTCTGAACTATCAGGCTGGTCTTCTTGCCATCGATGGTAGGATATTTCCAGGCCCTGCAGAGCCACTTCCAGCCAGGAGGCCGGTTGGTGGTCCGGTGGTAGTGGTAGGGTGGTAACGATCGCCGGCGTTAGAGTTTTTTCCCATTTTTGGCTTTTTTTTATTTACAAAAAATGGTAATGTTTGGAATGAGGGGAGATGGTTGAATTCCCATCATAAACCCCTCTTTGGAAACATATTGGGAAACGGACGGATGGTTTTGTGTTAGGATTAGGGATTTTTGCGGATCATTAATGGTGGATGTAACTTGGGCGACCTTTGGGGTCTTTTCAACATTGAAAAGGGGAAGTTGCAAGCAAGTCACTCGATTTCCATTGCCGTCGTTTGTGTTCTCTCCATTAGAGTGGGTGATATTAGAGAGGGTAGGGTTGGCATAGGCTTTGGAGCCTAAATTTCCTGCCCTGTGTGGAGGGATGCTTGAGGCCTCATTGGGCACAGAGGTAGAGATAATGATTGGGTTCAACCGCAATCTTGTATGGTGCTGGCTTGTGGGCCCGTCATTATTTAGGCCCGTTTTTCTTTTGGACCCTGTATTTGGGGTGTCGTGGGAGCCTTGGTTCTTCACATGCGCTGTCTCTCTTGGTCCACCCCTTTATTTTGAATTTGGGCCCTTGTTTTTCCTCAGGGTTCTTGTTTGATCTTTTCCATTATGGATCTGTCCGTTGAAATTAAAGAAGGTGGGGGTTGTGTAATTACCTGGTTGTTCCCCTTGGTTGTTTACCTGACTTTGCACCGAGGTGTTGTTGTCCTAATTTTTCCTTGAATGATCATCCTTGCTTGGGTAGTATTTTTGTTGCCCCTGCTTTCGTCTCCTATGGAAAGTAACTGTTTTCTATTGGCCTTCCTCTTTTGTGACATTGTCCTAGCTGTGGGTCTTTGATGTTTCCGGTGCCTGAGGCTGATGTTGGGATTGTTTGAAGGAACATGCTAGCGTTGTATGCCCAATTCTCCATAGCTTGTGCATAGCGTTCCTTCCCCTTCATAAAGAATATCTTATTTGTGGTCGCCAATGATTACTGAGGTTTCCACCGGGGATTCTAGTGGGACTTGTGTTGCTCCCAAACACACACGCAAATATACGCGGTCGTCAAGTAATAAAGAGACTAAAAGTCGAATGTCGATCTCACGAGGACTTGTGATTAACTATTAACTAAATTAGACTATCCTAATTATCTAAACAAGAATTAAACCTAGAAATATTTGATTCTAAACTAATTAAAATAAAAAGAAAACAAATTATAAATTCTGAACAAAGAAAGAGCAGATTTTTATGTTATCAATGTAATGAAAACGATCTAGGGTTATATGCTATCTAACATTCCTATTGTATTCTTCTATTGAATTGACTAACTAATTTATCTAGCTTATTAGTTGAAAGGGTTAATGTTGCTCCCTAAGAATCTGTTAAGTTCTTACTCACCTATTCAAGCTAACCTAACACCTATATGTCTATGGAGTTAGAATCAACAAGAACACATTTATAATTCCTGTAAATCAACAAAGCAAGACAATTAGGTATATGTCTATCCTAACCGCGAATCTGTCCCCCCATGCCCAGGTTCAAGAACTTGCACTACTCAATCCTATATGCAATCTAGAATTCCCACTTTCGAGTTCAACTCTAGATTCGTAGATAGTATTCAATTGGTGATCAATCAATCAAATAATTAAGTGCAAGATTGAATAAATAAACCAATATGATAAACTAAGAAATCAAAATCAATATCCGAATAATAATAGTCATGAAAGAACCACAACCCTAGAACGTGAAGATTAGCTCCACAAAGACATGGTAGCAAAACAACAAATCATACAAAGAAACATAAAAATTACTAAGTTTGATGGAAGAAAAGATGAAACCCGGCCTCCACGGCGGCTCTATGCTCTTCCTCGCTCAAAAAAATTGATCTAAAAATGTTCTACTATGTATATATACCAAGTAGGGTTGGTACCAAACAATATACCTTCTCCAATGTGAAAAATGATACTTTTTCCGGGTCAAACTAGCGCGGTCGCGCATCTGGGCAACTTTCTATCCCGGGCGCGCTAAAAATAGTGCGGCTGCGCTAGTGCGATTTTTTCACCCTGTTCCGCTCCGAGTTTGTAAAAATGTAAAATAAAAAAGTTGTAGACCTTTGAGTTAGATTTCCAACCATATATTATGGAGCTAAAATGGAGTTCTGAGCAAAACGTTATACCTATTTTACTAGACAGTACACAATCTGCCCACTAGATGCTTCGTTCGCTCTAACTATCATCCGTTGACCCCCAAACGCGATCCCGAATTAATTTGTTGAGCTTTTACTCAGATTTAAAATCTCTAAATCACTTGAATTCATTCCATAACATCTATATTGCTCGAAATCACTCATACAAGGCATAAAACACACAGTTAGTGTATGACACTAGCGATTAAAGCACAAACTCAATCAAAGTGCAGTAAATTTAAGTGTAATAAGCGACTAAAATATACAATTATAGCCTATCATAAACTTGGATGAAAATACGCGCATACCTTCCTCTCAAGGTGGAGGATGTGCATTGGTCAATTTTTAGGATTTTTCCCAGCTTCCTTCCAACCTTCTCCAGTATTGACTTATCATAGAATTTTGTAAGGAGCTGTGGTAGTCTTATCCATATGGCGGTGGAGGTTAGAGTTGCTTCTTAGAGAACAAATTTTGGTTCCCATTTTCTAACTGAGAGGAAGTGACCTGAAATGAACCATGGTCCCTGGTGGAGTGCCTTCACCATACTACCCTCCAGATTGAATTTGACTGTGAAGAAGTCCCAACCTAGGTCAATCAAGATTAACTATTCAGCTGGCTTTCATAGTTCAGTTAATTTGGAGCGCAGTATGTGGTGAGGCACCTTCCTTTTGAACAATTGTATGATAACTGAGAATTTTCATGGTTTGTAAAGCCTTTCTTTATCCTCCGATGTTAGGGGAATAGCCCCTTCAATGTGTTTGTCTTTAAGTCCTCCCGGAGCAGATTGATTTTCTATTTCGTAATAGTTTCCCTCGTTACTTTGCTTGTCTAAGAGTGTTTCCTTATAGCTTTGGATTGGTGTTTCAACCTCCATTTGAGTTGGCTTATCCGGTGATTTCGGTGGTAGGGGTGGTTTGATTTGGGGTGATTCCGTTTGTTCTCTTTCTAATGTTACTCACAAAAAGCCTCCTATGTTCTAAAGTTGTTACATCCTTAATGCTTTAACTTAGCATGTTTAAAAATTTAATTTTTAATACTATATTATAATGGATTTTGCTCTATTTTCTTATTTATTTCACGATTGTTCTAATGAAAATAAATTTATGTACCTTAAAATTTTTATCAAATAATTTTACTTACATAATGATTTTGAAAATATTGAATTGATTTTTTTTGCTAATTAATTAATGCAAAGATTTAATTATTTGTTGAGATTTCATGCTTTTAAGATAGTATAGAATATGCGAATTATTTTGAACTTTTTCCTACTCGAACAATATATTATTCTCTTTATCGATTTGTATAATATTTATACAATGTTGTTCGTTTTTTTACTCTTTAAAAATATATTTTATATTGGACAAAATAATAATTTGCTTATCTTCCTAATATTTAGGACTTATATATCAACTAAAATTTTATTTATTATATCTTTTGTTATTTGAATTCTGTAGAAAATAACTTTATTATTAACTCAATTTACCTTACATAAATTATTTAATTTAATTATGACACGGCTATAAGTATACTTTTTGTAATATTTAGGAAAAAAAGGAATAGAATATGTGGATTATTTTCATAAATCTACGCTATCAATTTCCTTTCCACTAAGAGTATTTTAATTTGTTTGGCCAAAATCACTTAGCTTGAAAATTCACCTTTTTGGTCAAACATTGAAAATTTTATTTCACCAAGTACAATATATACATCCACTAGTTCATTGTAGACTCTAGAACTAGCGGTAGACTTTGTACTTTTCTAAATATTCCTCCTCTTCTCTAAATCTATTACAATAAAGACCTACTAGACTTGGGTATGAGTTTAATCTATCAAACAACTTTTTCCAACTTTTTCTATATTGACATTTTCTGTGCAGTTGAATTACAATCTCTCGCATTCTTAGAGTGCGTTCTTGTTGTTGCTCTTGAAATATTCTAGCATTCCGTTCACTCCAAACATGATATACGTTCGCAGCTAGTAACCATCCTAAGATCTCTGCTTGGGCTTTGTTGTTGTATCTTTTGGTCGTTACCCTCTAGACTTCCTCTTCCCAGCTTCCCACTTGACAACATTCCCCTGTCCAGCATAGGAAGGGGCTCTATAACTGCCTTGTGTATTACACTCAAAGAACAAGTGTGCATGTGTTTCTTCAGCATCAGACATACATAGAACACAGTTTCTAGGAACTTGAATTTCCCATTTGAGCAATCTGTCAACTGTAGAGAGCCTCTTCTGAAGTGCAAGCCAGAGAATAAACTGGTATTTGGCACAGAACATGGTCCCATATTAAGGGCTGTCCACATAACTTTAGGATATTGAGGGGTTAGGGGCAGATAAGCCTTCTTGCTTATGAACTTTCCAGCGAGGGTGAACTGTTGGAACTTTGTGTAAGGATCATCATTCCATTACCATTTTCTTGCATCAAACATTTTCATAATAAGCCAACATGCTTGTTTTGGTGTTTCTATATCGCCAAATTCTCTTCTTTTTATGTAGAAGATATGAATCCATTGAACCCACAGGGTGTGTTTCTTTGCTGTAATAGCCCAGAGAAGCTTAGTTATGGCTGCCTTATTCCATGTCTAAAACTCAATGATGTTCATCCCCATACTGATTTTGGCATACACAGCCTTTCCTAAGCCACTAATGCTTTTTTTGATGTAGCACATTGTCCAGTTCACAGGAAAGTTTTACAAGCACTCGTAATAAGTTGCATTATCTTTTTTGGGATCAAAAATACTTGTGTCCAGTATGTTTGTATTCGAACATGACACTCTTGATCAGCTGCACTATGCCACTATATGAAAGAAATTTGGTGGTCCAACATCTAATTCTAATTGTCATTCTCTCCACCAGTGGTATGCATTATTGGATTGTTATCTTCTTAGATGATAGGGGAAACCCAAGGTATTTGAAAGGTATCTCTCCAAGTGCAAAATGCATTTCACAGAGGATCTGATCCTTCAATTGTTGATGCACCCCTATGATGTATAGGGAGCTTTCCTCTACATTTGCTTTGAGACCTGAAACTGTTGAGACTCAAATGCATGTATCATCAGTTGAATAGACATTTGATCAGCCCTGCAGTACATTATTAAGTCATTTTGTAAAACAAATATGGGTTAGTTTTATTTTCCTGCACTTTGAATGATGGTTGAAGTTTGGGTTGTAGTTTAGTTGCTTCAGAGATCTGTTCAAGTACTCCGTTGTCAACACAAAGAGAAGTGGACATAGGGTCTCCTTGCCGAAGTCCTTTCCTTGCTTGGAATTTTGGAGCGAGCCCTCCATTAAAGATAATGGATTAACTAACTGTCGAGACACTCCATAACTATATTTACGAGCTTCAGTGGTAGTCCAAACTCTAACAAAACCATTCTCAGAAAATCCCATCCAATAGTGTCATAAGCTTTCCTAATGTCTATTTTCACTAGGCATCTGGGGGACATTCCTTTTCTGTTATAGAACTTGAATAGTTCATGAGCCACGATCACATTAGCTAAGATGTTCCTTCCTTCGATGAAAGCTGATTGTGATGGCCCCATAATTTTGTCCACCACTTGTTTCAGCCTAGAAGTAATCACCTTTGCTATAAACTTGTACAAAGTTGTACACCAAGCAATAGGCCTGAATTCCTTAACATATGTAGGATTTGGGACTTTTGGTACTAAAGTAATGGTAGTACAAATTATCTCCTTCAGTATTTTTCTGTCTCAAAGAATTGAAGAGTTGCTGCAATGACATCATCCCCAACTATGTCCCAATTAGCTTTGAAAAAAAATTCAACAGGGAAACCATCTCCCCTCGGAGCTTTGTCAGCCGGTAATTCATGTAGAGCATGTAGTATTTCCACTTGTATCACTGGTTTAATCAGTCCATGTTGATCTTCCTTGTTTAAGCAGTATCCATCCTTTGCAATGTTTCTACTTAGGCAAGGTACTTCTGAGGCTTTAGTTCCCAACAATCCTTGAAAGAAGTTGATGAACTCTTACTGAATTTGGCCAGGGTCAGTCAACATTGTGCCTTGATCATTACAAATTGAGGAGATGTGATTCCTTACTTGTGTGGTCCTCATTTGTGCATGGAAGCATCTTGTATTTGAATCTCTTTTTGCTAACCAAGTAGCCCATGATTTCTGCCTTAGTACCTCCTTATGGATGTTAGACCACTTTTCTAGTTCAAGTACCAAAGCTCTCTCCTCTTGTATCAACTTGGCATTATATAGATCTGAGTTCAACATTTGCTTAGTGTCCTGCAATCTTCCTCGAATGATCTCAACTCTGTTTTCTAGGTTAGATACTTCTCTATGGAGATGTTTTGTGTTAAGCTCAATCAGCTTAAGCTTTTTACAAACTCCATACATAGCATAACCAGGAATATTATGCTACCACAGATTGTGAGTCACATCTTTGAAGGATTGATTTTGAAGCAGTACATTTAGTAATCTGAATGGCCTTGGAAGTACTTGCCTTATTCTCCCAGTACGAACAATAATAGGAGTATGATCTGAGCATCCTGGACTATGGTATACTGCTTCTAGATAATCATAGGTGTGAAACCATTTATCATTCCCAAAAGCCCAGTCAATGAGGCTATGAATTCTGATTTGTGCATCCCTTTTATTATTCCAGGAGAATAAGCTTCACGTTCTTCTCAGTTTCCCAAGTCCTATATCTTCAATGCAATCCTGAAAGTCTTTTAGTTCATTTGAATGTACTGGAACACCATTCTGCCTACCATCCACAGATAAAATAGCTTTAAAATCACCTAACACAATCCATGGATCAGTTATATTGCTATTCAGACTCCTCAATCCTTGCCATAGAATCTTCCTTTCATTTATGGTGTTCAATCCATAAATAAAAGTTATTTGGCTAGTAAATGGAGACCCCTTATCTTTTACTAGACAATGGACAAACTGTGGCCTAGACATTAGTATTTGCACTTCTATTTGTTGAGGGTTCCAACATATCCATATTCTTCTATTCTGACTTTGAGGGTAGTTGTTAGCTACTTCCCAGTCATTCCCCATTTTTAAAACTTTTTTCGCCTTGTTGGCTTTAACTTTGTCTCAAGACACCATATTAAGGCTAACTTTTATCTCAAAACATCCAATTTACTTTAGTTGTACTATTCGTTTACCATTATTTCCGTTGAATCCTTTTCTTACAATATTTTCCAACGTGGTGAGTTATTCTATATACATATGTGTGTATATATATATATATATATAGATATATATATATATATATATATATATATATATATATATATATATATATATATATATATATATATACAAATTACAATTTTGTCTAATATAAAATATATTTTTAAAGGATAAAAAAGGCAAACGACATTTCGCTAAAGGCCATCATGCTTTAAATATAGTACTAATCTTAGTATACGTGCGTTGCACGTGTGTATAGTGTCTATCAATTAAAAATATATACACGACGTTAAAATAAACTGCAATATTTGTTTAGATGATAAAAATAAATTTTTCCATAGTAATTGTATTAAATATCTTCTGAATATGCATAGAGGATAAATTTAGTTAAATTAGTTGTACATTATTTTGTAACTATACATATCTTATACTAATATTATTTACAAATATGTTAAATTGTATCTTACCTGTCATCTGTTTATAAATATATTTTGGCTTCTACTATTTCATCCTTATTTTGTTAAAAATTGCATTTAACCAATTTAATTCTTAATAATTTAATTAAATTTTATGTTATACTCTGATTTCTTTTATTGTGGATGGTCTTTTTCTGAAAAACAATTTATGTACTCTAAATTTGTGTAAACTTAAAATATAATTTTACTTATATGATGAATTTGAAAAGGAATAAAATTAGTTTTCTAGTTAGCTAATTTAGCTCTGGGAAGAAAAAAGTCAATCAAATACTTAATTATCTTTTTTAATTACTAATTGCAATAATTTATTTTTTGAGGATTTAAATTATTAATATTAATGCATATAAAATAATTATTTAATTATAACTTTATTTTTATCCAATATTTTTTTGTCAAATGATAAAAAATCAAACATTTTGCACTTTATGTTTGTCGTAGCGTTAGTAATGACTTTTGCCAATCACCTAGAGGTGTTAAACGGCCTGGGTAGGCCCAGTTCCGGACCGGCCAGACCGATAGAACTCGGAACCGGCTTGGACCGGTGAGGGGGGTTGGGTTGGGTTGGGTAGAGGGTTTGGGGGGGTTTTGGATGATTTAAAATTTGAAACGGGTTAACCAGCACGTTTAAACCCGTTGGATGAATAGTATTATTGAACCAGTTAACCGGATCGAACCGGCCCGGAACGTGAGTAAAACATGAATATACCATAAATATACTCTAAATATACTATAAATATACCAATTATTGTATACCAATTAACATAATATAAAATTGTTGGAATTTAACATATAGTGTTTATATTTAGGGTATAAAACTATAAATGCTCAAATCATAGAATATGATGGTAACGTATTATTTTTAAAATATGCTATATATGTGTTATTTTAAGATTTTAAGATACATTGTGTTATTTTAAATTATTAGACGTATTTATGCTTAATGTTTTAGTTTGTTAGATTAATAAATAATTTGAAGTATTATATTTATTATGCATGAAAATTTAGTTTACTATTTATTTGTTAATTTATTTTTTCAATGCAAACTTTAATTTTATAATTTTAAAATAAATGTAGCACTTGTAATTTATAAGTGCAAATTTTTTCAATCTTCCTTGTATTATTTATGTTAGTACTTTTTATTAATATAACTTACAATATTTATATAAAATTCCAAAAAAAATTAAAATTACACTAAACTCGGCCCGGCTCGCCCCCCTCAACCCTAACCCGTATGGTTCAATTTTTACCCGTTAAACTCGTTAAGGTTCAACCTGCAACCGGCCCGTCCCGGAACCCATAGGGGTCAAAAAAATTTGTACCTGCCCGACCCGGCCCACGCGTTAGACACCTTTACAATCACCTCTCTCTCTCATTAAATATTTTCGTAACTATTTTTTGTAATAATATTTTAAAATCTATATAAATATTTATTCTAAGAAAATTATTGATCGATGAATAAAATTAATATCCATGGACCAATCTCCTATAGAATACTCATAGCATTTATAGGTTAAATACTGATTTGAATAAAGGACAAAGCAAACTACTTCCTCTATCTTTAATTTTTTTCTTTATTTTATTTTATTTACATCATAATTGTTCACCTAAAATTTAGCATGACTATACAATTGTTTTCAGTTAAAAAAACAATTGTATAAAATTCATATATTAGGTAAAACATATAAATATTTGATGTTATTTAATTATACTTTAATTTTAAATTCATTAAGATAAAACTTTAATAATTTTTAAGTCCTTAATTTAAGGAAATGTATAATAAGTAATAAATCTTAAATTTAATTTCAGACTCCTAGATATTAGCTAAAAGAATAATCAAATAACTATTTTATCTAATGTGAATTTTATTTTTAAAGGGTGATTTAGACGAATAATATTTCACTAAAACCTTCGTGAACAAAATGCTTTTGAACTATATTTAAATACTTCAATCAAATTATACACATATGTTCATTTAGATGATGCAAATAAGTGCAATAGGAGGAAGAGAAATATGAAGTTGAAAGAAACTTGAAAGATAATCACCTTCGAATTAGACACAATATAACTTACATGAACCTAAACTTCTTTAAATAGATTCATGTAATGAGTTGATAATTGCACTTAAGTGCTTAACCAACAAAGAAGTTAAAAAGAACACCAAAGGATATGTTGCAACAGATGAGACTTCTCTTTCCTTAATTATATATCTCGGATTCGAACTCTGGTTATAGAATTTTTTTTGATAGGGAGTATTTTCTCCGGATGGAATCCTATGCGGCATGATCCGAGTATATATAGTCGAATTCTAATATAGGTACCAAATACCAAATAGGAAAAAAAATAATTTAAAAGCAAGCCTTCATTGAAAATTGATAAGAGTAACGTAAATTTAGAAAGATTCCAAGTCTTAGAATAAAAAGGTACCCCACGGCACTCTTTTGTTTTTAAAAATAACTTCTAAACCTAAATATTTTGAGAGTCTAATTTTTACTTGGATTTCACGATGACTGTAATATTAATTATAAAAGAAACCTAAACAATAAATAATATAACATGTCAGAAATTAATAGACACGGGCTAATCAAACCAAATCCAAATACAACCGCAAAGCAAATTACATTCTGATGACTTATGAATTAATAAGGAAAGTCTTAAAGCAAATTAATTGTGATGACTTCATAATTAGTTCAAATAAGGAAAGATTTTATAACCAAAATTTTAGTTGACTTTAAAGTCTAAAATATTTTTTTTTTTAAAGTTGAATGACAGTTTTATCCTATAGATAAAATAAAATACATCACTTTTATAATCTCTTCTTCACATTTTTTTTAATTAAAGGTTATATTAATCACCAAAGAGATTTCAGTACAAAATCATAGTGCAGCCATAACACAGCTGACTATCATATCTAGACTGTCTATCGACTATCACTATACCTATCCCTCTATTTTACAGAAGATATTGCTGAAGCTGTAGCCTAATTTTGGGGGTTCCTCTAATATTACAAGTATATGCAATGGTCCTAATTAGCTTATCGCTGCTACAGAAGACATTCTCAAAGATCCTTGCATTTCTCTCCAACCACAGGGCATAGAACAATTCTGCTACAACCATTTTGAATGTGTGAGCCCGACTCGATTTCCCTTTGGCTTTACGAACAATCCATTGAACAAACTGTTCCCAATTCAGCAGCCTGGGATGAAACTCTCTAATCCATGTTAGTGTCTGGTCCCTTAGCTGAGTATCAAAGGAGCAGCTATGGAAGAGGTGATCTCTGGTTTCCGGAGCTTACTGGCACAGAACATAGATGTTATCCACATTCATACCCCAATGTAGCAGCCTATCCTTAGTTGGTAATCCATATTGAAGTACCAGCCACAGATTGAAAACAGCCTTAGGCCTAGCATAGTTTTGACCAGTTAGATTCTTCCATGTAACTCTAGGGAGTTGGCCAATCTGAAGCAAATAGAGTAGCCTAATGGAGCATACTGGCTTGTGCAAACTCTGATGTTGATGCAGCAGTCCATTTGCTGCAATTATCTTTCGGACCATCCAACTAGCTTGCTTGGGTATAGACATGTTCTCCAGTTGTTGCTGCTTTATATACACAGTGTGAATCCATCTGACCCACAGAGTATCTTTCTTGTGAGCCAGATCCTAGCATAGCTTAGCAATAGCTGCTTTATTCCAAAGCAGTGGATTTGTGAGGTTCAGCCCACCTGCTGATTTTGGCAAACACATTTTGTCCCATGCAATGTAGGCCTTCTTAGATATACCTACTGAACCAGATCATATAAAACTTCTACAACCTGCTTCAATAAGCTTTAGAATTTTTGAAGGTATGAGAAAGAGTTGTGCCCAGCAAGCTTGTATACCAAAGACCACTGATTGTACCAATTGGAGTCTTCCAGCATATGATAATTTCCTGGCAGTCCATGATGTGATCCTAGCAGTGATCCTATCTACCAGAGCCATGCCACTGAATCAAAGCCATCTTCTTTGTGGATAAGGGGATGCCCAAATATTTGGAAGGCAATCTCCATATACAAAGCCTAGATGGTCAGTAATTTGATGTTGGACTTCAATGCTAACCCCTCCAATGTAAACTGAACTTTTGGTCAAATTAGCTTTCAGTCCAGATGCTTCAGTGAACTGAGAGAAGTACTTAAACATGGTAATTATAGATTGCCTTTCACCTTTAGCAAACAGAAGTAGGTCATCAGCAAAACTGATATGAGTGATGCCCAATCTTTTGCAACCTGGATGGAATACAAAATCTTGGTCTTTCTTCAGTTAATCCAGAGATCTACTTAAGTATTCCATTACTATAGCAAATAGAAATGGGGAGACTGGATCACCTTGTCTAAGGCCTTTAGTAGCTTTAAAGGGTTCAGTTGTTTCCCCATTAATCATCACTGTATAGCTGACTGTTTGGACACATTCCATAATCCAACTTGTGAATCTGACTGGAAACGCCATTGCATCCATTACCTGTTGTAAGAAAATCCATTCAACAGAGTCATATGCCTTCTGAAGATCAATTTTGATCATGCATCTAGGAGTTACATGAGATCTGGAATAATTTTTGATCAATTCATGGGCCAGTATAACATTGTCTGCAATTTTTTTGCCTGGGATGAATGCTGCTCGGGCTTCACAGATGATGCTAGCCATGATTTTCTGCATTCTGTTGGCTAATATCTTGGAAATCACTTTATACAACACTAAGCAGCATGCTATTGGTCTGTACTCTTTGACTGTTGTTGGGTTAGGAACTTTAGGTATCAGAGTGAGAGAAGCACAGTTGACTGGTTTATACATCCTGGTAGTCTGGAAGAAATCCTTGAGTGCACCAATTATCTGTTTGCCAATGATGCTCCAAGTCTTCTTGAAGAACACTGCATTGTACCCATCAATTCCTGGGACTTTGTCATCACCAATTGCCTTTAGACTGTCCAGAATCTCAGATTCAGTAATATCAGCAACTAAATCTTTCTTCTGTTTATGTGTTAGTGTAGGACCATTGTGCATATACAGTCGGTTTATAGCTGGAAGAGAGACATCTGGTGTACCCATTAAAGACTAATAAAAATCATTAATCTCCTTTTTAATAGCATCTGGATTGGTAACCTTGGCACCACCTGCTGTAACAAGCTCAGTAATATGCTTGTGTTGATTCCTTTCCTTCAAGACAACAGAGAAATATTTGTTATTTGAATCCCCCAGCTGGATCCATTTTGCCCTGGACTTCTGTTGTAGCATACCTTCTTCAATCAGTGACCACTTTCCAGCTTCATTACTGTTTCCTTCTCTTTAAGTTTCAATTCATCAGTGTAAGCCTGTGCCATTTGGTTTTGGTTGTCCTTCAATTCCTGTCTACTATAATCAATTCTCTGAGTAATGTTCTTAAAATCTCTAATGTTTAAAGATTTTGAGGATGCTTTCAGTGACTTGAGATTAGTCCACACTGCTTTATGGAATACTGAGTATTACTGTGCCAGTTATCCTTGACCAGTTGATGGAAGTCTACATGATTGGCCCATGCATTGAAAAATCCGAAAGGAGTCTTCCTTTGCCTAGTAACTTCTGCCAGAGTAATCACTATAGGGTTATGATCAGAGATTAAGTGGTGGTCATATACAATTTGCACATGACTCCAATTAATCATCCATTCATAATTGCCAAAAATTCTGTCCAGTCTGCTACATACTCTATCACTGCCTGTTTGCTTGTTTGTCCAGGTGAAATACTCCCCTTTCCAGGGGAATTCTGAAAGTCCAGCCTGTTGCATACATTGAATGAAATCTAAGATCTCAGCTTGCTTCACTTGGTTACAGGATTGTCTGTCATTTGCATACAGGATAGCATTGAAATCCCCTGCCACTAGCCAAGGGTCAGTAATAGCAACAGAATAGTCATGTAGGTTTTTCCACAATGATCTCCTCTGGTCCATCCCATTAAAACCATACACCACAGTGAGATAGCATATTGCATCTCCAGCAATGTTTCAGACTCTACAGTGAATCAATTGTGCTTCCTCCTGAATACCAGTGACTCTGATCATTTGAGTGTCCCATAGAATCCAGACTCTACCATTTATGGAGCCCTGATAATTTGTTAGCATACCCCAACTAGGCACTAACAGCTTCGCAATCCTATCTGCATTCTTTTCTTTAACTTTTGTCTCTACCAGACCAATAAGGTTAAAATTATTACTCCTAATATATTCCCTAGCTTCCTTCTGTTTATACCTTTTATTTACACCTCTAATTTTCCAGATTAACCACTTCATTGGTAATTACTAGGTCCCCCTTCCTCATCTGGAGGATTCGTAGCCCTACTAATTGACATTGCTTGAAATCTATTACTCACCACAATAGAAGATAGAGGTGGAAAGTTTGTAAGGTTAAATTATGGAGATTGCACCTGCTTCCCTTTATCTTCTTGTTGGTTCCTTCCTGTTACAATTGAAGGAGGATCATGAGGTTCTCTTTGAGTTATACTGCTCTGTCTTGGCTCAGCTTGTTTTAGTGGAGCCTCCTGCTGCTTCTGAACATTCTGGTTTGGAGCTTTAGTTCTCCATTCCTGAATCACTTTGAGTTTTTTCACTTGTGGAGGCTGGATAGGTTTGGGATTCATCACACAGTTGTGTCCAACCATAAGACATTTATCACAATATGATGGTTTCCAATCATAAACCACTTCCTGCAGAAACTTCTTTTCATTTGCATCCATTAACCATATATCACTAGGCAGCTCTTTTGTGACATTCATCTCTATGAGCATTCGGGCATAGGAAATTCTGGACTGTTTGGTCGTACATTCATCAGCAAAAATGGGCTTCCCCAGTACACTAGCTATTCTACCCAAGGATCTCATTCCCCAACAGGAAATAGGGAGTTTCGTAAATTTGACCCACAGTGGAATTTCAGCAGGGAATTCGGCAGTGAAATCAAACTCAGACGTCCATTGCTTGAGAATCATGGGCCTACAAATAAGTTTTCTAATTAAACTATTTTACCACAACTGCACAAGTAACATCTTTCATGAAAAATAAATAAATACCAATGACAGCATAATCTCTCTTCTTCTTTTTTCTGTTTATGTTACGGGTCAGTTGATGGGACTCATGAATTTAAGCTTTGATCTCTTGGATTAAAACAAAATGAGACAAAGAAACGAGGAAGGTAGCAAACATAAAATGTATCTGGTGAATTTAAGGAGAACGAGATAAACAAGTAAATAATAGAGAGAAGGGTACAATAACAACAACAATTACTACTACTACTATTACTATCCAGTAAATCCCACATAGTGGGGTATTCCGATAGACTCTCGACTCAAAAAGAGTAAGAAAAAAAAAGAAGAGAATTCATTAGTAACTCAAGTAGAAACCATAATAGTACCAAAAGCATAAAAACCAAAAGATGAATGACATGCAATAACAGTAACCAGAGTCTAAAGCCCGGGGCTAAGACAAACAACAAGAATAGTGAAGTTCAACATAAACTGCAAGCTATCTAAGATCAACCCTAATCTAACCTCGCCTCACCCCCGGTATGAAGTAAGGAAAGTTCTACTATCCGTATCCTACAACCCTAATACTTGACCTCCAGGCTTTTCTATCAAGGGCTATATCCTCGAAAATCTGCAGTCGTACCATGTCCTGCATGATCACCTCTCCCCAGTACTTCTGTCTCAACTTAATAATATAAGTTTAAGTCTTTCCAGACAAATGAAATTTGCTAGTTACAGTTTGAGACCACATTATCCAAGGCTCTAATATTGGCCATAGTTCTCTCAGTAGCTAATGAAATGCAAACATTTCTGAGGCTATGTACGTCTTAAGAGACCTTAATGAAATCACTACTACACTGGCTATACTACAAAAATAGAAACAAAGGTAGAAAGTAATGACAACTATCTCGGCCAGTACAAGTAGGAAAAAGGATGAGCATAGCTGCAGGAGGCCAGTCTGTCATACACCGCTGAATTCCCAGGCCATCGATATAGCTGACCAGAATGACTCCCTATTTGCCCGGGTGTACTATAAACTCTTTCCTGTTGTAGCCATGGATTTGGAACATGTGAGTGCTTCGGTTCTTTGTTGCTGAACTTTCTAGACGACTCAGTTTCATCAACTTTTCTCTTTTGTGCCATCTTCGCACCTCTGGCAATTTTGCTTTTCTTAAGGTTCTCACCTACGGTAATTTCTTTTTCCAAGCTCATTATTTTCTCATTGATTTGCCACCCAGGAAGAAGTTCTGAAGGATCAATATCATGAAGTTCCAAACATTTGATGACAGATCTCAGATCAACCAAGTGCTTCCTTTTTGCTTGATCCTGTACAAAATAATAAAATGTACGGCTAACCTGAGCAGATCAGGAGAGAAATCAGGGAGGGAGGGCCATCAGTGCTGGAAAGAAATTCAAGAATTACCACATCAGCAAGTGAAACTTGTGATTGTTCCACCATTTTCTTCAATGACTCTTCAGACTCTAGTAAAAATGATGTCAAAAATCTCTTAGGGTTAACTCTGTCCTCAATTCCAAAGGTATACGCAATATGAGCAGCATCAACTTCCATCTTTTGCTTTGCCATCTCCTCTATTATATCTGCCATAGATTTACATAAATAGTGTTAAGCAGGTGATAGATTAGCAACTACGACAAGGTCAAATGTATTATTTGAGACAAAGAAAAGGTATCAAACACTGCAAAATGAATCATATAAAGATACAATCACATAATAAGGCTACATCTCTGAAATCACGAACAACGAAAACAAACAAATAAGAAGGTAGAATGTAACCTCCAAGCAGATACGAGGTTGAAAAGAGGTCCATGACTTTTACAGTTTACCTAAACTGGAAAGTGTAAAAATGCAAATCTCAACACCAACCACTAATTTATATTGCGATTACTGAACTAAATTACAACTGACAAAAGGAACAACACGATTTCTAGCAGATCGCAACTAAAGAAGAGAATCTAGAAATAGTTAACCAGAAGGGGATGAGGAACATAGATGAAAGGAGATGAGAAAACAGAGCCAAACAATTGACGACTTCGACCTCCAAAATGCTCAGAGACCTTTTGCTACGTTTATAACTAATTTCTCACCCACACTTTTGCTCAACTTCACATGCTCAGTCTATGTCCCACATAAAGTTATTTTGCATTTCATCTGCAGCATCTGTCATGGAATCATAGTGAGCTTGGTACAATTGCTCCTTTGCAAGAATACTCACATCCTCAATAAGAACCTTGTCCTCATGGTTCAAGGTAGGAAATCCAGACAACAATGAGTAAAATTACAACTTTTGGTTCTCTAGTAGTTACGCCAGGGTGCATAATGGTGCAAACTTCCTGTTCTAACAGATCTTCACAAGATAAGCTAGATAATACTTGATCCTCAGCTTCATTTATTTTTGTGCTGGAAATGTTTCCAAAACTTGTCAGATCATGCAGCATGCCAGCTTTTAGATCATTGCTTGTTCCTGTTTCACAGCCAGCAGCAGCAGTTATTTCACCGTCACCATCAGTTTCAGCTCCATTACGGAAAAGCGGTAAAAATTGGACCAGGGAAGTAGTACTCAAATAAGCACAAAGCCTAGACCTCTTCGAAACCAGTAATCCAATACATCCTCCGAAATAGAAGGTCACCAACTTCAGTCACGATTTGATGGAATGATGATGTGGTCATCAGTGTAAAGGAGTATTCGTCTCCTTAGAACCCATGAGCTTCTCCTGCTTGTTAGTGAATCCTCAATAATTATCTCCTGGCCACCCTCCCTACACTGTATAAGAAAAAGAGAACTCCCATATGAATTTTTATTTTTTGCAAGCAATGAATCCTTCATCCTTTTCACCATAATGAACCAGCTAGGAAATGCTCTGTACTTTAGAGGAGTAGCAAGTTTCAAGCCACCAGGATAGGAATGCAATAACTCCCCTATTTAGGCAAGCTTTCTCTTCGCTTTCATATTTAGAGCAGTATCTCAACTGGTTTAGTGGCTTCTAATACTTATCAAAAATTGAAGTCCCCTAGCCCATTACCACCATAATTCATATTACTGTTCTCGTTGGATCAAACATGGAATAAAGCCAGCAATCCTTAACACGCAAACCAATTTTAATTTACAAATCAACAATTAAAGCAAAAAATACATATATACCGAATTTCTTACTTGTTTGTCCTTTTTTTGAGTCTCCTCTTTCTGCGTTCGACCAAGACATTCTGTTATACTTTTGCCATTAACTAATGTATGGGAACCTCACCTCAGTACATCGAAGAAATACTAATTACATAAAACAATCAACTTTATCAACTATGCCTCAATCTCAACCTAGTAGGCTACTTGGGTTCAATTATATGAAAATACTTTGCATCAATTGCGCTCTATTCAGGTTCATCACATTCCAATACTAAATAATTTGACTACCACGACAAATTAGGATTCCAATACTATGAATTCTCAAAATTATGCATTTATCCCTACACCTGCTGTAAGTGCAACAACAAAAACTAAGCCTTAATCTCAATCAGTTGGTATCACCCATATGGATCCTCTCATTTTATTATGTTCTAAGCCAAATATGCACTGATTTTGTAAATTTTTAGGTTCTTTAAGACAACTTCCCTCCATGGGGTTTATGATTGGTAAGTCCAATTTTATCACGTTCAGCCATCATATTATTACACCTACCATCCAGACACATGGAGATCTATTCACCAATTTTGACCTTTCATTTTCTCCTCTATGCGTTACTTGCACCATCTGTTGGATGTGATTATTTCTAACTTTATCAAATCTTATAGAGTTATATATTCATTTTAACATCCGCATTTTTATGTTCTTCATTTTTGTGGATATTGTATAGGGTTAAATTTGGCTCGCAACGCCTCCCACGCCGAGTAGGCACGTCCCTTATGATAAGGGCGACCCAAGTGAGGGCATGGCCCGAGTTGGTGAAGAAGAAGTGACGTCGTTTGATGTCTGATCTTTTTACTGAGTGGAAGCCATCAACTTTTGTACTTTTTGATTATTTCGAGGAAGGTCTCCTACTATATAAAGGAGACCTTCACATTGTAATAAGCATCATTGTTATTCTGGAATAATACAACTTCTCTCTCTATCTCTATCTCTTTCTTGGTTTTCCAACCATTGCTTCTTTCTTAAGCTAAGTCCATTTCTCCACACATTTTCAGATCCATTAACATTTAGAAGCGATAATCATCTCTTGGACTTATTATGTTTGATTACGATTTACCTATATATATTTCGATTGTTTTTAAGCTTATAAAGTGCGAATATAATTTTTGAGCTAAACAGATACGTTGGTACTTAAAGGCCCATTCGTTCTCATATAAAATTGTTGGTCTTAAAACCCTTATACAGAACTTGTCTTCCACTTTGTTAGACATCCTTTTCTCATATGACACTTCCGTCACAGGCTTTCATTTCATTTTTCCTATCCTAATTTTAGGTTTTACATCCATCTACTGACATAAAAGGAAGAAATATACAAAGTAAGAAAATTATGTTGTGGAATAAAGAGCTTTGAAAATGAGATCATTAGGTATTTATTTGTTGCTTCTAGGTAATCATGTCCAATCAGACTAGTTAAATGGTCACCAAACAAACACGTACCAGAGTAGCTAATGATGAAATGCAAATGTAGCTTAGTGACAAATTGAATTCATGAAAAAAGGACCTGGAATTTTTGCCATAAGGACATTTGATCTCCTGAGGCTATCAGAAAATAAAATTTCGTGAATTCTTCCCTGCCCGATGAAAATTACCCAAATCAAATCCCTGATATCCTCATTTTTAAATCTTCCTGGAATTTCGAAACACCCAACAAGCATCAACAAACCCCGGGCATCAATTTCATTAGCCTTAAGTATGCCTGCTTCGGCAATCAACCTCTTTCTCCATGCTAAAGCTGCCTGCTCCCCTCTTGCTTCACCCCTATATCAATCTCGTCGCTGATTCCCATCAACAAGAAGCACTGCAAAACCAATACAGAAGCCTCCCTTGCCTTGACCATTTGCGAGTCCTTATCAAACGACTTGCCCTTTTGAGTATAAAACTTGCCAACACATTCCAATACAAGCCTTGCTGGATTGCTGGAGAGTCTCAATGCCTTAGGGACTTGCTCAAGCAGTCCTTTTATATCAGAGAGATGCATTACCATGTACCTCCGCAGACCGCGACCATCCATCATTTCGCAGAGGCTCTTCAGCTCTGAACGAGGAGTAGATATCAGCTCTGAATTAAGGAGGAAATCTCACGTTTTCCTCTTCTTTATCTTCTTCTTTCACTTCTTTTTCGCAGAGGCTCCCCAGTTCTGAACGACGAGGGCATCTCACGTCTCCCTCTTCTTTGTCTTCTTCTATCACTTCTTTATCGCATAGGCTCCCCAGTTCTGAACGACGAGAGCATCTCACGTCTCCCTCTTCTTTGTCTTCTTCTATCACTTCTTTATCGCATAGGCTCCCAAGTTCTGAACGATGAGTGGATATCAGCTCTGAACGAGGAGGGCATCTCACGTCTTCCTCTTCTTTGTCTTCTACTTTCACTTCTTTATAGCAGAGGCTCTCCGGCTCAGAACAATGAGTGGATATCAGCTCTGAACGAGGAGGGGATCTCACATCTTCCTCTTCCTCCTTTTCTTCTTTGTCTTTTTCTTTTTCGCAGAGGGTTTCCAGCTCTGAACGATGAGTGGATATTAGCTCTGAACGGGGAGAGGATCTCACTTCTTCCTCTTCTTTTTCTTCTTCTTCTTCTACTTCTTCAGATGGGTCGGATTCCCAAGATGATTCAGGGACTGGGACTGGGGTTGATGTTGTGTCTGCAGCTGGGGAAGCCGCTGCTTGAGGTGATGACGTGGCTAAAGGAGTGGTATTAGTTGTATGTGGGGGTAGCATAGAGTCGATTGAGGTCCGGATGGAATCAACGTGTTGCTGTAGCTCAGTGAGGCAGCGGTGGACCGCCAAAAGGGCACCGGAGATTTGGCTGAGATTGGCGATTGAGTCATTCTGCAGCGAATCGTTTACTGTTTGTGGTTGGACTTGGGTGGCCAATGGTGGCTGCTGCGACTGAGGCGTGGCAGTTGCGGCGATATCAACCGGTTTACTCATCGTCGGTTTAGAAGTAGAGAACCGGATTATTGAGAATGGACAAAGTGTAAGAATCCCCTCATGCGTCGCCATTTCCGATTGTTGATTGCACAATTCATAAACGGACGCTTCTTCCTACAATCCCCGCCTTCGCCATTTTTGTGAGGTTATTCGCACCAGTAGCATGTTTAGTGGTGCTGTTTAAAATGTAACCATTTATTTGCAATGTATTTAAAATATAGTCACAAATAAAATAAAATAAAGGCAGAATAGCCTAAATTGCACTTATACTTGTGTCACTTTATCATTCCGGTCCCGGGCTGCTTCTTCTTCTTCACCACTACTTCTAAGAAAAGGGGAACACACAATAATACCCCTATGATGGGCATAAAGAACACCATTGTAAGGCTCCGAACCTCTCTATAGAGAGACAGACCAAACTAATATCATCACTAAAAGGCTATTTATATATTTCTCTATAATTCTAAAAGCTTGCCTTTCTTTTCTTTCATTTGGTATATTGACTTATTACGATGTGCTATGATTGACCCTCAATTTATTGTGACTGTTTTATGCTTATAAAGTGTGTGAGAATTTTTAGCTAAAACAGAAACTTTTTTTAGCTAAAACAAAATAAAATGCATAAAAGAGAAAATTGTTGGCCCCTCCATTTATGTTGCTCTGTTCGATGATGAATTTGGGTAACATCAATTTGAAATTCTTGTTGCCCGGTTCTTCAAAAATTCGAAGCTTTAAGAAAAATTAGAAATTTCATATTATTGCTGATAATATCAGTTAAAGATTAAAGTTGAAACTTTAAAGCTCTATCAACACCCACTCGAGTTTGAAGCTTTAAATTTTGAATTGAAGAATTTGGAGGTTATCTTATTTTGTTCGGAAAAGGTCCAAATGTGTCCCTTCACTATCGAAAATTAGTTATTAGTACCCTCCGTTATACTTTCCTTCACTATTTACCCCTACCGTTATCCATTTTAACATTTTTACCCCCACAACTAACAGACTCATTTAATACGACACGTGGCACAATCTTAAGCGAACTAACCATCTACCCATTTACCCCACTCGTTCAGCCCCGACTTGATACTCGCTACATGTCCTTTCCTATTTTCCAAATGAGTTATCTTTTCCTTCCCATCTTCCATGCTTTCCCCTTCTTCTTTTTTCACAAATTTATAACTTACCTCCATTTTTATCTCTATGTACATCGAACGATTATGGTGATATACTTAGTAATTAATTAAAAAAAATCTCTTTCTCTCTATGTCTCTCTATTTCTCTTTATCTTTGTACTCTATCACTCAAAAATGGTGAAATGCAATCTTTTCCATGATGGATAAATCCAAACTCAAACTACCCGCAGGCAGCAGGTAGCCTAATTGATCTTCAATTATCTAAATGGTTAAGAGTCGAAATCAATTTTTGTTTTGTTTTCATTTACCCTAATTCAAGACTCATGAAAGCATTTCAATTTTACATAATTTTATTTTTTATCGATAACTTGTAGAAGTTCAATTGGATCTTCCCATTTGGAGGTGTGAGTTGAAATTTGTGTGGCTTGACCAATATTTTGACAACGCGAATAGTGAAAGTGACGAGAAAATTGAGAAGAACAAGAGGTGGCCAAGCCGAGGAATATGAGAAAAGTAAAAGAGAAATAACAAGTGCAATAATTATGCATTTGAGAAAACTAAAATTTAATTTCTCTGATTTTCCATTGAGATTTAGAATTCTATTTGGGGGATGATGAATATATCGCATGCACCAAGCTTCTTGATTTTGAGTGAAATTGGCATATTGTGTTAAGGAGATGTTGGAATTTTGAATTAAATTGGCCGAGATTCGATAAGCTTTTGATATGAGTTCATCAGTTTTTGGGTGGGTACAAGGAAAAATGGATGGAAGGCATGTTGAAGATGATTATAGTACATTTATTAAAATCTTATGATACCCAAAAAAAGAGGGCACACGGTTTAGTCGAATTTGGGAGGAAAATCTAAACTTTGATATGGGTTAGCCATCTAATCGGGTATCAACAAATAGTCGTCACATATCCGTTTTAAGATGGGTTTGAGTTGTCCGTTAGATTGAGCGGTAAAAATATTGAAATAGGTAATGGCAAGGACAGATACCTTTGAAAAGTATAACGGAGGGTACTAATAACTAATTTTCAATAGTAAAGGGATATAAATAACCCTTTAACTAATTTTAAAAGCTCTATCAACACCCGCTCGAATTCGAAGCTTTAAATTTTGAATTGAAGAATTTGGAGGTTATTTTATTTTGTTTTCATCCCCACTTGATTTGTTTTTGAATTTCATAGATGTGGGTTGGTTGGTTTTGACCCAGAGATAGTTTGTGGTTATTGGAGTTTCTATGGACAGATTTGTTCTTGAATTTCAATTTAGATCAGGGTTTTTATTCCACATATTTAGGTGGTGGCATTCTTGAGATGAAGTGAGAAATAGGTTGTAGGACTGGCTATCAGTGATGGACTTTTGCAACAGGGCCATGAAAAAATTGGAAAAGAGAAAGAAAATAAAAAAAGAAATGATTCTTTTTCCATTGTCGTTTTTTTTTTCCTTTGCCGACTTGTCTCTTTATTAGTGGTATTAATTTTCATGTCAGTGGCAAGTAGCATTCATGCACTTAGCCTTGCTTAGAGTTGTCAAAATTGTGTTTAAGTGGAACGGTTGAAACATAGTTGAAGTGTTTAAATGAAACATAGCTAAGTTGAGGTGTCGATAAGAATTTTGGCGCCAACTTAGAGGGGCTGCATATGAGCTTGGCTAATCTGCAGGAAGCTGGCCTGACTTCAAAGAAATGCCTACGTAATTTTACATATCGTTAGTAAGCTTCTCAAAACATGTCAGGAAAGAAAGGGAAGATGACCAAGGTCTTCATAAGGGGAAAAATGACAGATACACTAACTCCAGTAAGTCAAACCCCATTTTTGTATTAATTGTTCAGCAATACAACACAAGCTTCCAACGCGTGGAGTATAAAAGCAAGGTTTTTATTCCAGACAAATGAATTTTTACCAGGTAAAGTTTAGACATCACTATGCTAAGCCTAGGAAATTGGCCAATGTTTTTCAGTAGCTAATGAACACAAACATTACTGAGACTGTGTCCTAAGAGATCATAATGAAATCACTTCTAGATTGGCTATACTACAAAAGGGAAACGAAGGTGGAAAGTAGTGAGCGGCCAACAAAACTATCTTGGCCAGTACAAGTAAGGCGAAGGATGAGCAGATGCAGCAGCTGAAACAACATCAACTGCTCCTGAGCCACGGCTCCTGTATAGTTCATTTGCTGTAACAGTATCAGCAACCTGGTAGATATCAGATGCAGAGCTCCGGCCAGCAACATCACCAGGTATTGCATTTGGCAACCCCGCAGAACCCTCCAAGTATGGTGGTGGCCTATAAGCATCACTATGTGTGGCATTTGGCAACCCTGCAGAACCTTCCAAGTATGGTAGTGGCCTATAAGCATCACTTGTGGCATTTGGCAACCCCGCAGAACCTTCCAAGTATGGTGGTGGCCTATGAGGATCACTGTGTTTGGTGTTGGGCAACTCCGTAGAGATTTCCAAGTATGGTGGTGATCTATAAGCATCACTGGGTTGGCTGTCTGGCAAACCCGTAGAGCCTTCCAAGTATGACGATGGCCTATAAGCATAGCTGCAGGAGGCCAGTCCGTCATACACGGCTGCATTCTCACGCCATTCATATAACCGATCAGTATGACTCCCTATTTGCCCAGGTGTACGATCAACTAGAGTCCCTCCATGCCCTCCAGCATATGGAGCTCCTTGATGAACAATATCCATGCCTTCTGATATATCTGCTTGAATACCATCGACACTTGCTGATATCCCTGCTCCATCTCGACCCATGGCCACAGTTCCTGCAAGGGAGCCAACAACATTTTCATGCATCAAGCCTGCAACAGGTCCATGCAATACTGATGAGGACACAGTATAACCATGAACATGGCCAACATTTTGACGTTCTAGCAAGGTGCAGTCACTATCAACATGATTAACAACTCTTTGCTTCCATAGCCATGGTCGAATACGCGACCGTTTTGCTTCTTTATTTCTGAACCTCCTCGACGACTCAGTTTCATCACGTTTTCTCTTTTGTGCCATCTTCCCACCTGTCTCCTTATCTGATTCAACAATTTCTTTCTCCAACTTCATTATCTGCTCATTGATTTGCCATTCAGAAAGAAGTTTTGAAGGATCGGTATCATGGCGTTCCAAACATTTGATGACAGATTTCAGAGCAAACAAATGCTTCCTTTTTGCTTCATTCTGTTTAATCATAACAAAATACTTGGTTAACTTGAGAAAAGGAGGGCTATTAGTGCTGGAATGCAACAACAACAACAACAACAACAACAACAAACCCAGTGTAATCCCATAAATGGGGTATGGACTATTATTGCTGGAATGAAATTCAAGAATTACCACAGCAGCATGTGAATCATGTGAGTTTTCCTTCATTTTCTTCAATGACTCTTTAGTATCTAGTAAAAATGATGTCAAAAGTCTCTGAGGATTAAATCTGTCTTCAAATCCAAAAGTATAGGCAATATGAACAGCGTCAACTTCCATTTTTTGCTTCAGCATCCCCTCTATTATTTCTGTCACAGATTTACATAATCCAGTGTTAAGCAGATAGATAAATTAACAAGTACGACAAGGTCAAATGTAATATTTGTGATAAAGAAAAGGTATGCAAAACTAAAAAAAAAATAATAGTAAGATGCAATAACATAATGAGGCTTCTTCTCTGAAACCACGAACTACAAAAGCAAATAATCAGAAGGCGGACTACCGAGCAGATTATGAGGTTGAAAGGGTGTTCTTGACTTGAACTTTAAGTTTCCCTACAGTGAAAAGTTGCCCCATAGAATGTGAAAAGAAAGAAACGACAAACATTCTCCCGTCCCAGTATTCACTGCTCGTTCCTGTCCATAGGATTTTCTATTTCAATTATTAGCTTAGTTAATTTTTCTCTCCAATAATGACGCCGAGATATTCCCCAAATGCTTTAATTTTTTGTCATTCAATTTCAGACATTAAATATCGCTACATTCCATATTTGTGTCTTTGAGTCTCGAGTAAGCATGATCCTCCACCCTGGCTAGAGTTCTTTTATTTTATAAGGTAAAATTTTATTGAAACTAAAAACCACCAGCTATAAGATAGTGCTCGGCTTCCAGAGATTATACATCATTGTTGTTCCTGCAGGGAGCTAATAAACTCTATCAACTTACCCTCATCATATATATCAGCTAGATTACACCAAGAAGCTAAGTTACGCAAACATCTAAACTTCAACATATGGATAGAGACTCCTTTGTTTTCAAATATCTCTGGTTTCTCTCCAAATGGTCCAAAAGAACACAACCTGGAATAGACCTCCAAATCTTTTTCAGCTCCTTGCTGCCTCTGTAGAACAACCAGCTATTAAGAAACTCTGCTGGGATGCCCCATTTGAACCCAAAAATATTGAAAAATAACTGCCAAAGTTGCCCAGTGACTTCACAGTGTATAACAGATGCTTACTGTCTTCAAAATCTCTTTCACAAAAGAAGCACCTGCTGCACATATGAACACCTCTTTTTGCAAATTTGCTCGAGTTAAACGACCATCATGAGCCAAAACCCAGCAAAAGTATGCCACTTGGACCCCCAAATAACCTTTCATTGCCAAGAAGATTATCCACCAATTGCTTAAGCCAAGAAGACATAGCAAGATTTAACTGTAAATTAGCCATTTTTTGCACAGCCCAGACCAAATGATCATCCTTATCATCTTCCAATCCCTGACTGATATTATCAACACCAGAACCAGACTATGTTTGGCCCAACCCATTTTCTCTGTGAACTCTAGTTGTTTTTTGTCAATATTAATCCGAGATTATATTTCGGTTATTCATTTTATTTTTGTCGCTTGTTTTCGGGGTAGTGTTTGCGTAGTGTTTCCTAGATTATAGTGGCTTTGGTGAACGATGGTAGGATAAGGTCTTATCCTTGGGGGTGTCCTGGCGGGGGAGGGGGGCTAAGGGAGCCTCCAGGCTGAGAAAGGGGTCTTGGTACATAGGAAATTTGACCGGAAAGTCTATAGAGTTAGCGAGGATTCTCGAAAAAAGAAAGATTAATATAGCTTGTATACAGGAGACTAGCTGGGTAGGAGATAAGGCGCGGCGATGTGGACAAATTAAAACTATGGAATTCTAGAAGGCGAGGGTCGGGAACGGGGTAGGTATCTTGGTTGATGAGGACCTCCATGATCTAGTGATGTAGGTTAGGAGGGTGAACGACAGACCGATGTAGGGGTGTGCATTCGAATCGGTTTATCGGTAAATCGAATCGATTATTTGTTATCGGTTTATCGATTTATTGATTTTGATTTTGAAATTTTCCTTATCGAGTTATCGATTTCGATTTCGATTTTGTCCTGTTTGGTTATCGGTTTATCGCTCGATAAACCGATAAGATATGCTAAAATAAAAAAAATTCTCGTATTCTATAATACCCTTTCCATTACCCTAAGTCCCTAACCTTATTATTTCATCTACCACATTTAAGGAATGATCATATTTAAAGCTCAAGAGAATGAAGTTGAAATTAATGGTAAATATAATTAGCCGTGATGATGTATTTTTTTTATACCGTTGGAGTGTTGGTGGCATAGATTTGATCCCTTACTTTAGTTCCGTTGCATGTGCTTGTTGACACAATTTTTATGTTATAAACGGTGTTCGTCTTATTTTAGCTTCTTTTTGTCCATATTAATTAGGCGTGTTTATAGCGATATACTTTTCCGTAGAATCTCGCAAATTTTCTTGTTGATGCAATCGATAACCGAATCGATAAGCCTAAAAAATCTATAAATCGAAACCGAAAAAATTGAAATCTTATTGAAACGATAACGATAAGCATATGTACAAATCGATAATCGATAAGTAATTATCGATAAGGGTCAAAATCTAATCGATAAATCGAATGCAAACCCCTAGGCCGATGACTATTAAGCTAGTTGTTGGACGATTTATTTTGAACATAATCTTTGCGTACGCAACCCAAGCACGCTTGGACGAGGAAGTCAAGATGCGTTTCAGGGAGGATTTGGATGAGATAATGTGTGGTATCCCGCACACTTAGAAGCTTTTCATAGGAGGAGATTTCAACGACCACATTGGAGCGAAGTCTTGGGGGTATGATGATGTGCATGGTGGCTTCTGTTTTGGAGAAAGGAACGAAGGAGGAACTTCTCTGTTGGACTTTGCTAGAGCGTTTAATTTGGTGATAGCAAACTCAAGTTTCTCGAAGAAGGTGGAGCACTTGGTCACCTTTCGGAGATGAAGGTAGCAGAGATTAGTATGTTGCGCACACCGGGTTAGATAGGATTAGGAATGAGGTTATTCATGACAAGGCAGATGACTAGATGTGCCCCTATTGAGGACAAGATGCGGGAAGCGAGGCTTAGATGGTTTGAAAATGTGAGGAGGAGCACAGATGTCCCGGTCAGAGGTGTAAGAGGTTGACATTGGAGGGCTTACAGAGAGGTAGAGGTAGACCGAAGAAGAAGTGAGAAGAGGTGATTAGGTAAGACATGGTGCAGCTTCAGCTGTCCGAGTACATGACCCTTAAGTATGCAAGGAGCTCAGGAAGTCTTTCATAGAGTCAAAATCACTTACATTCTTTTAAGGTAATGCTGAGTTAGGGAAGCTTCATGCACGGCAATCCAACCAAATGAAACCACTTCTAAAGGTACAATGTTTTCCCCTAGATTTTATCACCACTGTACATTAGGTATTTATTTGTTGCTTCTACATAATTTTGCTTCAATCAGACTCAATCAAAGGGAACGACACTAAACGTGTTAACAGCACGCATCATCTCACATGAATAGCAAATGATGAAATGCAAATGTAGCTTAATGACAAATTGGATTCATGAAAAAGGACCTGGAATCTTTTCCACGAGGACATTTGATCTCCGAAGGGCACGATAATACCGCTTGATGCAACTTACCTGAAGCAAATCCCTGATATCCTCATTTCTAAATCGTCCTGGAATACCAAAACACCCAATAAGCATCAACAAACCCCGAGCATCAATTTCCTCAGCCTTAAGTACACCTCCTTCAGCAATCAACCTCTTTCTCCATGCTAAAGCTGCCTGCTCCGCCTCTTGCTTCACCCCTTTCTCAATCTCGTCGTTGATTCCCATCAATAAGAAGCATTCCAAAACCAATACAGAAGCCAGCCTTGAACGGACCATGTGTGAGCACTTAACGAACACGCTGCCCTTTTGAGAATAAAACTTGCCGACACATTCCAATACAAGCCTTGCTGGATTGGGGGAGAGTCTCAATGCCTTAGGGACTTGTTCGAGCAGTCCTTTTATATCTGAGAGATGCATTCCCATGTACCTCCGTAGACCACGACCACTCATCGTTTTGCAGAGGCACCCCAGCTCTGCACGATGAGCGGATTTCAGTTCTGGATGAGGAGGGGATTTCACTTCTTCTTCCTTTTCTTTTTCTTCTCCTTCTCCTTCTTCTTCTTCTTCCTTTTCTTTTTCTTCTCCTTCTCCTTCTTCTTCTTCTTCTTCTTCTTCTTCTTCTACTTCTTCTTCAGAGGGGTCAGATTCCCAAGATGGCTCTGGCTCTGCGGCTGGGGCTGGTCGCGGTAATGACGTGGGTAAAGGAGTAGTATTGGTTGTAAGTGGGGGAAGCATAGAGTCGATTATGGTTCGAATTGAATCAATGTGTTGATATAGGTCAACCAAGCAGCGTTGGAATGCTGAGAGGGAGTCGGTGAGTTTGCGGAGATTGGAAATTGAGTCATCCTGGGAATGCTTTGGTGGTTGCTGAAATTCCGACTGTTTGGTTACATTCTGCAGCGAATCGTTTACTGTTTGTTGTGATTGAGGTGTCGCAGTGGTCGCAGTTGCGGCGGTATCTGCTGGTTTAGCCATAGTCGGAGTAGAACTAATGAGAATTGACAATCGACGCGCCTCTGATTCCTGCAATCCACGCCTTCTTCATTTTCTTTTACTGTGTTTACATGGGTTCTTTCGGGTACAGCAACTGAGTTACTTGTAAAATAGCACGGGATAATACGGTCATGAAAAAAATGCAATATTTATCGTACCTATACCTCCCTATTCAAAGTTTTAATTTAATTACCTCAATATACAAATTTATTAATTATATACATTATAGGAATTAAATAAGTATCTTAAGCGTAGCTGGCACGTTGAACCATGTCTGTCAACGGTGAAAGATAGCCCTAAAGTGAGGGCCCCGGAGATAGTATTTCTCAACTGTCGATCGACGTGACAATCATGCCTGCTTAACAAAGCGTTTTTCATTCAGTCTCCCAATAAACGAAAAAGGATTTCTGGTGACACGAAAGCTGTGCTCGACGCTCTCTTTCCTATTCCACTGCGCTAAGTGGTCTTTTCCTTTCTTGCTGGATGACTACTATGGAAAAAGATGACGACTACTCCCAGTTTCTGGTCAATCCATGATGATGCTAGAAGAGCTATTCCCGCCGCCCACCCAAAGAGACGAGGAAGACTAACCGCCATCCTGCTCGAACCTTTGCTGCCTGAGTTATATAGCTGACTGCGAAAAGGAAGGTTCAAGCTATGGCTGCCCCATGGGATGCTCATTTGAAACCTTTGTCCGGTCAATGCGAGAAAGGGAGAAGTGATGTAAACATAAGAATGGAAGGTTTGCTTGTCAGTTGTCGGGCCAATGAGGCTCTTCTAGCTTTACATTAGGAATCAATTATTTCCATCCTGATTGTATCTCCCTCGTACTCTCTCTATGTCAATTTGTCTCTCAATCTCTAATTCCAGTAAAATAGAGCAAAGGAAAGAGAGCAACAATTTCACCATTGACAGCCACTAAAAAGTTTTGAAGCTTTGAATTATAATTTGCGTTTTCAAAAAATATTATTTTTTTGAATTGGATGTTGTTGCAAATAATTGAGAATTCTCTCTTCGTCTCTCTCTGTCTCTCAATCCCTAATATCAGTAATGTAAAGCAAAGGAAAAAAGAGCAGCAATTCCACCATTCACAGCCATTAAAAAGGCTTTGAAGCTTTGAATTCGAATTTGAATTTTCAAAAACCATTATTTGTTTAGATCGGGTGTTGTTACAAATAATTAGTAATATTGTTTGGAGTTTATATCTCAGTTTTGAGGGTGTTTTGGTGAAGATTGAACTTGATTTTGGCTGAATTTCATATTGAAACTCGAAGAAGAAAAAGAATGCATGACATTCATTATACTTACGAAATTGTAATAAAGTTGTAGAAAAATTATATTCTGTTGTAGTTACGTATATTTTTTTTATTTAATATGAAAGTTGAACAATATTGTATAAAATATTAAGATGTATATATATAGTTATATATATCGGGGTAAAAATAATGTATGAAAGTTGTAGATAAGTTGCATAATATAAAAGCAGTTGTATGGAATTTATTTTTACTATGTATAAATGAGATACAAAATATACAAAATACATAACGTATAAAAACTGTATTTAAATGGTATGATATTGTAGTTGTATATAACTGAATAGAAATACTGCCTGAAAATTATATATAAATTGCATAATATATAATTAGTTGTATGAAAAAGGACAAGTGAGGTTTGCTCAGTTGGTAAGCACCTCCACCTACGACCGTTAGGTCCTGGGATCGAGTCACCCTGGAGATGAAGTTGTTAGATATATGGACTTATATCTACATACATATGAACAATATATGGATTAATTATATGTTATGTGCTATCTTTTGGTTTGGCTTAAATTGGTGGTCTTATGGACATTGTTAAGGGGGCCAATATATTGTCATATAAAGTGTAGGATTAATGTGTAGATACCCAAAAGGGTAACCTTAGTTAATGATAGGCTAACTAAGGTTACATATATGTAACCATGGTTACATGCTTATGACTTTTGAGTTTCATAACTCATATGTTATAAGTGGGGGGTTATGGTTCCCATAAGAATGCAAGACATTCTCTTCTTCTTCCACCCATTGAGAGAGAGAACCATTGTTGTCTTGCATATCAAGTGGAAAACCATTCTCCATTTTTGGTCTTAGATAAATTCTTGTGAAAGCCAAACATTTGGACAATTATCAAGAAGGACTAAGGATTTCCACTTATGGATTCAGGTACGCTTCCGCTTATGTTGTTATTTCAAATAATTTGATATGAAGGCTATTATGTTTTAGTCGGATTTATAATCCTAACAATTGGTATCAGAGCCTCCTTCATATTTGGATTATTTGGAAGTTCATGAAATTCATGTTATATAAAGTTCATGTTTAAATTAAGATAGAATTTTGATTATGAAATTCTAGTACCATGATATAGCATGATTTCATGAATGTTATGTTGTTGATGAACTTTGGTGTTTCAATATCTTGTTATCTCTACATGAATTGAAATATTAAAGTTTGCAAAATTTTGGTTGTTGAACAACAAGAAACTTAAACAAGGAATTGTTGCTACAAATAACCTTCAGTGACGGCAACTCCAGTTTCCAGTTTCAATACTTAGTCGCCACTAATACATTTAGCGGCGACTTCTATGGGTTTAGTGGCAGCGTTCGTTGCTGCAAAAGGTCCTGGAATAATTTTTAAAGTTCACCAAAATTTTGCAAAACAGTAACAGAGAATAATCTATTATTTTTTTTAAAATAGTCGATTATTGCATTTTGTTCATCGAAAAATTTTTGAAACAGAACCTGAGGATAATCGATTATTGTTAAAATAATCGATTATCTGGAGTTTTTTCAGCAAAATTAGAAATTCTAGAGAGCCAAGATAATCGATTATCCTAAAAGGATAATCGATTATCCTAGTTTTTCAGCAAAATTTGAGATTCCAGTAGGCCCAGATAATCGATTATCAGGCTCACATAATCGATTATCTGATCATAAATTGCAGAAACGTTTTGTTTTCTGGCTGTTTAATGAGGACATAATGTAAGAAACGTTTTTCATAATTAATGAAACGTTTTAAGTATTAAGTTTTCAGATTTTTTAATTGTACATTAATAATATGTTAATTAATATTCAGTTTTTTAAATTATAATGTTTTATACATTAATATTCAGTTTTTAATATTAATTGTTTTTTTAGTCCATCATGCTTCAGATTTTGGTATTATCCAATTAAGACTAAAACAATTAATATTCAGATGTTACATGTCAAAACATGTAAATTTTCAGTTAAGTTTCAATATATGGCTTAAGGAACTATATGATTTAGCATCTAATGTTTTAAATTAGTCAATTAAAGCATTATGTTGCCAAAGTAACCTCTTTTGTGTAGATTGATTAATCTTGAAATATGAGATGACTGTGGATGTTAGTTTTCCATGCGTTTAACACCGGCCCAAAGGAATGTTGTTATTTGGCAGGAATTCGAACATGCATGTGGTGATAAATATGTGACAATTATTCGGTTTTCCATGTGAATATTAAGTCGGCCCAAAGGAAGGCTTGATATTTGACAGGAGTTTATTGTCAATATTTGATTACTACGCCAAGAGTACCACTTACAAGTTGATTTTCTGTCCAAAAACTAAAATCAATGTTGTGCTAGGTATCTTGTAATGGGATTTGCCTATTTTGAATCTGTAAACTAATGTTAAAGTTCAAGTAATTGTAAGCATGTAATAAGTTATCCTTGTTCTATATTCAGTGAATTCTTCAGCTGCTTCGATATCTGCTAATATAAACAGCATCCCTGTGCTTAACGGCACAAACTTTAAGGAATAGAAAGAGAACATTATGATCGTTCTCGGTTGCATGGATCTAGACCTTGCACTTCGGATTGAGCAACCTGCTTCTCTTGAGGATACATCTTCTTCTGATGAAAAAAAGGAGATGGAGAAATGGGAACGCTCAAATCGCATGAGTCTAATGATCATGAAACGTGCAATTCCAGAATCATTCAGGGGCACTATGAATGATGAAAATAATGCCAAAGTTTTCCTTGAAAATCTTGAAAAGCGTTTTGCACAAAACGAAAAGGCGGAAACAAGTACTCTTTTGAGTAAACTTGTTTCCATGAGGTATAAAGGCAAGGGAAACATAAGGGAGTACATTTTGGAAATGTCTCATCTTGCTTCGAAACTTAAGTCACTCAATCAGTTTAAGGTCAGTTACAACTGCCTGAAGGAGAAATGGACTCTTAATGAGCTCATTTCACATTGTGTGCAAGAGGAGGAAAGGATAAAGCAAGATAAGACAGAAAGTGCTCATTTGGCATCCTCTTCTAAAGATACTAAGAAGAGGAAAGGTAAGGAAGTTGCGGTTGCAAGGCCCCAGAAAAAGCAAAATAAGGAACCTAAGGTTGAAACTTCAGAATCAAGTTGCTTTTTTTTGTAAGGGGACTAATCATGTGAAGAAAGATTGTACCAAGTACCACGCTTGACGTGCGAAAAAAAGTACATCTCTTTCTCTTGTTTGTTCTGAAGTTAATTTAATTTCGGTACCTAAGGATACTTGGTGGGTAGATTCGGCTGCTACTACTCACATAAGTATATCTATGCAAGGTTGCCTGAACTGCCGAAAACCAAATGATGGTGAAAGATACATCTATGTGGGTGACGGCAAGAAGGTGCAAGTTGAGGCTATTGGCAAATTTAGGCTGTTGTTTAAGGCTGGATTTTATTTAGATTTGAATGAGACTTTTGTTGTACCGTCTTTTAGACGTAATTTGATTTCTGTTCCCAAATTGGACATATCCGGTTATACATGTTCATTTGGTGACAATAAAGTTAGTCTCTTTCAAAATTCAAATCTTATCGGTACTGGTCTTTTATCAACATATGATAGCCTATATTTGGTTGATATAATAACCTCACATAATGAAACTTTGCATACAAGTTCAAGTAGTACCAAAAGAAAATTAACTAATGAGAATTCTATATCACTCTGGCACAAACTTTTGGGTCACATATCCATTCAAAAAATTCAGAAACTCGTGTCAGATGGAATTCTTGATTCTCTTGATTCCTCAAATTCGGATATTTGTGTTGAGTGTATCAAGGGTAAACAAACGAACAAGACAAGATTAGGTGCTAAGAGAGCTTCGGACGTCTTAGAATTGATACATACGGATATTTGTGGGCCATTCCCTACTCCTTGTAGGAACGGTCAACAATACTTTATCACATTCATAGACGATTACTCTCGTTATGGGTACCTATATCTTATTCATGAAAAGTCCCAATCCATAGACGTGTTCAAATCTTATAAGGTTGAAGTTGAAAATCAACTAAGCAAAAGGATTAAATCCGTTAGATCTGACCGTGGTGGTGAATACTATGGCAGATATGATGGTTCAGGTGAACAATGTCCAGGGCCATTTGCTAAATTCCTAGATGAGTGTGGGATCGTCCCTCGGTATACTATGCCAGGCAGTCCTACGATGAATGGTGTAGCTGAGAGACGAAATCGGACCCTTAAGGATATGGTAAGAAGTATGATTTGTCGTACTACTTTGCCAGACTCACTCTGGGGAGAAGCATTAAAAACCGCAGCTTATATTCTTAATAGAGTTCCAACTAAAGCTACAATCAAAACCCCATATAAACTTTGGACTGGGCATAAACCCAGTATTAGGCACTTACACATTTGGGGTTGTCCAGCTGAGGCAAGGCCTTATAGGCCGAATGAAAAGAAACTGGATGCTAAAACGGTTAGTAGCTAATTTGTTGTATACTCTGAAAGATCCAGGGGGTTTAAGTTTTATGATCTCACTTCTAGAACTATTTTTGAGACGGGTAATGCTAGGTTTTTTGAGGATATTGAGTTTGGGGGGTGGGGAGATAAAGTTGTCAGAGATTTTGTCTTTGAGGAAGAACATGTGTCTTTCCCTCAAGTTGTTGATCTTGGTCAGGGTGTTCTCATTCCTGACACGGATCACACAACTCCAGTTCAAGACAATCTCGAGAATCTCCCCAATCAAGTTCCTGATATTACTAATGAAAATCAAACTCAACAATCTCAAGAAACTGAAGTGCCATTAAGGAGATCCACAGAGAGAGGATAAATGCAATTCCGGATGATTATGTTGTATTTCTCCAAGAAAAAGAAAGTGACATGGACTTGAGGAAGATGATCCAATCAACTTCCGTCAAGTCATTAAGGGTTCTAATTCTCAAAAGTGGATTGTGCCATGAATGATGAGATGAAGTCTATGAGCGATAACGTTTGGGAGCTTGTTACATTGCCCGAAGGTATTAAACCAATTGGTTGTAAATGGATATTTAAAACTAAAAGGGATTCAGGGGGCAAAGTTATTAAGTATAAAGCTCGTCTTGTCGCAAAAGGATCACACAACTCCAGTTATTAAGTATAAAGCTCGTCTCATTCCTGACACGGATCACACAACTCCAGTTCAAGACAATCTCGAGAATCTCCCCAATCAAGTTCCTGATATTACTAATGAAAATCAAACTCAACAACCTCAAGAAACTGAAGTGCCATTAAGGAGATCCACTAGAGAGAGGAGAAATGCAATTCCGGATGATTATGTTGTATTTCTCCAAGAACAAGAAAGTGACATTGGACTTGAGGAAGATGATCCAATCAACTTCCGTCAAGTCATTAAGGGTTCTAATTCTCAAAAGTGGATTGATGCCATGAATGATGAGATGAAGTCTATGAGCGATAATGACGTTTGGGAGCTTGTTACATTGCCCGAAGGTATTAAACCAATTGGTTGTAAATGGATATTTAAAACCAAAAGGGATTCAGTGGGCAATGTTATTAAGTATAAAGCTCGTCTTGTCGCAAAAGGCTACACTCAAAAGGAAGGCATTGATTATAAAGAGACTTTCTCTCCAGTTTCATCGAAAGACTCTTTCAGGACTATAATGGCATCATCAGATGGATGTTAAGACAGCGTTTCTCAATGGTGACATTGAGGAAACAATTTATATGGTGCAACCTGAAAACTTTGTTCCGGAAGAATCAAAGAAAAGTGTTTGCAAATTAAAGAAATCCATCTATGGGCTCAAGCAGGCTTCCAGTCAATGGTATTATAAGTTTCATGCAGTCATTACATCTTTTGATTTTGAACCGAATATTGCTGATGACTGTATATACCATAAGTTCAATGGGAGTAAGTATATTTTTCTGGTTTTATATGTCGATGACATACTGCTTGCCTGTAATGATATGGCATTATTGCATGAAACTAAGAAATTTCTTTCAAAGAAATTTGAAATGAAAGATCTTGGTGATGCCTCTTTTGTATTAGGAATTCAGTACAACGAGATTGCTCCAAAGGTGTTATCGGTCTGTCACAAAAGGGCTATATCGATAATGTTCTTAAAAGATTTGGCATGCAGGATTGTAAACCAGGCAACACCCCTGTTGCTACGGGAGACAAGTTTAGTCTCAAACAGTGCCCAAATAATAATTATGAAACTTCGGAAATGCAGAAGACACCTTATGCTTCGGCTGTAGGTAGTCTGATGTATGCTCAGGTATGTACACGACCTGATATAGCATACATTGTGGGATGCTAGGCAGATATCTAAGCAATCCGTGAATGGACCATTGGAAAGCAGCCAAAATGGTCATGAGGTACTTACAGAGAACAAAGGATTACATGCTTACATATCGGAGATCGGACCAGCTTAAGATCATCGGGTATACCGACTCCGATTTTGTTAAAGAAAGAGTACAGAATGGACAATTGTGCATAGAGCACATAAGTACAAACTCCATGATTGCGGATCGCTCACTAAGGGATTGACACCAAAAGTATTTCATGAGCATATTGCTTGCATGGGTGTCAAAACAGTTAAGGATTATGAATTTTAGTGGGAGTTTGTATTATACAATTATGTATTGTCCATTACATTCAGTAATTCAGTTATAAGGATATATCTGCAGATATTCAGTTTTAAAGTTTTTTGTACTCTTAAGGTTTATGATTGATCTCAATAAAGAAAACCAGTTGGAAATAGACATTCTATTTCAGACCACACTTTATGTTATTTCCATGCTACACACCTATACTTGATCCATGTCGTTGGTTATATTGATATACGTGATCTATGTTGGTTCTAGTTACGAAAGAGTAATTAAGAGCTCTTAGTTCCTATGTTGGTATGATTGATGGACCGGATTGTTCATGACAATTTTATTATGATAGCAATTTTGAGCTCATAAGGTTATAATGTAACATATAATGCTAAGGTTTGTACATATGTATGAGTATCTCGTCCAAGTGGGAGATTGTTAGATATATGGACTTATATCTACATACATATGAACAATATATGGATTAATTATATGTTATGTGCTATCTTTTGGTTTGGCCTAAATTGGTGGTCTTATGGACATTGTTAAGGGGGCCAATATATTGTCATATAAAGTGTAGGACTAATGTGTAGATACCCAAAAGGGTAACCTTAGTTAATGATGGGATAACTAAGGTTACATATATATAACCATGGTTACATGCTTATGACTTTTGAGTTTGATAACTCATATGTTATAAGTGGGGGGTTATGGTTCCCATAAGAATGCAAGACATTCTCTTCTTCTTCCACCCATTGAGAGAGAGAACCATTGTTGTCTTGCATATCAAGTGGAAAACCATTCTCCATTTTTGGTCTTAGATAAATTCTAGTGAAAGCCAAACATTTGGACAATTATCAAGAAGGACTAAGGATTTCCACTTATGGATTCAGGTACGCTTCCGCTTATGTTGTTATTCCAAATAATTTGATATGAAGGCTATTATGTTTTAGTCGGATTTATAATCCTAACAGAAGTGTGAAAACACTATAGATCCTCCTAATTTGGGAGGAAAAAAAAGCTGTATGAAAAAGGTTCACATTGATATTAGAAAAATAAATTTGAGTTAAACTAAAATATTGTTTAAGAAAGGAGAAAAATAAACTGAAAGCACGATTAGTAATTTCCAACTGCATGCTTCCGTAGAACTTCTAGTACGTACGACGCAAAACATAAAACTGTTACTCATCTTAATATTTCTAGTCAACTGAAAGTCACTGTTACTGGTTTTACACCAAAAGCAAATATAAAGTAATTCACTTTTCGTAAACAAAACATTTCAAAGGATACGAAATCACAGATTCTTATTCTGAAATTAAGACATAATAATTTACGTATTATTATTTAATCAAAAATCAACTTTTATTAATCGAAAAGAATGGGGCGGGGAGTACTCCTGTTCCACTTATTTGTTTGATACAACTTTCTAATTAATACGGAATCATAGATTCTTATTCTAAAATAATACATTATACAACTATTTTCTAACTTTCATACAACATGCATATAAAAATATATACTTCTTATATTTCAGTTTACGTGAACCTATTTTCTTTTTGATCCGTTCTAAAAAGAATGATCCCTTTCTAAATTTGGAAACAATTTAGCTCAAACTTACAATTCTACCCTTAATGAGAAGTTTTTATAACCACACAAATAATTTGGACCCCTTTAAACTTGTTTAGGACCACAAATTTCAAAAGTCTTCAATATTTCTTAAACTGTGTGCCCAGTTAAACATGTTCACTGTAACGACCCGACTGGTCGTTTTGAGCAATTATGCCCGATTCGGTAGTTTGAGGTCTCGATCAGCTTCACATTAGGTATATCGACTTGTGTGCATGGTTGGATTCGATTTCCGAATGAATTAGAATTGAATTTGAAGAAGGAACCTAGTTATGAAAGTTTAAACAGTGAAAAATTTACCAATTGGACTTTTGAGTAAATGACTCCGAAAAGGGTCGTGAGTGATCCCAACAGCTTCATATGGTGATTTTGGACTTAGGAGCGCGTCTGGATTCGGATTTTGAGGTCTCTAGGGTAATTTGAGGTGTTTCGGCGAAAGATAGAAAAGTTGAAGTTTTGAAAATGGAGAAGTTTGACCCATAGTTGATTTTGCGATATCGGGGTCGGAATGCGATTCCTAGAGTTGGAACAGATCCTTCATGTCATTTTGGACTTGTCTGCAAAATTTGGCGTTATTTCAAGTTGAATTGATAGGTTTCGGCATGAGATTCGATATTTAAAGATTTGAAAATTCATAAGCTTGATATTTGGTTTGATTCATTGTTCCGGTGTTGTTTTATGTGATGTGAAACCTTGAGCGATCCCGTGTTAAGTTATATGACTTGTTTGTGTGATTAGATGGGGTCATTTTTCTCCTATTTTGAACAGTTGTTTTCTGCTTCTGGTATCCTCTTTCGCGTTCGCGAACAGCCTTTCGCCTTTGCAAAGCTCTGTTGCCCGACCACCTGGAAATTTTTCTTTGCGTTCACGTAATGCTCCTCGTGTTCGCGAAGCTCTGTTATTCCTTATTGCGTTCGCGTCCCTCATCACGCGTTCGCGTAGCTATGCAATTCCACTCTTCGCGTTCGCGTACTTGAAACGACCAGTCGGGTCGTTTTGAGTATCAACGCTCCATTTAATAGTCAGAGGCCGTGAACAGCTTCATTTCGGGTATTATGACTTGTTCGCATGGCCGGGATCTAAATTCAAGGGAGATCGGAGTTAATTTAAATGAAAATTCTCATTTCAGAAGCCTTAAGTTGGAGAAAATGGCTAAGATTTGAAATTTTGTGTAAATGACCTCGGAATCGGGATTCGAAAGTTCCAGCATGTTTGTATGATGATTCGACTTGGGCGTATGCCGGATTGGGTTTTGGATAACCCGGGAGCGTTTTGACTCCTATTGTGGAAGTTAGCATTTTAGAAGAAATTGCATAAGTTTGACTTGAAGTGCATTTCAATGTTATTTATGTCCGTTTGGGATTCCGAGTCTGGGAGTAGCTCCGTGTGGTGATTCTGGAGTAGGGAGCGCAATCGAGAGTGAATTCGGAGGTGTGTAGGTCATTTTGAAGTCATTGGGCTAAAGATAGCAATTTCAAGGTTTTTGAAGAGTTTGACCAGGGGGTTGACTTTTTGATATCGAGGTCGGAATCAAATTCCGGAAGTTGGAATAGGTACGTAATGTGGAATATGACTTGCGTGCAAAATTTGAGGTCAATCGGACGTGATTTGATAGGATTAAACATCGGAAGTAGAAGTTAGAAAGTTCCAAGTTCATAAAGTTTGGAGTAGAGGTCGTTCGATAATTTTTGTCATTGTTTGATGTCATTTGATGCCTCGAGCAGGTCTGTAATGTGTTTTGGGATTGGTTGGGGTCCCAGAGGCCTCGGGTGAATTCCAGGTGGTTAATGGATCGAAAATGGGATGTTTGGAAATAGCAATGCAGCTGGTACCTGGTATTTCCGCTTCTGCGGAGATGGGACCGCAGAAGCGGTCCCGTAGAAGCGGAGGAGACGCCGCAGAAGCGGACAAGCGTGGGGGAAGCCAGGACCGCAGATTCGGCTAAGGCTCCGCAGAAGCGGAACCGCATCTGCGGTGGGAAGATCGCAGAAGCGGAAGTGGGCGTTTGGCCAGGCACCGCAGAAGCGAAATTCTTTCCGCAGAAGCGAAATGGTTTCTGCGATTGGTAGATCGCAGAAGCGGTTGGTCGGGGGATTTGAGAAACCGCATAAGCAGCTTGGAGGTCTGCAAAAGTGGGACCGCAGAAGCGGTCCCTGGACCGCAGAAGCAGAAAACGCTGGACAGAATGTTTTAAATACGGGGTTGAGTCCATTTTACTCATTTTTTCTTCACCTCTTAGACGATTTTTGGAGAGCTTCAAGGAGGGATTTCGTCATCAATGTTAAGGTAATCTACTCCTACATATTCCCAAGTTAAATACAAGATTATACCATGTATTTTAGTTGGTAATTGGTAGAAAATTAAGGGTTAGAGGAAGACCTAGAAAACTAGGTTTCTTAAATTTTGTCCATGAATTTGGATATGGAATTAAGAGATAATCATATATTTGAGCTCCTAAGGTCATGGGTAAACTTTATCTTTATGAAATTTCAGAATCCGGACATGTGGGCCCGAGGGCATTTTGGTCACTTCACCAAACGGAGTTGGAAAATTGTATAATTTAAATTGTTCGGAAGTATTGGAGTATATTCTCATTAGTTTGTCGTTATTTGGCTAGTTTTGGAACTTTGTGCGCTAGTTCGAGCTTTCGGAAAGATGTGAAGCGCCGATTATAAGTCTTCGGAGGGAGGTGAGTCTCCTTTCTAATCCTGTGAGGGGGAAATTACTCCATAGGTGAATTAAACTGATTATGTGCTCCTATTTGTGGAGGCTACGTATGCAGAAGGTGACGAGAGTCCGTGCGTAGCTACTATTATGCTATTGTCCGGGTAGTCTAGGACCCAAAAGCATGTTATACTTGAATTATTTGTAAATCATTGATGGCTTGAAATGCTTTAATCATATTAAATTAATAAGAGGATTTCTAAAAAGACTAAAGCTATGTTTTTCTTAAATTATTAAAAGGGAATGAACCTTACTTGGATATTTGCTCCACACTGACTGTTTGACTGATTATCTATCTACATGTGTTTATATTTCTGTTGGAACGGGCCGATCACCTCGGTGAAATGGATGCATTCATGGTACGGGCCGTTCGACCCTCGGCAGTGCACATATTTACATTTCTGTTGGAGCGGGCTGTCGCCTCAGCATGATTTGCGCATGTTTGTGCTGTTATCTTGAACTCATTTGAGTTGTTTTATGCCACATTATGGCTCGAGATCGTTTATTTAATAATAACAAGAAAACTAAGGAAATTTTCCAGGAATGAATTCTATGACTACTTGTTTTCCCATATCTAGATTAGAATCCCGTTTATAAAGAAAATTCACTGCTTGGATATATTTTTTAAGGATAAATAGTCATTGGACTACTAGTGAGTATTAGGATTGACCCTCTCGTCTCTTCTCCTTCGGGATTAGGCGGGACACTCATTGGGTACACGTTATTTTTTACTCATGCTACACTTGTTGTGCATTTTGTTGCACATGTATATGCGATTTCAGTAGTCTACTGGACGTAGAAGCACGGATGATTCTGGGGACTAGAGAGCTGTATCATCCGAGACGGCTGCAGCTAGGGTAGTCCCTTCCCAGTACTGTGTTTATTTTCCATCTATTGTATTCTAGACGGATGATGTATTTATATTCCTTTTATCAATAGATGCTCATGTACTTGTGACTCCGGGTTCTAGGAGGGTTTGAAGTATTGTATTAATTGATTTAAATTTTAAATTTGATTGAAACTTATTCTTCAAAAATTTCTAAATATGGAAGAAAAATCCTGTATTTCCAAAGTGTTAAAAATAAGATTTTATTTACGCAATTTGGTTGGCTTGCCTGACAACAGTGTCCGGCGCCACCACGATCCTTAGTGGATTTTGGGTCGTGACAGTACTAGTTCACATATTCGCGACGAGCAATCTCTGGGCCATAATATTTCCTTATTGGCGTTCGCGTACGTTCTTCTGCGTTCGCGAAGCACATTTGGGAAACCTTCATTTTTCTTCTTCGCGAACGCGATACTTCCTCCGCATTCGCGATGCTTTAAATATTTGGGCAAAATATAAGTTTTCAAATTGAGAGTTAGGCTATTTTTAACATTTTTGGAGTTCTAGAGCTCGATTTTGGGTGATTCTTTGTGGGTTTTTCAAGAAAAACGATTGGGTAAGTGTTCTTCACCTAGAATTGATTATATTCCATGAATTTTCTTTGTTTTTATTATCTAATTTGTGATTTGGGTTGAGTAAAGTGTTGGTTTGAAGAAAATTTCCAAAATGAAAAATCATGATTTGAGGGACCAAATGGTGTCGGAATTGAATAAATTTTGCATGGTTGAACTCATTTTAAAATGGGTGATCGAATTTTGTGAAATTTGACGGGTTCCGAGGTGCGGGCCTAGGGATCGACTTTTGAGTCGATTTTTATATTTTTTTAAAGAGTGAAACTTTACGATCCAGAATAGTTTTTTATGTGTTTTATTTGTACTTTGAAGTTGATTTGGTTAGATTTGAGCCGTCCGAAGGTCTTTTCACCTGTGAAGTGCATTTTAGAGTATCAGTTCGTCTCCTTTGAGGTAAGTATGTTGCCTAACCTTATGTGGGGGACTTCCCCTTAGGAATTCGGTGTTCTATACTAATTGTAGTCCATACATGTCAGGTGACGAGTGTGTGCTCGGACTTATTTGTGGAAAATTTGCCTATCGGTTTCTTAGGTCCTTATGTGGAAAGTATCCTGATATAATTGGGCTTCCTAGTTGCTTAAATTGACTGTACATGCTCCATATGATGTTGCTAGATTTCCTCTTATTGCTATGTGTTATATTGACCCTAAATTGCCTTAATTGGAGTGATTGCCTTCCTTCTTGTTTTGGTACTTCTGGGTTGTGAGTTCCTCTATGACTTCGTGCAAATAGGTTACATGTCCAATTGATGTGGTTGCCGGTGTAGTTATCACGTGTTTATTATATCTTGTTGTGTAGTGAAGGTTTTATTGTGAAGTTAATTGTTGGCACAAGTTTGGTTATAGCTGGTTCCCTTGCCGAGACATATTTAATTCTTACTGTTGGTTCCCTTGCGATGACGTGTTTGTTCTTGCTGTTGACTCACTTGCCGGGATATTTTCGTTTCCTTATTATTTCCTTGTCGGGATATTGTTGTTTCCTTATTATTCCCTTGCCGGGATATTGTTGTTTTCTTATTGTTCCTGATAAGAATTGGACCTTGGGCCTAACTCAACCCCAAAAGCTAGCTTATGAGATAAGAATTGCCTAAGCCAAATAAGGAGATCAATGAACTCAAATCCCTCCGATATGGGACAACTCAACACCCCCCCTCACGCCCAGATCTTTGAAGCGTGGACAATATAAATGGGGGCCCAACATCGGTAACAATAATTGGGATGGGCCTGGCTCTGATACCATGATAAGAATGGACCTTGGGCCTAACTCAACCCCAAAAGCTAGCTTATGAGGTGAGGATTGCCCAAGCCATATAAGGAGATCAAGGACCTCAAATCCCTCCGATGTGGGACAACTCAACAGTTCCCTTGCTAGAATGTTGTTGTTTCCTTGTTGTTTCCTTGTCGGTATTCTTTTATAATTGATGATGAGAAATTGAAATGGGAGCGGGTAGTATGCCGACCACAAGATATAATGAAATGGGAACGGGTGGTACGCCTACCACAAGATATAATAAAATTGAAACGGGTGGTACGCCTACCACAATACATAATGAAATGGGAGCGGGTCATATACATACCACAAGATATAATGAAATGGGAGCGGGTGGTACGCCTATCACAAGATATAATGAAATGGGAACGGGTGGTATACCTACCACAAGATATAATGAAATGGGAGCAGGTGGTACGCCTGCCATAAGATATGATGAAATGGGAGCGGGTGGTACGCCTACCACAAGATATATGCGAAAGCGGGTGGTACACCTCCCACAAGATAAGTGAAATGGGAGCGGGTGGAACACCTGCCACGACATAAATAAGATGAAAGTGAAATTTTATGTTTGATTTTCTTATCCTTGTTAGTGATTGGATTTTTAGTGCCGTACACCTTCGGTTTGCTATGTTTAGTTGTTGTTGTCAATTCAAATGTTTAGAATGTTTAATCCTTTTATTGTTATGATCCTTTGTGTTAGAACCCACAATGTTTTCAATACCTCATCGTATATATATATATATACACGTTCCAATACTTCAAACTCCAATAATTGTTACATCCTTAATTCAATTAGTTTCTCAATTATATCCTCTTGAACCGTCTGGGATTGTATTTTACTTAAAGAAAAATTTCTACTAAGTTTTAAGTTTTCAGCTCCCCTATTAGAGGTAATAATTCTTCTGATATTGTATTTTCAATTTCAAGGGGTATTTTATTACGAGAATGATTTCTAAAAATAACTTCCTCTTTGCTGGCCGATTTTCCAACTTATTTAGAAATTCAAATTTAAATTATATCATGCAAAAAGGACTTCTTAAACATCTTAAGTGCATTTGTAAGGATATTTGGTACTGTATATATGGGAATTTTATTTTTAAGAGTGAGATGAAAAATATATGGGCACGAGGTTCCATATGTGCTGAAAGTTCGAAAGTTGAGATTATGATATGAGAAATCGAGGATTGAAGTGGTCGGAATGGTGTATTAAAATTGATGGGATTGGTTGAGTTGTCATTGTTTTCTTTGGTTGGATACATTCTTACTTGTCTTTGTCTTTGCTATATCAGTGCTGAATTATTTGGTTATCTAATTTACGTGATTTTTGTGTGTTACTATCCATGTTCTTCTTTTATTATTATTATACTGTTTGTACTTGGATTTTCTCTCCGCAACTGATATTACTTCATTATCTTTATCTTGATGTTTTATTATCATATCATGTTAATTTTAAATGACCGGTAGGTGTCCTGACTGTTCCTCGTTACTACCCACAGAGGTTAGTCTTGATACTTACTGGGCACCGCCGTGGTGTGTTCATACTACACTTATGCATGTTTTTGTGTGCAGATCCAGGAATTATTCGCTAGTAGTTGTGCGGGTTCTTGTCGAGGAGACTCAAGGGAGTCCTGCTGCTCCGTTCGCAGGCTTCAGAGTCACCTTCATGTTTTATATTCACATTGTTGTACTTATTTCCATATGATTTATTTAGGAGTTGTAGCGAAATTTTGTAGAGCTTATGACTTGTATTATCGGATTTTGGAAAGTTGTTCATTGTATAAGGGATTCATCTCAGAAGAATTCTAGCTGTTATTAATTATTATTGTTATTCCGCATTTTAGTAGCATTACCTAGTTCTTAAGACTAGGTGCCATCACGAAACTCAACGGAGGAAAAATTAGGTCGTGACATTCACATAAATTGGATAAAAGGGAGTATATAACTTCAACAAAATACAATTTTACTACAATTTCATAAGTATATTGTATGTCATGTCTTCTTGTTCTTCTTCTTCGAGTTTTAATCTGAAATTCAGCAAAATCAAGTCTAATCTTCACCAAAAACACCTCCAAAATTGAGTATAAACTTTAAACAATATTCCCATTTGTTTGCAACAACACCCAATCTAAATAAATAATGATTTTTGAAAACCCAATTCGAAAGCTTTATGATAGATTAGTGTCCGAATCTTCAATTACTACGACCTGGAGGTTACTTCGATAGGTGATTGGTAGAAGACAAACTTTAGGCTTACTTATTGAGAGAGAAAGACAGTGAGAGGGAAAGATAAAGAAAGAAAGAAAAAATGATGAGAGTTGTGGCACTTAAGAAAGAGGAGAGGAGAAAAAAAAAAGGAAAAAAGATATAACAAAATTCCTTAATTTAAAGCACTAATAATGGATTGTATATAATTTATAAGTAATTCTTGTTTAGGGTGGGTAATATACAAAACTAGGACAATTTTGATAAATAAGTTTCAAATATTATATAGGAAGGTAAAAGTCCCTTAAAATATAACCAGCATTTGTAAAGTTATTAAAATATTAGCCACTATTTTATTGCAACACGGAAAATTTTAACATAATATACTGAAGATTGGTCAATAGTGCACCTATGTATGAACTTCCAACATATTATGCTAGAACTCCAACACACGAAAAGTTCCAGCATAATATATTGGAGATTGGAGCATCTCTGTATGAACTTCCAACATATTATGTTGGACCATTATATTATACTGGAACTCTAATATATTATAGTGGAACTCCAGTATATTATACTAGAAGTGCAATATATTATACTGGAATATTTTTTAGATTTTGAACAATATTTTTGTTTAGATTTATCTTTACATGAAAAGTAGGTAAATTTTGATTACTTTTGAAATTGTAACTATTTTTCAACTATCACTTGTAAATCTGGCTATTTTTGAATTTCCATCGAGTTATTTGCATTATATTCTATATTCTTACAATATGCTGAAGAAACTTATGTTATTAAGCGCAAGAAATTACTTCTTATATACAGAAATTGGCTTCGTCAAAGTAACATTAGGGTTGTTCAAAATCGATCCGAAATCGAAGCTTAATGGCTTACTGGTAACGGCTTAACGGACGGGGAGCGAATTGAATTTTTTTATTAGCGAGTTATCGGATCGGAGACGGATTATTTAATTTTCTTAACGGGTAACCCGTTAACCCGTTAAGAATATAAATATATATAAAATTTATTCTTATTTATATATATTAAATATAAAAAAATTAAAATTCTTGAAAGTTGAAAATGAATAATAAAAATAAAGTTACAATTTACAAACCATGCCCTGCTAGACTTCTCAAATGAGCATCCCCTGTACAATTTGCAAATGTGTTCGACTTTTAGTATTGTAATTTTGTTAAACAATTTTTGGACGTTAACCTACTGAAGTACTGATTTTTAGTACAAATGTGTACAATTACTGCAAATGTGTACAAAAGTTTATGGCAGTAACAAGTACTGTAATTATGTATAACATTGCAGCAACAGTTTACGGCTGTAACAAAAGTATAAGCTTTTCGATAACCGCTCATAGGTATTAGGCCGATAACCGCTCGATAATCGTCCGTTAAGAGCTAAACCGTTATCAATTCGCCCGATATCTTATCGGGTGACTAACAAATTAATATATTTAAAAGTCAATAACCGTTAAGTCAAACCGTTAAAAGAAAATAACCGCCTAATCCGTCCGATAACTAAGTAACATTATTATTATGACGACATTCAACATCAAAATTCATATAGCGTCCCTCGGCAGTCTCTGAATATTCTCCCTCCCACAAGGACACTAATCCATCATCGGCATTAAATTGGAGTCTGAAAATTTGTCAGTCATTATAATGACTTAAGACCTTCACCATATGATACAAGAATTGGGCAAAATTTTATTTTGTGTTTGATACAACTTATATTAATTATATGAGGTAATTTTTTGTCCCATAATTTTATGGACCCAGAAATATAAAATTGAAGTTCATATTTTGTGAAATAAAAAAAAATCTCATACAATTAGTGTCAGTTGAATGAGACACAAAATAAAACTTCTTAAGAATCGGGGATTGCTTGCCAAGCAATGCCATAACTTCTCATCTATTCCCAGCAAATAAGAACCAAAACAAGCCTTTGTTTCCCGTCATCACGAGGGAGTTCCGTCAGCTTATTTTATAAAATATTTTTTTAAAAGTGTTTTTTCAAAAGTATTTTTGGCGAGAAGCAATTTGTATTTGGCTGATTAATTTGAAATTTTTGAACAACAATTAGTGTTTGGCCAAGCTTTAAAAACTGTTCTAATAGCCCGTTTGGCCAAGCTGCAAAAAATCAGCTTATTTTGAGAAGTGCTTTTTTCCAAAAATGTTTTTCTCAGAAGTACTTTTGGTTTTTGAGAAGTGCTTTGAAAAGTATTTCTGAGTACCAATTAGTGTTTGACCAAGCTTTAAAAAACTTATTCTAAGTGTATTTTTCTTTAAAGTGCTTCTCAAAAAAGTACTTTTGGAGAGAAGTTACTTTTTTCTGCTTCTCCTCAAAATCACTTTTTTCCTTCCAAAAATTTGGACAAACATCTTAACTTTTGGCCAAAAGTACTCCTGACCAAAAAGAAGTTTGGCCAAACTGGCTATAAGTATATTTTTCTCATAAGTGCTTCTCAAGAAAGTGCTTTTAAGTTAATTCTTTTTTGCTTCTCCGAAACTTGCTTCTGCTTCTCCATAAACGCACTTTTTTCTTTTCAAAAGCTTGGCCAAGCACCTCAATTTTTGGCCAATTTTTTTTTTTTTTTTCGCCTTGGCCAAACCGGCTATGATCAATCTCGACGAGTGAATCCAACAATTTATCTAACGTTTCTCTTCCTCCCACTACCTTTGGGCTTTACCAGGGAAAACATAACATCCTTTCGAAGGAAAAATACATTTCTTGAAATTTTCATTCTGCCTTACTCACATATAGAGAGGCGCAAGCCTTTAAAAAACACGAAGAGGATCATCTTATTCAATTGAGGACATATAATCCGACAAAGAACTGTTAAGAAATAGATAAACAAATCGTCTCTCCAGCATGGCACATCAGTGAAAGAAAAACAAAGTAATCATTCATGACGAGAAGTGAGAACTAAACTCTCTTCCAAAACTTCTCATCCAATATCAACGATATTCAAAGTTAGGTTCCTTCGCAAATGGCGCCATAGCCAACACTCTATAAGTGTCCAAAGGACCAAATACAAAGTCTGTCAAGTAAATTGTGTATCCAAGAAGGTTGTGTATGGGCTATCGAACAGAAAATCGTCGATTGCAATTTGTACAAAGATACTGCGAGTACAACACATGCAGCGCAGTCAGGAACATATCATACTGCCTATATGTGGAATTCGCACCAGCACTACCAATTAATAGCCCTTATTTCCACGAATTCGAGCTCTCATGTCCACCTGAAACAGAAAATTGTTGGTCAGACAGTGTGTTGACAAGCACAAGATAGGTCAATATACAACAACAACAACAACAACCCAGTATAATCTCACATAGTGGGGTCTGGGGAGGGTAGAGTGTATGCAGACCTTACCCCTACCCTTGGGTAGAGAGGCTGTTTCCAAATAGATCCCCGGTATCCTTCCTTCCAAGAACTTACCACCTTGCTCTTGGGAAGACTCGAACTCACAACCTCTCGGTTGGAAGTGGGGGTTGCTTACCATCAGAGCAACCCCTCTTGTCTTAAGATAGGTCAATATCACAGTGCATATATCGGATCCAGCTGTCAGGAAGCATGTAATGTTACTCAAGGTTATATGGGAATCAATGCATAAGTAACCGTGGTTCACATGGCGCATCAGATCCTCCAGCATAACAAATTTACTCCTATCAGTTTTGTTTTTGGTAATACCACACAAAAATGCAATGTCATTGCAATTGTGCATCACATCATAGGAAGAACTTCTGGATTGTCATTGTTAGACTAAAGTACTTGAGCACCTACCTCAACAGTGAAATATGCACATTTAAACAAATGCATGATATACCAAACCAAGATAAACCATTATACTGTTCACATCACAACATTATCCAAAATCAGAAATCATAAATTAATGCACAAACATGGAAAACTACTCTCCTAGCTTGTCCACAAAATAATTGGTACTAAGAAGATGATTCAAGTCAGTCAGAACAAGCAGATTGCAGGTTCATTTGCTGGTTTGGGAATAAGTCCTCAAACAACTTGAATATCAACACAGAAGTTTTTCTCATAAATACAAACAATAAAAGTCTATCTCCGGCCGAATGATTTCAGAGTAAGTATCCAAAGACAGAAAATAAAAACGCAAATTGAAAATTTTCATCAGAGTTTTTAGATTATGTAAGGTACCAACACATTATCTTAACTAAAAAATTTCCCTTCCAGAGATCACACTATATCCAAGTGCAAAACTATTAAATTACCAAATGATGAGTAAATGTAAAACCATCAAAGATAAACACAAACTTAATATTCACAACTTCTTATGTACACGAGTCTCTACAAATAGAGATAAAATTACGGACTTAATGTTGATATCTTCTCCAAAATTCTAAATGCACGAGCATAAACAAAAAGAAAGGCCATACAAAAGCAACAAGATGGCCAAGGTTACAGAATAAAGCCGCCCTTTATTAAAAATTATATTATTATATTATTTTCAATAATATAAAGGGGGTTCCAACATATTAATATATAGTGAAGAATTCCCCTAGATTCAGAACTTTCTTTCAATACTCTCCTTATTTAGTTAATCTTAGTCGGATAGTAAATAAGATACTCAAAAAGTAATTTTATAGCGAATGACTATTCATCTATTGTATTTTCATGCAAATAGGGGGCAAGAAAACTCTATGGAAAGATGGTTTAATTCGATGTTGTTTAAGAAGGAGTCGATACATAGGCAATTATCCTAACAATATTGACATATATGTATCCCATATCATCTTTAAAGTAGAACAATAGCTCATTAACATCACAACAAAGTTGAATAGGAAGACTTCCTTCTCCTTCCGGTCATTCTTTCTACATGTGTGGCACTTTGTTATTGTTCTTACCTTTTAGCTATTCTCAACTCAACCATGCAAGGCAAAGTTAGAAACACATGATCGAGTCCACATTCATCTCGTTAAAAGATGTATCAACTGCATTTACTAATTCATCAATGGTTGAAGGAGTCATTGACATTGAAGGGATTGAATAGCTCTAAAGAATCCAAAATCTAAAATATTTAGGTCTGGATATTGGGAAGTTGAACGCATAGCTGAAAATAAAATTCACCTGTCACGCCTTCATAAAAAAAATCACCTTGTTATGCAGCTTCATTATTTTTCAAACCATTGACATTAATGTGAGGTCTAACATTATCCAGTTGAATAAATATAAGAACATTTGAATATGAAATTGGTCATCCTAATCTAAGCATTTATCATTTGAAGAACATTTTGCAATTCAGCAAGCCCTAATGGTATATTTAGTCACTGGAAAAATAGGTTTTATTTCCACACTATCTGCAACTCGATTTTACTATTATGTTTAGTTATCTCCTTGATCACGAGAGAAATTCATATTTCTAGTGAAAACAACCCAACTCCATTTTGATAAAAATTAGGGCTTGCAATAGCAGTAATAAACATAATAATTGAAAAGAAGTTCTTACTTTTGCGTGATCCACATGAGTCAAATTTTTGTTCTACAGGGTTAAGATACTAATTTTAAGTCTGTTGTAGAAAAAATCAGTTTTCATCAATATAAACATATCTAAAGATATTGAATTTGAATAGAGTGTATTCAGCTTAATTTTTGATAAAGTGAATTGGAGCCTTACCTTTTGATTTTTTCTAGGATTTATAGCATTCATATGTGCGCCAAAAGCACCTTCTTTGATATGCCAAAAAGAGTTGTTGTTGACATTTCCATGGCACAAGCACAAGCTAAAGATCGAATATCCGTTCGACGATTAAGAAGAGTTTTTTGTTAACAAATTGATACCGGTTTCAACTCATTTCCTCCAACTTTACCGGTAAGATTCGATGATATGATATTGAATGTTACAAGAAGAGTTGGGAGAAAAAAAAGTTAAAATTAACATTAATCTAGGAAGAAACTTTTGAATTCTCATAAAATGTAATTAGTTGGGAGCTTGCTCCTCAACTATTGTAATTTTGTTGTACCCTCTTGTTACTACAATTAATAAATACCTAACCTTAGAAAAATCTTTAAAATGAAACTCTTCTTTGTCTTCGACTGGATATTCAAACTTTAACTTGTGTTGTAGACACGTCAATGACAACTCTTTCTCGACATAGCAAAGAAGGTGTCATTAGGATACATACCAACGCTACAAAGCATTATTTGAAAGAGGAAAACAAAAGGCTAAGGCTCCAATTATGTCCATCAATGTTGAACCGAGTACACTCTATTTAAATTCAATGTTTTTCAATACGTTTAATTATGTTCATACAAATATGAAAGGTACTATCTTTTTTTATATAACCGAGAAATCCCTAACGACGTACTTCATGGTTTAAAACTCGATGAACAACAGGTCCGCCCCGCTACTTTTCTCCACTTAAATACTAAGCTTTTGTCTACGAGGGGATTCAAAATCGTGAAGTACGCATAACCCATAAATCATACATTGTGCTCTTATCATTAAGGCCGTGTAAAAGCGAGAATTTCATTACAAAAGTTATGTTTAAAGTTGTTGTTGCATGCCCTAGATCTGATCAAAATGAAATTGAATTGTTTCTAGGAAAGATAAGAATCCTCCTGGTCAAAGAGGCAACTAAATGAATTAGCAAAAGATCGAGTTGCAATAACTTTGAAAACAAGACAAATAATCTAAGACTAAAGATACCATTAATAGACAAGGTTCTTTCAACTATTAAATCAAAATGGCCAATTTTAGGCAAATGGCTCCTATTTTTTATTTAACAAGATAATCCAAGACCTCACATTAATGACAACAATTTGAAATAAATAAAACTACTCAACAAGGTGGATTTGATATTTGGCTATGCTATAAACCTCCCAATAGTCAAGATTAAAATATTTTAAACTTCAAATTCTTTAGAGTTATTCAATCCCTTCAATATCAATTGGCTCATTCAACCACCGATGCGATACAATCGAAACATCTTTTTATGAGATGAAAGTGGAACGACTCAAACACATGCTTCTGGCTTTGCAATCTTGCATAGTTGAGGTGATGAAAGCTAAGGGTGAGAACAACTACAAAGTGTTACATAGGAAGAAACAACTACTAAATGAATTTCCCATTCAACTTTATTGTGATATTGATGTTTGTTAATGAAGCTATATCTCTACTTCAAAGATGATATGAAATACAAACATACCAATGTTATTAAGAAAAAGCCTTTCTGTAAAGTTTGTTTCTATTTTGTAGTCTTGGCCATCTTATAGCTTTTGTAAAACCTCACTTTATATCAGTGTTTAAAAAAGCGTCTGCTTCCTCACTTTAAGCGAGAAGCGAAGCGAGAAACTGCACGTTTCACCCTGCTGAAGCGACTCAGGTATAGAAAAGCGACCGCTTCCCACTAAAAAGCGAGAAGCACGAAACCGATGAAAAGAAGCGACCGCTTCTGTGTTTCAAAACAGGCCTAGCCTCATTTTATTAAAAACGAGGTCTGGTCTTTCATTGAACGAACAAATGCAACGCGACTAGGGTTTTAAAGACACTGGTCGACTTCTTCTTCTTCATCGACTGAAAGCATCAACTCAAGTTCAAACGACAAGTATGTTCTAATTTTTCTCCTTCTTCTTCTTCTTTTTCTTTTTCTTTCACTATTTAAACGTCCAAAAAGCAGCGAAATGCTAGCGATTTTTTTTTTTTTACCTTCGGTTCTTTCTTAGAATTGATGCCAATTTTTAACAGTGAAAGAAAAAATTGCCTAGTTTACTGCCCAGTATTTTTTCCTCCTCTGCCAGTTCTTGATGATAGTGGAATACAAGAATTTGACAATCTTGTAGAAAAGTAGGATACTGTGCTTTAATTGATGCAACTATTTAGTTTTTACATTGAAGTATTGAACATTTGCTTACAATTATATGTGTTATATATGCAGTATTTATTTTAATTTTTTTAAAATTCCGCTTCACTTTAAAAAAACGAGCGCTTCGCTTCTCGCTTTAAGCGAAATGGGGGTTGTCGCTTTTTTTCGCTTCACGCTTTTCACAAAATTGCTTTATATAAAGACTCATGTATTTAGAGAAACTATGAGGATTAAGTCTATGTAGTATTATATTTCTCTCTGTAGAGACTCTTGTACATAAAGAAGTTTTGAATATTTAGATCGTTTATCTTTGATAACTCATTTACACATCTTTTGGCTATTTAATGAATTTGCACGTGAATATGGTGTGATGATGAAAAGAAAAATTATTTGTTGAAATTATGTGTTAGTGCCTCGATGTATCTAAAGAGTTGTCATGGAGAAATTTAAAATTTCCATTAGAATTGTTTATATATGTCTTTGAAATATCCTCTACAATCACTTCGCGAGAAAAAAGCTTGCCTTGTTTGTCTTCTATGATCTTGTAATAATTGAGACTCGTGCATTATTTAAGGAAAACTTTTTGTACTGGTATATTCTAATTGTTTGAGGACTTATACCAAAAACCAGAAATTAAAAGAGAAACAATACATGTAGTTTTATATATACAGAAACACGAGAAAAATGATGAAATATAACCAAATACATAGTACTAGTATTTTGGAGGACCTTGTGAGAAGGGAGGAGGAGTTGATGCTAGAGATCTATTTATTAATTTGCTTTCGCTAATCATCAATTAATCAATCAACTATGCGTCAAGCCCGCGCTAGTTAGATTTGACTATATGAATCCATTCTAATCACTTCCTTGCATTCTTTCACCGGATAAGACATGACATTTCCAGCAGCACTTGGTAACTTCCCATAAAAGAAACCATTTCCTTCTTTCATTCCCAAGATTAAAATAGAGAATTAATTGCAGTAACGATTAGTATATAACTAATAGCCTATTTGGCCAAGCTTCTCACTATGTCAAAAGTGCTTTTTTTTTTTTAAAAAAGTACTTTTGGCTAGAAACAGTTTTGAAGAAGCAAAAAAAAAGTAGCTTCTCTCCAGAAGTATAAGTAGTTTTGACTTTTTTTTATACCAAAAATACCCTTTGCAAAATATTATATATACCAAAATAGCCTTACTTAGTTTAAACAATTAAGTAATATAAAATGACTTTTGGGATGAACTTTCATATTTATTAATTAACTTTTTGATATATTTAAATTATCTTGAAAGAATAAGTACTTTTCAATTTTATTTTTAGATTTTACTTAAATAAAATAAAAAACTTAAATTATTATCTTTAATAATAAATATTTATAATTATTTATCTACTTATATAATATTAATTATTAAGCAAATCTCTTTATGTTTTTATTTGTAATTTGACACATAAAAGCACTTTTTAAAAAGCTTGGCCAAACACAAGTTATTATTCAAAAAGTGCTTTTTAAATTGATTAGCCAAACACAAATTGCTTTTCTCCAAAAGTACTTGCACTTCTCAAAATAAGCTGATTTTTCTAGCTTGGCCAAATATGCTACAACTCTTCAAAAATTTAAAAGTCCAGACATAGACAAGCTATACAATACAAGTTCATTTGATCAAGGCATACATGAGGAGCTGTAAAGCTAATTGCACGGGGAAGCACAAGCTAGGTGAAAAAACTAGCAGTAAAATACACTGTAAGTATCTAAAAGAATGGGGGAAAAAGGATCTCAACTTCTAAGTTACGAAATATTTTAGGGGAAAATAAAGTATACCTGTCCTCTCTTACAATTGAAGTAAGTTTCCCTTAGTCCTACGCATTCACTCGGAATTGATGGACTCTTTTCTTTTGCACATTCCCTGAAAGACTTCTTCTCAACCTAAAGGATTAAACCACATGATCCTTTAGATTTTCAGAAACTACAGAAATTAATAAATATTTACGAGAAAACAACAAAAAAGGATACCTTAACGCAATCGGATTCGCTGAGGCACTTGACGAGTTCCATAGCAAGGCCCTTACAGGACTTCGCCATTTCTACTAAACCCCCTCGACTCCTCCCCGCTAGTCTCTCCTCCTTCAAAAACCCCGTTCTCTTTTTTATGTTTCCAGTCTATATAGGGCCAGGCTCCCAGCAACTTCTTGAGAGGCTTAATTGGGCTGTCGAACCATTGGTCTTGGGCTTCAGTAGGTAACCGAGACAGAAAATGGCCCATATATCTCTTAACAAAAAGGGGAGAAATTCAAAAATAGCCAGATTTACAATTAGTCGTTCAAAAATAACTCAATATCAAAAGTAATTGAAATTTAATCATTTTTCATGTATGCATAAAAATAAGCGAAAGTATTTTTCAAAACCCAAAAAATACTCCAGTATATTATGTTAGAGTTCCCGCATACGTATACTTGAATTCTAGCATAATGTACTGGAGTTCCAGCAAGTATACCAGTCCAGCATAATATAATGGAGTTTGGAACACCGGTGGTCCAGTCTCCAATATATTATAATAAAGCCAACAAAGTATGTCGGTCCAGCATAATATGCTGAAGTTCATACACAGGTGCATCGAACTCCAATATATTATGCTGGACTGGTCTTTTTTTACAGCAAAATAATGACTATTTTTTATTGACTTGATAAATACTGACCATTTTTGAATGACCAATCCGAAAACTGGCTGTACCGCAATATTTTGTCAACAAAAAGGGCGAAGTACATAAATAGCCGTTTTCAGGACCCTTTAAGGAATAGCTAAAATATACAAAATCTTTTTGAATTTAGCTGCCATAGAATTAACTTCAAATATGTGGGTCTAAAGTTAAAAATTAGCGATTTTCACCTATCTATATTACATATAGAACTTATTGACCCTCTCTAGTTAAATTTTAACTTAATTACATAAGCATATATAATTTACCAATTATATATAAATTAGTATTTATTAGAATCCTTTTATGTAGAAATGGAATAGGGAATCAGTTATGTACTCATCCCCCCCCCCCCCTCCCCCCCTTGTTTTTCTCTACTTTTTATCCTCTCTTTTTTCGAGAGAATTCATCAATAAATTTTAATTGCTTTAATATATAGTTAATTATAACTTGGCAATTTCCTTTCGTGTTGTACAATTGATGTTCGAATTAAAATTGTCAATCAATAAATTTTGAAAATATTTGACTATTTACCATTGACAATCATTAAAAAGCTTTTAAGCTTTAAATTCGAATTTGAGTGTTTAAAAATATTATTTTTTTTGGACTAGGTGTGTTGCAAACGATTGAAAATATTCTATGGAGTTTATTTTTTTATTTTGAGGGTGGTTGGTGAAGATTAGATTTGATTTGGCTGGATTTTCATATTGAAATTCGAAAGTAGAAGAACACACCACATACAAAATATATATAAATTATATATAAAACATGTACAAAAGACATATTATATAAAATTATATGAAAATTATATTTAAGTTGTTTTGTTATAAACTAAAGCAAAAGACAAGAACAATAGAACAAGAACAATAGCAATAGAGAGAAGAGTAGAGAGAGTTCTTCTTATTGAGTTGAGAGGGGTGAATTACAATGGTAGAGAGCACCTCTATTTATAGGGAGGAGGAAGATCTTGCTACCAATAATAGGACTCTAAAATCTCTCTAATTAAATATATTAAAGACATTCACCTTAAATAGGAGTGTAAGAATCTTCTATTTCATAACACTCCCCCTTGAATGTCTATTCAATGATGTGCCTCATAAAACCTTAAAACCAAAACCCAATGGGAAAAATTAAAGTAAGGAAAAAGAGTACACATGTTTGAATATGCGCCTATTGGTTGCCTCGTTAAAAACCTTGCAAGGAAAACCCAGTGGGACAAAACCTTGTAAGGGAAAAAGAGTGCAACGCGCATTGACTCCCCCTAATGAGTACATCGATTTATATCCTTGAGCATTTGCATTCCAATCTTGTGCATCATCTTCAAAACGATCTTTGGTAGATGCTTGATGAATAAATCAACCATATTGACTTGAATAAATATTCCGCACCTTGAAATCATCATTCTTGATAGATATGAACATCTTCATATAATGTCGTGGAATAGCTCTTCAATATCTCCATAGATGCATTCTCAATGCCATCATGCTTATAGTTATAGCAAGATACATATGTACACAAATTGTACTTAGGATGTGGTACTTCAGGACCACGAATTGCATATGCTTCAAGCAACTTAAATATTTCAAGTTAAGTCATATAAGTCGCATAATAGACTTTAGCTGCATATCAATCTTTCATTAGTGATACTAAACAAATAAGATATCGAAAATTGACTATACATACCTTTGCCTTTATACTTTCAAGCATTTGAACTATAGGTTCAAAACTACATGTCTTTCATATGGAATCAATTCTTCTTGAATTGTATCTCTTCCATTTAGTTACTTTCTTTGAGTCAGCAAATGCGTATAGCATGCTTTGCAATATGTTGCAATTGAATTATCCCTTTTATGAACTTCAGGTTCATGATATTCGGGGATATACATATACAAATGATAATTCATCCCATGTAACCTTTTCTCAAGTGTTTATCATGTCTCCCCCTCATGTTAGTAAATCTAACATGTTTCCTCAACTTTGGAAAATCATCTTTGTGCATTATGTCAATATACACAGCACCTTAATATAAGATGAAATTATTTAGTTCCTGACCCTGAACCACTTTTGAGGGGAGAATATACTCTTGTATACAACTTATATCAAACTGATATATACAACTTCGTTCTCATAAGGAACAGTTTAGCTATTAAGTGGAAGCACTCAATAATTATCTTGCTAAACCAACTTTGATATAAACCAACTTATCAAGATTAACTGTCTTGAGTAGAGAATCTGGAAACTATGCTCGAAGTTAGATTACTGAGCGTTTTACCTCGCAAGCACGGCCAGGCTGCGGGTTAATAACAATTGCGCATGTAACCATTCCATAGATGCATCATATGTGGTATACATGGCGGGTGAATGGGCCCATATTCACCTTTGATATTTCCAGAATTTAGGGGCTTCAACCCGAACTCTTTAGTTGGTCAGTTCATTACTGAGAACAAGAACTTCTAGTTCTTTGATATTCACCTATGTGAATTTGCACATCATACTTCAAATGAGATGGCTAACACGAATGTCAACTGAATAAATTATCAATATTGATAAACTTCAAATTTACACCATGACATGTGCACTTATCAATAAACTTCGGGTTTATTATGACATGGGTTTTATACCAATAGATATCCACTTTATTGTGGCATTCTTTCGTTTGTGTAGTACAAACTGGAGAACAAAGCGGGTAGCTTTTCATATACAAATTACCCCGCTACAAGTTGTAGTAATAGGAGAATCAAAGCCTTCCTTTATTTATAGTCTCAATATAATCAATCGCTTTCGCGTGTACTTTGGAAACTGAATAAGTTTCTTTGAGACTTACTACAGCACAAAATTCAATTGTGTTTCTCCAACATAGTAATAATTGGCTCTTCGAGAGCTCTCAATTAATTTTGTACTACCACAGACTGAGGTTCGAGATCCTCACATTCTTGCATTCCGTATTTTCAAGAGTCTCAGGCTCAATAGATTCTTCGTGAATCTCGGAATTAATCAAATCATGAGCGTCCTCATGTGATTCTTTCATAGTGTCATTTAGATCGTTCTTTTTCCTCTTTCTAGGATTTCGATCTTTGGAACCTAATGGTCTGCCACGCTTCTGGCGTGCATTTGACTCATTGGATATGACACTAGATATTTGTCCAATAGGGACTTCAATACGGATCGGAACATTTTCCGCGTGAATGTGGGATTTCGTTATCCTCTTCAAGTCCGTAAATGCGCCAGGCATTTGATTTGCTATTCTTTGCAAATGGATAATCTTTTGTACCTCTTTCTTTCAAATAGAGGTATGTGGATCAAGATGAGATAATGATACATTTTTCCACAAAATTTCCCATTTGGTTTCACCGACTTCTCCCCCTAATTTTGGGAAAAGTGTCTCATCAAATTGACAGTCTGCAAATAGTGCAGTGAACAAATCTCTTGTCAATGTTTCGAGGTAGCGAATAATGGAGGATGATTCATACTCAACATATATTCCTAACCTTCTTTGCAAACCCATTTTGGTGCGGGATGGCGGTGCTACAGGCACCTATACTGCGCATCCAAAGCTTCTTAAATGGGATATATTGGGTTCATGACCCAAAACCAATTGCAATAGGGAATATTTGTGTCAATTCGTCAGTCAGAGACGAACTAGCATTGCTGCATGCAACATGGCGTGACCCCAAATCGAAGTGGGCAGCCGACGAACTAGCATTGCTTCATGCAAAATGGCGTGACCCCAAACCGAAGTGGGCAGCCGACAAACTAGTATTGTTGCATGCAAAATGGCGTGAACCCAAGTCGAAGCGGGCAGCCGACAAACTAGCATTGTTGCATTCAAAATGGCGTGAACCCAAACCGATATGGGCAGCCTCGTTTTCATGAAGAATTCAAGATTATTCTCATCTATTGTCTCAATATGATATCCATTTTGAATGATATCTTTAAAACTCAACAAGTTCTTCTTAGACTTGGGGGAGAACATTGCATTCTCTATGATTAACGTCATGCCTTTGGGCAGAGTTACAATTGCTCTTCCGGAGCCTTCAATCAATTTACTACTTCCATAGATTGTAGTAATGTTTGCCTTACACAATTACTCTTCTTTTCTTTGAGTATTGTATGTGTAGTACATGAATCAACTAGGCAAATACTTTTACAGTTGGATGTTGATCCAAGTTCGCTTTGTGAGATATCCATTTTTCTTTCCCATAGTTTGACATACAAAAAAAAATACATAAATATAAGTATAAACAACTTCAATTCTCTTGTTTCGCGTTTAAACAGCGTTTTGGGAAGCAGTTATTTAGGATATTCGAATATTGTATTCTAATATTCGAATATAATGCCTTGCGGAAAAAATAATACTTTAATGCGAAAAATATTAGATATTCGAATATTTAAGCACATATTCTAATATCTTGCCAGATATTCGAATATAGGAATTCTGATATTCGAATATCTGGCCCTGATATTCGAATATCAGACTCTGATATTCGAATATCTGGCCTGGCGGAAAAAAGTTTGTTTTATTGCTAAATATTAGACGATCGACTAGTTTTTAGGTTAGTCGATTACCTCTACTGTACAATAAAAATATTTGAGCATATTGAAACATTCTAAAGGGCTAATACTAACATCATATCATGAATTAACTAATACGAGCTAATGCTAATGACTATTAATTTATTCATTGACTAATACAAGTAGAATCAAACAGCTCCATCTTCTTTCATCATGGTTCCATCACCGATTAGGTGGTCTATCTTTCCCTCGGGTTGCTCAAAGAAGTCTGCCACATCCAGGTGGGTGAAGTCAAAGTTGTCATCAGAGACAAAATTTGTTTCAGGGCGTTTTCTCTTTCGAGATGCTTGATAAAGGTCAACCAAGTGTCTTGGTATTCGGCAAGTCTTAGACCAGTGCCCGTTTCCACCGCAACGATAACATATAGTTTCTGAACTATTTGCCTTAGGATCTTCGGGATCCCGTTTCTGCTTTCGGTGGTTATCTCTCTTTGTGGGGTGACGGACTTCTTTGGAATTTCTTCCTTGTCCACGTCCTTGGCTTTGACCCCGTTTATGACTATGACCATGGTCCCTTTTATGTTTGGCATAATGAGAGTGCACCATATCTGCTTCAGGCAGTGGTGTAGACCCAGTTGGTCTATTTTCGTGATTTCTCATGAGCAGTTCATTATTTCGCTCAGCCACTAGTAAGAGAGAAATCAGTTCAGAGTACTTCGTAAAGCCTTTCTCTCGGTACTGTTGCTGCAGTACCATATTGGAGGCATGAAACGTTGTAAACGTTTTCTCAAGCATATCGTAATCGGAGATGTTATCTCCACATAGCTTCAGTTTAGAAGTAATTCTGAACATAGCAGAATTATATTCAGAAACGGACTTAAAGTCCTGTAGCCTCAGATGGGCCCAATCATATCGTGCTTGTGGCAGAGTGACCAACTTCAGGTTGTCATATCTCTCCTTTAAGCTGTTCCACAAAACGAGTGAATCCTTGACGGTGAGATATTCAATCTTCAAACCTTCGTCAAGGTGGTGGCGCAAGAAAATCAAGGCCTTCGCACAATCTTGGGTGGATGCTTTTTCTTTATCTTTGAGGGTGTCTCCGAGACCCATAGCATCTAGGTGGATTTCAGCATCCAACACCCATGTCATATAGTTCTTGCCCGAAATTTCAAGGGCAACGAACTTTCTTTTCATAATGTCAGACATACTCGAAAATTAAATTAGGAAGAGGGAAAATACCTTGGATTTTCGAGAATGGTACTTGAGACGGTAGAGTCTCGTGCTGATAACGTGTTATAAACTAAAGCAAAAGACAAGAACAATAGAACAAGAACAATAGCAATAGAGAGAAGAGTAGAGAGAGTTCTTCTTATTGAGTTGAGAGGGGTGAATTACAATGGTAGAGAGCACCTCTATTTATAGGGAGGAGGAAGATCTTGCTACCAATAATAGGACTCTAAAATCTCTCTAATTAAATACATTAAAGACATTCACCTTAAATAGAAGTGTAAGAATCTTCTATTTCATAACATGTTTAATATTATAGTTGTATTTAACTGGGTAAGAATGATGTATGAAAGTTATAGATAAATTATAAATAAGTTGAATATTATATAATTAGTTGTATGAAAATTATTTTTAGCATGTATGTTATTGTAAATATATTAAACATTGTATTAAATATGTATGGAATTTATTTTTACGTTGTATGTTGTGTGGGAGCGACTCAGCTTCAATACATTTAGCTCTAGTAAGTGTTAATATGCTTTTAGATGGACGATACGTAGACTTATAAATATGAAAGGCTGAGATTATTCTAACATGTTCTTTTTTTTTTTTTTTTGGTTAATAATCTTTTTCTGATACTATAAACTGAAACGAACTGAGGCATCCTTTAAAAGTGACACTTTATACTTGTGCAAACAGAGGTACAAAAAATCTTGAGCAATTTCGAAAACGGTATTTCAAGGTAAATAAAACTTATATCGAAGTAAAAATAAAATAAAAATCGGTGTACTTTGTGTTATTATGATGATCCAAAAGATCATTTTCTGTTTTAGAACTCGGATCCATATTCCAAGGCCTTAAACCTTATTTTTATCTCTCATCAATTTGCGTGCGCAGTCTGGACGCGATTCCGAAAAGCCTTTATTTGAAAAATTTATGAAATAATAATTTTTTGCCTAAAAAGTGATTTTTGTTGACTTCGATCAACGTTTTGGGTAAACGGATCAGGACCCGTGATTTGAAGGTCCCGATAGGTCCGTAATAAAATATGAAACCTGGGCGAATTTCCGTAATCGAATTTCGAGGCCCTAAACCCGATGAACTTTTTATGAAAATTATAAGACCGAAAATCTAAATAATTAAGGAAATTATTAATGTTTGATCTCATTGGTATCGGGCTCGTATTTTAGTTTTGGAGCCCTGTACATGATTTATATAATATTTAAATCATGTTTGTGAATTTTGATGAAAACGGAGTTTGTTTGATGTAATACGGACCTTGGGTTGGGAAAATGGAAGTTTTAAAACTATCTTGAAAATTTCATACAATTTGGTGCTAAACTCATAGCTTTCGGTATTATATTGGCGATTTGATCATGCGAGCAAGTTCATATGATGTTTTAAAACTTGTATGCATGTTTTTTTGGAGTCTAGAGGGCTCGGATGAGTTTTGGACATGCTACATTATGATTTGGAGCTTAGAAAAGTTGTTGGCATTCTTAAGCAGTGTTGTAGGTCTCAGACCTCGCAAATGCGAGGTCAAGGTTAGCATTTGCAACTATTGTGGAGGTCTCATTTCTGAGGCCTTCATCGCAAATGCGAATGAGGCTGGGCCAAGCAGTCTTCGCAATTGCGAAGATTTCTTCGCATTTGCGAAGTAAAACCGGGAAGGGGGGGATCGCAAATGCGATAATTTCATCGCATTTGTGGAGGATCATGTTCGCATTTGAGGAGGATCATGTTCGCATTTGCGAACTTGCCTTTGCAATTGCGAAGGCAACAGAAATGTGGATGACTTTGCAATTGCGATGGTTCTTCGCATCGCAAATGCGATATCTGCAGCTGATGGGACTTACACGGGATTTTTCATTCATTCTCCCATTTCTCAAAACCTAAACTTCAAGAGGCGATTTTCTTAGGGCTAGTTCTTCCCCAAATCATAGGTAAATGATTCTTAACTTATTTATTTTAATATTTCACTTTTTGTCACAAGATTACATCCTAGAATCTAGGGTTTTTCATGGTGGAATTGGGGATTTTTGGGTAAAACTTAGGAATTTCAAAATTTGGGGATTTAGACCTTAAATTGAGATCAGATTCCAAAACTAATGTATATTCGGGCTCGAGGGTGACTGGAAAATCGTGTTTTGGTCCAAATTTCGAATTTTAACCAAGTGGGCTCGGGGCCGATTTTTGATTTTTTGGGAAAAATATTGGGAACCTATAATTATGCATTTAAATCGATTTCCTTAGCAATAATTGATGTTATTAAGTTAATTATGACTAGATACGAGTAGATTGGAGGTGGAATCGAGAGATAAAACGGTAATTGAGTTTTGAATTGCCCGTTGGCTTGAGGTAAGTGTTTAGTCTAACTTTGACTCGAAGGATTAAGGATCACCGACTTGATTCCTTAGTGAAATTCCATATGTGTGGTGTATAGGTGTGATGACAAGTACCTATGCGCCATCAAATTATTTGTTTAGCCTATTCCCTTCCCCGTTTCCAATATATTATCTTTCTCTCTTAACTGTTTCATGCTTTTTGATGACTCCATGTCTAATTGCTTCTTGTTAGATGTTATTTTCTTTATTGAAGGTGTCAATTGTTCCGTAGTTTCAGTGTATTACATTATTGGTTTAGGTTAGTTTATTGGTGTTTCATGATATTTTTTGGTTGATCTCGCAGTGTAGTGATAGTTGATGAGATTTCATATATGTATAGACCTCCGTTTGGTTTGGTTGGAGGCATAAATATTGTGGAGGGTTGAGCTAAATTGTGAAATACTTGTCATTGTTGTGTGATTGGTACCAATATATTGGGATCGGGTTGCACGCCGCAATAGGAGAAATTAGAGAAAAATGTAATTGTCTGGTGGGATAGGGCTACGCGCCGCAACAAGGAGTAATAAGGATGGACATGTGAGTTCGGGTTGCACGCTGCAACAGGAGAAATATATGTGATATATATTAAGGAGTAATACGGGTGGACTGGTGAGATCGGGTTGCATGCCGCACCAAGGAGTAATAAGGGTGAATGTTCTTATTGTTACTGATTATATGGTGGGATTGGGATGTGTGTCGCATCATTTATTATTTACTTATCTTTTTTCTGCTGTGATTTATTCTTGTAGTATTGTAACTCTCTTAAGGATTAGTTATAGCTGAGTACTCACAAGACATTTGAGTTCCGTATTTATTTTGTTGCAAGTTACTATTTCAATTTGTTCCATATTTTCTTTTACTTGATTATATACTGTTGCAGGTTATATTGTATATGCCCCATCATAGTCTCGTCACTACCTCGTCAAGGTTAGGCTCCGCATTTACCAGTACATAGGGTTAGTTATACTGATAATGCACTCTGAATTTTCTGTGCAAATTTTGGAGCTGATTGTGGCTGATCGAGAAGTCGGTTGCAGGAATTCATCGAGGAGACCTAAGGTAGTCTTGCAGGCGTCCGTAGGCCCTGGCGTCCCCTCCTATGTTTACCTCCTTTCTGTTTTATTTCTTTCGAGAAAGATATATTTTTCTTTCAAATCCAAACTTGTAGTTACTCATCGAATATTTGTGGGTTGTGACATCAGTTTCTGGGTGATAACAGTTTTTGGTGTTTGTTAATAGCATATGGATAACTAGTAAATTATATACTTTTGCAATTATTTCCGTTTGATTTAATTTTGTTAGAACTATAAAATATAATGGAAAAACGTCATTAAAACTCTAACACTGATTTGCCTAGCGAGTACGATGTTAGGCGCCATCACGCTCCCGAGGTGGAAATTTCGGATCATGACAAGTTACATTTTTTAGTTAAAAAAATAGTGTGAATGGGAAATTGAGAGAAAATAAATTTTTAAATATTTCTCCTTTACAAAGGCACATTATCTCATATTTGAGGAGAAAAGCTTATTTGTTATATATATAATTGTATTTCTTCTTGTTTTTATAGAGTTGAGAAAAAGTCAAGTCTCGTTGTCGTCGCTAGCTCAACTTAGAAATTAATTAATTTTTTGCACCCACTATACTTGTTATATATTAAAACTATAGTAAGATTTCAATCTAAATCAATTGTTTCTGTAACGGTAATTTAAGTTTCCCATCGATTTTGCCATTTTCATTATAGTCGTTTTACGCGAAAGGCCTTGCATGCATCTCTTGTTTGAACCCAACCTATTGACTGTAAATACCATGGCATTCTCTCACACTTTCCTTATAAAAATTTTAAATCTCTTATGTCTTTCTGCATTGTTTTCCTACAAAAATAAAATAAGTGTGATTCACTATTATTATTTGTACTTGAAGTATCGCTATACCAGTGTGGTTTATTCGTTATATTTTGGGAAGAATAATCCTAAATCTCGAATATATGAATAGGATTATATTCCTTAATAAAACACTATAAATTTAATATGCTCGGATATAATTCTGCTTCTTCTTCATTTCTGTTTTCTTTGTTAAAGTTTCCAAAATTTATTTTACACATAAAATTTAATAACATTATATATGTTCATGTTTTGTCCTACTCGAAGTAACGGTTGTATATCATTCACAGTTAATAGTTTAATACTATGATATTCTTGAAATAAATTATCAAAACTCAACCACACAAAAGCAAAGTTCGATAACCAAGAAAATTTGGAATAAATCAAAGCATATTATTGCCTCAAACATTTGCGGTTCTTAACTCCTTGAATTGACTAGAATATCAAACCAAAATCCACGTTTCGTCCATTTAAAAGTGTATTGACAGTACACTTACCGAAGCTAAATGTACCAGAGTCGAGTTGCTCCCGTATATTGTACCATACATTATTTTTTTCTTAAACACGTGTAATTATGGCAAAAAGAAAGAAAAGTTGCGCTAGTTATGGCTTAAAATAAGTAACACACATATGGAAGGAGTCTTATTTAGATGGAAGGACAATTTGAACTCCGTTCCTTTACGTTATGCCCTTTTCTAAATAAAGAATTCCCTAATTTAAGGCACTAATATAGGATTGTATATAAATTATAAGTAAAACTTGTTTAAGAGGGTAATATACAAATAAATTTGAATAATTGTGGTAAATAAATTTCAAATATTGTATAGGCAGAAAAAAAAAAGGTTTGAAGTCCAAATTCACATAAATATTTAAAGCATATTTTAGTGCACAAATCTTTTTAAACAATATAATTTGAAAACTAACATATCCAGTTAAAATCTAAAGTGTGTATTATCTAGATACCTTTGTTTATACTAAATTTAAAACCAGAATTTTCCAGCGTAGAAGGTAGAGTAGAACAGATATTTCCATCATATTTTGGCACGTGCCTTGTCAACATCCAATTACAGGTGAGAGAAAAAGATTCAAAAAAAGAAAACGAAAAAAGGGAGAGATTAAAATAGGACACGTCATAGATAGGATAATGAAGGTCCCATTTTTGATAGCCAATAGTGTCACTATTATTAGACTCTTTTTTAGTGGGAAGGTAAACTAGGAGAAAGTAATTTAAAAAAATAAAAAATAAAAAATGAGGAGATAGCTTTGAGGATCATTGATATCTTGCTGATTCTTGGTTTGCCTCGTCTCTCTCACACACAATCAATCACAGCTTCACACTACAAAAAACAATAACAACGCAGTATAATCCCACTTAATGAGGTCTGCAGACGGTAGTGTGTAGGCAGAACTTACCCCACCCTTGAATAGAGGGACTGTTTCCAAATACACCCTCGACATCCTTCCCTCCAAGAACTTCCCACCTTGCTCTTGGAGAGACTCGAACTCAAAACCTCTCGGTCTCTTGTCTAAAAAAGGTGAGATAAAATTGAAGTAATTTTCTAAGGCTCAGCTTTCATCAAGAAAGACAAACAAGGCCCATAATTAGTACCTTTTACGTTACATAAAAATATTACTACTATTATAAAGACAGCTCCATTATAATGGCGGATATTACTAGAACAAGCAAGATTATTGCTTCTTCTCTTAAAACCAGCTTGTTTTCTTCTATTCTCATTTCCGTGATTCTTTTTGGTTCCTTCCTCTTGTTGTAGTATATTATTTCAAGAAGCAACACATTCTAAAGAAAATAAGAATAAACTTTTTACTGTTTCTAGTATTTATATAGTATTTCAAAGCTTCTATTTTTCTTAATATTCTTGAACTAAAATGGCTGTGGCTATGGCTTCTTGTGGGATAATTTCTGGGATTCACACTAATTTGAAAGCAATTGAGAAACTGCCAATATCAAGCCCAGGTCTTTTCAGGGGTTCTTTTGGTTTGGAACCTATTCAGAGAATATGCATTGCTCCTAAGAGGTAATTATTTCCTTCCTCAGACTAAATTTTTTTTTTTACTGTTCCTTTGCAATTTGATGCTTATTTATTATTTTGTTTTCTCTTTAAAGCAGTATTGAAGTTTTTGTCTCGGGTTCTTGTTGCGGATATTTGAAACAGGTAGTGAAGTAAAATAATTCTGAGCCAGAGAGGGTCTATCGGAAACAGCCTCTCTGCCCTATCGGGTAGGGGTAAGGTCTATGTACACATTAAGCTCACCAGACCCCCACTTTGTGGGATTTTACTGGGCAGTTGTTGTTGTTGTAGTGAAATAGAATAATTCAAATTATAATAAAGGACTGTTTGATTAAAATGGAGATGCAATGGGAATAATCAGGAATCCGTCGTTAATCATAATGAAGTTTCTGTCATGAGTTTTTACTCATGGACTTGGTGAAATTTAGCAGTGGAAAGAAGTTCATAAATTACCTTATACTGGAATCTATGTACTTTTTGGTGCCCTGATTCGGAATATAATCAGCATGTTCTGCTATGTCAGATTAGCTTTTTCTGAGAGTACAATTGTTCCGAAAGCATCCTCAGCTGCAGCTGTTGAGGTATATAACATATAGCAATAACTCATTGGAAAAGCTTATTGTACTTGTTTCTTTGGTTTTCCAAAAATTGAGACATTTGTTTTTGATTCATGGGACTGAGGAATCAGGATGGAAGTTCCCAAGAGACTGCAGTCCCGACGCCTAAAGTCATAATAGATCTGGATACGAACCCTGATGCAACTGTAGTGGAGGTTACATTTGGTGATCGCCTTGGGGCTCTTGTTGACACGGTAGGATTAATTATCTTCTTGATTCAAGTATTCGATATTATTGCTGGTAATATTTGGAGTCATTTGGCAGCATGTCTTTCTCGTGTATAGGCCTAACAATTGCTGAATGTGTTTTCAGATGAGTGCACTAAAAAATCTTGGACTAAATGTTGTCAAAGCGAATGTCTGTCTAGATTCATCAGGGAAGCATACTACATTATGCATCACAAATGCGTAAGTCGTGTTAGATTACATTATGTTTTTATACTTTTATGGAAATTCTGATCATTCTGTTTTTGGCGATTTTTCCAGTTCTACTGGTAGAAAGGTCGATGATCCCGAGCAGCTAGAAGCAATTCGTTTGACAATTATCAACAATATGATTGAGTTCCATCCGGTAGCACAGCAATTTCAGTCGTTGCATTGGGTGCTTGTTAAGAGTACCTCTGTGGTATCTTTTATTTGCTGCTTCTTCTTACTGCATAATTTCTGCTGCAGGAATCTAGCGCCCTGTTAGCTATGGGTGAAGTCTTCGGTGCTTATCAACCAAATGAAAAGGTTGTAAATACTTTGTCATTGCCTAATGCTTGTTAAATACTTCACAGCAATACCTCTCCCTAATGCCATCATGAATGATGAAGGGAAGCCTTGGCGTAACTGGTAAAGTTGCCGCCATGTCACCAGGAGTTTACAGGTTCGAGCCGTGGAAACAGACTCTTGCATAAATGCAAGATAGGGCTGTAAATAATAGACCCTTATGGTTCGGCCCTTCCCCGAACCTCGCTCATAGCGGGAGCTTAGTATATTCCCGCTGCCTTTTTTTCAATACCAGCATGAATGATGCAGAAACAGCAGTTTAACTTTTTTAATCAACATTAACCATTTAGATTTTGTTTATTGTTTCAGCTTGATGTGGACATAGCAACCCATATCCATGTCTATGACGATGGTCCTGACCGAAGGTTCGTTTATACATACAGTTTATTATGATAATTTTCGCCTTCAGACTAATGTTGATAAATGAGCAGCGTGCTCATAAGATGCCATTATGTGCATAACTTGAAATACTGATAGTAAAAACATTGCTGTTTTGCAGCTTACTGTATGTAGAGGCAGCAGACCGGCCTGGATTAATAGTTGATCTCGTCAAGATCATTACTGAAATAAACATTGATGTTGAATCAGGAGAATTTGATACTGAGGTCAGACTTTTACAACTAGAGCTGTTTCATCATTCACTGGACGTTTAGCGGCAATGTAATTAACATATTGATTTTGTTATATATAGGGACTGCTAGCTAAGGCGAAATTTCACGTAAGCTACAAGAACAAAGCTCTCATCAAGCCCCTTCAACAGGTAAGCAACTCTGTTGTGTGAAAGCAATTTCAATTGTCATATTTAGCTATTTGTTTTTTAAGCCGAGGATTTATCGGAAACAACTTCTTTGACTTCACAAGGTAGGGGGTAAGTCTGTGTACACACTACCCTCCGGCCTCCTCAAACCCCACTCGTGGGATTACACTAGGTTTATCATTGACAAACTTCAATCTATAACATTTCAGGTTCTTGCAAACAGTTTGCGCTATTACTTAAGGAGACCAACAACAGAAGAGTCAAGTTTTTAATACAGTGCAGAATGAGAGAAAATAACCAGTTGGTTTAACCATGCAATTTTTATCTGTCGCAGCGAAAGCATGCTGAAACATGCATGAAATCTGGAAATATAGTTCTCATTACTGCGTTAACATTGTAAAATGCTACCATCTATACCTCAACTTAATTTGAATATACCTCTCAACAAGTAGAAAGAGCCATTTTCTTCATCAGTTATTGCTTATCACTGCCCAAATTTGATTTTACAACTTTATTTGATATCCGTTGAAATAAACCTAGTGTAATCTCACATTGTGGGGTCTTGGCAGAGGCAAAATCAAGATTTGAATTTTATAGGTTCAGGATTATAGCCGTTTATGTTACTAGGTTCTAACATTACGGGGTTTGTACAAAAGTTATTGGGTTCGGCCGAACATGCAAGATCTATGCTAGCTCCGCCCCTGATTTTTTGGAGGATAGCGTGTATGCAAACCTTTTCCCTACCTTGTGTAGGTAGAGAAAGATTATTTCGGATGGACTTTCAGCCAAGTATATACTTAAAATTCTGTGATCCAATTAATTATCGTGCTACGTCGGATAAGTACACTAAAGGGATAAAAGACTCCTTAATTACCAAGAAAGTTTCTATTTTCCAGAGATAAATTTATTGGTAATAATATCAAATTATGAAAATGGAAAGGGGATAATGAATTTTGAGGAGTTGGGAGGATAAGGAAGGCAGAGTAAGCACAGAAAAATGGACCACATATTATCTATGGAAAAAGGATAAGTGGATCAGTGCAAATTGCACAGACAGCAGCCCTCATAATTTAAGCAGAACGGATATTACAAGAGGGGTTAGCTTTGATAGTATGCAATCCCCACTCCCAACCGAGAGGTTATGAGTTCGAGTCTTCCCAAGAGCAAGGTGGTAAGTCCTTGGAGGGAAGTATGCCGGGGGTCTATTTGAAAACAGCCTCTCTATCCAAGGGAAGGGGTAAGGTATGCGTACACACTACCCTCCCAGAACCCACTAAATGGAAATATACTGGGTTGTTGTTGTTGTTGGATATTCTGCTTCTCCTACCATATCCCAAAATTCGTTTATCCATATTTTATTTTTGTTGACGATATCAAATGGTCGTTGGAGGAACTAATTAATAATTGTAAGCCAAGGCACCAATATTTCAATTATTGTCTTGTTTATATTTGAAATATTATAACGGTTTTGTTTATTTTCTTTCATATACCGATGTCTGAAATTTTAAATTGCTGGAACTTTAGACCAGCTTACTAGTTTGAAGATTGTTAAGACTAGGTCTGCATGCATTATTAGACTTAGAAATTGAACTTTCACGAATCACAACAACCGAGATTAATTAAATAGGATTTAAATGCTATTATCAACAACGAAAATATTATTAGAGTAATAATAATAATAATAACAGTAACAACAGCAATGATGATGGTTTTAACAATAATAGGTGCGACATGAACACAACCTCGACAATACGACATCAAGTACTATTTTCAGTAAATTTTATATTTGATGGAGTTTTGAGGTTATATGAATTGGAAATTCGAAGTAGAAAATGGAAATGAAAAAAATTATATGTGTATCACTTGTATATTATATATGTATCATATTTTATATCAAATATGTATCACATGTATATCCATTTACATATGTGTGTGAGATACATGTGTGATACATGTACCGCAGAAGAACTTTATTAACTCAATTTTGAATTACGAATTTTGATATTAATTCAATCCAAATCACCTCAAATCTTCCTCAAATTTTGTATATTGACTCATCGATATATTTTTCATTTAATCTCAACCATACTCATTGAAAAAAGTCTTTTGCTTAGATATTTTTAGAAACTTATATATATATATATATATATATATATATATATATATATATATATATATATATATATATATATATATTGTATTTTATCGCCTTATTTGCTACCTCATTCATAAAATTTTCTTTTCGTCTTGCACCTAATATTGCTAATCACACTTAAAAAAATTAGTTGGAGATCTTTGTATATGATTCTTGGAAAGAAAAAACCTTATCTCTTTGGGTTTTTAATTTTTATATATATATTTGGCTAGTTTTAATAAGTTTATAATTAATTGCTTGAAGTTTGTGAGTTGGGACTTTTTGAAATATTTCAAGATTCCCAAAATATTTTCTTTATTATAAATGTACCCAAAAAAAGAAGGCTTTACGTTACATACAGCCTAAAGGTTAAATTGTTACAGCTGCCAAGGGCCAACTCAAGGGGGAGAAATTCAAAAATACCTAGATTTATAAGCGATTATTAAAAAATAGTTATAGTTTTAAAGTAATCGAAATTTAGCCATTTTTTATGTAAAGATAAATCTGAATAAAAATACTATTTAAAATTCGAAAAAAATACTCCAGCATAATATACTAGAGTTCCAGTATAATAGGTCCAGCATAATATACTGGAATGTGGAGCACCGGTGTTCCGGTCTCCAGTATATTATACTAGAATCAACAAAATATATCGGTCCAGTATAATATGCTGGAAATTCATTCACAGATGCACCTAACTCCAGTGTATTATGCTGGATCGGTTTTTATTGCAGCAAAATAGTGGTTATTTTTCGATAATTTAGCAAATCTGGCTATTTTTGAATGACCGGTCCGTAAACTGACTAGACCATGCTATTTTAACCAGTTCAGGTGAATGGATTTGGTCTAACGAATTGAGCTCTTTTGGGTGAAATTTAAAAATAGCTAGATTTACAAGTTACAGTTTCAAAAGTAATCGAAATTTAGTCACTTTTCATGTAAAGATAATTTTGAATGAAAATACTGTTCAAAATCGAAAAATATTCCAGCATAATATACTGTAAGTCTAGTATATTATATTGGAGTTCCAACATAATATACTGCACTTTTTCAGTATAATATATTGGAGTTCCAATAAAATATACCGATCCAGCATATTATGCTGAAAGTTCATATATATGTGCTTCAATCTTTGGTTTATTAGACGAAAACTTTTTGTGATACAGTAAAATAATAGCTATTTTCTAATGATTTTATAAATAATAACTATTTTTCAAGTATCAATCCAAAAACTGCTTAGCTCATATTATTTGACGCCCTTTTTGATTCGTCAAGGTACATTATTCCGGGTCCCTTCGGGGACAGCTGATAAAAAAAAAAAGATACACTATTCCGGCTTTAACGTTCAAGCTAATAAATATTGACGAGCTAGCCACTTTTTGAACAACTTTTTAAAAAATAATCAATATTTGAAAAATCGTTGAAAACGTAGCAACTTTTAATGCAAAAACACCATGACATTATTATGGATTTCGAATTTGTTTGACCAAGTTTTTTTTGGTCAAAAGTATATTTTTTATTTTTGCCAAAAACAGCAAAAAATTATGGTGTTTGATCAAGTTTTTGAAAGGAAAAAAAAATATTTTTGAGGAGAAGCCGAATCAATTTTGGAGAAGCAGAAAAGAGTAGCTTCACTCCAGCAGCACTTTTTTAGAAGCACTTTTGAGAAAAATATACTTAGAAACGGTTTTTAATAGCTTGGCCAAACACTAGTTGTTGCTCATAAGTGCTTTTCAAACTAATTAGCCAAAAAGAAATTGTTTCTCGTTAAAAGTACTTTTGAGAAAAATACTTTTGAAAAAAGCATTTCTCAAAATAAGCTGGTTTTTGCAGGTTGGCTAAACGGGTTTTTAAACAAGTAAAAACTGTGAGAAATTTAAAAACAGCTAGATTTACCACTGGTCGTTGAAAAATAGCCAAGTTTCAAAAGTTATCGAAATTTAGCCACTTTTTACGTAAAGATAAATTTGAGCAAAAACACTGTTCAAAATCCGAAAAGTACACCCGCAAATTTTGCGGGAGTTCCAGCATAAGTATGCTTGAACTCCGGCAAATTTTACGGGTGTTTCAAGAAAACTGTGCTGGAACTCCCGTAAATTTTACGGGAGTTCAAGCATAATTATACTGGAACTCCCATATTTTACGGGAGTTCCAACAAGTATAAATGTCCAATAATATATACTGGAATTTGGAGCACTGGTGCTCCAGTCTCCCGCAAATTTTGCAGGAGTTAGCAAAGTGTACCGGTCCAGCATAATATGCTGGAGTTCGTACACAAATGCACTAAAACTTCCGTATATTATATGGGACCGATCCCTGTTACAGTAAAGTAGTAACTATTTTTCATTGACTTGATAAACACTGGCTATTTTTAATTGACTAATGTGAAAACTGGCTATACCATAATATTCAACATACTATCTTAATTTTTGTAATCGTGATATTTTCATGGATTACGAATTTAAAAAAAGTAAAACTTCATGTTAGCATCTTGGATTTTTATTCAAAAAATTGGCTATTTAATGATTTTTTAAATCACAAATCTGAAAAATGACTAATTTTTAACGTACACATTATAGTTAGGGGTGAGCGTTCGGATTAAATATAAAATTTTGGTTTGGATTTTTGATTTTTTGATTGAAGAAATGACAATCTAAATCCAATCCAAATAAGCTCGGGTAGAATCAGATTTTTTAAGTTCGGATTCGGATTAATCGGGTTGGATATGTTGGATTTTCGGTTTTGAGCTTATAAGTTGACACGTTTCGTCTTTTTACAAAAATAAATATCCAAATGAAGTACTCATATTAAATTGCGAGAAAAGTTACTCATTCTCACGGCAATCTTCCAAATAAAGTATTCAAGTAATGAAATTACTATCAAGAAAATGCAACAGAGACATTAGTAAGGACGAAAAGAAGTAGTAATAGTAAAATCATGTCCAAATATAAAGTATTCTGAAAATAATTTTGTAATTAATATTGCATATATGAAATAATATCTAATGGATAGGGTATTTAAATTATTATTATAGGCATATAGATAATGGACTAAATATAAAGTATAAAATTTCTGGATTTTCGGATATCCAAAAATCCAAAGTACCAAATCCACCATCTAACCCGAAATCCAAAAAATATAAAAAAATAAATCTAAAATCCAACCCGTAATCCAAAAATCCAAAGCAGTAATCTAAAAAATTCGAATTTCGGTTTGAATTTCAAATTTGTCCAAACTATACCCACCCCTAATTATAGGACGTAACCCATAACGAAATTTTCCAAAATATCCTTCTCTCCGGGTTCTCGAAGTATGGCAACTTGCAATCTATCATCAATTCGCAGTAACAAATGTATGTACTATCTTGAATTCTACCAATTTCCATGAAAGAAAGGATAATCTACAATTATGGAGATATTCTGTGAAAATGTTTGCCCTAAAAAAAGGCTAACAATTGAATTTATATGCGGCTTTAAGGATATATGGATTAATTAAATACAAGTAATTAATAATATTAAATTAAATAAAATAAAGACATAATAAATTGTCAAACCAATAATAAGCGTGATCCCGGGCTCGGTAAACGGCTTAATGAAGAACCTACCTTCGATCCCCAGTTTATCGTTATGAAGATCAAATATAAAAACTTTGAATATCAGAGAGAATAAGAGTAAATTGCCTTGGTACGCGTCTTACAATGTCTCGTATGAATAATAAGCTTCCCCCTTTAAATAGTAGAAATTTTTTACCATAAGTACAATTGTAAAAAAGGTAAAAATCTTCCGCTTCATTAATACGGGCCGAGATTCACATCGTGATATCCGGTTGGGCGCGGATACCACGGCTTTTCGTTAGTTGTGTGTGGCCGTTTGATAATGTTTTCTGAAATATTGAGGCTCGAACCGGACCTGGAGCGCGTGGTTCCCATGCCTCCGAGGGCAGGTATTTTGCTCGAACCCCAATACGAGGGGCTTCTCGCCCAGATTTCAATTCCATAAGATCAAGTCCCTGCTCCGTCTGCCTTACCGTGAAGCCGAGGTGTTCAATGGACTCAATTTTACATGTATACAGATAGTCCCCTCGTTTCTTAAAGAGTAGGTTTACCGAAACGATGAGAAACGCCAAATGCTTTTTGATTCCTTCTCCAATATGCCGTAACAGAAACGACAAAGAAGTCGAAATATCCCGTCAACCGTTCTCTTTTCACCTATTGACCAAGCTTCTTTCTTCGAGTTTTCAAGCTGTTATTGCCCTTCCTCAAACTTTCATACCCCTACCCCCTATTCTTCAAGATTTCTCAGTAACTTTTAGGTTTTTGCTAAATTTTAAATATTTTCATTCTTTCTTCATCTTCAAAACCTGTTTTTCCAAAAATTTAAATTCTTTCGTCAAATTTTCAAACACTCCCCCAAATAACAATGGCTAAAACATCAAAATCCATCCCCCAACAATTTGCCTCTTCGTCTTCTCAAGGGGTGGTGAGAATTGGTTGTAATTACACTTTGTAATTACAAGGTTATTTTTTATTTTATTTTATTTTCTTTTAATTTTTGTTTTAATTTATTTTATTTATAATTTTTAATTTCTATTATTTTAATTTTTTAATTTTTAATTTCTTTTAAAATTTAAAATATATTTTTCTTTGTACATTATTTGTCGTTTATTTCTCTTCCTTTATTTCTTGTTATTTAATGTAATTGATTATATTTTATTATTCTATTTTTTGAAACTACACCTCCTAATATTATGAATAATAAGTCATTACAAATTTATCATATAATGACTGATGTAATTAATGTGGAATTTCTTTGTTGAATGTAGTTATAAACTTATTATGTTTCATAATCTAAAATTATAGTAGGACATACTATTGTTATGTTGGAATTTGACATATACTATATAATTTTTTTTGAATTTTGAAATTGTGTTATATTCATGGTTCCAACTTACTTGTTTAAGTAGTATTGGTTCACGTAGCATGTTGTTTATTTTTTTTAGTTAGAATTGATAGATTAGTTTTGTCAAACATTTGAATAATGTTATGGCATTACATTTATAAATATTAGTTTATTTAATCAAATATGAATTCCATGATGTTCTTACAAAAAAATGTATATTTTTAATTTTTGTAAGTATCTAAACTAAATAAATAAATATATATATATATATATATATATATATATATATATATATTATTATTTCAATATTAGTTATAAATATATGATTACTTATTAATGTATATTCACAAAAAATATACATCTTAACTACCAAATATAATATTATTTATACAAATTTATAGGCATATATTTATCATATTAACTTTTGATAATTACTTAATTTAAAATTTAATCTAACTGTGTAAGTACACTTGTGCAACCAAACAGTAAACTTATAATTATACTGTAATTATACTATGTCAAACAAACAGGTTATCGTAATTACACAATTGAATAATTACTAGGCTGTGTAATTACTACCCTAATAATTCCACCAATTTCAATTTCATGTTGGTTTTCCAAACAGACTCTTAAGGAATTAAAGTAAATTCATCCATGAGAAAATTTATGATCAGAAGAGATAGATATATTCCCTACTTAAACGCACGTCAAATTGTACCATTCTATATATATATATATATATATTATTCTTTCAATTTATTACTCAGTATTCCAAGAAATCCTATCCATCTATCCATAATTAGGGTCACCAAAATGGATAATAAACATTAAATAATCCAGCTAGTTTGATTACTTTCCATTTACTACAAAGGCAACAAATAATACCAATGAGATCTTACCAGGGAGAACAACTATTGATGAATAGGACAGAGTTAGTACTATTATTTTTTACATATCATTTTCTCTTTTAACCTCACGTTGCAATGTATTTTTATCTATATTATCCTTCTAACTTACTAACAGTCCAAGAAATCCATCTCTTTGTAGTTAAAGTTACAAATGGATGGTATTACATCTTGCATGCAGAGTGAGAAGGTCTGCCTTCTCTCTAAAACATAGTTTTGATCCTTCATGAAAAAATTACCATTGCATAACTTTTCTTTTACTTAAATTCCCCCAAAATCACTAGATAGACCAATCCATTGAGAGGCTCAACCCTACGGCAACCTCATCTAACCCTAGTATTCATAATAATATAGTAGCCAAGAGCATCTTCATCCCTGCACCAATGGATGAACAACCCTCTTCCTACAAGGAAATTCTTCTGGATTCCATGCACTGTCAATCTAATCATCATCCCATGCAAGCCCGTGATTTTTAAGACCAACGCATATAATTTGATGATCCAACAACGCTTCAAAGAAGCACTGAAGATAATTATGATCTCCAAATCACACTCCCTGAAGAGGACTCATATAGAATCTACCAACCATGGAGGTTCTCTCTAATTATCAAACTTATGGGTAAGCGTATTCTTCATCAATACCTGAGTAAAAAAAATCTCTCAGCTATGGAAGCCCGGTGAGAACTTTTCCTTAATTGACCTAGGAGCTGATTACTTTATTGTTAAATTTTAAAAAGAAGAAAATATGTCAAAAGCTATAAATAACAGCCCCTAGTTCATCAATGGCTTCCATCTATCCGTCCAAAGATGGGAACCTCACTTTGTAGCAAGTGAAGCTAAACAATTAAAATCGGCAGTATGTATTCGTCTACCACAACTCCCAACAGAATTTTACGACTCATTGGTTCTAAGAAAAATTGGCAGTGCTATTGGTAAACTACTAAAAATAGATGCTTGCACATCCTTTACTCTAAGAGGAAGATTTGCACGTTTATGTATTGGGGTAGCCATGGACAAGCATGTCAAACCATTCGTGTACATAGGAAATTACATGCAGATGGTCCATTACGAGGGTCAAAACTTTCTCTGCACTCAATGCGGAAAGTTGGGACATACTCATTCAAAATGTCCACCCCCTAGTCACATTAATCATCAAAACTCAAAAGAGTGCAGAGACCACCAATAAAAGTGAAGCACCAAATGAGTGGATTACAGTCTCTTTTGGCAAAAAGAAGAAAGCTGCAGGACCTTCCAACAATCAGCAAGCACTGGCAAAAGGCATAGGAAATGGTTCCACTACTTTTGGCACTAGCACAGGTAAGTATTCCACTGGATCAGGTATGTCTGAAAAATCTTCCTCTATTAGCTCTTATAAACCAAAAAATTCGATTAAAATTTTGGCTAATACACTAAATAATAGCAGATCAAATTGTTTTGATCTTCTAAACTCCAACGAGCCCATGGTTTTGGATAGTGGTTTAGATGAAAATCAAGACATGATCTTAACTAACCAATACATGCAAACAGCAAAAGACAAAGTTGGCCAAGTATCCATAGGCAAGAAAACTTTGGGAATTCCATCTCAATCATCACTAGAACCTTCTACTAATATAAGCAAAAAGAATTACTCGGATATCCCTACTCCTTCCCCTAATACAATTACCCCCCATAAAGCCAAGACTACCCCTATTCAAAATATGCAACACTTGGATACATATGCAAAGTTTGAAGCTCTCACCACCGAACATCTGGATAACCCAAACACCCCCCCCCCCCCCCCAAAAGATCTTATGAAGTGCCATGAGCAATCAAGCATGAAAATGGCATCCATTACTGATCAACCTAGCTCCTTACCAAATCCTATGATTTACTCCCTTCATCAGTCTAGCCTTCCTAATATAAATAATGCCAAAGCTTCCCCTGACTACATGGAGAAGATTCAGACTAGTTCATATCCCCATTCACAACAGGAACTCACACATGGCCAATCCACCTCTACTTTCCCACCAGCTCCAAACATAGCCTCTATTCTTCACCTCCCGACCACCCCCCAGAACTACCAACCACCTTCTTGGCTGGAAACAAGCGTACTGGGCCATGAAATAACCTTCAATATCAAACTAAATGGCCAAGAAATGGTGTTCATCATCCGGAACTCCATGTATCTAACTCAGTTAATATCGGAGGGCATGCAACTAGCCATGACCAATTACACAAATCAGGCTTGGATCCACAACGTTCTACACCCCCTAGCCCCTCACATTAGCCACACTCTAATCAAAGAAATGCAACCTCACCCAGACACCCAACCAATTCATCAACCTCCCCTAGACCCTACCATTCTTTCCACCAGAAGAGAGCATGACAACCAATCTCATCTTCATGCCTTGGACCAACCATGCAACTCAGGAAAACATCATTCCAGCAAACCTAGCACCTGTAAACCCACCCCAGAACAATATGCAAGCCAATGTACCAGAACCAAATCCTCCACAACCTCCAGTAGAGGAAGAAGATTAACCCAATCCACAAGGTACTCAACCGAGTGTCGAATTTTCAAACCTAAATGAAGTAAAAATATTCCTCTTCCCAGAACTATGGAGCAAGAAATACAACTTCAGCTGCCCGAGCACCATGTACAAATGCTCAATGCATGTACGTCCTCATCAATACCCCACCGTAGGAAAACATGCAGTGATACTGGTACCATCGAGAAGAAGGAATCACAACTCAGTGGAGAGGGACACCGCTGTGACTCATCCCCAATTACCTCCAATGGATAGAGCCACTACAAACATATTCTGGAACGTTAGGGGTGAAAATAATGAGGACGTCCGTCGAATATTTGGAGACCTTCTTGATACCCATAGGCCATGTCTGGTTGCCCTACTTGAAACAAGGATGCACATGGATGCATCTCTTCTTGATGACTTCAACTTCTCTGAGCTCATAGAAGTCCCTACAAAGGGTCAATCAGGTGGTATGGCTATACTCTACAATCATGATGTTATAACTGTGGAACACTTTACTCGAACTGGCCAAGAAATCCATGATCTACTCAAGGTACGCCCCTTTAATTTTTCTTGGCTTTCTCGATTGTATATGCTAGTACTCAATCTTCTCTAAGAGATAATATGTGGGATAATCTAAAACAGATCTCTACAAATTTTACTGGACCTTCGATGATTGGTGGAGATTTTAACAACATTATCAGTACTAACGAAAAAATTGGAGGGAGTGCACTAAGAACAGTAGAGCGTTTAAAATTAGTAATAATATTTATTACTGTAAATTTATTGACCTTGGTTTCAATGGAAGCAATTTTACTTGGTCAAACCATAGAAGAAAAAGGGGTTTAATCATGGAACGACTTGACCGTGTCCTAGCTAATGAGGAGCGTATGGAAAAATTCCCTAGGACAAGTATCACTCATCTCCCAAAAACCCACTCAGACCACAAGCCCATTCTTGTTAAATTAAATAATATTAGTCATATTGCTGGGAATATTTTTAGACTAGAAAGAATTTGGTGTAACCACCCTAGTTTTTGTAATATAGTCAAGGACCAATGGAGGGATAAACAACTCCTACATGCTATCCACTCCTTTACTGACTATGTTAGGCAACGGGGAAGGGATCAATTTGGAAACTTGTTTAAGGACAAAAGATCTCTCCTAGCCAGAATTAATGAAATTCAAACTCATCTAACTATGGTACTAATGCCTTCCTAAACGACCTGGAATATTCCCTATTATCTAAGTACAATAATATCCTAAATTAGAAGAAGATTATTGAAAATTTAGGGCCAGGGTTAATTGGTTAAATGAGGGTGATGCTAACACCAAATTTTTTCAAATTAGTGCTACTATTAAAAAAGACAAAACCATATTAGTTTCTTTAGAAAAAAGGAAGGAATGTGGATTGACAACCATCATGATATAATGAACTATGTCTTAGATCATTTTATGAATCTATTCAGCACTGATCATACCTTGTCCAAAGTTCTGCACCCTTTAAAATCCCCTAATAGTTTTCATAATATTGAGCTCTCAACTTTGGAAAAACCTCTCCTAGATAATGAAATAAGCCATGCTATTTTATCCTTCAAACCATTTAAATCCCCCGGTCCGGATGGACAACGCACTTTCTTTTATCAAGAGTATTGAAGGATTATAGGACAGTCTGTTAGGGCTTTTTTTCCATCAAGTCTTTAAGCAATAACAAATCCCTAGTGTAACCAAGACTACCTATATCTGCCTTATTCCCAAATTTTATAATTCCAATAATCTTAATAATTTCAGATCTATTAGCCTTCGTAATACCGTTTACAAAGTTATTACTAAAATTATTACAAACAGACTCAAACCCAACCTTCAGAAATTAATAAGCCCCGTCCAAACTAGTTTTATAAAAAATAGAAGGGCTAACGATAATACTATTATTATCCAAGAGCTTGTCAATTCCTTTAGGAATACTAAAGGTAAATCTGGTAACTTTATCATTGAAATTGATCTCGAGAAAACTTTTGACAAGCTTAGTGGTCCTTTATATATAAAACCCTTCTTTATTTTAAATTTCCCCCAAAAATCATTAAGCTTATAATGTCTTGCATTACTACTCCTACTACCTCTATCCTTGTAAATGGAACCAAAACTTCCTTCTTCCAACCGACTAAAGGAATTAGGCAAGGTGACCCCATGTCCCCATATATTTTTATCCTTTGTATGGAAATACAATCAACCTACATAAATCATCTAGTAGATATTAAGAAATGGGACACTTCCTCAATATGAAACAACACTCTGCCTCTATCGCACTTACTCTTTGCGGACGATTTGGTCCTTATTGGTAAAACAAACTCTAAAACATGTTCATCCGTTAAAGATGTCCTAGACCTCTTTTGGGAACATTCAGGGCAATCCATTAATCTATCTAAGTCTAGGATTCTAATCTCAGCTAATTGTAGCAAAAACAATAGATCAAATTTTTCTGAAACCTTGGGTATAAAAGAGTGTAAAAACTTCGGGAAATATCTTGGTTTGCCTATAATTACCAATACGCCCAAGCACAGGGATTTCCAATTTGTGATCGATAAAATGAGAATTAGACTGGCTAATTGAAAATGTGATAAGCTGAACCTTGCAGGTAGAACAACCCTAATCTCTTCCACCTTAGCAAGCATCCCGGCTCATTACATGCAATTTACTCTCCTCCCTGATAAACCCTAAAAACAATTAACAAGATCTAAAGAAATTTCCTATGGGGTACTAATGACCAAAAGAAAAAGATCCACCTAGTTAATTGGGACTTGGTTTGTATACCTAAGCAGGAAGGAGGCTTGGAACTCAGGAAAGCCCGTCACAAAAACCTTACCCTCCTAGCCAGCCTTGCTTGGAGATTTGCCAATGATACTACTAATCTTTGGGCCATTAACCTCATTAAAAAATATAGCCACAAATCTATAAACAAGGGTTCCTTTATTTGGAAAAGTCATATAAAAGGGTGGGAACTTTGTCAAAAAGGACTATTTTGGTCTATCAATAACAACCCCCCTCTTAATATTTGGGAAACAAACTATATAAGTAACTCGGGCACCCTAAGGAGCCATGTTATAGGTCCTCTAACAAAATCTGAAAACTCCCTTAGAATTTGCGATGTCCGACTAGGAAATAAATGGAACTTAACAAATATTTCTTTAGACATTCATAAGGGCGTTATGGACAAAATCTCCTCATCCCTAGTCCCCAATGACTGTTCTATTAATGGCATATCTTGAGAGTATAGCTCTAATGGCACCTTCACAACCAAATCGTGCTATGGATTACTAGAAAGGACAAATCATTATTTAATAAATAGCAAGTGGGTATGGGACCTCCAATGTCCTAACAAAATCAAAAATTTTATGTGGCTTTGTAACATAAATAGGCTTCCCTGTAGAAAATTCCTTTCATATATAGACATTAATATAGACCCTCAATGTACTATTTGTCGTCGTGAACCAGAATGCCTGATTCATATTTTTCTTACATGTCCCAATGTTCGCAACATTTGGAATAATTTGGGTATTAATACTGCTGTGATTGACCCCTCAAACAAAAAAAAATTGGCGTAGTTACCTCAAAACTGCCAATCCCATAATTCCTTCTAAACTCATCAATTGGAATACTCTCTTTCCCTTCGTTATGTGGAATATTTGGACCACTAGGAATAATAACAATATCAATAACACGAATACCACCACCCACTTAGGGAAAATTATTGATCAATCTATTGAATACACCCTCTTAACAAATATGGAATCAAACTGGGATAGAATAATTGAACTTAACATATTCTGGATTAGGCCACCCACTAATTGGCTCAAACTTAATATAGATGGGGCTTATACGAATCCACCAAAATAGGGGGCATTGGCGGGGTAATAAGAAATGATAACGGGGACTGGATTATATGTTTTAGCTCAAAATTAATAACTAAAACCCCCCATCCACTCAGAACTTATGGCTCTATTTAAAGAACTATGCATCGCTAACAACAGAAAGATCTTCCCATTAATAGTATAGACAGACGCTTCCCAGGTACTGTCCTTCATCCGTGATGGTTGTAGGGCTTACACTTCTATCCTCAATTGTTGCAGGTCACTACTGGATCAAATGGGCACCTTGGAAATGCAACACACATTCAGGCAGGGGAATGAAGTGCCTCACTTGCCGGCCAAGCATGCAGTAGAGAACTTAGTACTAAATAAAGTTCAATTCTGATTATTTCCTCCACCTTTTGTCTTGACCAGGATGCTGGCAGATAAAGGCGGTATAAAGTCTGTAAAATGTATTTCCTACAAGCACTGCAAAACTCTAGCTACTTTTGGTAACCTACATGCCATGCATGTGTTACCTTCTCTTAATAATCCTCAGGATCATGACTCCTTTTGTAATGTTTGATGTTAGTATTAATAAGTAAACGTCGTTCCTATTAAAAAAACGTTACAAATGGATAATAAACAATCCAAATAGTTTTTTTCCTCACCTATTAATTAGGTAACAAAATCATCATCATTGAGGTCTAGTTAGGAAGGATTATTATTGTTATTAATGTACAAGACAACGGTTACTAATATTTTTAATAGCATATTCTCTGTTAAATTAATAAGTATATACTGTATAAAAGGTTGTGACTGGTGAAATTCGTAATTGTCCAACTTTGTGAAATTAATTTTTCAAGCCTTCCCCTATTTTTATTTTTTTGCTAATGACCAATTCCCGTTGTTGTAGCCTGTAGGTTAGTACATATCAGTAGGTGAAAGGGTTCCGTCCAGTGGCCGTCAGCAACCCCGTTCCGGCATGTCGCGGTAGGTGAAAAGCTTACGTGGAAATTGCTGAATTTCAAAAGGTCAACTTTGAACCACAATTTTGACAAAAAATAAAAAATATAAAAAAGAAGTTGAATCGCAAATTAGTGTTACCCATCACCTAACCATAAGACCTTAAAGCCCCATTCCCTGAACTACTCTCAGTCTCACCAACCACAAACTCCTATATTTCTATCTTGGGTAAAGAGGCTGTTTCCAAATAGACCCCCGGCATTCTTACCTCCAAGAATTTGCCACCTTGCTCTTGGGGAGACTTGAACTCACAACCTCTCGGTTGGAAGTAAAAGTTGCTTACCATCAAAGCAACACCTCCTGTCTTCTAATATGTCTAAAAATAAATAGAAAATCAAGTTTCCAAAAGTTGCCCCTTAACAACCCTAAATACCCATCAACTCCCTTTCACCAACCACACTGTATCTTTCGCTCGTATTTATATTCCTCCGTCTTTGAACATTCATCTTCAGGACACAGAGCTAAAATTTATTTCCTTTTAGCGTGTTCCAACTTTTTCTCTTTTGTCTCTCTAAATCTAATTTAGCCATAGCCAAAATGCCAATGGAGACTACTACAGAAACAAAGCAATCAGGAGATTTAATTTTCCGATCAAAACTCCCTGATATTTACATCCCTAAACATTTACCTTTACATTCTTATTGTTTTGAAAACATTTCGGAGTTTAGTTCTCGTCCCTGTTTGATTAATGGAGCCAACGATCAAATTTATACTTATGCTGAAGTTGAGCTCACTTGCAGAAAAGTTGCAGTTGGTCTTAACAAGTTAGGGATCCAACAAAAGGACACGATTATGATCCTTTTGCCGAATTCCCCTGAATTTGTGTTTGCTTTTATGGGCGCTTCATATTTAGGAGCCATTTCTACAATGGCCAATCCTCTGTTTACGCCGGCGGAGGTTGTAAAACAAGCCAAAGCCTCAAGTGCTAAGATTATTATAACTCAATCGTGCTTTGTGGGCAAAGTGAAGGATTACGCTAGTGAAAATGATGTGAAGGTTATTTGTATTGATTCTGCACCAGAAGGTTGTCTTCATTTCTCTGAATTGACGCAATCTGATGAACATGAAATTCCGGAGGTGAAAATCCAGCCAGACGACGTCGTTGCGCTGCCGTATTCCTCTGGTACTACAGGTCTGCCGAAAGGTGTGATGTTGACGCACAAGGGTTTAGTCACGAGCGTTGCACAACAAGTTGACGGTGAAAATGCCAATTTGTATATGCACAGTGAGGATGTATTGATGTGTGTTTTGCCTTTGTTCCATATTTATTCACTCAATTCCATTTTACTTTGTGGATTGAGAGTCGGAGCAGCGATTTTGATTATGCAGAAATTTGATATTGCTCCGTTCCTGGAGTTAATACAGAAGTATAAGGTGTCAATTGGGCCATTTGTGCCGCCTATTGTTCTGGCTATTGCTAAGAGTCCAATTGTTGATAGCTATGATCTTTCCTCAGTAAGGACTGTCATGTCTGGGGCTGCACCATTAGGAAAAGAACTCGAAGACGCTGTGAGAACCAAATTCCCTAACGCTAAACTTGGCCAGGTAAATTTCTTATTTTTGTATTTCATTATGTTATCTTTATGTTCTTATCATGAAATTCGAGCTACGTGCTGATTATCTTAATTTTTACTCAATCAAAGTCCGGATTTTAATGCACATGAAAGTTGATGATCTTGAATTTAACAGCCGTTTTGCATACAATCATCCGAGTTTTTTTTTCCTTTGAATAGTTTTTGATGGTTTTGCCATATACGCGAGTTTCCAAAAAAATATATTTGAAAAATACTCTAAAACTACTCAAAATTTTAATGCACTTAATATATTTCCTATTTTTTGAAATAACAAATGGATTTTGTTTGACTCGGTAAATTGCACGTAGTTGGTAAACGTCTATTTCTAAATTGCTGTGACAGATAATCTGTCTGAAAATCTTGTAATGTAGCAATTTCCACTGGTTACAATTATACAAAAACTGCACACGTTTGTGGACATTATAGTTGGACTTTTTGGCCACACATTTACTTTATAGTAGTGCCTCACTCCTAATTATATGTACGGTATTTGTTAAGCAAGAAGTTTAAGAAATAAAATAAATTTTTAATACTTATGATCTTAAATGAATCATAAATATTTACGTGATTATAAATCATTAAGATTTTAAGGTTAAATTACTACTTAGTAACTATAAAAAGATACTTATTTTCTAGGGACTAATTGAAAAGGAAAGAGTTTTATATACATTGAAAGGAGCTAATAGCCAGAATACAAATTTTAAAAATTTAAGTAATTTTTACTATATTAGAATAAATTATTTGGAACCCCGTGCATAGCGCGGGAAGCTTAGTGCATCGCGCTACCCTTTATTAAAATAAATTTCGAAATATAAATTCATTAACTACGTAATTAAATTAATTATTTAATAGGGTTATGGAATGACGGAAGCTGGGCCGGTGTTGGCAATGTGTTTGGCTTTTGCAAAAGAACCCTTTGATATTAAATCAGGTGCATGTGGTACTGTTGTGAGGAACGCCGAGATGAAAATCGTAGATCCGGATACGGGTTGCTCTCTTCCTCGTAACCAACCCGGTGAGATTTGCATTAGAGGTGACCAGATCATGAAAGGTGCGTCTTTCATTTCTTTCAAGTTTTAATTTATGTATACTCACATTGTTTTAAGATAAGTTTAACAACGGCTAATTATTTATAGTAACTGTAATTATAATCTAAAATACATATTGCTGTACTAATTAAAGGCATAATTAATGTAAGATTTTCTATTATTATCAAAAGTGATTTTTGTGGATCCGGTTGGTAATGTCATTGTGGAACTATCATAGTCTTTATTAACGCTGAGGATGAATAATGTGTCATGTCTAGTAATTGTTGATATTCGCATTTTCATATGTTATTTTCATGATAATTATTTTTATAGGCACTAGATGTCAACCAAGTGTTCCATTGGTAACCTATGTTAGGTGACCGCACGTAGTTCCAAATTACACGGTTATATCTTTTCCAATTATTTTGGGCACGTCAGTGCGTTTATGAACAAATCTACCAACTTGTAGACCCAGACCAAGATGCAATAGGCGGAGATTATTTTGCATACTTTTCAAGTTTTCAGCCTTTTGTTTTGGCCATTGAGTAATACCAATGCCACCCAAATTATTAAACATCAGATCACCAACTACCTTCGCCCTCACTCACTCAAATAAAGTCATTAAATGATGACAAATTGGACATAAAATACATTTTTTAAATATTTCGTAGTATTATATTGCGAATTGAGTTAACGGCAAAATTCCGTTAATCCAATTCGCAGTGTAATACTGCGAAATGTCCACTAATGTAGCTTTTTCCTAAAATATCAAAAATATATTTTGTGTCCAATTTGTCATCATTTCAGTTTCGGACTCCACTCAAATATAGAAAAATATCTTAATTTATTGAAAGTATGATTTGTATTGTTAATTTGGATTTAGAGAATTAGGAGTGTACATAGACCGAGTTAGTTCGGATTTTCTATATCAAACCAACTAATTGTATCGGATTACTAAATCTAACGTCCAAACAAAACCAATAGAAGTCGGGTTTTTCAATCTCGATTTTTCTCGGGTTTTTTGGATTTTTTTCCAATAAAGTCTTCATAGCACAAAATATAGAATTTGTGTTCCAAATATTTTTTTAACCCTAGTAAGATAGAGCTACATATGGTGCTTTTCAATAAAATAACATAAATATGAGATGGGTCATGTCATTATACTAAAATATTCAATAATAAAAATAATAAAATCACATAAAATAAGTATCATTAATACGCCATATGAAAACAAACGTAATTTAAAATTACTAATAAGTGCTAAAATAAGTACGGTTAATAAGTACTATTATGTTACATGACTAAACAAGAAAAGGAAAATAAGTTATGCATTTTATCTAAACCACAGAAAAACTAAAAAATAGACATTCAACACTTTATTGTCATTCAAAGTATAATTAAATTGAATGTCTTTTATTAGCATTAGTATTGATTGGATATTGGTTTAGGATTTATTTGAGTTACTAACATTTATGAACTATAAAACTTATTGGAGCATCTAAAAATTATTAGTCCAAGCTTGAAATAATACGTGAAAAGATAAAACTATGAAAAAGCTTAAGAAATATTTATAAACTATACTATAACAAATATTTTTATGTATTATATATATTTAAAACTTCTATACATATAATTTCAGATTGGTTTGGTTTTGGTTTAACTTTTTTTAGTTAAAACAAAACCAAACCAAGTCTGGCCGGATTTTTCTTTCCAACACCAAATCAAACCATAATCGTGATTTATTTTTCTCGATTTAACTCGAATTATTGGGTTGATGCGATTTGTCGGTTTCATTTGTACACACCTATAAAGAATATCTAATTCATCTTGTAAAATGAATTGTTACGTATTTTAATAAAATGAATATGAATAGAATGGAAGATATATAATTTTTATTTTATTTTAACAGACTCAAATAAATGTAGTTAAGATGTTATTGATGGGTGGGCATAATTGATTGGTATCATTTTCTACTCATTCATCATTTATACATTGTAGAGAGCCATATTCAGGTATAATAATGTGATTGCATCCAATTGGTATATGACAACGTTAACGGCGAAAGTGATCGCATCCCTAAATGGGCAAAAGAGGACCAGTAGTGTAGTAACTCTAATCTCGGAGTGCCTTTTACCTATTATTGGAAACTTGTGGGGGACTTACCATAAAATAATTGAACTCAACATTGTGGAACTATTCACCTACGCACCAACAACTTATTAGCCTTTGGTCTTAAAAGCTTTACCTACCATTGCCAATTCTCTCGCTCCACAAGTCACCAAACCCTTTTGTAACAAATTAATGGTATTTATTTCTCTCTAAACTAAAATTGACTAGGTATATACTTTATTTATTGACGTGAAATAAAATAATAAAACTAAACAAATATTATATTATTGTAGGTTACCTGAATGATCCCGAGGCCACAACGAGAACAATAGACAAAGAAGGATGGTTACACACTGGCGACATTGGGTTCATTGACGAAGATGACGAGCTTTTCATTGTTGATCGATTGAAGGAATTAATCAAATACAAAGGATTTCAAGTGGCACCTGCTGAAATTGAAGCCCTTCTCCTCAACCATCCCAACATTTCTGATGCTGCTGTTGTCCCGTAAGTTACAGCAAATAGTCGGTTGAATTTACTGTAACGGCCTAATGTGCCATGCAGCTAGAAAATGTCCAAATTCTCACCATTTGTTAAATCTGTGTTTCGCAGCATGAAAGATGAGCAAGCCGGAGAAGTTCCGGTGGCTTTTGTTGTTAGGTCAAATGGATCTGCCATCACTGAGGATGAAGTCAAGGATTTCGTCTCTAAACAGGTTAGTTTTATTTCCGTTTATTTAATTAATTGATGTATTTTATTTGCAACACTGACATTATTCCCGGAACACAAAAACCACCATCTACTTCCATTGAATATATCCTAGTACTACGTACTACTATCTGCTTTTACAACATTTAATATAGAATAGTTGAAATCATGAGTATTATTTTTCCTATTTACAAGATCTTAATCATGTGAAGTGAGGTCCATGCTACGTACTTTTAGCACGTGATATACTGGAAATAGAATCACGAGGCAAAAGTTAATGCAGCTTTTTATTTGAAAAAATGACATTGTCTGTAAAAATAATAATTGAAAAATATATAAAATTTGTATATATATATATTGTATGTTATATACAAAAGTTATATAAGTTTTATACATTTTTTCGGCTATCAGATGTAAATAGTTTTTCAATTTCTATGAAAATACTAGATTATTTTCAATTTCTAATACAGAACAATAAGTGATTTTTTCCTTCTTAAAAAATTTCAGGTGATATTTTATAAGAGAGTAAAGCGTGTATTTTTCGTGGAGACGGTACCCAAATCTCCGTCGGGAAAGATTCTTAGAAAGGACTTGAGAGCTAGACTGGCTGCTGGTGTTCCAAATTAATTTCTTTTGGTTTGGGATTTGATGGTGGTATTAAACTAAACAAGTCCACCATTATATGTTCTTTGAATTTTACCTTCACCCAAATGTTCGGTATAATTTCCAGTTTGGCAATGGGCGAAATGTCTGTAAATTAATTTATATGACATCTTTATTCATCTTTGATTGGACTTTGTTTATGTGATAATACGCTACCAAGTATATCTTATTTTTTGTGGAAAGTTATTATATCGAACAATTTCCATATAAATACTAGTTTTTGAGACTTATCGGTTTATCCGATTCCATAAACAAATCTGAATCAACCACGACTTGAATTTGTGGCAATATGAAAACATATAGATTCGAAGACAAAAATGACGAAGAACACAGTGAGAGAAAGAGAATAGGTGAGGAACTCTCTGGAAGAACCGAGAGGAAAAATAAATCTATTAACCAAAAATATCTGTCTGCCCCTATACAAATATACACATATATATTACGACTTGGGTCGGGTCAGCCGGCCCAAGTGTCCAATGTAATAAAATGGATTGGGCCAGAATACATTGAGGCCCAATCTGAACTAAGCCTATAATATACAACATAAACAAGGAATATACAACAGATATACAATGGAATATCAATGTTTATGCTTAGGTTTAGAGGCCAAATAATCTTGTAGCTCAACACCCCCCCCCCCCCCCTCAAGTTGGAGGGGGAAACGACCTGCAACTTGAGCAGCAAAGGATGAAGCACAGTGTCAGGCAAAGGCTTGGTCAGGAGGTCAGCCAGTTGACGAGAAGTAGGAACATGAAACAGCTGAATGAGGCCATTCTGGAGCTGATCGCGAACAAAGTGACAATCCACTTCAATGTGTTTAGTCCGTTCATGAAAAACAGGATTCTTAGCTATGTGAATAGCAGCCTGACTGTCACAAAGCACAGAAAAGGGAAGAGAAATAGGAACCCCAAGATCAAGAAATAAACGAGACAGCCAAGACAATTCTGCAACAACCTTACTAAGGGCCCTATATTCAGCCTCAGCAGAAGATAAAGAAACCACTGGTTGCTTCTTAGATTTCCAACTAATCAGTCAACCACCCAGAACAATACAGAACCCAGTAACAGATCTCCTTGTATCAGGGCTGGCAGCCCAGTCACTACTAGAATAACCAACAACTGAGAAATCATTGCAGTCAGAATAAAAAAGACCCATAGATGAGGTACCTTTAAGATATCTCAACACATGGAGGGCAGCAGTCATATGTGGAAGTCTGGGACATTTCAGAAACTGACTCAGATGTTGCACAGCAAAACAGATGTCAGGCCTAGTATGAGTCAGAAATAAGAGCTTACCAACAAGACTCCTATACTGATCAGGACAAGGTAAAAGGTCACCAGAATCAGCATGAAGTTTGGCATTAATGTCCAAAGGACAGACAACAGAAGAGACAATGGCACAGTCAAACTGCTGCAGCAGGTCAGAGATATATTTATGCTGATTAAGGATCATCCCACCAGGAACAACTGACATCTCTATGCCTAAAAAATAATGCAAAGACCCTAGGTCCTTAATTTTGAACTGATCATCCAGAAACAGTTTCAGGGCACCAATCTCATCACTGTCCTCCCCAGTAAGAATAATATCATTCACATAGACTGCTACAATCACAAGGGACCCTGGTGTACCTTTGATGAATAGAGAATAATCATCAAAGAGTGTCTATAGCCTCTGGAATAGAGGGCATAAGACAATTTGGCATACCATTGTCTGGATGCCTGTCTCAGCCCATACAAGGATTTATTCAAATTGCAAACAAGGGGAGTAGAGGCAGAGGAGGCAGAAACAGAATCAGGAGCACAAACTGTCAAACCTAGAGGGAGCTTCATATAAACCTCCTCATCCAAATCACCATGTAAGAAAGCATTATTAACATCCAGTTGAAATAAATTCCAATGATTTTTGACAGCCACAACAATAAGACACTTAACAGTGCACATTTTAACCACAGGAGAAAAAGTGTCAGTGAAATCAATACCTTCAACCTGAGTATCACCTCTAATAACAAGTCTAGCTTTATACCTTTCAACACTGCCATCAGCCTTGTATTTGATTTTATAAACCCATTTGCAGCCAATGGGTTTCTTACCAGAGGAAGAGGAACAACATCCCAAGTATGGTTTGTGTCCAAAGCATCAAACTCCTTTCTCATGGCATCCTGCCATGCTGGAACAGATGCAGCTTGAGAGTAATATAGAGGTTCAGATTCCAAAGAAGAGGAAGAGGATCCAGAAAAGGCAGGAAGTTGACAGACATAATCCTTAAAATAAGAGGGAGGATTATGCTGTCTTTGAGATTTTTTGGGAGCAGGAACAGATGGGGAAGAGGCCAAAGCAGGAGGAGAGATATCAAGATTGAAAGAAGGAATGGAAGCAGGATCAGTAGAATCTGGAGCAATATGATGAAGTGCTTGAACAGATGTAGGAGGAAGAGGAGAGGAGACAGGAATGGAAGGGTCTAGATCAGTGGAATGTTCTACAGGTGGAACAAAAGGAAAGGATGAAGGAGAAGGATGAACAGAAGAGGATGCAGTTTTAAAAGAAAAACATGTTTCATGGAATATAACATCCCTGGAAACAAAACATTTCTTGGAAGCAAGATCATACAATTTATAACCCTTTTTGGCAAAAGGATAACCCATGAAAACACAAGAAATGGCTCTTGGCCTTTACTTGTCCCTTTGAGGAATTGGGACAGTAGCATAGGCAAGGCACTCAAATGTTCTCAAATGAGAATAGGTTGGAGCTTTCCCATACAAAATTTCATTAGGAGGCTTATTGTGAAGCAATCTGGATGGTATTCTGTTAATGAGGTAAGTGGCAGTTAACAAACAGTCCCCCCAGAAAGACACATGTAGCCCAGATTGGAAAAGTAAAGCTCTACATGTTTCAAGGAGGGTTCTATGCTTTCTTTCAACAACACCATTCTGTTGAGGAGAATGAGAGCAGGTGGTTTGATGAATAATCCCCTGGCTACTAAAGAAAGGTGTACCCTCAATGCTAGACCCCAATTCTAAAGCATTGTCACTTCTAACAGTTTTAACCACAGCATCAAATTGGGTTTTAACCAAACACAGGAATGACTTAAGCAAAGAAAAAGCATTGCTTTTAGATCCCATTAAGTGCATCCAGGTTTCCATAGAGAAATAATCAACTATTGTAAGGAAATATCTACAACCAAAAGAAGTTGGAGTATGATAAGGCCCCCAAATATCCACATGAATTAATTGAAAAGGTCTAGAGGTGCTTATAGAACTATCAGGAAAGGGGAGTCTAGTCTGTCTTGCCATAGGACAGACAGAACATGGGAAAGGTTGTTTAGAAGCAAATGGACAAGACAAACCAGAAATGTGTCTCATATTTGTAAATGAAGTATGGGCAAGTCTTAAATGCCAAATGTAATTCATGTCAGTTGTAAAAACATTATTACAGATGGAACTATGTACATTTGAGGGCAAGGGAACATCCTTGTTATCAAACAAAATGTCATCATTACAAGAAGCAGACACAGAACATGCAGAAGTAGATGAACAACTAATAGAGGAAGAAGGGGAAGGAGGAACCCAAGCCAGTTTATATAAGCCAGCAGCTTCTCTACCAAGATCCAGAGGCCTCCTCAGAGAAGGGTCCTGTATCATGTGGAGGAAGCAGGAATTTTCAGTGAACAAAACTACACAATGCAACTGTTTCACTAACTTGTGGACAGAAATCAAGTTGTGTTTAAAGGAAGGAACCAGCAACACATTATGAAGCGTAATGAATGGAGTTAGTGCAAAAGAACCTGTGCATGTTACTTTCACTTTATAGCCATAAGGAAGAGTGACAAGATAGGGCACAGTTAAAGGTGTGATGTTAGAGAGTAAATGTTTATCATGTGTCATATGATTAGATGCACCTAAATCTATGATCCAGGTGACAAAATTAATATGGGTAAGCATGCAGAGTTTGGAATCAGAAATATGGCTCTCAGTTAGCATAGTACCAGCAAAGTTAACAGCATACATGGGAGGAGGAGTCTGAGCAGTGGAGTCCCCTAACTGATCTGTTGTAATAAGCTCATCAATTGATCATACTGTTGTCTGCTCAACCCTGGTATCACAGAACTCTGGCCATCTATTTTTGTAACAGATTGATGGCTTTCAGGAGGATTCCCTTGGGGAACAGACATATGTCCTTCAGAAGGAGGGAAATCCACACCAGCAGTAAGATGAGCAGCAGCAGTTCTCCTTCCCTTGTTAAATGTTGTACTTTGTGGATACCCATGAATCTTGAAACACTTATCAATTAAGTGCCCAGATTTTTTATAGTATCTACAGAATAAAGGCCCTCTGGCTTGATCAAAATTGAAGGATTAGGCATTGTGGCCTTATTAAATCCAACTGAATGTCTATTAGTATGGACATTGAAAGACACAGAGTCTGGATTAAAGTGAGAAGGGACTGGACTTGTCTCTGCTTCTCATCATTGAGGACCATATTATAGACACTGTCAAGGGTTGGAGGTGGCTGCATCATCAAAAGGTAACTCCTTACCCCCATGTATGCTTCATTAAGGCCCATTAGAAACTGAAATAGCTTATTTTCATCATTTTCCTGTATTATACCATCTTTGGCAGCACAAACACATCTTTGTCCATGATTGGCACACATTGATTCTAATTCATCCCACAGACCTTTGAGTTTATTAAAATATGAAGCTACATCTAGGGACCCTTGAGAGGTGTGAGAAAGCTCTCTTTTCAATTCAAAAATTTTGGTCCTGTTTGCAGTGCCATATCTGGCCTGAAGTTGGGACCATATACTCTGTGCAGTATCAGAATACTGCATACTTTCAGCAATTTGAGGAGAGAGGGAGGCAGTTAACCAGAAAATCACCATATTATTGCATCTGTCCCATAACCTTTACTGAGTCACATTAGTGACTGGTCGGGAGCCTGTGCCATCAACAAAACCAATTTTGTTTTTAGCAGATAACGCGACAATCATTTTCCTCCTCCAACCCCCATAACCACTGCCCGAGAAGGGAGTGGGCACAAGAGAGACCCCAGGGACATCAGAGGAGTAGACAAAAAGGGGGCTGGTAGAGTCTATCGAGGAGGTACTAGCATTCGTATTAGAAGCCATGATTAATGAACCAGTTTGAAAAAAGAACAGTTTCGGTAAGCAAAATATAACGGAACCAGAGTTCACATACAAAGCATACAATACTCAAAATAAGGATAGAGTTACCCTCCTTCTTCGCGACCGGAGAAGATTGGCCTTCAATCAACAGAGAAAATCCTAGGTCCAACACTGGAAATCGTAGGTTCTGTAACTCACCGGAATAAGGTCACAGACGTCGGAAAGTTACCCAAAACGTCTATCAAGCGAAGACAAAGTCATCGGATGACACCAAAGCTCTAGGTCCGAAAGTCGGAAAACCCTAGAATTTGAAGAACTCGTCAGAATAAAATCAGGGATGCCGGAAAATTATCCAAAACACCCACTGATACAAGATCGGAACCCAGAATAACAGGAAAATCCTGATTATCCGCTCAACATTCGTTGAAACATCTGCGAACAGTATCTCTCATCGAATTGTCCCACATCGGAGGGATTTGAGGTCCTTGGTCTCCTTATATGGTTTGGGCAATCCTCACCTCATAAGTTAGCTTTTGGGGTTGAGTTAGGCCCAAGGTCCATTCTTATCATGGTATCAGAGCCAGGCCCATCCCAATTACTGTTACCGATGTTGGGCCCCCATTTATGTTGTCCATGCTCCAGAGATCTAGGCGTGAGGGGGGGGGGTGTTGAATTGTCCTACATCGGAGGGATTTGAGGTCCTTGGTCTCCTTATATGGCTTGGGCAATCCTCACCTCATAAGCTAGCTTTTGGGGTTGAGTTAGGCCCAAGGTCTATTCTTATCACCTCACGCCAGATCTCTGGAGCGTGGACAACATAAATGGGGGCCCAACATTGGTAACAATAATTTGGATGGGCCTGGCTCTGATACCATGAAAACATATAGATTTGAAAGCAAAAATGACGAAGAACACAGTGAGAGAAAGAGAGTAGGTGAGGAACTCTCTGGAAGAACCGAGAGGAAAAATGAATCTATTAACCAAAAATATCTATCTCCCTTATACAAATATACACACATATATTACGACTTGGGTCGGGTCAGCCGGCCCTAGTGTCCAATGTAATAAAATGGATTGGGCCAGAATACATTGAGGCCCAATCTGAACTAACCCTATAATATAAATATACAACAGATATACAATGGAATATCAATGTTTATGCTTAGTTTTAGAGGCCAAATAATCTTGTAGCTCAACACAATACTTTAAAGACACTGTGAGCATACTTTAAAGACATTATAGAATTCTTAAAATTAGGATTTTTTATTATTTAAATTTTTAGGAATTAATTGCATGATTTTGTATTTTGTGTGCATTTTTAGTTGTCATAAAATAGCATACTTGATTTCAGGACCCAATTTTAGATTTCTAGATTAATTAACATCATTGAAAATAAGAAAGAAAAAAAAACAAAAATAATTCTTTTACATTTTTTTATTAATTTTCCTCTTTAAATTAAGATTTAGCTAATCATAAGAAATTTAATTAGTTCAATTGTAGATTTAAATCAGGTCTATTTTTATCCAACAAAATCAAAATCAAAATGAAATAAATAATTTTGAATAAAGGAATTAAAATAAAAGGAGTCTTCTCAATAAGAAACCCACAATTGGGCCATTTTTGTTCAAATATCACAGCCCAAGTGCACAAACCCGTTTCAATTGCCCAGCCCAATACACACGTACCGGTCCACATGACCATACCCCTGACACCCATAAAACGACGTAGTATAAGAAGGATATTACATCGTTTGAATTAGTGAGTAACCAAATTAAATCTAGGCCATTCATCCACGCTAATCCAACGGCCCAGGTTCAATCACGAATTTTAGATAAAAATATCGAAAACCTTTCAGAAATTCAGAGACAAACACCCTCTTCCACATACCTACTGTCCCTCGCCGGCTCCGCCTTACGCCACCGCCGAAAATCGCGCACAGCGGTAAAGCTCCAACTGCCTCCAAAATAACACCAAAACTTCGCCTCGTCCTCCTCATGCCTATGCCACCACTGGTTTTCCTCGAAAGTCACAGGAACTCCTTGAATATATCAAATCCTAGACGCCGCCACCACCGTGTACGGCGGCGCCGCCACCCAAACACTACCAAACTCACACCACATACTCCCCCCTCTCCTCTACTTGAATGCCCAATATATTATTCGCAACTCTATCTAAACCTTTAAAAATTTTGGATCTAAGGTTCAAGCAAAGTCTGAATTTCAACCCACTATTATCAGTGTCCAATGGTCCTAAAAATGATATTTTGTGCTGTTTTTAACATGAAATAAACATATAATATTATTTTTTGGGGCCAGATTCGAGTTAATGCACTTAGTGCCGAAAATCAGTAAGCTCCTCAAATTTTATTTTATGTGTTTGTGTATTTTATTCTTTCGATGCAAATTCTTTATCTTTCACTTCCAACTTGAGTTGGGTTTTTAGATTTAGGTCTTGTGATTTATCATATATCATAGTTGTATGGATTAGTTCTCATTCGATTATGTGTTTGTTCAATTAATTAGTTCATATTAGTTTCCTTTTAGTTTAATTTTTGTTCATTCTGCTCGTGTACTGTTTTCATTATTAGTTTAATATTGTCTTGATCCTGTTTCAGTAATTTTGATATTAGTATAATCTAGTTTGAATATGTTTGATATATGTTTCAAATTCGGTAGCATAGCCTTTAATTTCTAAAGTTAATATTCGATTTTAATTGTTTGTTATTAGTGTTTTAATAAGTGATTCCATGGTGTCACGACCCCAGCCTGGTCGTGATGGCGCCCAGCATATTGCTAGGAAAGCCCGACCAATCAACTCAAGTTATGAGCTACAAGCTCACATCCTTAATTTCAAATCACTAATAATGAGAGAAAATCCGAAATTTAGCAGTTATATAGAAACATTCCAACAACCAGTAATAGCAATCTCCCACAGATCTGGGGATCATGAGTCTAGAGCCTCTACCAGAATAGCATAATAACACTAAAATATATCATAATCTGAGTACACGGAAATATCAAAAATACAGAAGTATTGGAGGAGTCGGGTTCTGCGGACGCCAGGTAGCTACCTCGACAAGCTCCGGAAATACTCTGAAAAATTCGCTGGAAGATCAACTCTGCCCTGAGGTACCTGGATCTGCACACATGGTGTAGGGAGTAGAGTGAGTACTTCCAACTCAGTGAGTAATAGCAATAAATAACAACTGACAATAAGAAATCTAGTAAAATCACTATACAGTTCTATTACCAGCAATAAAGACAGCAGATAAGTACCAAACATGGAAAAGAATCTGATAAATACTTTCCTTTACGTCAGACCAGTTACTAACATTGTCGCGGCGCGCGTCCCGATCTGACACCATATGTATATACTGCTGCGGCGCGCATCCCGATCCAATATAATATATAAAATGCTGCGGCGCGTAGACCGATCTAATAAATATAGTCGACTACGCTCACTGGGGGTATGTAAAGACTCCGGAGGGGCTCCTACAGCCCAAGCTCTATAATACTGCGGCGTGCAGTTCGATCCATATATCATTGTGCCGTGCTGTCCAATCCATATAAAATATCACTGCGGCGTTACAGTCAGCGTGCATTCCGATCCATATAATATAGTACTGCGGCGTGAGGTCCGATCCATATAATATACTACTGCGATGTGCAGTCCAATCCATATAATATACTACTGCGGCATGCAGCCCAACCCAATACATGTATATGTATATACAGCTGCGGCGTGCAGCCCAACCCTAGGTATATATATCAATTAGCCACGCTACGGGGTTCTCGAACCCTCTCAGTCATTATAGATTTGGCCATCCCGGGCCCACTCAGCTAAGACATGGTATTCAACCCTAGGTATGGCTCATTCAGGGTGCAAGTTACAAAGCCTGGTTTGTTTTATGATTTACACTCAAAAGTCAGGACAGATGGTATGTGTCCATTAGGTAAAGTGAGGTCAATAAGCTCAACATACTCCCTAGGAGTTCTACAGATTGGCACATGGCCCCAAACATGGTAACTAGCCCAAATTATGTGAGTACAAGCTCAGTCTAAGTCGAAAGATAGCATTCTCTTAAAGTGACTAATTGTCTCAATTCCAGCCAAACTATGACTGAAACACTTCAAACTTTACAAACACATATGATGAAACATAAAGAAGCATAAAACGGGGAAAACAGGGCGGTATCACACGTGACGATGGGCCGGGTCATCACATCCTCCCCAACTATAACAAACGCTCGTCCTCGAGCGGGTCAGGAAACATACCTGGAGCATCAAATAAACGAGGATATTTGCTCCGCATCTTCTAATCGGTCTCCCAACTGGCCTCCTCCAAACGGTGACCTCTCCACTGCACCTTCACCAAAGCTATCTCCTTTGATCTCAACTTTCGAACCTGACGACCTAAAATAGCCACTAGCTCCACATCATAGGTCAAGTCCTTATCCAACTAGATCGTACTGAAGTCTAATACATGAGACGGGTCCCCGGCATACTTCTTGAGCATAGAAACATGGAACATCGGGTTAAGCCCCGACATGCCGGGTGGAAAAGCAATAGGCCACCTCCCCAATCCTCATGAATATCTGAAAAGGTCCAATGAATCATAGACTCAGCTTCCCTTTCTTTCCAAACCTCATCACGCCTTTCATAGGCGAGACCTTCAGCAAAACCTTCTCGCCCACCATATAAGATACATCCCGAACCTTCCGGTCCGCATAACTCTTGTGACGTGACTGAGCTGTGCGAAGTCTCTCCTGGATAACTTTCACTTTCTCTAAGGCATCCTGAACTAGTTCTGTCCCCAATAGTCTTGCCTCGCCGGGCTAAAACCATCCAACTAGAGATCTACACCGTATCTCATATAAAGCCTCATACGGCTTCGTCTGAATGTTGGACTAATAAATGTTGTCATAACCAAACTCTGCGAGCGGCAAGAACTCAGCCCAAGAACCCCCAAAATCAATAACACAGGCACGCAACATGTCCTCTAATATCTGAATAGTACGGTGGACTGTCCGTCCGTCTGAGGATGAAAAGCTGTGCTCATCTGAATCTGAGTGCCCAACTCCCGATGAAAAGTCCTCCAAAACTGGGAAGAAAACTGGGTACCCCTGTCTGAGACAATATATACTGGGACCCCATGCAGCCTCACAATCTCATGGATGAAAAGCTCTGCTAACCATTTCGAAGAATAGGGGTTACACACCGGAATGAAGTGCACCGACTTGGTCAGCCTATCCACAATAACCCAAATAGAATCAAATTTCCTTGACGTACGAGGGAGACCACTCACAAAGTCCATAATAATCCTCTCCCATTTCCACTCGGGAATATCCATCTTCTGAAATACACCACTGGGTCTCTGATGCTCATACTTGACCTGCTGAAAATTGAGACACCTAGCCACATAACTCACAATGTCCCTTTTCATTCTCATCCACCAATAATGCTGTCTCAAGTCCTGGTACATCTTCGCGGCACGCGGGTGAATAGAATAACCGCGAGCTGTGGGCCTCCTCTAATATCAACTCTCGGAGACCATCCACATTGGGCACGCAAATCCAGCCCTGCATTTGCAATACACCATCACTATCAATAGTCACATCTCTGGCATCATCGTGCTGGACTCTATCCTTCAGGACAAGCAAATGCGGGTCATCATACTGGCGCTCCCTGATGCGATCATACAAAGAAGACTGGGAAACCACATAGGTCAACAACCGAGTGGGCTCAGAAATATCCAACCTAACCATCCGATTATCCAAAGCCCAAACATCAACTGTAAGGGGCCTCTCCCCAACTGGAATGTAGGCCAAGCTACCCATACTCACCGCCTTCTGGCTCAAAGCATCGGCCACTATATTGACCTTCCCCTGATGATACAATATGGTAATATCATAATCCTTGAGTAACTCAAGCCACCTACGCTGTCTCAAATTGAGGTCCTTCCTCTTAAACAAGTGTTGAAGGCTATGATGATCCGCGAACACCTCACAGGACACGCCATATAGATAGTGCCGCTAGTCTTCAAAGCATGAACTATAGCAGCTAATGCAAAGTCATGGACAGGGTAATTTTTCTCATGAGGCTTAAGCTGACACGAAGCATACGCAATAACTCTACCCTCTGCATCAAGACACATCCGATCCCAACTCTCGAAGCATCATAATATATCTAATAAGAGCCTGAAGCTGATGGCAATACTAGGATCGGAGCTGTAGTCAACACTAACTTGAGCTTTTGGAAGCTCTCCTCGCACTCACCTGACCACAAAATGGTGCATTCTTCTGCGTCAACTTCGTCAAAGGCGAAACAATAGATGAAAATCCCTAAACAAACTTGCGGTAATAACCCGCTAGACCGAGAAAAAACCAAATCTCAGTAGTTGAGGACGGTCTGGGCCAACTCTGCACCGCCTCAATCTTCTTTGGGTCAACATGAATACCATCATTGGACACCACGTGTCCCAAAAAAGCCACAGAACTGAGCCATATCTCACACTTGGAGAACTTTGCACAAAGCTTCTCCTCTCTCAACCTCTGCAATACCACCCTCAAGTGTTGCGCGTGCTCCTCCTGGCTATGCGAGTACACCATTATATCATCAATAAACACGATCATAAAAGAATCTAGATACGGTCGAAATACATTGTTCATCAAGTGCATAAATGCGGCTGGGGCATTAGTCAACCCAAATGACATAACCAGAAACTCATAATTCCCATATCTCGTCTGGAAAGGTGTCTTCATGATATCAGAATCTCTAATCTTCAGCTGATGGTAGCCTGAACGGAGATCAATCTTAGAGAATACCTTTGCCCCAGAAGCTGGTCAAACAAATCCTCAATACCAGGTAGTGGATACTTGTTCTTCACTGCCACTTTGTTTAGCTGTCTGTAATCAATGCACATTCTCATTGTGCCATCTTTCTTCTTTACAAATAACATCGGTGCACCCCACAATGACACACTCGGGCGAATGAACCCCTTATCTAGGAGTTGTTGCAGCTTCTCCTTCTACTCCTTTAACTCTACTGGTGCCATACAATAGGGAAGAATAGAAATGGGCTGAGTGCCCGACACCAAATCAATAGCGAAGTCAATATTCCTATCCGGCGGCATACTCGACAGGTCTGCTGGAAATACATCAAGAAATTCCCTCACCACAGGAACCGAATCAAGACTATAAGCCTCGGCTGCAACATCCCTCACAAATGCTAGATATGATAAACATCCATTCCCAACTATCCGCTGGGCCTTTAAGAAAGAGATTACCCCGCTGGGTACATAATCAGTCGTACCACGCCACACGATCCTCGGGATACCTGGCATAGCCAATGTGATTGTCTTGGCGTGATAGTCCAATTAGCATGGCACGGTGATTGCCAATCCATGCCCAGAGTAACATCAAAATCTACCATGCTCAATAGCAGCAAGTCAACTCGGGTCTCTAGACCCTCAATAGTAACAAGACAAGACATATACACGTGGTCCACAATAACACTATCACCCACCGGGGTAGATACATGCACAGGTAACTCTAGACACCCTCATGTAGTCCCTAAATGATGAGCAAAGTAAGAAGATACATAAAAATATGTGGATCCAGGATCAAATAAAACTGAGGCATCCCTGTGGCAGACTGAGATAATACCTGTAATAACAGCATCCAATGTTACAACATCTGACCTTCCCTGAAGAGCATAGCAACGGGCCTCACCACCACTGGATTGGCCTCCCCCTCTGGGGCGACCCCTAACTGCCTGACCCTCACCCCTAGATGATTGGGCGGGTGTTTCAAACACTGGGCCAGAAGACGAGGGTTGACCCTTCAGCTGAGATGAACTGAAAGAACGACGGGGACACTCCCTCCATATATGCCCAAACTCGCCACACTCATAATAACACCCTGGCGCTGGGGGCTGGGACTGAAGGGAAACCCTCGCAGCAGTGTGGCTGGCTGAAGAACTCGGCCGAGATGAACCCTTAACAGATGGGGCATGAGACGAACTCTGCGCTGGAAGTGCGCTCAGAGATGGCTGACCCTGCTGGGAGCCATGATAACCCAGACTAGAAGATGAACCACGGTACTCTGACCGAGCTAGTTGTGGATCCCTGAAAGAACGACCCCTGCTCTGCTGAGACTGGCTCCTAGGCGGAGCACCCTTGGAGCCACCTGATCCTCGAGGCCTCTTGGCCTCCCTCTCATCTCTCGCCTGACGGCGAGCCGTCTCAATATCGTGGGCTATATCCACTGCCTCCTCAAAGGTGTGACTCATGACCCTCTCACGAGTCATAAGAATACAGATGGGATAAATGAGCCCGTCCAAAAATCATCTAATTCTCTCCTAATCCGTCTGAACCATCCACGGAGCATATTGTGCTAACTCTACAAATCTCATTTTATACCACGTCACTGATATATCCCCCTGACGAAGACACTCGACCTGCATGCGTAACTCCTCCCTCAGAGATCGAGGCACCCACTTCTCTAGAAAGATAGTGGAGAACTCATGCCAAGACAACGGCACTGCACCTGCCGGCCTACGCCGCTCATAAGCATCCCACCAGGTAAAGGCTGCTCCTGAGAACTGAAAAGTGGTAATATACACCCAACTAGTCTCCAAGATCCATATTGTCCTAAGCATACATCGACACTTGTCGAGAAACCCCTGGGCATCCTCGCCCGTAACACCGTAAAAAGTAGGAGGTGAAAGCCTGCTGAACCTCTCCAGACGAAGCTGCTCGTCATCTGGCATCACTAGCACCCCATCACCCTAAACTGGAACAACTGGCTGAACAGGGGCAATTGGCTGAACTGGTGGTGCCTCTAGGGTCTGCAAACCCGGTGCACCATGCTCTGGAGTGCGAGCTGCGGGGGTCTGTTGACCACCCCCGGTCTGAGATGTAGCTGTGGTAGTAGCCGAGAATGCCTCAGCCACGCAAGTGCAAACCGATAAGATCTGAGCCAGGGCCTCCTGAAGACCCGGATCACAATAGGCACTGTTGGAACCTCTACAGTTGGAGGCTGATCCTGAATGGGGGCAACGTGTCGGTCAACTGGTGCTGCCTTGCTGCTCTGCCTCGGCCAAGACCAAGGCCGCATCCTCGGCCTCTAGTGGGTGAAAATGGTGGCTGTCCGCCATGTCCGGTCGCACGCGTTCTCGCCATCTGCGAGAGAATAGAATGCAGAAGTTTAGTTCTCGGATCAACAAAACCGCACGACAAGAATTTCAAGAATATGAAGTTTTCCTAAAGGTTATGCAGACTCTCGAGGATACGTATAGATGTCTCCGTACCGATCTGCGAGACTCTACTAAACTGACTCAAGACTCATGAGGCCTACTAACGTAGGTTTTGATACCAACTTGTCACGACCCCAACCCGGTCATGATGGCGCCCAGCACATTGCTAGGCAAGCCTGACCAATCAACTCACGTTCTGAGCTACAAGCTCACATCCTTATTTTCAAATCATTAATAACGAGAGAAAATCCGAAATTTAGCAGTAACATAGAAACATCCCAACAACCAGTAATTGCAATCTCCCACAATTCCGGGGTTCATGAGTCTAGAGCCTCTACCAGAATTGCGTAATAACACTAAAATATATCATAATCTAAGTACACAAAAATATCAAAAATACAGAAGTAGTGGAGGAGTCGGGTCCTGTGGATGCCAGGCAGCTACCTCGACAAGCTCCGGAAATACTCTGAAGAATCCGCTGTGTTAGAATATACGCTTAACGCTAGAGGGGGGGTGAGTAGCGTTATAATAAAAAACAATGTAAATTTGCAGAATTAAAAATTGCAGGAATAACGTAAGTGCAGTAATTAAAAAGATAAGGAGAGAACACACCGAATTTTATCCTGGTTCACCACAACGTGTGGTTAGTCCAGTCCCTGAGAGACTCTCTCGAGTTTTACACTAACTTCGTTAAGCTTACGAGTGCCTAACAAACCGTTACACTTGCTCGTAGATATACACTCTACAAGACTTCAACCTGCTCGAGGATACCGCACCTCAAAACTTCAAACCAAGGAACTACTTTTCCTTCATACAACAAGGGATTAGAATATCCCTTCAAGTGTGTACAAACACTTAGCACTCAAGACGAGACTCTCTTTATAGAGTAGATATGAGTAAAAACAATACGCTCAAGAACACAACAATTTCGTTAAGAGTTTGGCTCTCAAAAACTTATGAAATGAATATAAAATGATTGCAAAGAGAGTATGTAAGCTTTAGCAAGAATGTAATCAGTTGTTGTGCTTAGAAGAGTGAATTTGAGTTGTATTTATAGTGCTCAAAACACCCAAAACCGTTGCTTAATTGCCAATCACAAATTGCTGATTTTGTGCTAGGATAATCGATTATCTGATTCTGCATAATCGATTATCTGTCAATCGTTTAAAAATCATTCCCATATTTTAAGCAGAATAATCGGTTATCCAAATCGTATAATCGATTACCTGACAACGTTCAAAAATCAATCCCCGATTTCATGCTTAACATAATCGATTGTCTGATTGTACATAATCGATTATCTTTCAGTGTTTGAAAATACTTTGGCGACGGTCTTTAATATAATCGATTACCAGAAAAGCCATAATCGATTATTTTGCTACTTTGTAAAATCTGATGCTCACTGTCTCAACATAATCGATTAGTCTAAGGCACATAATCGATTATCTTGTAGCTTTGAAAAATCTGGTGAACACTGCCTTAACATAATCGATTATCATAAGGTACATATTCGATTATCTTGCAGCTTTGTAAAATCTGGTGTACACTGCCTTAACATAATCGATTATCATAAGGTACATAATCGATTATCTTACCACTTTGTAAAATCTGGTGTGCACTGCTTTAACATAATCGATTATCATAAGGTACATATTCGATTATCTTACAGCTTTGTAAAATCTGGTGTACACTGCTTTAACATAATCGATTATCATAAGGTACATAATCGATTTTGTTTGTCCAGATTTGAAAGACATGTTTAAAATTCATTTTGGTTAAAATGAAATGTTTGAAAATCATTTTGCTTTAAATTAAAGATGCATGGTTTGATAAAAATGATTTTACGAGAGAAGCCAAGTCTTGAATCAATTGTCGGATCAAGATCACAATTATAGAACGACGCATGTATAACTTTGTTGCTTTACTTAACCTTGATCTTTGTTTCTCTTGTGCTTGGACTTCGGCATATGTCAATGTTCCGTTCACGTCGGTTTGTCATTTATCAAAACCTACAAATATGAACACACGTTTAGTTTAGCGACTTGAGAACGTGTTTCAACAATTTTCCCCTTTTTGATAATGGCAAACCAATATCGGGATTTGCATAATAATTAATTCATAATGACGATCCAAGACAAGTATATAGATATGCAACGAGTTCCCCCTCAAGTTATGAATTCCCCCTCAATTTATGCCAATATGTATTAGTGTGCATAGCCCATATCTTCCCCCTTTTGACATTAGCAATAAAAAAAAATAACTAACTCTTTATTGACTAAACAATATTGCAAATACATAAAAATAAAAGACAGAATATTATGCAAACTAGAAAAACAAAGAGACAAGACATTATTCATTATCATCATTGACTTCCGTCTCTACATCCGGTACATCTTCCCGAAGGACAATTTGGGCATATGGATAATGGACGTGATCAAAATATCCATGGAGCTCGTGAGTCAATCGATTGACATTCATATCAATACGATTTAGGGATGTGCACATGGAGGCAAGTTGCTCGGAAATAGATTGGAGGGATGCATCGGACGGGGCCGGATGACGACGTCTTTGAGGTGGAGGAGGAGGCGGATGCTCACCGATATTGGGAAATGAAGATTCTTGAATTTCCCAATGTTTTGTCGCCTTTTTGTGAGGACCGACGGAGGTGTCGATACCGGAAGCAACAAGAATGGTCATGACGACAAAAGCATAGGGGAGTGGCTTATCTTCCCCAATTGCATCATATAAGTGAGTCATGACGAACTTGCACCAACTGATGCGAGCCCCGGTGATAATGGCATGCATGAGTTTTGAATCCTCATGAGAGATAGTTGTGTGATTGAATTTTCGCGGTTTTAGAACGCGGGTGATGAAATAAAAAATTAGACGATATTCCGGGAGCATGTTTGTAATGGTTGGACGATGATGGTCCGGAGTTGCAATAAATTCACCGATGCCAATTTGGGTGAAGAGAAGTTGTTCATCAAATAACGCGCCTTCTTCCCTAGTATAGAGAGAAATGTCTTCCCCATTGCGCGGGAGTTTAGTGAGGGCTTGAATATTTGCCTCAGATAGAGAAATTGAAATTCCATTGACGTTCGAGACAATTTCACCATCTTCGTCCTTCTCGAGATTAGAATAGAAGGCCCGAATTAGAGGAGGGTGAATGTAAGGAGTGTGAAGATATAGGAATTCAAGGAGTTGGCTTTGCATAAGCATATTTGCTGTGGGTGGAGGGGCGCTGTGATTAAAGAAACGATCCGTGGAAAATCGAGAAGGAAGGATTTCTCGATTTTCAAAACTTTCAATGAATCGCATAAGTTCGGCTTCACTATTGAATCGTAAATAAGAACCATCTTTATAACAATGAACTAGTGGACGAGTGAAGGAAGAGGAGGCAACATTTTTGCCGGAACGAGCTCGTTTTGAAGTTTTGCCCGTCATTTTGAAAAAATAGTAATAGCCTTTGAAGAGTTTTTGAGAAATTGGGAGCTAAGATTGATGTTTGAGTGAAGACAATGAAGATATAATGCACCTATTTATAATGTGAAGAATGAAATTGCATTAAAGTTAAGAAATCTGCAAAAATTTAAGGAGCAAATGGTCAGAAACGGTAACTATTTTGAAATACTGACTGAGAATAATCGATTATGGAACTATGGTAATCGATTATTCTGACACAGTGTGCCCAGTGATTTTCTGACTCGGGGAATAATCGATTGTGCTTTTGAGATAATCGATTATTTCAGGAAATGTAGTAACGGACATCCGAGACGGTAATAGCAAAATCGATTACACTGTTTTAAATAATCGATTATTGTCACACAGTGACTTAACACCTGAAAATAAATGTCAACATAATCGATTAGGGATATGTGATAATCGATTTTTATATTTAACAGCTAAAATCCTGCAAAGCCAAAACTGTTAGATAATCGATTGTAGTGTTGCATAATCGATTATGTCAATTTTCCAGCATAATAAACATAAAACGTAAATGGGGAATAATCGATTATTGACTTTAGAGAAATCGATTATTCTGCACCGGTGTCTGATAATTCCCCCTGTCTTTGGGGCAATACCTGCAAAAAAGAATTAGGCGCCTCCGACGCTCAGGTTAGTAATTATTTAAAACAAATGCAATGCATGAATTAGATCATCGGGGAGTCAAGAATTCCGAGTTCACTACGAATGCGGAAAAAGGACTCTTTCTTTAAAGGCTTTGTGAAGATGTCGGCCAACTGATATTTGGTTTCAAAAAATTCAATTTCGACATCGCCCTTGAGAACGTGATCTCTTATAAAGTGATGTCTAATTTCTATGTGTTTCGTTCTTGAGTGAAGAATAGGATTCTCGTCAAGCTTATGGCGCTAGTATTGTCACATCGAAGAGGAACATGATCAATACTAAGACCATAATCCGAGAGTTGTTGCTTCATCCAAAGGATTTGAGCACAACAACTCCCCGCGGCTATATATTCAGCCTCGGTTGCGGATAACACAACACTAACTTGTCTCTTGCTAAACCAAGAAACTAAGGAGCTACCGAGCAAATGGCAAGTGCCACTAGTGCTCTTGCGGTCCAATTTGCAACCCGCAAAATCGGAATCGGAATAGCCAACAAGTTGGCATGAAGAATCTTTGGGATACCATAGTCCCACATTTATTGTTCCAACAAGATACTTCATAATCCGTTTTACCGCAGTTAAGTGTGACTCCTTCGGACACGATTGATATCGAGCGCATAAACACACACTAAACATGGTGTTCGGTCTACTAGCAGTAAGATAGAGAAGAGATCCGATCATACCTCGATACTTCTTGGTGTCTACTTCCTTACCTTTCTCATCTTTGTCAAGATGGTCGGATGTACTCATTGGGGTGGCCATTGCTTTGGCGTTGCTCATTTCAAAGCGACTTAGCAACTCCTTGCAATATTTGGATTGGCAAATGAAAGTTCCCTCTTTCATTTGTTATACTTGCAGCCCCAAGAAGAAGTTTAGCTCACCCATCATTGACATTTCGAATTCGCTAGTCATTAACTTAGAGAATTCCTCGCATAGAAAATCATTAGTAGCACCAAAAATAATATCATCGACATAAATTTGAACTAATAGAATGTCATTGTTTTTATTTTTGATAAAAAGTGTGGTGTCAACTTTCCCCTTTTCAAACTCATTGTCTTAGAGAAATTTACTTAGACGTTCATACCAAGCTCGAGGAGCTTGTCTAAGACCATATAAAGCTTTCTTAAGCTTGAAGACATGGTCGGGAGATGTGAAATCTTCAAAGCCCGGGGGTTGTTCAACATACACTTCCTCTTGAATTAACCCATTGAGGAAGGCACTTTTGACATCCATTTGAAATAATTTGAAATTCATAGATGATGAAAAAGCAAGTAATAAACGAATGGCTTCTAGTCGTGCAACGGGTGCATAGGTTTCTTCATAATCAATGCCTTCTTCTTGATTATATCACTTAGCAACTAGCCTAGCTTTGTTTCTAGTGATTATACCATTTTCATCTAATTTATTCCGAAAAACCCATTTCGTACCAATTATGGTGTGATTATCGGGTCTTGGCACCAATTCCCAAACATCATTACGTTTGAATTGGTTAAGCTCCTCTTGCATTGCCAAGGTCCAATGCTCATCCCCAATTGCTTCAGAAATGGTTTTAGGTTCTATTTGTGAAACAAAATCCATATGTCCTACAGTATCTTTAAGAAGGTTTCGTGTACTTACCCCTTTCTCGATGTTGCCAATTACCTTGTCAAGAGGATGGTCTTTAGACGTCCTCCAAGCCTTAGGCATCATCGATTCTTCTTCTTGTGGTGGTACTTCTTCCGAAGGTTGTTCCATGACTTCATCTTGAACTTCCTTTGGATCCTCCTTTTGTACCTTGTCTTGAAGATTGATTTTCTTTAAAGCATCAGCAAGATCAACACAAGAATCCTTTCTCGCCAAGCGAGCATCATTTTCACAAAATACTACATGAGGAGATTCCTCAATAGTTTTGGTTCGATTATTAAACACTCTATATGCTTTGCTACGTGATAAGTAACCAAGAAAAATTCCTTCATCAGATTTCGCATCAAATTTTCCCAAGTTATCTTTTCCGTTGTTGTGAATAAAACATTTACTACAGAAGACTCTAAGATGGGAAAGATTTGGTTTTCTTCCCTTATAGAGTTCATTGGGAGTTTTCATGAGTATCGGTCTAATGATAGCTCTGTCAAAAACATAGCTTGCGGTACTCATGGCATCCGCCCAAAAATATTTGGGAATTTCGGCCTCATCGAGCATGGTTCTAGCCATCTCTTTGAGACATCGATTTTTACGTTTTACCATTCCATTTTGTTGTGGTGTACGTGGAGCCGAAAAGGTATGTTCAATACCGAGTTTGTCACAAAAATCCGCGAAGATATTATGATTGAACTCTCCCCCATGATCACTTCTTATGGAAGTGACGGTTGTGTTCTTTTCATTTTGAACACGTTTAAGAAAACTTCTAAAAGCTTGAAAGGCATTACTTTTATGAGCAAGAAATAACGTCCATGTAAATCTAGAATAGTCATCAACAATAACAAAAGCATAAAGATTACCACCATGACTTTTAATTCTAGAAGGTCCGAAAAGGTCCATGTGTAGAAGTTGTAAAGGTCTAGTGGTTGAAACAACATTTTTGGATTTTAAAGAAGCCTTTGTTTGTTTCCCTTTTTGACATGAATCACAGATAGAATCTTTTTCAAACTTCATGTTTGGGAGACCAATGACTAAATCTTGTGAAACTAGTTTATTTAAAAGATTCATATTTACATGAGCTACTCTACGATGCCATAACCACATGTCGTCTTCTTTACTCATAAGGCAATTTACAAAACTTGATGAAGAATTTTCAAGATCAACCATATAGATATTATCCATTCTAATACCACGAAGAATAATTTTAAAATCACTACGACGGATAACTAAGCATTCTTCGGAGTCAAACAATACAAGATTTCCCTTGTCACATAATTGACTTATGCTCAAGAGATTATGTTTAAGACCTTTAACTGGCAAAATATGCTTAATGGAGGAGGATTCGTCCTTACCGACGGATCCAATGCCAATAATCTTTCCTTTGTTATTGTCTCCAAAAATAACATTTCCTCCTTCCGTGGGTTTTAGTTGAAGGAATTTTGATGCATCCCCGGTCATATGTTTGGAGCATCCACTATCAAGGTACCAAAGTACACTTGATCCCTTCAAACATACCTACAAAACAAATTAATGAGATTTTGGTACCCAAGCCATTTTGGGTCCTTGTGCGTTAGGTGCAACATATTGGTGTGATTGTCCTGCAGTGAAATGTCTATGTCTAATGAAGCATGCGGGAGCAATATGTCCAATTTTATTGCAGTAATGACAAATGACATTTGGATTGTGCATTCTTCTAGGATGATAATAATTTAGAGGTCTAAATTTATTCACTCTATTTTTAGGAATATAGTTTTGATGTAGTTTTCGAAAATCTTGTCTAGGTGGTCTATACATGCCAATATTTCTTCTAGTATTTACTCTATTGTTAGGAATATAGTTTTGATGTGATTTTTGAAAATCTTGTCTAGGTGGTTTATACATACCACTATTTCCTCTAGCATTTGTTCTAGGATGAGTTGCAATTCTAGGATTAAAATTTCTAGGTTGAGTGTTGACATTTATTTTGTTTTGCCTAAGTTGAGTCTTAGGTGGTTTAGGAATGGACTCAACTTTTCTTTTGGCTCGTGTTTAAAGCCTATACCGTGCTTAGTGGATTTCAAATTTACAAGCACTTCATTGAGATTTTTGTGTGAAGAATTGAATTTGTGCAAAGTGCTTCTAAGACTTTTTACTTCTTCCTTTAGATATTTGCAAGAAGTACAATCCTTATTTGAGCTTTCGGGTTTATCGGCGTTTCTTTTGCCATAAAACTTGTTTTCCTCTTTTAATTTCTCATTTTCAAGAGTAAGTTTTTCAAAATCCTTTTCTATTGAAGAAAATTGTTTTCTTAAATCTTTTATAGATTTAGAAGCGCTAATAAACTCTTTATACAACTCATCAAATGCATCTTGCATTTCTTCTAAAGTGAAGTAGTTTTTAGAAGAAGTACATACCTCATTTTGAGTTTCTTCGTGTGCCATAAGACACAAGTTTGCGGTCTCGTTTCCTTCTCCATCACTTTTGTCTCCGGATTCGCCGCCCCAAGAGATGTATGCTCTTTGTTTCTTGACGGGTTTCTTCTCCTTTTTGGTATTTGGACAATTTGATTTTATGTGCCCGATTTCTCCGCATCCATAGCACTTTAATTGGTTTCCTTGTCGCTTACCTTTTCGTTCAAACTCCTTTCGCATGAACTTGTGAAATTTCCTAATAACGAGTCCGAACTCGTTATCTTCGTCGCTTGAATCCTCATCATTTTGAGGTTGAGCCGTGCTTGCCTTGAGGGCGATTCTTCGCTTCCTTTGATCATCCAAAGGAGGGTTAAGAATAGTAGATTCATAGGTTTTGAGATTACCTCTAAGCCCGTCGATTGTGACATTTGTGATGCCGATTGACTCTTGAATAGCGTCGGCTTTGGAGCGCCATTCCGGAGTGAGACTTCGAAGAATTTTACGGACAAGCTCCCTATCCGTGAAAGTCTTCTTGAGAACATGAAGATCATTAACGATTTTTGAAAATCGTTCGAACATATCGTCTATCTTCTCGCTTTCCTTCATATGAAAAAGTTCATATTCGTGGGTTAGAAAATCTCTTTTAGCTTCTCTTACCTGGTCCATGCCTTCGTAGGTGATCTCCAATTTATCCCACATTTGCTTAGCCGTGGTGCAACATGAGATTTTCCGATAGTCATCGGGATTTACAGCACAAAATAGCATGTTGATGGCCTTTGCATTATATTCCACCTTTCTGATATCGTTCATATCGTATTCGTCTTCCGACTTTGGGACGAGTTCATCTCCAACCTTTTTAGTTGGAAGTTGTTCTCCATTCTATATGATTTTCCATAATTGGAAGCTGTTTGATTGAATAAAAATCCTCATCCTCTCCTTCCAGTAAGTATAATTTGTGCCATCAAAGAGTGGTGGCCTTGTGAAGCATTGTCCTTCACCTAGTCCTGCATTAATGTTACGAGTAGAAGCCATGGATTGTTTCTCTCAAACTGTTAAGTCTTTCAGAGAGTTAGGCTCTGATACCAATTGTTAGAATATACGCTTAACGCTAGAGGGGGGGGGGGTGAATAGCGTTATAATAAAAAACAATGTAAATTTGCGGAATTAAAAATTGCAGGAATAACGTAAGTGCAGTAATTAAAAAGATATGGAGAGAACACACCGAATTTTATCCTGGTTCACCACAACGTGTGGTTAGTCCAGTCCCCGAGAGACTCTCTCGAGTTTTACACTAACTTCGTTAAGCTTACGGGTGCCTAACAAACCGTTACACTTGCTCGTAGATATACACTCTACAAGACTTCAACCTGCTCGAGGATACCGCACCTCAAGACTTCAAACCAAGGAACTACTTTTCCTTCTTACAACAAGGGATTAGAATATTCCTTCAAGTGTGCACAAACACTTAGCATTCAAGACAAGACTCTCTTTATAGAGTAGATATGAGTAAAAACAATATGCTCAAGAACACAACAATTTCGTTAAGAGTTTGGCTCTCAAAAACTTATGAAATGAATATAAAATGATTGCAAAGAGAGTATGTATGCTTTAGCAAGAATGTAATCAGTTGTTGTGCTTAGAGAGTGAATTTGAGTTGTATTTATAGTGCTCAAAACACCCAAAACCGTTGCTTAATTGCCAATCACAAATTGCTGATTTTGTGCTAGGATAATCGATTATCTGATTCTGCATAATCGATTATCTGTCAATCTTTTAAAAATCATTCCCATATTTTAAGCAGAATAATCGATTATCCAAATCGTATAATCGATTACCTGACAACGTTCAAAAATCAATCCCCGATTTCATGCTTAACATAATCGATTGTCTGATTGTACATAATCGATTATCTTTCAGTGTTTGAAAATACTTTGGCAACGGTCTTTAATATAATCGATTACCAGAAAAGCCATAATCGATTATTTTGCTACTTTGTAAAATCTGATGCTCACTGTATCAACATAATCGATTAGTCTAAGGCACATAATCGATTATCTTGTAGCTTTGAAAAATCTGGTGAACACTGCCTTAACATAATCGATTATTATAAGGTACATAATCGATTATCTTGCATCTTTGTAAAATCTGGTGTACACTGCCTTAACATAATCGATTATCATAAGGTACATAATCGATTATCTTACAGCTTTGTAAAATCTGGTGTGCACTGCTTTAACATAATCGATTATCATAAGGTACATAATCGATTATCTTACAGCTTTGTAAAATCTGGTGTACACTGCTTTAACATAATCGATTATCATAAGGTACATAATCGATTTTGTTTGTCCAGATTTGAAAGACATGTTTAAAATTCATTTTGGTGAAAATGAAATGTTTGAAAATCACTTTTCTTTAAATTAAAGATGCATGATTTGATAAAAATGATTTTACGAGAGAAGCCAAGTCTTGAGTCAATTGTCGGATCAAGATCACAATTATAGAACGACTCATGTATAACTTTGTTGCTTTACTTAATCTTGATCTTTGTTTCTCTTGTGCTTGGACTTCGGCATATGTCAATGTTCCGTTCACGTCGGTTTGTCATTTATCAAAACCTACAAATATGAACACACGTTTAGTTTAGCGACTTGAGAACGTGTTTCAACACGCTGGAAGATCAACTCTGCCCTGAGGTACTTGATCTGCACACATGGTGCAGGGAGTAGAGTGAGTACTTCCAACTCAGTTAGTAATAGCAATAAATAACCACTGACAGTAAGAAATCCAGTAAAATCATTATACAGTTCTATTGCCAGCAGTAAAGAAAACAGATAAGTACCAAACAAGGAAAAAAATCTGATAAATACTTTCCTTTACGTTCGACCAATTACTAACACTACCGCGGTGCGCAGCCCGATCTTACACCATATGTATATACTGCTGCGGCGCACAGCCTTATCCAACATAATATATAAAATGCTGCGGCACGCAGCCCGATCCAATAAATATAGTAGACTGCGCTCACTGGGGGTGTGTACAGACTCCGGAGGGGATCCACAGCCCAAGCGCTATAATACTGTAACGTGCAGTCCGATCCATATATCACTGCGGCGTGCAGTCCGATCCATATAATATTTCACTGCGGCATGCAGTCCGATCCATATAATATACTACTGCGGTGTTCAGTACGATCCATATAATATAGTACTACGGCGTGCAGTGCGATCCATATAATACACTACTGCGGCGTGTAGCCCGATCCAATACATGTATATGTATATACATATGTAGCGTGCAGCCCCACCCGAGGTATATATATCAATTAGCTTCACTACGTGCTTCTCGACCCCTCTCAGTTATTATAGACTTGGCCATCTCGGTTCCTGTCAGCTAAGACAGGGTATTCAAACCTAGGCGTTGCTCATTCAGGGTGAAAGTTACAAAACCTGGTTAGTTTCATGATTCACAGTCAAAAGTCAGGACAGATGGTATGTGTCCATTAGGTAAAGTAAGGTTAATCAACTCAACATACTCCCTAGGAGTTCTACAGATCGGCACATGGCCCCAAACATGGCAACTAGCCCAAATTATGCGAGCACAAGCCCAGTCTCAGTCGAGAAATACAGTAAGTCATCAAGCGGGATGGAGCAAGTCCTAGTCCCTAGAAAAATACATCACCACACACAACACAAGATGTGTGTCTCATCTCAACATCGCACCGTATAGTGCAAATACGAAGTTTCAAACCCTCAGTATATCATTCATAACCATTACTTACCTCGAACCAGACAAAATCCTAGCTCGCCTTGCGCTTTCCTCACAAATCGACCTCCTTGAGTGTGGAATCTGATCAAAACCACAAGGAATATGTCATAATAAGCTAATGGGACATAACCCAATATAAAGAACTCAAAAAACACCCAAAAACACGAAGTTGGCAAAACTCGAGCCCCGGGCCCATTTCTCGAAAAATTACAAAATTCACATCACCAGAATCCTCTTCTCGCCACGAGTCCGTACATATAAAGTTCACAAAATCGGACTCCAAATGGGCCATAAAATCCCAAATTTTCAATTCAAAAACTAAGTCCTAAATTCTCCTATTAGCACCCAATTTTCAGAGATTTAGATGATGATTCTTCAATAAAATCACGTAATTAGCTCATAAAACTTACCTCAAGTCGAAACCTAGGTGAAATCCTCTTACTCCCTCGTCTAATAGCACCAAGATGTGCTCAACTATGATGGAAAGTTATATTAGCTCACGGATGATAAGCTATAAAACCCTTCTGCCCGCCCAGGCATTTCCTCTATGCGATCGCATAACCTCTCCTGCGATCGCATTTAGCAACTCTTCCAGGCCTCCAATTTGGCATATGCGATCGCAACCCATACTATGCGATCGCAATACTTGCCCCGCGATCGCACTGCACAATTGCCCCCTCAGGAAACGCAGGTCGATTACATTACGCGATCGCATATGCCCTCCTGCGATCGCAGAGAACAACTTCCCCAACCTATGCAATCACATACCCCTGAATGTGATCGCGTTAAACAATTTCCAAGGCCTTCCCAAACCTTCTATGCGATCGCAACAGCACTTCTGCGATCGCATTGAACAAAAGTCTGCAACATTTATGACAACAAAATTTGATCTCCTAGCCAACCAAAAATGATCCGTTTGAACCTCCGAAAACACCCCGAGGCCCCGGGAACCTAACCAAAAATACCAACCTACCCAAAACATCATACGAACTTGTTCCAATCATAAAAATATGACCAGCAACACAAAAATCATCAATTCACAACGGATTCAAGCCTAAGTTAAACTAAAACTTTCGAAACTCACATTCGATCAAAAACCCGACCAAACGACGTCCGATTGACCTGAACATTTGCAGACATATCCAAAATTACCTAACAAAGCTACAACAGCTCTCGGAATTCCATTTCGACCCCCAGATAAAAATTCTCACCTATCAACCGAAATTCGCCAAAATTCAAACTTAGCCAATTCAAGCCTAATTCTACATCGAACCTCCAAATTCAGTTCCGTTTTCACTCCCAGGTAATAAATCATCACCCAAAACTAGCCAAAATGTTGAAAATACATTCTGAGCCCTATAACTCATAAGTCAACACCCGGTTGACTTTTTCAAACTAACCTTCTCTTAAAGAGACTAATTGTCTCAATTCCAACCAAACTCTGACTGAATCACTTCAAACTCTTCAAACACATATGATGAAACATAAAGAAGCATAAAACAGGGAAAACGGGGCGGTATCACACGTGACGGCGGGTCGAGTTGTCACATATGATTGTTAGTATTTAGCTTTAATTAGTTTAATCTGTTTGGTTATAGCTGAAAGTCCAGCCTCTTGATTGGTTACCCATGGTCATTTGATCAAGTTTAAGAGGGGTTTGGTATTGTTTAGTATAGGATAGTTAATTCAGTTTAAATAAAGGTCTAATGTAGGTATTTTACCTAAGAAATCTATTAGTAACTGAAACTAGAAACCCTAGGCTCTTCTAGAAGAGCGTTTTTAGTTAAAATTTCAGAACTTAATGCAGTAACTTGAGAAACTAGTAAAACGTTAGGGACTAATGTATAAAAACTGAAAATAAAAGAGGGGGAAATGGGGTGAGTGAAATCTGGAAACTTCCCCCTGATTTTCTGCCTATAAAAGGCAGTTTCCGTGCCTTTATTTCCAGGTTTTGAAGCTCTGAAAATTTGAATTTTAAATTCCAAAACCCAAATCTGAAATTTAGAGTTAAAAATTTCTTTTTAAATCTTAAATCTTTAGAGAACTCCCAAAAATATTAATTTATTAACGCTTTTCCTCAGATTAGTTTCAAATTCCAGTTATCAGTACAAATTTTTAGCTTAAATGAGATGAGAATAACTTGAAACACATGTTTTTGGGTTGCTGAAACTTCACAAGTGTCCTGGGTGCAAATTCAAGTCTCTTTTGGTTCAATCAAGCTTATTTTAGTCATCTATTAGGTGTTGTAATTCTATAGTTCATTTCTGTGTTTTGTGAAGCTTTTTGGCTCTAGGTTGTTCCTTGTTGCCGCTATTTACTACTGCTGTTGATTTCTCCCTCTTCTTATATTTCAATTCCAGGTACACACTTTGAGACTGGTTTGATGTAGCTTCTGCTGTTGGAATTGAAACAAAACTGGGCCTGACTACTGTAGATTTGCTATTTTAATATCCTATTATACTTCATAATAGTTTACATGATTTGGTTGATATGTGCATTGTAATTAAAGATGGACTATAGTGGACTATTGGATTTGGACTCGTGATAATTCATTTAAAACCTTAGCCTTAGTATATGATAGTTCAATATCTTATATTCATAAGCTTTCACTTGCATTAGACAGTCGAATTGTTAGGAATAGTTAACAGAAATGTCCGTTATGGTGTATTAATTCAGGATTTGCTATCATGTTGATTTGAAAGATTAAATTAGAATAATATGTTGAAATCAACTTCAAAATGGCATGTTATTATATTACTGCAAAATCTAGTGCGCCTCATAGTTCAAATATGCTAGTACTTTAGTCTGCTCGTTTAGTGCTTGTAAGTTGCTTTCATAGACAATGATTCAGAAGCAAACATGTAGAATTACAAGCTTCAACAACTGTTCAATGATTTCACGATCCAAACCCGATTGTGATGGCGCCCAATCATAACGCTAGGCAAGCCTGACCTACAATCGCTCTCAACTCGACAATAAATCTTAACATCGACAATTTAAGGACAATGTATTAGTTTTAGAATAATAATCCAATACTTATAGTAAAATAATACGGAGAGATACGAAATCTGATAAAACACTCCCATAAGATCTGGGTCACGAGTCTAGAGTCTCTAAAACAAACTGGATAACCATTATCTGAACTAAAATACACAAGTCTGGAAAAGTATATAAATAAAAAAAAAAATAATATATATATATATATATCTGAAATAGGAGGAGTAGTCAGGTCATGCGAACGTCTAGTAGCTACGTTCACATCTCTGATAAACAATAGCGACTACTCAGCTAAGCCTCCGGTGCACCTGAATCTGCACACAAGGTGCAGGGAGTAGGGGCGAGTACTACCAAGGTAGTGAGTAATAAGTATCTAAAATGTCTGAAGAAAATAATCCACGAAATGCCACAAAGTAAAGCTAAAACCAACAGTCCGACACATTAACTATGAACCCACAACAAAGCAATATCAAGTATATCAGTCAAGTGTAATGCAAGAATGCAATGCAATGCAATGCACATGACCCGCTGCAGCGTACATCCCGGTTCATTTAACGTCAACGGTGCTATTTGGGGGTATATACAGACTCCGGAGGGGCTCCTACAAGCCAAGCACAATATCATCATATCATCACTGCGGCGTGCAGCCCGATCCATAGTCCATACTCAGTCCACAGTATGCATATGAGTCATATAACATATTCAATTAAATTCTTAGTTTCCAATTATTAAGGAAATATAACTTAGTTATTTAACTTCATGAAAAGTGACTTAGCATTTTATAACAGTAATTAATCATAGGACTGGGATCAATTATTATACAAAATATGCTATCACAACGATATCCATACTCTGAGGATGCTACAGATCGGCACAAGGCCCCAAACATGGCAATAAACCCAGATATATTCGATATAGGGTGCGTGTCAGTCGCCAATATAGTAAAATTCTTGCTTGGGATTGACTAAGTCACAATCCCCAGTCATAAACAACCCCACAATTGCCATGGGGTGTGAATCACTTCCTAATATAGTGTCACAATATGATAAACGGGATTTCAAACCCTCATGCCATTATTTATGCATACTACTCACCTCTAACCGGCCGTAGACTTGTCTGAAATGCCTTTTCCATTTGTATAACCTCCTTGCGCGTCGAATCTAGTCAAAATCACAACGAATACATTATTATATCCTAAATAAACATAACCCAATCAAAATTACTCGGAAAACACTAAAAATCACAAAGTTGGTAAAATCAGAGCCCCAAGCCCACTTCTCGAAAAATTCCTAAAATCACATCAACGGATTCCTCGTCTCGCCACGAGTCTGTACATATAAAGTTTACCTAAAATGGAGTTCAAATGGCCTTTCAAATCCTAAAAATTCATTTTCAAAAACCGAGCCCTAGTTCTTCACAATTTCAACCCACTTTCATGAATTTGAGTGTTGATTCTTTATAAAATGGTGTTGCTAAGTAGCTACTTACCTCCAATCAATACCCGTCGAAAACCCTCTTCAAATCGATCAAAAAGATCTCTTGGCGAGTAAAAATGGTGGAAAAATAATGTGGGTCGCAGACCAAAGGGTATTTAAGCATTCTCTCCGACTACTGTAGCGACCTCTATGCGATCGCATCAATTCCCTTGCGATTGCATAGACCAAAAATCCAGTCCCTCAAATTCCTCTTACATGATCGCATGTAAGACCACGCGATCGCATAACACTGACCAAAGACCCTACGAGATCGCACACGCTCTTACGCGATTGCACTGACCAAACACTTAAGCCAACACGATCATAGGCAGACCTACGTGATCGCAGAGATCAAATTAGCACCCCCCCCTTCAGAACCTTCTATGCGATCGTAGCCCCAGGCTTGCGATCGCAGAGAGTAATTTCTGTTGCACTTTTCCTGTTTAATATTCCCCATTAGCTATCAGAAATCATCCCGAGGTCCTTGGAACCTCAACCAAATGCACAGATATGTTCTATTACTTCATTCAAACTTACTCATAGCATAAAAATACTATCATAAACATCAAAATCATCAAATTACCACGAATTCAAGCCTAAGTCAAGCTAAACTCCAAAACTTGCATTTGCTAAAAAACGAGACCTAAGCACCTCTGAATAACCTGAAACTTTGCACGCATATACAAAATCACCTAACGGAACTAGTGCAATTCTCGAAATTTCATTCCAACCCTCGGATAAAAATCTCACCTATCAACCAAAATTCGTCAAAATTCAAAGTTAGCCAATTCAAGCCTAATTCTACACCGGACCTCCAAATTCAATTCCGATTACGCTCCTAAGTCACAAATCATAACCCAAAACTAGTCGAATCATCTGAAATCCATTCCGAGCCCTCTAACTCATGAGTCAATATTCGGCTGAATTTTTCCAAACTAACCTTCTCTTAAAGACACTAATTATCTCATTTCTAACCGAACTCTATACGAATTACTTCAAATTCAACAAACATATATAATAAAACATTTAGAAGCATAGAATGGGGAAAATGGGGTGGAGATACCTGAGAGGACGGGTCGGGTCGTTACATCTTCCCCAACTTAACAAATGTTCGTCCTCAAGCGTGCTTATAGTTGTACTAAGAGCCAACCAATATTCGAATGACCTTACTAAACATACACCCAGGGTGATCCCACGTCACCCTAACTCACATACGCCCGATAATACAATACAACTAAAATTTCACAGGCCATCTAGACCATAGCCGTAGAACCACAATGCACCTCCGAAACCATACACAAGATCAGAACCTCATATTTATACTCAGAATAAGCCCAAACCAGATGTAATAACCCATACCTACAAACTCAGGTGAACCCATGCAACAAACCACACAATTCGACCCTCAAAACGATAGTCTCTATATACAACAATTGCCCAAAATACTCAATTATCGATAGGAACCTCTTATTTTCTAAGGTCTTATTCCAGCACTTTCATATACTGCCAATGATGATGAAACACGCAATGAATTGTGACAATTTCTCGGACCAATCATTCACGAAGTCACTCCCCTTTTGGCTACTATCACAACAGATTTCCGAGCTGAACCTCGATACTAACATACTAACAAGCTGGAACCAAATATGCTCGTATCCATTTATGACTCCAATGATCCCCTCGAATCTAACGTACCACTCTAGTGATAAAACATCTCAACACATGCCAAATCCACCAATTGCATATTATACGCACCAATAAGAAACGATCCGAACACACTTAAATCATGGCAATTGATTCAAACGAAAGAGGTGTACCTCAAGCTCATTAGTACCATCACAACACAAGGTTGAGACCCCGTCACGCATCATAGAAGTGGAATATCTGAATCCTCCTTGAAAGGTCATAACTTCACGTGGCCTCGCCACAACGCGCGATCCTAACCACACACTGTTACACCTGAAGCACCTCGAGTCACACTGCTCAAAATAGACAGCCACACATAGATTGATGCCTGAAACCAAGCAATCCATCAAACCCACGGTGAGGCAAGAAATACACCATCAAATCCTGAAAGAACACAACCGACGTGCTATTCGTCGATCAACTCCCGATACAGACTTTCCTCAGAAACTAAGAAACAAGGCATACAAAGTAACATACGGAAACTAGACTCAATATAACACTATTGTGGTGCGCAACCCGATCCAGATAACATATCCTGTGGCGACGTGCCACCCGATCAACTCAAATATCTCAAGTAGGGAGATGCATATCGAGTCGAATTTGCTCATAATCACAGAATACCAAGTATGGTTCGTAAGCACACTGAGTGCATAATGATATCTACTTATGGCGGTGTAAGCTACAAAACTAAACTTCTACTATGAATCTCTATAGCACCGCAATTTATGTGCCACTGCCCATAAATCATAACGCCTCGGAACACAGAGAAACAACTCATAGATCTTCCCAGATCACAAGCAGACTCAATAAAGATCGAATCAACCCATCCTTTATCAATACAATACATGATTAACCATGCCAACCCCAGATAAACTCGTATCCAACCAGCTTACCAACAAACTCATTACCAAGAAGCTTGAAGCTGCCTCTTCCACTACTATAATTCATTCCAAAGTCGTACGATACGGTTCCCGACACCAAATAAACATTGAAGTCCACCGTCTTGCCTGGAGACATGCCCGGCCACGAGGAACGCATCCGAAAAGGTCTCTCAATACCGGAACTGAATCAATGGTAAAAAAACCTCTGCACTGATATTTGCCATGAAGGCCCAAACAAGACAAGAAATACTTCTCAGCCATCTGCTGGTCTTTGAAATGCAACCCACTCTCGCTATAACATCACCCGATGCACCTTGCCACGTAATCCTGTAGCATCCTCCGGCATCGCCCATAACACAATAGTCTAGATTAACCCAACACTGAGGCAACTAGTATACACCCAATCTCATATCCAAAAGCTATCGTATCAAGAAATAAAGATCCACAACCACGACATAGACGGTGTTAGAGAACTCCTAGTCTCCCCCTCCATATTAACATACAGATCACTATACCTGATCCCACGTTCCGCCATATGAATACATATTACACATCGAGTACCAAATAATTCCATAAAGGATATTCTAAAATTTCCCTGTGCTATCAGCAAACTCGAATATTAGCAGTCGATCCAACAAGAAAATATCGATCCAACTATCGTCAAATAACTTCCAATTACCAGTACCATTTCCTTGATTACCCGAGGCTACTCGTTTCCTATGAACTGTATGAACTTCTTTTCAGAACTGAACCAAAACCTCGCACACGCCTGTCTCGGCCCTCTACAACATACCGCACCTACCATACTTCCAAGAATAACACGAGAACTTTTGTCTCCCTTCCGCGTCATAGACTTCGACGCACTCAACTAGTCCAGAACTTTCATTGATACCCTTTAGAAGAAAAATCATTACACACTCTATGCTCCGTATGTCCATAGAAATATACATCTCAAACCCATGATGAAACCTAACAAGAATTCTCACCCAATTCCATTTGCAAAAGCTAAACTGCCAGGACTAAATCCTTCTATCTGAACCAAGCCAAGCAGACTGTCAGTACTCACGAGCCTCGCTGCCCAATGCTTGTATAAACTCATTACCTCGAACACATACAAAGAATTGATCATATCTTTACCACACAAATTCGGTCCACTTACAAGCTACTTCATTTGTCTGGATTTCCTTCTGATTCATTTTCAACTTGATATACTCTCTTGCTGTAGCACCACAATGCCTCAACCCAGGCTTACCACACGAGACTCAAACGTAAGACCACACTTTCTAAGACCAATACGCCACCAAATACTCTCAAACGTTACCAAAAATACCACCTTCTAAAATACCCTACTTTGAAGAACTTCCTACGAATTTATGTCCGCTACCTTTGCTTCCCAGATACTGATACATAGAATCCCGTAATTAACGTAAAAACACCACAAGTCTCGACTTGTTATAATGGAACCACTGACTTGGTTACATACTCAACCTTAAAATACCCGAGTCCTACATATAGAAACTTGAACACATCAACCATTCTCAAGAGTCATCCGCTCTTATACCCATTGCAAATTACTTGACTTATGCAATTTACTTCACTCCACAAGGAGACTTGAAAAGATACTTCATGCGCCTATATTTGGGCTACACATCGAACCACAATTGGAAATGACTCACTTAACAGTTCGTCTATTATCCAGCATCCTTCTTCGTTTCTACCAAGTCATATAATTATATCTCGTAGTACTAACATACTCAATCACACGAGTACCAAACTGCAATTCCGGCTAATAGCAATAATACCGAACATATGAGTTCATAACACAATCTCACCGAATTAGTACTCCAGTGCTCAAGCCATATGCGGAGACGCAGCCTCAAGTCCTTCGGACTGGTCCAACATCAACCTCACGAAGATTACACCTCGCCCCTAGATTAGGGAATCGCAAGCCATCGAAGTACATATAATACCCATCGCTCATGCGCGCATGCGAACACGTGGAAGGAATTTTAAGAGTTACTCTTTCAAGCCGAATCAAGGATGCACGATAAGATTTCAAGAAGGCGAAGTATTTTCAAAAGGTTCTGTAGCCTCCCAAGGATAGATACAGACGTCTATGTACCGATCCGCGAGACTCTACTAAACTGGCTCATGACTCGCTAGGCCTAGTAACCTAGGCTCTGATAGTAACTTGTCACGACCCAAACCCCACTCCGGTCCTGATGGCGCCCAACCATAATGCTAGGCAAGCCTAACCTACAATCACTCTCAACTCGGCAATAAATCTCAACACCGACAATTTAAGGACAATATATTAGTTTTAGAATAATAATCTAATACTTATAGTAAAATAATACAGAGAGATACGAAATTTGATAAAACACTCCCATAAGATCTGGGGTCACCAGTCTAGAGCCTCTAAAACAAACTGGATAACCATTATCTCAACGAAAATACACAAGTCTGGAATAGTATGTATATATGTTTGTGTGTATGTATGTATATATATATATATATATATATATATATATATATGTGTGTGTGTGTGTGTGTGTGTGTGTGTGTGTGTGTGTGTGTGTGTGTGTGTGTACAGACTCCGAAAGGGCTTCTACAGCCCAAGCACAATATCATCATATCATCACTTCGACGTGCAGCCCGATCCATACTCAGTCGTATGAAAATGTGTCACATAAAAGATTCAATTAAATTCTCAGTTTTCAATTATTAAGGAAATATAACTTAGTTATTTAACTTCAGGAAAAGTGACTTAGCATTTTATAATAGTGATTAAGCACAGGACTGAGATAAATGATTATACAAATCATGCTATCACAACGATATCCATCCTTTGAGGATTCTACAAATCGGAACAAGGCCCCAAACATGGCAATAAGCCCAGATATATTCGGTACAGGGTGCATATCAGTCGCTAATATAGTAAAATTCTTGTTCGGGATGGACCAAGTGAATATCCCCAGCCATAAACAACCCCGCACCTGCTATAGGGTGCGATTCACGCCTTAATAGAGCGTCACAATATGATAAACCATGGTGTCAAATCCTCAGACCATCATCTATATAGACTACTCACCTCTAACCGGTCGTAGACTGGTCTGAAATGCCTTTTCCTTTTGTATCAACCTCCTCGCGCGTCGAATCTAGTCAAAATCACAACGAATACATTAATATATGATAAAAAACATAACCCAATAAAAATTACTCGAAAAATACTAAATATCATGAAGTTAGTAAAATCGAGCCATGGGCCCACTTCTCAAAAAATTCTGAAAATCACATCAACGAGTTTCTTGGCTCGCCACAAGTCCGTACATATAAAGTTTACCAAAAACGGAGTTCAAATGGCCTTTCAAATCCTAAAAATCTGTTTTAAAAAACCAAGCACTATTTCGTCACAATTTCAACCCACTTTCATGAATTTGAGTGTTGATTCTTCAATAAAATGGTGTTTCTAAGTCAAGAGACTTACCTCCAATCGATACTTGTCGAAAACCCTCTTCAAATCGGTCAAAAAGACTCTCTTGGCGGAGTAAAAATGGTGGAAAAATGATGTGGGTCACGGACCAAAGGGTTTTTAAACATTCTGTCCGACTACTGTAGCGACCTCTATGCGATCGCATATACAAAAAATCCAGGACCTCAAATTCCTCTTACGCGATCGCTGGTAAGACCACACGATTACAGAACAGTGATCAAAGACCCTACGCGATCGCACACGCTCTTATGCAATCACACTGGCCAAATACTTAAGCCTATGCGATCGCAGAGACCAAATTAGCACCCCCTTTAGAACCTTCTATGCAATCGCAGCCCCAGGCTTGCGATCGCAGAGAGCAATTTCTGCTGCACTTTTCCTATTCAAAATTCCCCGTTAGCCATCCGAAATCATCCCGAGGACCTCAGGACCTCAAAAACGCACAGATATGTTCTATTACTTCATTCATACTTGCTCGTAGCATAAAAATACCATCATAAACATCAAAATCATTAAATTATCAAGGATTCAAGCCTAAGTCAAGCCAAACTTCCGAAACTTGCATTTGGTAAAAAACTGAACCTAAACACCCACGAATGACCTGAATGTTCGCTCATATCCGAAATCACCTAGCGAAGCTACTGCAAATCTCGGAATTATATTTCGACCCTCGGATCAAAATCTCACCTACTAATCAAAATTCGCCAAAATTCAAGCTTAGTCAATTCAAGCCTAATTCTCTACCGGACCTCCAAATTCAATTTCGATTGCGATTCTAAGTCACGAATAATCACCCGAAACTAGTTGAATCATCGGAAATCCATTCCAAGACCTCTAACTCATGAGTCACGTTCGGTTGACTTTTCCTAAACTAACCTTCTCTTAAAGAGACTAATTGTCTCATTTATAACCGAACTCTCTCCGAATTACTTCAAATTCACTAACACATATATTAAAACATTTAGAAGCAAAGAACGGGGAAAATAGGGCGGAGATACCTGAGACGATGGGTTGGGTCGTTACAAATGAGTGGAATAATACTGAGTTCGGAATCATTTATTTGGTCACTAGTAACTAAACCTATTGTGAATTGAAATCAATAATCTAGTATCCATATAAAAACCTGCACTACATATGGACTCATATAAGAGCCCAAACGTGTTAACCTCTTTTTAAATAAGAGCAGGGCTTAAATATGCCTAAGGCCTAACGTCAGATAGCTCTTTCAAGCGATAAACGGATTTTCCTCCTCCTGGGCCGAGTCCCCGGCCTAGTCTACTGGGCCCTTTGTTTCATTTGCTAAAGTTGGTTTTGAACTATTCAAATTGAGTCATAGAATGTGGGACCAAATTTGTGCACATAAGACACCTTCTTTTTCATTAGGCTAATTGCTTGTTCGTCTTGTTCTTGGTTCACTTTAAGGCCCAAAAAAGCTGTAGGCTGGAATTCATATTAGGATTAATTTTGTAACTGGGGTTACATGCTTTCTGGTTAAGTAACATGTTCGAATTAAGAGGTCTTCCTCTTGTTCGAGTGTGGACTTGAACCAGAGGCCTAAATTCCCTGATTACTCTTAATAATAGCATTTGATAATGTTAATTCATTATGTCCACTTAGAGACAAATCCAATAGAAAAAATAATAATTTGCTATAGGATGGCCTTTTTAAAAACAAATGATGTGAGCCGCGCCAAATGAAACCCATAAATTGCGTTGCCCTCTATAAATACTTATACTATAATACTTAGAATTTGGGACGTGTCATTTAGTGAAATTTTGCGGCCTCCTGTAAAGATAATAACACGTTAGTCCTTTAAGCACGCTTTTAATAATTTTACCTTCCTATACGAGTGTGCATTTCATGCGACCCAAATCTAAATTCCAAGATGTTGAATAAGAATGTGTCGATGATTCGGGTGCATTTCATGTGACGTGATCCAAAAATACGTTTCTAAACGACGTTCACTTTCTTAAAAAAATTTAACTAAAGCAGTAAATAATTCTAAAATTGCACTATAGGATGACATGTATAAAAAATTATATTTTAGCCATTTATAATAATTAAGCGATCGTGCTAGATCCACAGGATTCAGAGGTGTCTAACACCTTCCCTCGGGTAAACAGAATTCCTTGTTCTGAATTTCTGGTTCGCAGACGCCAATCGGATAGTCGAAATTTTCCTCGAATTGGGATTCAAGATAAACCCGTGACTAGAGACACCAAAAGTCAAACCTATCCGAAGTGGTCTAATTTAGACAAATAAATAATCCCATTGCTAATAATGTCACTTTAAATGAAAAACTCCCTTATACATTATCCTTCAGGGTAGGTGTGTAAAAAAGGAGGTGTGGCAGCTCTGGCGACTTTGCTGGGGATACCAACCCAGAATTTCGATTCAGGGTTCATAAATTAGAGCTTAGTATAATTGTTATATTTGGCTATATTTGATTTTTCTACATATTCCATGCTATATGTGCTAAATTTACCGTTTTGATATTTGTTGAATTGTATATATAATCTGTCGCAAATTCCTTCCTCTCTCGGAGTCTTCTACATCATGGAAAATGTGCACTTCATGTAGCTTCTCTTCTGTTTAGAGTCTTTTCCCATTTAGAACGAGGTTTGGATAAGTTGCAAAGCCGGCGGAGCTTCTGTATCCCCGGTACGCTTCCTCTCCCTCAGCTCGAGTTATCTGCTCGGGTAAGCCAGGTCTAGACCAATAAACCTAGAGTTTAAACCTAGAAGAACAAAACCTCATGCCGGATCCGTAGTAGGACGTTTGTTTGCATCATGCGAATTTGACTTAGGGGACTCAATACAGGGGTTAGGTCCGTCTAGGACAAATAACCTGAAATAAAAAAGACCATCGTGATGCATCTTATGTGCTACTTGCACATTTGTTTGCTCGGCTTTGCATGCTGACCGACTTGTATATAATAAGAGAAATTGAGAAAAATAACAGTGTTGGGACTCAGCGAGGGTAACCATGTGTTTTGAAAAACCAATGCCCAAATAGTACCGAAATGCTGTCGAGTTTTTTGAAAAAAATGGAAAAGAAAAATATTTTTGTTTTAGAAATATACATTTGATTTTGGCAAATCTGCTCGAACTACGCTGGTTTGATTTTTACCGGATGTGAGATACCTAGGCAACCCTCATCGGGTCCAATCTATCTTTTGCAAAAATAACCCAAAAAATGTCACAAGTTTAATTTTCATTATAAATAAGTTGGGTGATGCCACTCTTGTTTAAAATAAGCCGAATGTCCCCAAAAGGATGCCGGAAGGCCATTTTTGTAAGAACAGCCACCCTAAGTCATTTCTTAAATGGTTGCCGGACAACCTCAAAATCTTCCTCCCAGACATACTGAAAGGCTGTATTTGCAAAATAAAGTCCTTATTTTCTAAATAAAGATTTTTTTTGCAAAAATAACCATGTTTCTTTGTTAGGTCAAAATGAATGTGAAAGATGAATCCAAGTAACATTGAAACCTTCTCAGTCCTTAGCAAGATCCCTTTAAAGCTCCATATGTGGTGGAATGATTTGGGGAAAGGTAGCAGAGAAATCGTGGTCAAGATTTTTGGGGGTCTTGTTGATTTGTTGAACATCAAACCAAGAAAAGATATTATTGAGGCATTGATACCATTCTGGGACCCAACCCGTAATGTATTCCGGTTCTCGGACTTTGAACTTACACCCACACTAGAGGAGATTGTGAGATATGCGGGTCTCAACGGGAACTTCTGGAGTTGATACCCATTGTCACAAAGACCGGTAATCCTTCACAGATTCTTGGACTTGTTAAGCATCAGTCGGGACATTTAGGATGCACATCTAGAAGAGGGGTGTTGCACACTGCATTTCTTATATCACATATATGGAAACCTGGATGGTTTTGAAGAACCCAACACCTGTTTGACACATGCCGGGAACAAAGATAAAAGGGAGGCTCGGCATGGATTGGCATTTATGGTACGTTATGTGGGAGTTGTGATATGTCTAAGAAAAGACAATCACATAGACATCGGCCTTGTAGGAATGTTGGATGTTCATAAAAAATCCTACTAGCACAGTGGTTTCCTTGATTGTGGCGGAAATGTGCCGAGTTTTAACCATGTGCCGAGAGGTATGAAATTCTTTCAGGGTTGCAATCTGCTGCTACAACTATGTATACATGAGCACCTTTGTCGGTATATAAACTATGGTTTAACTGGGCTAAGTTGTATTGCAGATTTCGGAACCGGGGTGACAGGTATTGAGTTCCTCGTGGGCACTAAGGCTTGGTTGTCATGCTTGAGATATTTGACCGCGGAGAAAGTTGAATGAGCTTTTGGATGGCTTCCTGATACTGAGGCTGTGTACACATAGGCGGAAGTACCTTATATTCTTTTGATGGGAATCCGAAGCATCCAACCTTATGCTCCCTACCGAGTCCCGAGGTAGGTAGGAAAATTCCAAACTGTTCACAATGATGAAGATTTAAACGGACAAGTTATTGAGTTAGGCTCGAAAGTTGCATTCCCGGAAGGAAAGATCCGACAAATATGGAATGACTGCGGGTACCGTGAGCCTAAGACTATAGTACAAGACCAATCTAGAGGCGAGGTGGATCCCAAATACTTGAGTTGGTTCGGCAAAAGGTTTCAGATCCCTGGGTGACTCGCCAAAAGGCCACATATGCAATAATTCACCGACGGGCCCAGGTGCAGTGGGATTGGCTAGCCAAGGAAAGGGAATACCAAGCAAGAATAGGAATGTTGGAGCAATAGGTCCAGGATTTTCAATTCGAAAAGAATGTACAAGACGTGACTGATGAAGGTGATAAAAAAGAAACTGTCCCAGGAGAATGAAGCTCTCAAGGCTCGAATTCAAAAAATTAAAATAGATTCCAAAAATCAAGAAAGTAGCAATCCGATGAAAGATTGATAAAAAGACCAAGGAAGAAAATCTCGGATTGGCAGGAGGAGTTGGAGAAATCTGAAGGGAACATGGCAAGACTTCGAGCATAGTGGGCAAAGAAGACTGAGAAGAACCCTGTTTGTATAATAAATGAAAAAGAAACTATGAGGGAACCATTGCTAATATGAAGATAAAAATGAATACCCTTGAAGAAAAGGTAGCCTGGTGGAATAAAGAATTTCAGGCCGAGAGGAAACAATCTTATGGGCTCATAACCTAGATGGAAAAGGAAATAAAATTTTTCCAAGACCATCAATTTCAGGACTCTCAGGCGCTAGAGGCTCGTACCCAAGAGATAAGTGGACTACTCCAACAAAAGGGCCGAATCAGGAAAAGAATCAGAAGCATTGCGAATTATATCGTCATGAAATGTCAGGCCAGTGAAAGAATGGGTCATACCACTTTCTTTGCTTTAGTAATGATATTTGTTCGTCGGGTTGTGAATGATTTGGAGCAGTTGCAAAGGGGTTTTGCATGGAGGCCCGCGGCGATGCCAAACGATGCCCCTCTGGCCCCAGGATTTGAAGCCTTGATGTATTCCTAGTTAATCGAGTCTGTATTTTCTTTTTTAATTTGTTTTGTAATTTTCCTTTTAAAGGAAAAAAAAATAGTCTAGTAGCTTTTGTAATCAGAGTTTTTATTAATGAAAAATTATTCCCTTATTTTTGCATTTATTTGCAAGAACTACGCTTGGTTTGATTCATGCCGGGTCATGATACGTAGGCAATCTCCATAGGATTCAACCATAACCCTAAAAAAATGAAATACGAGGGAAGTTAATAAAATAAGAAACAAGAGAAGAAAAAAAACGCAAAAGAATTAAATAAGGAATCGATAGAAAAACCATGGCAAAAGAAAAAGCAGAAAAAGTGAAAAAACAAAGGGAAAAACGAAATGAGAAGAAAAAGAAAAGCAAGGAAAATAAAAAGAAACGCCGGGATGATGCATGCAAATGTAGAAGACATATAGATACTCATTTAACTCTATAGGTGCATCACACTCCAATGTGCGGTAACCTATCTGTTATTTATTTCAAATTAACCGTTGCTGCTGTCCATTCCAGCTTAGATTTTAGAAATGGTGGTGTGGCATGCTGGCATCGAATGAATATTTTAGCAGATCGAGAGGCGGTGTGGAAATGTCTACAGAAAAGACTTTGCCTGCAATTCCTATATAAAGATGTCCCCATCTCGGGGGTCCCGACATCTAAGTCTATTACAGCTGAAGAGAATCGGATGCTGCGTCTTCGACTCATGGAAATGTGGGATGCCTGGATCAATGGAAAAGAACCCCCAAGAACCATCCTTGGATTTCTTGAACTATTTCCTAGATCGGAAGGTATTTCCATCGTCCTTATTAGCCACCCAAATACTACGTTGGGATAGCCTACCATGACCGCTCACTTCCTAGGAGCACCTTCTAAGGTTCTCCCCCAGGTGGTCCAATCAGAAACAACTCCTAACATCTTCACTGCTCCACCATGCTCCGCAATAACACAAACATCACTACCAAAACATGCTTTCAACCCTTCAATTTTCACCTTCCAAAACCCTATCTTTCAGGATGACCCTCCTCAGTATCCTCAATATACTTACTCTCAGCTACCAGCATTTGATCTTACACCAGGGCAAGACAAGACCCCTAAAACCCCAGAGCAAGATGAGATGGAAAAGAGAATGAGGAGCCTCGAGCAGAGCTTAAAGAATATGCAATGCTTGAGTGGGCAAAAGAGTGTTTCCTATACAGATCTGTGCATGTTCCCACATGTGCACTTGACATCGGGGTTTAAAATGCCAAAGTTTGAGAAGTATGATGGGCACAGAAACCCCATTGCTCACTTGAAAAAGTATTGCAATCAGCTACGTGGGGCGGCTGAAAAACAGAGTTTTGATGGCTTATTTCAGAAGAGCTTAGTAGGCATTGCCTCAGAATGGTACATGGAGCAAGATGTCTCACGATGGCATATCTGGGATGATCTTGCTAGAGATTTATTAAGGAACTTTCAATATTACATTGACATCGCACCAGATCGAAATTCTTTTGCAATTTGAAGAAGAAACCCTCGGAAAACTTAAGAGAATATCACTAAATGGCTCGAACAACCATCGAGGGCGAAACCTCCCATGGATGAGGTAGAAATGGTAACTGTCTTCCTCCAATCCCAGGAAGCATATTAATTCCAAAACATGATGTCGGCCATGGGCAAGCCTGCAGTGGCCATCAAAATTGGTGAAATGGTGGAAAACGGTTTGAAAACGAGCATGATTTTGAGTTAATCGGCCATCATAGCAACCTACTAAGCCATCCAAGACGGGTCTAGAGGGATGAATAAAGTAAAAAGAAAGAAGAAACAGTTATGTCAGCATCAGGGGAAGAAGACATCGAGCTCTGAGACCTGTGTTCTCTGGAAGAACACGTCAACACTACTATCCTTATGCTGATATGGCTTATGATCCCCCACCTTATGCGGTCATGAATGCTTAACCCTTCGCCTGAACGCAGCCACAAGCCAACAGAAATCAACCTCCATTCCAAAGAAACCAGCCTCTTCACCAGAACCACTATAACCCTCGACCTCCACAAAATAACTTACATCCTCGGGATCACCCAGAAGACCAAACTTTACACTAATTGGTGAACCTTACTCAAGTATGTTCCCAAAGCTTGTTCAGATGAATTTGCTGCAAACCATACCCCAAAATAGGCAAAACCCAAAATCACCATCCTATCAGCAGGGCATTCAATGTGCTTATCACATAGGGGATGAAGGGCATAGTAGAGACAACTGTTGGATGTTGAAGAAAGTCGTGGAATATTTGATAGAACATAGAGAAATAGTGTTGAGGGATGAAGAAGACCCAAATGTGACCAACAACCTGTTGCCCGCTCACAACAACGGGCCGGTAATTGGGATTGTTTGCAAAGACAAGGAATTTGATCCAGCCCTGAAAGCCATAATTGCTATCGCAGATGTATAAAGGAAGCCCAAGGCAACCCAAAGCAGGAAAAAGGGGAGAAGAAGAATAAAATTGTCCAGACTGAGCCTGATAAGAAAGTTGAAACAAAATAAGAGACGGTGCCTTCTAAAAATGGAATTCTCTATTTTCCGCGAGGTCGCCAAGAAAAAGCACTGGTTGTTAGTACTCCGAAGAAATTTGAAGTGAGAAAGGGAACACAAATGTATGTACCAAAAAGAGCTTATGTGGTAAGGGGGACAATTAAACCGCCTCGGCTAAATGAGCTAGTGGTTATTGGACGCGTACAACATAAGCCAATGACAGACCCTTCGGCGGTGCCATTGAACTATCAACAAACAATGGTTACATACAAGGGTAAAAAAATCTTGGGAGAACTTCCAGGAAAAACCTCTGGTAAGAAATATTCAAATGTATATGAGGTAAACAATACCACATAAAAGCGTTTTCCATCCAAGAAGCCAGTATGTGCTGGGGAGGCAGAGGCCTTTTTCCAAAAAATGAAGATGCCTGATTATGACATCGTAGATCAATTGAGAAAAAATCCTGAACAAGCGGCACTATTTTCATTGGTGACGAAATCCTCCGAGCATCAGAAGATTTTAATGAAAACTTTGAATGAGGCATATGTGCCGATTGAAACTTCAGTCGAACAACTCGAAAGAATGACAGAAAGAGGGAACGGCCCGCAACAGAGCATTACCTCTGGCTATCAAGTGTGAAGGTTACTATGTCAAGCGTGTCATGGTGGATGGAGGCTCGGGTGTTGACATCTACCCACTCTCCACACCACAAAGAATGAAAATTAGGACTGGAAGGTTTCGTCCCAATAATGTTTGTGTGCGATATTTTGATGACATTAAGAGGGATACCATCGATGAAATTGATTTGATATTAACTATAGGCCCAGTGGATTTCGAGGTAACCTTCCATGTGTTGGACATGGATACATCTTACAATTTTCTTCTGGGAAGGCTACCCTCCACCCTCTACCAAATGGTGAAATTTGGGTATGAATATCAAGAAATCATGGTCCACGGGGAAGACGAGCAGTCCATTTATCAGCACCCATCTATCCCATCTTTGGAGGCAAGGGAAGGAAATGAGTATATTGTTTATCACGACTTGGCAGATCAGTACGAAAAAGGAAATCCGTGCCCCCAACATTTCCTGTCTAATGCTTCAATTATGGTGGCTAAATAGATGCTTAGATACGGTTTGAAGCCAGGAAAAGGATTGGGAAAATCTTTACAAGGAATATCGGAGCCAGTAACCCTAGCCACAGTAGAAACGTATTCTGGGATAGGCTTCCACCCTACCCCAGATGATGAAAAATAGGTAGAGGAGAGAAAGAAGGAAGGATGGGTCCTTCCACAAATGTTGCTACATCTCTATGATACTTTTATCAAGTCTAAGTATGGAAAAGAAGAAGACGATTAGGTGTTCACGACTGAGGAAATCGAAGATATATGTGGAGATGTGAGACAAATGTTTTATGAGACCCATATGTTCAGCCAAGGGAGGGTACTAGCACCGCTGAGGTGCTCTACATGGGGCCAGATGCTAAACTTCAAAACTAGAAGGCTACGCCATTCCCGATTAGGCGGAAGTCCCGGTAGACTAGCTCTGCCACTTTTTCTGCATCTCGAGTTATTTCAGGGTGTAACTTAGATGTTTCCTTTCTTTCTTGTCTTTAAATTCTTGAATGTAAACCCTCTTATCTTTCCAAATTCCAATAAATTAAATCAATATTTCATCTTCGATTTTCTCTTTATCCTTTCTGATTTTTGTAATTTTTCTTTTTCGTTTCTCTTTTTAGTTCTAATAATGCGGCTTTAAATAACATGACATGCTTGCAAACTTCATTCTCAGATCCTAACACACTGTCTAACTGTGAAATAATGAATCAAGAACCAGCATATGATGAAGAGGAGGCTTTTAGAGAAATAAATCGAGAACTGGAACAATTTGAGAACAAACCTAAGCCAAATCTGAATGACACCGAACCGGTTAATTTGGGAACCCCGAAAAAATAAGGGAAACCAGAATAAGCATTCACATAGATGAGGAAACTCGAGATGCAATAATCCAACTCCTGTTTGAGTTTAAAGATGTGTTTGCTTGGTCATATGATGACATGCCAAGACTGAGCGTTGATCTAGTGGTGCATAAATTGCCAATTTACCCCGATCGTCCTCCAGTTCAGCAAAAACAAAGAAAGTTTAAAACTGATATTAGTGATAAGATTGAAGAAGAAATCACAAAATAGTTGAAGGCGGGAGTAATTCGAATACTCCGATATACCACATGGCTGGCCAACGTAGTTCCCGTGCCAAAGAAATACGGGAAAACCCGAGTGTGTGTAGACTATCGAGATTTTAATCAGGCATGTCCCAAAGATAATTTTACTTTTCCCAATATCCACATCCTTGTTGATAACTGTGCCAAACATGAGATACGGTCCTTCGTGAATTGTTACGCAGGATATCACCAGGTGTTGATGGATTGAGAAGATGCCGACAAGATAGCCTTCACCACACCTTGGGGCACATACAATATCGGGTTATGCCATTTGGATTGAAGAATGTCGTAGCAATCTATATGAGAGCCATACCGCCATTTTCCATGATATGATGCATCAGGAGATAAAGGTGTATGTGGAGGTGTAATCATTAAGTCCCGAACATAGAGTAACCACGTTCGCGATCTTAGAAAGTTCTTTGAACGACTGCGCAAGTATGATTTGAAGCTGAATCCAGCTAAATGTGCTTTTGGAGTCCCATCAAGAAAAATCTTGTGTTTCAGTAAACATGAATTCTCAATTTAGATATTTCACGTTGAAACGGTTTTACAACAATTAGCTCAAGTACGCTCTTGTCACCTCACGTACCAGACATTCAAATATCAAGGATCATGTCCTAAGGGGAAAGGTCCCCCACACAAAGTTAGACAAGTCACTATCTCGAACCGGTACAAAATCAACTAAGAAACTACGCCTTTGCCACGAGTATCCGACTCCGAATAGCCTACATCTATTCAATCCAATTGCATAACGTAAATAACATCGCAAATAACTGAATCCACAATTAAAATTAAAGCTAAGACAGGAAAATAAATAAAATAACTAAAATGCCCCTCAGACCAATATATCGGAATCTAATAATTTTTATGTTTTCAGAACCCTCGTAAAAATTTCTTTCGGTTGTGTTGCAAAAGAATATGGCAGTACAAGAGATTTAATTATTTTTTTACTACTCTAGGTTCTAATTCGAAGAAACACGTTTTTTTAAAAATTGGAGAAGCACATAAGCATTACAATTATGCAAGATGACGTGTCACCTCTTTTAGGCCAAAAATATCCGGTTTATCCTTTTTTGCCTTTTTCTCTTTTTTTTTAATTATCTTATTGTAAGAATAAATGTTATGGTTCGTTCCCCTACCCTTATTTATGGTCTTTATACAAAGTAACTCCCACATAAATTCATTTCATTAAAATTATTATAGTATTAGTTATTGCGTATACTAATGGATAATTGAGAAGCAACCATCAATTTTCAAGTTCATCGTGTTTTCTCTTCTCCATCACCAGTGGATGCTATTTCTTTCACTATATATATACGTGAGGGACGTTTTTTTAGTCCTCCGTGTTCATTTTTGTTGTTTAGATTCTCTATTCATGACCAGCAATCGAGCAAATTCAGATAATTTTAATCGCGTCATAATTAATGTGTACTAGTAATAGTATTCGTGCGATGCACAAATAATTAAAAATAACGATTTACACCATAAAGTTTAATATGTTAGTGTTGATGCCAACTTTATAACCAAATATTAAAAATATATTGAGACTCCATAAAACTTTCATTCCATCTCCTAATAAATGTTCCATAAAATATAATGATGCTATATAATTTGCTTGATATAAAAGTTCCACGAAAAATAATGATGCTATACAATTTGTTTGATATGAACAATTGAAGTTACACAACTATTATGACACGTTGCTTGGACGATCCATCCAAGTGGGGCAAGATTTCATCTATACATGCTCTCCAAAATATTGTTGATCAATATTGTTCCTCCTATATATAAAATACACAAATTAATAATGAGAAAATAATAGTACTTGAATCTATAACTAATTCAATTCATGGTTGCAAGCGTACTCATGATCCTCGAGCTCCAAGTTCATAAAGGTACTAGTTACACACATAACATCTTCTCCAATAGTTACATGAGTTCGATCCCCCTAAAATAAAAAATGTGGAAAGAATTTAAGTTAGTACGGCGCATAAATTGAAGAAAATACATCGCAACTCGAAAAAATAACATGTAAAAGAGTATACATATTTTCATAATTAGAATTTTCTGGTTTCTCGGGGGCTAGAATGTGCCATAATCTAACAACACGAACCTTCAAACTCCAACTCATTTTGGACATTGATATTTCGTTGATATAGTTATAGTTTAGAGCCATACTTTGTAAAAGTTTATATGGAAGTTAAACCCTAAGCAATATAGAGAAGCTTATCCTAAAGAAAAATTACTTAAATAAAGATTTCAAAGGAAAGACTATCATAGTAAATTAATTTTTGTGTATATGCAATCCTAGTATTTTAAAAAAGCATGTTTAAATTAATTTGTATGTGTGAGTTCTGAAGAAATGATACGAATCTTTCATTGTATTAGCTTTTGGCATGTGTATAATTTTCAACGTCTTTTCTTTTTTTTTTTGGTTAATTAAAATTCGTTAACCACCAAATCTTAATTTTTCTTGTTTTTTTCCTTTGTCATCTTGTTTGTTTTTAATACTTTTTCCTTTAATATAATATAAATGTAAGATATAAAATGTTTATTCAATTATCTGTTTCTTAAAAAAGAATACTTACCATAATTAAATTATACACAAAAATTTAATTAAAGATAGCTATAATAATGTATATTGTTCGTAAATAAGGTCAGATACAAAGCTTGTACTAAATATAGAATTATTATTTCAACTTAAAATAAGTAATGTATGAAATTTTAATTGATTCTTTCTCAAAAAATGTTACCTACTATAATTGAATTAATTAAATTAATTAAAGATAGATATAATAATGTATCTTATACCTATATTAATGTACATTGTTCGCAAATAAGATCGGATACAAAGCTTGTACTAATATAGAATTATAAATAATTAATGTGTAAGATACAAAAAAAATTTAATTGATTCCTTCTCAAAAAAGAATACCGACCATAACTGAATTATACACAAAATTAAATAAAGATACGTATAGCTGTAATATAATTGTTTGCTTAATGAAAATTGCATCCCTTTTTGTGTACGTCCAATATATTCTCAAAAGGAGAATATTTTTAGTTTAAAAATGAATAAATATTATACAAAAAATTTAATTAAAAATACTTATAGTAATATATATTATATATATATAAATATATATATATATATATTAGTGTATATTGTGCGCAAATAATGTCATGTACAAAGCTTGTACTAAATATAAAATTATTATTTCAACTTAAAATTAATGTGTAAAATACAATTTTAGTTGATTCTTTCTCAAAAAATAATATTTACCATAATTGAATTATACACAAATTTATTTATTTGCTTAATAAAAGGTGCATCCCTTTTGGTGTACGTCCAGCAGATTCTCAAAAAGAGAACATTTTTAGTTTAAATGTTAAAATAGTTAGCTTTGATTAATTAAAGAATTAAATTCAATTAACATAAAATCTTGGACTACTACTTTCATTAAATATTTTTCCATTTATAATTTAAATTTTTATGTTGTCTTGAAATTGCCACGTAGCTTCATTTTAGCTTGCCACTTGGCTTAACCACATTGCAAACTACTCTTCTTTTAATATAATATAGATATGCACCGCGACCCCTAGAACTTTGGCTTCTTCATATAGCAAGCGTATTTGATCAATTTTTCTGCAGACTTTAAATCAGTTTCGTAGGAGCATTAATATTTGCATTTACTTTTAAGTTGTGTTACTGATATATTTATTGTTTCCTATGTATTTTCCTAAAATTCTACGTCATGTTGAATATTACTATTTGGGAAGTCTACAAGGTTGATCTTTTAACCATATTCTTCTTAGATATTTTATAAGTATTTTGAATTAAAATTATTATGACTTATAATATTTTTTATGTCGCTTCGAGATATATAAATTTTATTTTCAGGAACCTGAATAATTTGTATCTAATTTCACGATCGATGTTAAAAAATTCTGCTAAGTAACAGTAACCGTAGGAAAGAAGAGAAAAAATACAGTTTAGAGGAGAAAAATAACATGGCTTTAATTGAATATGAAATTATCTATAGAATTAGAACTTGAGAGGAAGATTAAGGATAAAAAAGAAGTGAAGAAAACGAACCTGAAATAAAGTATTTGAAAAATAATAAAGGATGGGAAAAAATTACATAACGAAAATGCAAATCATGAATGAACATCGCAACTTAGATTGGCTGGCACGTATTATTTATATATATTTTTGTTTCTTTTCTTTACATTATTTTTTCAGTTTTTCTTTAATTTGAAAAGTGAATTTTAGGAAAGCAGAAGTCTCCCTATCTAATGAAAATAAAAGAAAGCAAATACTCTTATATTTATGTATCTAAATACAATTCAAATAAGAAAGTAATGTATTAAAACCAACTAAACACTAATTATATAGTTTTCTCTTCGGAAAATACAATAATAAAAGTTGCAATCATTTATGCCCTAATTCTAACGAAAATAATTAGATTTATTATCTCGCAGAAATATCTAATTTCGTATTTGTATATACAAAAAATTTACATATTCTATTTCGACTAAAGTCATAAAAAATTTAGTGATTCTTATAATAATCGGGTGCGGCACCAACAAATTTCCTAGTTATGTAAGAAAAAAATTAGAGAAGTAGAGAGTGGGGTTTGTCCAATTCTTGAGTGTCCGAGTTTATTTATGATATGAAACAACTCGAAAGTATGGGTCCAGCTTATTGATACGTTCGAAAAAACTGATATGAAACAACTCGAAATATGGGTCTAGCTTATTAATACGTTCGAAAAAACTCTACTTGAATCTATTTAATATTTTTACCGACAAACCTGTGCTCCAAAATGTGGCGCGAAATAACCTCTCCAAGTGATAGTGTACGGATAACGTGTAGTGTAAAAATTGGTCGGCTAGTACTACTCCTACTTGTTTTAAAGTTGTAACGGCTATAGTACAAGAAAATTAAAGGCCCAAAATTCTTCAAACAATGGCTCTCCCCAGTTTCCATTCATCTACTTTCCTCTGCAACTTCACCCCCTCAATTCCACTTTCCCATTTTAAGCAATTTTCCAATTACTCTTCTCTTAGTGTTCGTTGCTCTACTAGTGAAAGCCAACAGAGTGAAAGCCACGAATCCAATGAAGATGCACCAAAGAAGAAGAAAAGAATCTCTCAACAGTCTTCATGGGAAGCCAAAGATTCCGAAGGCAACGATTATCTTTACAGGCTTGGCGCTGAAGCCGATAATATGAATATCTCTGTTGGTGCTAGAGCTGGAGTCATCGACGACCTCTTCGCCGGAAATTTCCTCGGAAAAGACTGTAAAATACTTCAATTTTGCGCTTTCTTCATCATTACCATAATCTCTGCAAATATTTGTTCCGCGTAATTATTATTTTTTTGATTTGTTTGTCCTTTTCCAGCGGATATTGTGTTTGATTATAGACAGAAGGTGACTAGGTCGTTTGCGTACCTTCAAGGCGACTACTATATTGCTCCGGCGTTTCTGGTACATTAATTCTACTGGTGGTTTTTTCGATTTGTTAGGGAATTAATCAATTTGAGTTCCTCATACACTTTTTTTTCTTCTTCTTTGTTTTCTTCATGCGAACAGGATAAAGTCGGTAAGTTTCAACCAGTGCCGCCTCTTTTAATCTTCAACTGCTAATTCTACGCGATTATTGTACCTTGCGTATGAGTACTCGTGCTTCGGTCTGCCAGGATGAGTTTGATTCTAGCATTTTAGTTTCCTTTTTGAATCTTACTTTCTTGCTGGAGTGAATAATGGAGATCAGCTAGTTTTTTTTATGCCTGCTTGATTATGGATTAATTACTGTTCTGTTTGGCTCCTCTTTCTAGTTATTAGTTGAAAGACAACCTTTTCTATTGTACATTTTCTTTTTGTGTTAATTCTGCAGAGAGATTTGACTAAAAGACTCTTTTGACTTTAGAGTGTTCAAAAAAAGAAAATCTTGATTTGCTATTATTTCCTTTTATATAGGCGCTTTCCCATTAGCAGCTTAGGAGGTACTTGTCAACCTTGGGGCAAATTAAAATTTCCTTTAATAAGAGGCTATGTTGAAAACTTGTCTTGATGTCTACTATGGACTCAAAAGACTAATCTACATTTTCTGCACCTGGTACAACAACAACCAGTATAATCTCATTTAGTGGGGTCTGGGGAGGGTAGTGTGTACGCAGACTTTACCCCTACCCTTGGGTAGAGAGGCTGTTTCCAAATAGACCCCCGGCATCATTTCCCTCCAAGAACTTTCCAACTTGCTCTTGGGGAAACTCGAACTCACAACCTCTCGGTTGGAAGTGGGGTTGCTTACCATCAGAGCAACCCCTCTGTTTTCTTGCAAACATCTTTCCTTTCCTTTGGTTGGGATGTGTATCTGTAAGTTCTGCAGGTATAAAATCGGTACAGTAGTTCATTTTTTTGGAGAATTTATCATCTACACTTTTATGCATATTTTAACTTGTGAACTTGTTATTTCACCTTGCACTTCTTTTATGCTGTTATTGCAAGCAGAGCTTCCTTATTTAGAAGCATTGGTGTTTAACATTTTATTCGTGGCCCCATTTCGATGATATGTGGCTCTTACACCTGCAGTGTGTCACATTGTGAAGAACTACATTTCTCATCTTTTGAACGCCAAAGTTCCTCTGATTCTAGGCAAGTATGTTTTGTTTTCCCATTTTGTTGTTGGCAACTTTAGGATCTTTACATGTACCTTATTCTGAAAAAGTATTTTTTGTACAAGTAAAATTTATTTGCTGATGGAAATTTGAAAGCAGCAGTTTCCTGCACTGCTGTTCCTACTAGAAATACCCGGAACTTTACATTTTATTCTAGTGCTGGACTATCTTACTGTATATTTTCACTATTCTTTTATATTCTCTGATTGTGATAATTGCTTTACAATCAAATTTTTATCGTAGTTATAATTTTTATCATGCACATACCATGATCTTGATACTCCATGAATATTTTTAGTTTGGCTGCAAAAGTTTTGTATTATGCTTGATCAGTGTTTGAGCTGAATTTTAGGGGGATGTGAGAAGATATTCATAAGATAATGTTTTCTGTAACAGGCATTTGGGGAGGAAAGGGGCAAGGCAAATCATTTCAGACTGAACTGATCTTTCAGGCAATGGGGATTGAACCTGTCATTATGTCTGCAGGAGAACTGGAATCAGAAAGAGCTGGTAGAATTATTTCTGGTTTCTTTATAAATTGCTGAAAAATGATATAGACACGAATGCTCCATACTTTTTGGATGTATTGACCAAAATTCGAACTTGAGTAACTATTATCATCCTTGAATGAAAAAACAAAAATAAAAATCACCTTGAAACTAATATTTCTGAACTGACAAGCCAGGGTGGCAATCTACAGTATAGACATACAAAAATGGCTTGTGATATCTTCCTTTCTGGGATATATTTTAGTATGACTTGGAAAAAAGTCAACCATGTTGATGTCAGATTCTGTTTGATGATTTTTTAGATGCAAATGTGGACACATAATTGACTTATCGTGATTCCTACTTTGATATTGTTTCCAATGTCGTATCTGGACAGAGTCTGTAAATAAACCTTGATTGCCTATCGTTTAAAATTTTTTACTAGGTCAATTATCAGAAGTGCTATGCTTAGTTAAAGCATTGTCTTAGAGGAACCAAGATTTACTATTGTTGGTTCAGAAAAGTATAATTACCTTTAATCATATATTTATCCAAGAGCTAGAGACCTTCACCTTCATCCAAAATTTTTATAGGTTAGTATGAGAGAAGACATTTCCATTATGAGACACAAAATTTATATGCATAAACTGTCTTTCCAACTCAATTTCAAGGACTCATATTGTGACCATGTTGGATGGTGATCATACTTTTTTCATTTTTCCTGATTACCTTCCAGTAAAGAGTATAATTTTCCAATTTTATAATCTGTGTTTCTTCTACCCTTTTAAAATATATTTTTTACTTGTATAGGAGTTATTTATTTATTTTCTTTTTTATCTTTCCTCTAACAGGAGAACCAGGCAAGTTAATACGTGAACGTTACAGAACTGCTTCTCAAGTGGTTCAGAACCAAGTTAGAAGCTTTACTGCTTTTATTACTGGTATATGTATAAGTTTGTATGTCTAGGTTATGTTATTCAATATAGGTTATGCTATGATTTTTGTTATATACTTGACTTATTAGCTGCTTTAATTTTGACACTTACATTTATCATTCTCCGGTTTTCTGTTTTCCGTGACTATAGTTCTCAAGTAATGGATCTCTGTTATTTTTTTTAATTGAATAGAAATGTATAGAGAATAAGTTACAAATGTAAGCTTATTTAATCTTACAAGTTGCAAATTAAAGTTTATCCAAAACATTAAATAACAAAGTTCCAAATGGATGTATGTGATAAATATGTACGCTCCTAATATTGCACACTATATATTCCTTCCTTTCATGTTTGAGTTCCAAATATTTTTCGTTCTCCTAGGTGAAAAAGAAGCAAAAGAACACCCCCCCCCCCCCCACCCCAAGTTTAGATTGAGAGGCAGATGAAAATTGAAACAATAACAACAAGACATCCATGGTATTCCATGCTTTACTGAGAATGTGCATTTGGTCCACTGAAGAAAGAGTAGCTTCACAGCACAGTATATGCATGCATTGTCTGTTTCAGTTATGAACAACTGTTACAAAACATGCATATTTAATTGCGGGTTCAAAAGTAGTTGCATTATAAACTGATTCTCTCTCTACTTTGGCCTTTTGGGCATTTGGGGGAGGGGGGTGACGGAACTTCCTACTAATAGTTGCAGATTATAGAATGATTATGAAGAAGGTTGTGAAACACTATTCCGCGAATTGCAGAATTTTTTCCACTTCATATATGCAGCTCACTAGTTGAAGTTATGAGTTATTGTGACTTATTGAATTTTCTCTATTCCTGCTATAATTCTCTCTGGAGTCTTAACATTTAACTCGAACAATTAATGAACTGTGTTATGGTTCCTATTGCTTAACAGGGAAAAATGAGTTGTTTGATGATCAATGACATTGATGCTGGCCTTGGCAGATTTGGTAAGCTATATTATCTTTACTTGGATGTTCAAATCTACACTTGTTGGTTATTCTTTTTTCAGTTTCTATCAAGCATGTCTTCAGTCTAAATCGTTGTATATCTTTCTGCTCTCTTTTTAACCAAGAAATAAATACTGTCATTAAAGAGATTGTTTCTTTTCCTGTGAAGGTAACACTCAAGTGACTGTCAACAACCAAATTGTTGTTGGAACTCTGATGAATTTGTGTGATAATCCTACAAGGGTAAGCGTTGGGCAAGACTGGAGACAAAACGACATAACACATAGGATTCCTATTATTGTTACAGGAAATGATTTTTCAACAATGTATGCTCCCCTAATTCGTGATGGGAGAATGGAAAAGTTCTATTGGTACGCCCCCTCTCTCTCTCTCTTGTCCATTGGTTCATTGGATTCTTTTCTTGCAACTGGGAGTATCTATAGGAGTCACTTGTATTACAAATAATATCAGTTAATGAAGGTCTAGTGCAGTACAGAAACTTCAATAGGTCTATCTTTCCTCGATCTAATTTTTCTAGACATGTTTTTTGAGAAGGTAAGATAACTTGATAAAAAAAGCCAGCACTAAGTATGTGCTGATGAAACTGTACAATGTTGACAAAGCAAAAAACCCAAAAGTATTCCCCAGCTAATCCTGTAGTGATTCTATTGTCTGTAAAATTGATTCAGCCTCATTTACATGTTCCAATCTACACCAAAACAAAACAAAAATATACAATTAGCCTTTAACATGTGAACAGAATTAGTAGAATCTTCAAAGCATCTCCTGTTTCTCTCAATCCACACAGTCCACCAAATACAAGCAGGTGTCATATTCCACCAAAGAGATTTACTCTTCCATTTCCTTTTCTAGTCCATGATCTCGTCAAGTCAGTTGTTTTCCTGGCATAGCCACTGCATACTAGTGATATTCAAGAAAAGCTGCCATAGTTGAAGAGTGACTTGGCACGGAAAAATAAATTGCTGATGCTCTCTTCTTTACTCCCACACAGAAAACATTTACTGCATAATGCCAAGCCTATTTTTTTCAAATTCTATTGCGTGAGATAAGCCTCATTACTCACTAAGCATGTAAAACAAGCAACCTTGACTGATGCTTTGGTCCTCCAGATTTGTGCCCATGGCCGAGCCTTTGGCAGATTCTCCACTTCTGTTAGATCTCTCTAGCATGAACTCACTTAGGGTGTCTTCACTGTTAGAAAGTCACTGGCAGGTGTTTAGAAGATTCAAAAACTCAGCAGCCCCCGTTACCTCCCCAATCGCAGAAATTCCTTCTAAAATCTATGCTTCAAATCTCATTAAGTATGCTGTCAGCCAGAGAAAGCAATTTGTTTACTGCTTAGGACAACAAATCTGGAAATAAATCTGTCAAAGTAGCTGCACCAATCAAGATGTTGCCACTTTGAAATCATTCATAATTCTTGAAGCAAGGCCATAGTGATCTTATTTCCCTCCATACTTATACACCATAGGGTGTGTCTGCACATCTTTGGTCAGTGTGTTATTATTGTCGTCAGACTAAGATAGTGCAGAGAAGATTACATCCAAAAACATGATCAAATGTTTTCCTCCCTAGCTGTGAAGTGAACCAACAAAATGTATTATGGTATTTGCATCATTTACAAGGTCGATATCACTCAAAAGCTACGGAGATCCTTCCTAGATTTAATTATGTGGACCACATCATAAATAAGGGTAGGACACCTATTTTTTTGTTTGAACTAACTGGTGTCCATTTAGCGTTCAAGTTAACATCATTAACTTGGCACTTTCAAGTTTATGAAAATTAAATGCCACTGTAGCTAATATTGGTAGTGATTAATTTGTAATCTTTGGTTTCCTTTTTTATTTTGAATTATTATAACTGTTATACATAAACTTAACAAAAAATTCTCAGTTGATCAAAAATAATAATGCTAACCTACATAAATATAAACTTGAAGGTTGTGAGTTCGAGTCTCCCCAAGAGCAAGGTGGGAAGTTCTTGGAGGGAAGGATGCCGGGGGTCTATTTGGAAACAGCCTCTCTACCCTAGGGTAGGGGTAAGGTCTGCGTACATACTACCTTCCCCAGACCCCACTAAGTGGGATTATACTGGGTTGTTGTTGTTGTTGTTGTATTCTCCAAGATGGACGGTATTCTTTCATTCTCCTAAATCTGTTTCATTTTTTATTTAATCAAAATCTTAATTTTTCTCCCAAATTTGTCGATGGACTCCGGTCAAAGTGTCCGAAGTCAGTTGACCGAATTCGAGACGTATCCCGCTCTCGTCCCAGTCTCGTATCAGGACGGGGACGGCACAGAAATCGAAGAGTCCGTGCAACTTAGGCATGGATTACATAAGAGGCCCAACATTGAGAAACACAACAACATGGGTCGATGTGCTTGGCTCTAATACAAGGTGAAGAAATGGACTACAACCCATTCTCTTAACCGATGTGGAGCTTGACATATATAAAGCTTTTTAACCTGTTAGAATATTTATGTGAATATATGTTATTAGTCATATTCCCTTATGTAATAAGAGTAGGTTATGTGTTATGTATAAGTCATATTCCCTTATGTAATAAGAGTAGGTTATGTGTTATGTATACATATAAATAGGGCTCATTGTAACATAGAATATCAATTAATAATATTTTATTCCGTGCTTTCTCATATGGTATCTACCTCGCTAAGTAGGGGTAAGGTCTGCGTACACACTACCCTCCCCAGGCCCCATACCCTCCCCAGGCCCCACTTGTGGGATTATACTGGGCATGTTATTGTTGTTGTTGTTGCTTTCTCATATGGTATCAAAGCATCAGTGAGAATAGATTGTTGTGCGTCATTACAGCGACATCCGGAAAGAAAGAACTCAGTCACCGCGCGATTTTACGGTGACCTAAGTGGCTATTTGTGTCAAAGTCACTTATTATCAATGTTGTGCGACTTCCAACACCACCAAAAGGTTCCCAAGAGATAGGCGACCAAACCCCAGAAAGTTTCACCCGAAAAAACTCACCCCGCACCCTGCCGAAGATCTGCTGGTGGTGGCGCGTCTGTCCTACGCACCGACACGGGCTGTTCCGGCCTGAATTTGAATTTTTTTTTGGACAGTGATATCTTCTTGCAATTCCGAGTTTACCCATCCGAGTTAAACAAAATTCTGACCACTTTTATATTCTTCTGGTGTGAATAATGATTTTTCCGGCGTGAACATTAATAGTAATTTCCATAAGAGTTTTTGATTTTTCGGGCGTGAACATTATAATGTCATTCGTATTAGAAGCCGTTGAATCTAATGCATTGAATCCAATTCAGATGGTCTTTTTACGGGATAATATTGAGTCCTTCAGTACAAAGCATGTAAACAGACATCTTTAGAGATAGCCTCCGTTGTTCAAACAGATAGTAGCGTGACTTGTGTCTCCCAATCTTCAACCTCTGAGTCTTGGGTCATTGATTTAGGTGCATCTGATCATATTTCTGGTGACAAATCTCTTTTCACTAGTATTTCATATTCTCAATGTCTTCCAATAGTCACAATGGCCAATGGGTCTCAAACCATGGCAATTGCAATAGGTCAAGCAAGTCCACTTCGTTCCTTATTTTTAGATTTAGTTCTTTATGTTCCAGGTAGTCCTTTTAATCTCATAGTCATTAGTTGCTTGGGCAAATCATCTAAATCTGTTGTTTTATTTCTTGATTACCTTGTTCTGTACGGGACGGATCATTGGTATTGGACGTGAAACAGATGGACTTTATTACCTTATCCTTGCAAATCACATGGACTCACATCTTGTCTTCCTTACAATTTGTCCCATTACTGATTTACCAGATTTATTACATAAACTGTTGGGACATCCTAGTTTGTCAAAACTTCAGAAAACGGTAAGCATACTCACTTCCATTTACCGCGGCGTCTTGATAATCGAGCAGAGTCACCTTTTACTTTAGTACATTCAGATGTTTGGGGTTCTAGTCGGGTCGGTTCTACATTGGGATTTCGCTACTTTGTCAGTTTCATTGATGATTATTCCAGGTGCACTTGGATATTTTTGATGAAAAATCGATCTGAGTTGTTTTCTATTTTTCGGACCTTTCATGCTGAAGTTCAAAATTAATTTGGAGTTTCTATCCGCACATTTCGTAGTGATAATGCCCTAGAGTATTTGTCTTTCCTATTTCAGCAGTTTATAAACTCCATGGGATTATTCATCAAACATCTTGTCCGTACACGTCCCGACAAAATGGGGTAGCTGAAAGAAAGAATAGACATCTTATTGAAAATGCTCGTACCCTACTTATACAATCTCATGTTCCGCTGCATTTTTCAGGGGTTGCAGTTCTTACATCTTGCTATCGTATTAATGGTATACCATCTTCAGCTATCCACAATCAAGTTTCATTCTTTGTCCTGTTTCCCCCCTTACCTTTATTCTCTTTTCCAACCTGTGTCTTTGAGAGTACGTGTATTGTTCATAACCTTACTCCAGGAAAAAATAAGTTAGCTCCTCGTGTTCTTAAGTGCGTATTTGTGGGTTACTCGAGAACGCAAAAGGGATATCGATGCTATTCTCCTGACCTCCAGCGGTATCTTATGTCTGCTGATATTACCTTCTTTGAAACACAATCATATTTCACAGGTCCAGGTAATCACTTAGATATTTTTGATGTGCTACGAGTTCCGTCTTTTGGAGATTCAGTCACTATCTCCCATTCATCTTCCTCCATAGCTCCAGTTGCAGCTTTACCACCTACAACTTCAGTTGCAGCTCCACCACCTATTTTTGATGTGCTACGAGTTTCTCTTTTGGAGATTCAGTCACTATTTCCCATTCATCTTCCTCCATAGCTCCAGTTGCAGCTTTACCACCTACAATTCCAGTTGCAGCTCCACCACATATAGCTTTAGTGCCGCCACCTAGTCCAGTGCCACCAATTATAGCTCCAGTGCCACCACGTAGTCAGTTCAACCTTTTACAGCTCCACCACTGCTGACTTATCATCGTCGTCCGCGCCAAGCATCATGCTTAGCTGATTCACTTCCTGCATCTGACCCAACGAATACTACAGATTTGTCTTCTAAGTCAACGGATTGCACTACAAAACGATATACGGTCCACACTTAATCCTAATCCCATTATGTCGGTTTAAGTTACCATTGTCTGTCATCATCCCATTGTGCATTTATATCACCTTTGTCCTCTATTTCCATCCCTAAATCTACAGGTGAAACACACTCTCATCCAGAGTGGCGACATGCTATGATTGATGAGATATCTCTTTATATACGAGTGGTACTTGGGAGCTTATTTCTCTTCCTTTGGGTAAATCGATTGTTGGTTGTCGTTGGGTGTATGCAGTCAAAGTTGCTCCAGATGGCCAGGTTGATCGACTTATGCCGTCCTGTTGCCAAAGGGTATACTCAGATATTTGGACTCGATTACAGTGATACTTTCTCTCACGTGGCTAAAATAGCATCAGTGCGCCTTTTTCTATCCATGGTTGTTGTTCGCCATTGGCCTCTCTATCAGTTAGACATTAAGAATGCTTTTCTTCGTGGTAGCCTCGAGGATGAGGTTTTTGCTAGGGGGAGTCTAGTGGCCTTATATGTCGGTTGCGCCAGTCTCTCTATGATCTAAGGCAGTCTACTCGAGCCTGGTTTGGTATGTTCAGCACATTTATTCAAGAGTTTGGCATGATTTGTAGTGAAGCTGATCACTTTGTGTTTTAGCGGCATTCTGCTTCAAATCTCTGTATTTATCCGATCGTTTATGCTGACGATATTGTTATTACAGGCAATGATCAGGATGTTATTAGTAAGTTGAAGCAACATATCTTTCAATACTTTCAGACTAAGGATTTGGGCAGATTAAAGTATTTTTGGGTATGGAGGTCGCTCAGTCTAACTCAGGTATTATGATCTCACAACATAAGTATGCCCTAGATATTCTTAAGGAGACAGGAATGACAGGTTGTAGACCTGTTGACACTCTGATGGATCCGAATTCTAAACTTTTGCAAAGACAGGGACTAAACCTGACATTTCCTTTCCTGTGAGTATTGTGACTCAGTTTATGAATTCTTCCTATGATAATCATTGGGATGCAGTTGTTCGCATTTTTCGATATATAAAATCAGCTCCAGGCAAAGGTTTATTGTTTGAAGATCAAGGCCATGAGCAGATCGTTGGATACTCAGATGCTGATAGACATTCTACGTCTGGATATTGTGTCTTAGTCGGAGAAAATTTTATGTCTTGGAAAAGAAACAGAATGTGGTTGCTCGGTCTAGTGTAGAAGCAGAATATCGAGCAATGGCTATGGCGACATGTCAGTTAAGTTGGATCAAACAGTTGCTCAAGGAGTTGAAATTTGGTGAGATTAGTCAGATGAGATTTGTGTGTGATAATCAAGTTGCTTTTCATATTACGCCAAATCCAATGTTCTATGAGAGAACTGAACACATTGAGATTGACAGTCAGTTTGTTAGAGAAAAAATACTCTCGGGAGATATTGCTAGAAAGTTTGTGAAGTCGAATGATCAGCTTGCAGATATTTTCACCAAGTCCCTCACTGGTCCTCGTATTAACTACATATGTAACAAGCTTGGTACATATAATTTATATGCACCAGCTTGAGGGAGAGTGTTAGAATAGTTATGTGAATATATGTAATTAATCCTAGTGCCTTATGTAATAGAAGTAGGTTATGTGTTATGTATACATATAAATAGGGCTCATTGTAACATAGAATATCAATTAATAATATTTTCTCCCGTGCTTTCTCACACAACCCTTTGGAAATAATTTATATGTCCTCCGTGGATAACAATCTGTTGTAATGCATTTCATGGCAAGTAGTGACTATTTGCTCTTTCATGGTACAGGCAGCCCACCCAAGAAGACATCGAGAATATTGTTTGCCGAATGTACGAGAAAGATGGCATAACAAAGGATGAGGTCGCGACCATTGTTAATACTTTCCCGAATCAAGGTGTCTAACCATCCATGAGAATTATTTTTGCAGCTCTCATGGCACATATTCAAAGTTTCGATGATTTTTGTGTTGGCTCACACTATGCTTTCTTTCCCTTGTATATCTCTAAAAGCAGCACTATTTAATAGGTACAATCACTGTTTTGGTACAGAAACTAGGGCATGTTTCAGTTTTATCTAATAGATGGCCCAAGTATGGTGTGTTTAACACACTTTGGACAATAAGGACTTATGATCTTGCACCATCACATTGCTGCATATGCTGTTATGGGACTACGTAATTGGTTGAGAATTGGTTCAAATATTACACTTCATGATCATAAACGGTTTATATTACTAGATTGTCATGTAACAGTAGATTTAACGCAATATGCAAAGGTGAGAAAGGTCCTTTTTTCTCTTATATATCTTGGTCATCTCTTGGCAGCATTGGATTTTTATGGAGCTATGAGATCTAGAACGTACGACCAGTCCATCCTAAAGGTAATTTGATTAGAGCAATATCATTTTACTTTATTTATTGCCTCTTTTACCTATAAACTACTCCTCTATCATGTTTCAAAGGTCTCTTCTTGTGATTTTTTGTTGTGACATATAGTTGGTTACATAACCTTCTCTCCTTTTTGTCGCCTAAGACGGAAAAAAAGGTAAACATCGTTAAAAAAATTCTTTATCAAAGTCTTAGATAATTGAAAAAAAAAATGATTTAACTGTTTGTTTAATTATCAATTTTCAAATTAGTTTCCAGATGATGGGAAAAGGTGTAATTTGGTGAACAATGACCTTATTATGTCTGAGGATGGACAAAGATGTCAAGTTGCTGAATTATGGTCATTGCATTTGTATTCCTAAAGCTAAGTGCTCTGTAAGATGCTTTTATGTCAGCAAGGAGTAATAAATGAATAAATACATAAATACATGGTATCTACTATCTAAGGTTGGAAAAACTACATTCCACATTTTCCTTTCTATTTTGAGAGACAAAAGTAGATGACCATGTTCAGGTATAGCTGAAAAGGTTCATGTTTTTTGCATTTTTTCCGATTTTCCCTAGATTCACAACTTCACATGATGGAAGATCCTTTAAGAGAAGTTCATTAATATTGTGAAAACTTATCAGAAGATAGACATATGTATAAATTACTCTCTCTTCAACTCCTATCCATTTACAAAGTTTTTGCATTCTTTAATCAATGGTAGTATATTGGAACTGAAAGTACTTTTATTAGGAAATCTATTGGGATTGAGGCAGAGTTTTTGTCAATGTTGTTGAATAATGTTATCCTTTTTCAGGAAAGTGGAGAGCGATAGACTAGTAACAGTTGATGAGAACTCGGTATTATGTAAGAGACTTGCTAGTCTATTTAGTACCTTAGGGGCAATTCTTGTTGTTCTCAAAATCAGTCATAATACAAGAGTTGCCAAAATCATATGGAGGTCTATTGCCTCTAGTGCTTAAGATAAGATACTAATCCAATATCTATAGTATTCCTTTATGACGACTGGTTCTCGGATTTGTTAAAACCATCCAGAAGGTATTGCAACTTCAAGCTGGTCGGTCATTCCAGCCTGAAGGTGCACAAAAGAGTGGGTTAATTACATAGAAGGTCGTTGAACTTATGTATAGTCTAGTTGCAGGAAAATCATCAAACTAATTTTATAACAAAGAAATCACTCAGCTTTCACTAAATATCCTACAATATCAATTTAGCCAAAACCTGGTGAAGGTTGGCCAGAACTCATCCAGCACATTTTAAGATAATTTTTCCTTAAAACATATCATTTTAAACTAGAAAATGCTCCCTAACTTAGAAGTAGCAGACTATAACTTAAAGAAAGGGCAGATTAATTAGCCCTAGATTAACCCTTGGAAATGATCAAATCACCCACATACATGCATAAATCAGTAAATAAAAGGATTAATCCTAATGCTTAAATTGATCGATACCCCGCATCTCCATTGGAGCCATTAGATGTTTCCTATGGGATTACTCTGGGTTTGTTGTTGTTGTTGTAGTAGTAATCCTAATGCTTAAATTCACAAAATGAACTTGAGTGCAACCATTAGCCACAAGTTAGCCCTAGATAATGACTAAGTCACACACATATATGCATTAATCATTAAATGAAAAACTTGTTTATGCATGCCACTGTAATCCGATAATGACTAAATCACACACATGCATGCAGAACTCATTAAATAAAAAAGATGTTTATGCATGTCAATTTAGTATGATAAAAGATTGTGCATAATCAAAAACTAAGTTATAATCTGCTCTTTTTATGCGAGGGAGATTTTTTTTTACTTTAAAAGGATTTTTAATGGAAAGAATGATTATAATATGTGTTTGGATGAGTTCCGTCCGACATTCACCGGTTTTGGGCCAAATTGATATTCTAGGATATTTAGTGAAAGTTCTAGTATTTTTTGGTTTGGTAAATATTTGATGGTTTTCCAGCAGCCAGACTATATGATGACCTTTTATAATCTTTAAAACCAATATCATGACGAACATATGCCTCATCAATCTCACCATCAACTGTTCTTGCTTATAATTGGTGATTACAACTAATATATTGCGATTGGTTCTTTTTTACCTCAATGGTGCGCAAGTTTCTAATATGACACTACCTTTCAAAGGCTTGATTAAATTACAGTTACTTATTTGTGCTTTCTGCTTTTATGCAGTGGGTTGAAGACACTGGAGGTGCTGAAGATATTGGCAGAAGATTAATTCGTCAAAGAAAAAAAGGAGAACTACCGGTTTTTGTTCCTCCAGAGGTAAGACATGTTCTGTTTTCCTTTCTTTTTCATGAAAATTAAGACAGTGTCACTGCAGGGAGCAATTCTATCCTTACTTTTTCTTAGTGATATTTTACAAACAACTCTTTTTGTTTTGTTGATTTGGGTAGAAAGTTGGTTGGAGAACTATGGAAATCTCTTTTCATACATAAAGAAGAAAAATGAGAAAAAGAAATTTTGTTTTTTTTTGGGGGGTGGGGGGGTTAATAAGTACTTTGCCCTGTGGTCTAAGCCACTAACCTTCGGTAGATCTAAGAATAAGAGGTGGAAGAATCAGAGGGAAAGGGATATTTGAGAAGAGAAACCAAGATTTATGCTATGACTTAGCTCATGGAAAATGAAATGTGCTTTTCTCCTGTAAAGTATGGGGAGACCTTTTCAGCTTTCTCCTCAAGAGTGAAATTTGAAAAGAAGTAGAGCATCTTAAATCTCCAGATGACTTAAGACCTAGTGTAACCTTCAATGTGTTTGCCCCTAATCACCTAACATTTCAACCGATCCCCGGGATAATGAAGTCTTCCAGCTAAGCGTGTGCCTGAAAACTATCTTCCTTTCCTTTCACCTCTTCTCTTGAACTCGACCGTATTGTTTTACCTTCCTCATATCTAATTTACATAGCTCGTCCTAGATTCAATGTCGGCCCCCCTAATCCAAGAAAAAGAAGATTCAATGTCGGCCATGCTGTGATAATCCCTGAAGGTCTTCCTCACAGGATCACACCTTTTTAGCCTTGGATTTCAAGAGCCAACCAGAAATGGATTCAAGCTACCCTTCTCTTCACCATAACTTAAACTTGCGTTAATCAGTAGCTCAAATTGCCCCTGATTTTTTCGCAAGAAAAGTGTTAGGGCTAGAGAGAAATAGTTGCTCTCTCTCCCAACGGGCTAGGCCTGGTTCTGCATTAATTGCTACCTGGCAACAGAATGCATTATACGTAACAAAAAAAGGTTATTTATAATGCAGTAGGTCTTTCTCTTTGTTTTTCTTCAGGTTGTTCTCCTAAGCTTAATCTAAGGATGGACCTTCGTTTTCTCAATAAATCTAACATTGCACCCTTCGAGTAAGGTGTATTAACATTATAAATAAAATCTTGATAAATTTGAATATAGTAAGGTCATCCTCTATAGTGTGGATCATTTACAACAACAATAATAACAATTACCCAGTATAGTCCCACATAGTGGGGTGTGGGGAGGTTAATATGTAGACAGGCCTTACCCCTACCCGAAAGGGCAGAGAGACTGTTTCCAATCGACCCTCGGCTCAGGGGAGGAAAGGAAAAACAAAAACAAAAGAGCATTAGTAAATCCAGCAGAAATCGCGTAAATAATTATCCAAACATAGGAACCATAAATAAAATGGCATGCAATAATATCAAACAGTAACTACCATAAATAACTACCATAAGGGGACACAATCCAATACACAAATTATCTCACAATCCAATACACAAATCATCTATAGTGTGGATCATTTATGGATATTAAATTCATCAAGAGAAATTAGTCTCGTTATCCTTTTGTCCCTTGTAAGTTGAAAGGAAGAGTTAGCAGACAAGATCTGTAGTAGCTCTAGCTTGCCTAAAAATTGTTTTAAGGTTAAGGTTCAGTGGGAATTCTGCTGAGCTAAAAGTGTGTTCCAAGTTGCCTAGTTGCCCATATCTGGTCAAATTGTTCTGCATCTTCTTTAATTTTTCTGGTTGAAATAAATGCATTATGTCAAAACTAGAGAGGGGTCAATTTAAAATGAAAGTATGGTGGTGACTCGACTCAATTCATCCCAAATTTGCTTGGGCCAATAGAGTTGGGTCAAATACGTAATGGATAACATATCCCACCCAATCCAAGTCCGTCTCTTGAATAATTTCTCGTTACAGTTGTGTATAAAGAATCTATCCATTTATTCTGCTCTTTCCTTCTAGTAGTTTAGAGAATTGAGTAACTTATTGAGTGCTTTTTAGCCTTAGGTCTTCACATAGGCGGGGTTGAGAATCAACTAGAAGACTACTGAGTTTTACCCTACCTCAGTGCATTTGAAGGTCAATTTTGGTTGAGCCATTGCAACGATCCTTGATTATATCACTAATCTAAGCTGTCAAACTTGCTAACCTAACTTGTCCACCTTTATGCTAGTCCGATAAATTTAAGATAATTTTGATATCTTTAGTCAGAGCTCTAGTGTGCTTTTCTCTGATAAGGATTAGTATAATCTACCTTAACATTTTTTCTCCCCAACTAATCATTCACTCATCTTGTCTGTTTTATTTTTCTTGGATAGCAAACGGTTGAAGCCTTACTTGAATCAGGATACTCTCTTGTCAAAGAACAAAAGTTGATTATGGATAGCAAACTTTCAAAAGAATACATGAAGAACATGGATGAATAGTACGTGACTGTATGGTTTATAAAGGCTTGATATTATTTTGCGTACATCTTGATATTATCTGTAGAGGACGAATCCGAAAAGGGGAATCTAAGTTTATTTTTTCTATTCTTTTTTTTTTTTTTGGCAAAAGAGCTGAATATTTTCCTCTGTGTCCCAAAATCAGGACAGTCCAGAAAATTTTTTGGAGAAAAAGGGTGTGAACTCCCTCTTTATTGTTTAAGTAAATGATGTAAAATTGTTGGCTGAAGAGGAGCCTTAGAGAAACGGTCAAGTTGTTTTTTCGTGAGACCTATAGGTCATGGGTTCAAACCGTGGAATCAGTCACTTATACCTTCATCATAGTAGGTTGCCTACATCACACTCCCTTTGGTGTGACCCTTCCCCGGACCCTGCGTAACACAGGATGCTTTGTATACCGAACGGCCCATCTAAAGTCGTTGGCGTCTGCTTTTATGATGGTCCGTGGTATTCTAAATAGTGTGGCCATAAAGTAGGTACGTATTCATCTCTCAAGGGCCAAAGTCCCCTTCTAATTTAATGTGAGTTAAGGTAGTTTACAAATGGACCATTTCCTTTCTTCACAGCCCCACCAATTTGATGAGTGTAGGATGATCTTGACTAACTGCACTTGGTACTTTTCTGATGGAAGCCTGCTTTCATTAGGCTCACTTATTGTGGGAAACCTGTTTTTCTTCCTTTCTACTTCAGTTTATTTTTTATGTCTTTCTATTTGGAATACAAATGTGCAAAAAACAAAGTGATTATCTGCTTAATCACCAATACCTAAATTTGACTTTGCTATTGGTAGTGATTTTTTTCTTTCCACTATGATTCGAATCCTGTTCTTTAAGGTATTCGTTTACTTCACTGACTGTTACGTCACACCCTTGAGTGCTTTTAGCGTTAAATCATATTATTGTGATGAACATTTTTTAACTCTTTTAAATGGAGTAGATCCACGTCATTGGAAATGTCAAATATATAGTATAACAAAATTACATTGTTTATGTCTTTATGATACTTGTAGTGTGTACTTTATTACCAAGGACATGAGTGAATGTACAGTCACACCTATCTATAACAGCATCTCTATATAACAACATTTTACTTTAAAAATCAAGATTTTTAGGAATCAAATTTCATATTATGTTATAATATATGTTCTCTATAACAGCACTTTGCTATAATATTAAAAAATATTCAGAACAAACGAGGTGGTTATAGAGATGTTGTGTGATTGTATATGGTTGAAAATCTTGCAAAATCAGAAGTCGTTTCAATGAGTTTTGGGTTATTGAATCCTCTCAATTCCAACTTTATGTCAAGTGGCAAGAAAATATGTATAAAATTTACAAAACACCAATTGACTCAAATTATATCTTTTCACCAAAGGCCTTTATCAGATACAATAGCAGATCGAACCGGAAAATACTTACCCACACCGGGTGTATACACCAAATTATATTAATTCATTGTGGTTAACTAATTTAATTGGATGAGAATGTATATAATTTACCATGGTTAAATAATTAAAGTCCATATTCAAGACACATGGCATATATCTATTGATTTGGTGTAAATATCCGGTGCGGGTAAGTTTTTACCGGACCGCAAGACATTAGTTTGACATAAACCAAACAAAGTTCCGTGGAATTTGATACAAATCTCTGGGACTCTTTATCACGAAAATTGAAATCACAAGCCGTGGTGTCATACGCTAAAAGCTCAATTTCACACTGGTGCAAATATTTATGAAGCATGGCTGCTGGACTAAAAAGACTTTTACATAATTAAATATTAAAGAATGACAACCAGATTAATCAAATCCAAAAGTCCAGATTACCGTTAAAATACTCTAATCAAAGGAAGTCACAAATATATATATATATATATATATATATATATATATATATATATATATATATATATATATATATATATATATATATATATATATATATATATATATATATATATATATATATATATATATATATATATATATATATATATATATATATATATATATACTATAATCAAAGGAATTCACAAATATATATAATATATATAAAGATCTTTTTAATAATCGTGCCGCGCTTTGTCCTTAATAAAATCAATCGAATGAATGGCTCTCGCTGACGAATTTGAGGACAATCATTCATCATGCCGAAAAAATAATACATAATCGCAATGAAAGAGATGCCAAAGGCATTATAAATTGATAGAGGGACAAAAAGTCAAAATCCAATTGATTAAAAGCATTAATCTTGTGCATGTTATCAGAAATTTTATATATCTTACTTTTATCTCTTGCCTCTCTGTCCTTTCGGGTAGGGGTAACGCTCGTCTACATATTATCTTCCTCAGACCCTACCTTGTGGGACTATACTGGATAGTTATTGTTGTTACTTTTATTTGTTGTAGTAGGTAACCGTTTGATTTTTAAGATTACAAATTTTACTTTTTACGGAAGGTTACCGTAGTTATATTTTGTATAGCCTGATAATATAAAAATTCATATATATTATCGGTGTATATAAATTATAACTCTATGTAAAATTTGCCAAGATCATATAAGATAATAGGAGAAGTACTTAATATTGTGGTGTAGGGCTTCTTTCAAGGTCGGTGAGCTAGTGTTTTCATGCTTCATGAAATTCCCACTTCTAAAACAGAATAGAGTGGTCCATTTTGCTAATCCATTACTTAATCAAACTATTTTCAAAACCTAACAAAGTGCTTAATTTTTTTGCCTTTATGACTAACTAAGAGGTTTCACTTCAAATTATTTAGCCATACCATCATGATCAGTGAAGAATAAAACCACTACAATAGTCTATTTCTTTAAATTAATTGCCATTCCTCCAAGGAATAAGAAACTAAGAATAAAATAAAAATCATCAATCCTAGCAAAAATAATAGTATTCCATGGTCTAATTAGGGATAAACTATTTTATAGAATAAAAAAAAAGAAAAAGTATGATGAGAATTATTTATTAAGTTCATAAAAAAATTAGGTATTAATTAAGAGGTTTCTAGCCTTGAATAGTTAATTAAAAAAGTGACCATATCTGGGTCACTAGAACTGTTAGTTGAAGTTGACGAAACGCAAACGAAATCTTTTGGTCCATCACCACACTCTTTACACTTTGTTTTCTTTTTTCTTGTTCCTTCTCTCTTTCTTTTCTTGTGTTTTTTAAGGAAAGATTCGTTAATAGATGCGCGCTTTTCAGTTATTACGAATACATAATTCAAGAATTTACGTATAACACACACTTGACAAGAGCGGTTGCTCTGATGATAATCAACCCCCACTTTCAATTGAGAGGTTGTGAGTTCGAGTCTCCCCAAGAGCAAGGTAGGAAGTTTTTGAAGGGAATGATGGCGGGTCTGCGTACATATTAGTCTCCCCAGACTCCACTAAATGAGATTATACTGGATTGTTATTGTTGTTGTACACACTTGCACTAACTTTGTCCTTTCAATTTCGTTATTTTTTTCCGGTATAGATTCAATTTCGTCATTGTAGTGCAAATTTAATTTACTTTTACGTACCTTTGTGATGAAGCTTATAATGCAGTTGCTCTTGATTATGCCCCCAAAATTACAGGGGCTTTTCATCTATATCTGATTCTGTGGTTACAATTGAAATTATACCAACTTTTAAAAAAAATTACTTATATCAACTTTAAACTTATTAAGTTTGAAGTTAAAAAAATTAGTGTAAAGTAAAACATTACACTTTAAATATAATTAATGCCAAATAGGTCTGAAGTGCAACCAATGGTTTCGTGCACTTAAGACTAACTAGTACCTATAAATGTGCGTTGCACATTAATAATGACACGTGATAATTTATTTATTTATATGAAGGAACAAAAAAATTAATAAGAGAAATTTCATGTATAATAGTACAACAATCATTTAAATACTAAAAAATACTATTACATTAGTATAATACATAAATTTTAAAATAAAAAGACATCATCAAAACTTACACAAATGATAATTTTGTCATATTAGTCAAATAATTATGTATTATAGTTTAAAAGTATTTAATGTGATGGTATTTTCAGGAATACTTCTTTGTGGACAATATTTTTTTGTGTTGTATATTTCCTCCTAATGCTTTGATTGCTCTGTCTAAATCAAAACTCTTATTGTCGATCACAATGTCCCTCTTGAAAATGCAATATACAGTTGTTCGTGCAAGTAAACATATTGCGGTAAAAATAGTTCAATGTTTATGATGTTTGTCCTTGTGCGTATCTGTTATATTTGCAAAATACAAGCATACTAAAAATTATTTTCACATAAATTTAAAAGGACTCGGTTTCAGAAAACGAAAGTTGAATTCAGCGATAAGAATATACTTAGAAGCACATTGACCATTATCATATTTTTTGCATGTATTATATATACCATCTGTATGCTATTAGATAAGCTATTAGGTGTTTCTAAGTTTTTCAGTAACATGACGGTCATTTTTTTAAAAAAATTAACCTATATACAACGGAAGATCAATTTTAACTTAGTCTATTATATTACAATGATAATAACATACGTACGAAATAATAAACTTGACAACAAACATGTATGGTAGACGGTCATTTGGTATTAAAGTATTTAATGATTCTTCTTGGTAGTAATTATTGGTGTCATTTTCTGTTAAGCCAAAAACTAAAAAATATTTTATTTTTATTATTAAATTTTGCAATTAATCTTTTATTTAGCTGATCAACATATTCATTGCTGCTAGCTGAGATATCTTTTTAATTCTACCACGTAATTTGCGCAAATTACATTTTAGTCTAGTGATTGAAATATTTTCCTTATTAAATGCACTACTATTACCATTGGGATTGATAAACAGGTGTTCAGGAAAAATCAAATCATCTTTTATTGGATTCTCTTCTTCGTTTCTCATATGAAGCAAGAAGGCACTAATTACTAGATATGTTCTTACTTTATATTTCTTGTCAATTGAATCTTTTTCATTTGAGGCAGAAGTATAACTTTGGCAAGCTAGCTTTTACAGTCCCTATTTTTGTCGATTTTGGAACTATTCGTAATAGTTAACAGAAATCACCTCCCAAACTATTAATTTTTCACCAAATGGTTCATTAATAAGAACTCAAGATAATTATTTTAATCGTTTGACACTTTCCATAAGTGTTCCACCCCATATTATCAATTTTTGCTTCTCTTATAAATTTAGCACTGTTGCTCTATTTTGATATATTTCTGATGATTATTTAAGTTTTTTGACGAGGGATATAAAATCTAAAGCGGGTGGCCTCAGAAAATCGGTGTTGGTATGCGTTGTTATTGCTAACAGTGTCATGCCTCTTGATATGATATTTGCAAGTAGTGCATGACATAAAAATATTACTTCGATTATATCGGAGGCATCTACAAAGAATAATCCCATTATACTGAAGTCAACTCTTTATAATATAGTCTTGAAAGCTTGTTCTCGATTAGAATTTAGTTTTAATTGTGCTTCTTTAGTCACTTGTATAGCACTTTGATTCTTAATAATATACTAATATTTTTACTTTGTGTCTAACGCTTTTTTTTATGGAATAAATTAATGTCTCATAAGAATTTTTTAACTTGAATAAGAGATCTATACTCATATGATGAATTAAAAATAATTGAATTGGATTCTCTTGCTAATTAATTAATTTAAAATTTTAATTATTTGGCTTTAAAATTTAATTTATTTATGCTGATTCAAATCTTAGTATTAGTTCATCTCTTATTTTGAATATTTAATCTTTATTATAATTTTATCCACTATAAATTTTATTTTTTAAAGAGTAAAAGATTTACTTGACATTTCACTTTTAGATCTTTATATTTATAGAATCATCAATGGTATTGACTCTTACCAACCATTTTATTCTCTTTCTCACACATTTATTCATAAATATTTTCTCAGTTCTTGTTTAATAATTGGGTATTTTTTCGATATTACAGAAAAAATTAATTAAAATATATTATCCGAGTAGGAAAATAGTTTTTTTTTGGTAACTAAAATTGTATTTATCACCAAATGGTTGCCTTACAAATCATAGGACAGTTTTTAGCTCAACTGCCTATCTAAATGGAACATGAATTATCTATACTACTCTAGCCAAATCAGCATTTATAGCATGAAATGCTGAATATATGAACTAAGCCTAGGAGGAGCTCGAACATTACATATATAGGCTATACTACTTAGGAGCTTATCACAATTACAATAGATGTTTTCAAAGATTCTCGCATTCCTTTCTAACCATAAACCATAGAACATTTCTGTTATTGTCATCTTGAATGTGTGAGCTCGAAGAGATTTCCCTTTAGATTGTTCAATGAGCCATTGGCAGAATTGTGTCCAATCTTGTCCAGTGAAGTCTGCCACTCCTAGCCATTGCAGTGTCTGGTATCTCAACTGGGAAGCAAAATTGCAATGCAAGAATAAATGGTCTCTAGTTTCCATTTCTTGCTGGCACATAACACAGATGCCTGGTATATTCAGATTTCATTGCAGCAGTCTATTCTTGGTAGGAAGTCTATCTTGCAGCAACAACTACAAGCTGAAGATAGCTTTAGGTCTAGCAGCATTTTGTATTACCAAACTCTTCCAAGGAACTCTAGTTGATTCTCCAAGCAGTTACAAGTATAATTTCCTTATGGAGCAGTCAGTGTTATAAAGCAATTGATGTTGTTGTAGCAGCTTGATTCCCTCCACAATTTTCCTTACCATCCAGCTAGCATTTGTTGGGACAGTGAAGTTCTCCAACTGTTGTTGTTTGATGTAGACAGTATGAATCCATTTTACCCACAATAGATCTTATTGTGTGCTAAATCCCAACTAAGTTTAGCTATAGCAGCCCTATTCCACAATAAGATATTTGTTATATTCAAACCTCCAACAGATTTAGGCATGCATACCTTTTCCCAAGCCACATAAGCTTTCTTTGTGATATTAACTGATCCTAACCAAATATAAGATCTGCATATTGACTCCAGCAATTTAACAACCTTTGAAGGCATGATAAATAATTGAGCCCAGTAAGCTTGAACACCAAATATAACTGATTGCACCAACTGGCTTCTGCCTGCATAGGATAGATATCTAGCTGTCCAGGAAGTAATTCTAGCAGAAATCCTATCAACCAGAGGTTGCCATTGAGCAACTGTCATCTTTTTGGTAGTTAAAGGTACTCCAAATATTTGAAAGGGAGATCCCCTCTAACATAACCAAGCTGATCAAGAATTTGTTGCTGAATCACAAGAGAAACCCCACCAAAATACACAGCACTTTTGTGTAACTTTGCTTTAAGACCAGTAGCTGCAAGGAACTGAGAGAAAAATAAGAACATAGAACTTACTGACTGAAGCTCTCATTTGACAAACAATAGTAAGTCATCAGCAAAGCTTAAGTGAGTAATTCCCAACTTCTTACAACCAGGATGATATATGAAGCTTTTAGTATGATTCAACTCTGCCAGGGATCTACTAAGATATTCCATTATAATAGCAAACAGAAAGGGAGATATAGGATCTCCTTGTCTCAATCCTTTGTCAGCTTGAAAAGGCTCTGTTGTTTCTCCATTAACCACAACTCTATAGCTGACAGTTTGGACACGCTCCATGATCCACCTGATAAATCTGCCAGGAAAATCCAGTTCTTTCATAATCTGTTGCAAACTGCACCATTCCACTGAGTCATAAGCTTTTTGAAGATCAATTTTGATCATACATCTGGGAGAGATATGTGATCTAGAGTACTGTTTTATTAGCTCATGAGCTAATATAACATTATCTGCTACTCTTCTTCCTGGTATAAATCCAGCCTGAGAATTACAGATAATACTACTCATAACCTTCTGGAGTCTGTTAGCCAACAACTTGGAAATAAATTTATACAAGACTGAACAACAAGCTATAGGTCTGAACTCTTTGACTGTTTTAGGATTGGATACCTTGGGCAGCAAAGTGAGTGTGGCACAATTAGTAGGTCTATACATCTTGGAGGTCTGAAAGAAATTCCTGATAGCTTGCATAACCTGGTTACCAATGACATGCCAAGATTGTTTGAAGAACATCGCATTAAATCCATCAATCCCTGGAGCTTTATCATTTCCAATAGCCTTCAAGCTGTCTAGTATCTCTGTTTCAGTAATGTCAGCAACTAGTTCCTTCCTTTGGTGTTGAGAAAGCTTTGGACCATTCCTCATATATATCTTATTCACAACTGGTAGGGAATTGGCTGTAGTTCCCATTAGTGATTTATAAAAATCCCTAATCTCCTTTTTCAAATCTGCAAGATCAGTTATCTTCAGTCCTCCTTCTGTGGAGAGTTCAATAATCTTCTTATACTGACTCCTCTCCTTCATCACTGCTGAGAAATTCTTATTATTGGAGTCACCAAGTTTGATCCATTTGGCTCTGGACTTTTGCTGCAAAGCTGACTCTTCAATTAAGGACCACTTCTCTAGCTGTTGAACCAGGAATTTTGCTCTTTGCTGTAGTGTGTCTGAATAAGAAATTGCCATTTGATGCTGTACATCTTCCAGTTCCTTTCTACCACTTTCGATCTTTTGAGAAATATTCTTAAATTCTCTAACATTAAGAGATTTTAAGGGAGGTTTGAGAGGTTTAAGATTGTTCCATACTCCTTGAAGAGTATTCTGCTCCTTGCTTTTCCAGTAAGATTTTAGCATAGCAAGAAATTCCTTATGCTGGATCCAAGCATTGAAGAATCTGAATGGTGTCTTCCTTGTAGATGTATCTGTTGTCAGGGTTAGTAACATGGGATTGTGATCAGATATAAGGGGAGGTCCATATATAGTGTGCACATGGTTCCACTTCATCTGCCATTCAAAATTACCAAACACCCTATCCAGTCTGCTACATACTCTATCATTACCAGTCTGTTGATTAGACCAGGTAAAATAATTTCCCTCCCATGGCAGCTCCACTAGGACTGATTGCTGAATGCAATTATTAAAATCAACAAGGTCCCTTTGCTTCACTTGTTGGCAGGATTGTCTTTCCTTGTTAGACAGAATTGCATTAAAATCTCCTACAATGATCCAGGGATCAGTAATACCAGCAGATAAGTTTAGAATAGACTTCCACAGCATCCTCCTTTGATCACAGTCATTAAATCCATAGACTACTGTAAGCCAGCAGATAATATCCCCAGTGATAGTTTGAACTTTACAATGAATGAGCTGAGCTTCCTCAAGATATCCAGTAACCACCACTTTTGTAGGGTCCCACATGATCCATATCCTCCCATTTACTGCTCCACTATAGTTAAGTCCTACAAGGTCAAACTTATTATTTCTAAAGTAATTTTGAGCTTCTTTTTGTCTAAACCTTTTATTTACACCCCTAATATTCCAAAAGATCCACTTCATTGAGTATTGCTAGTTCCCCCTTCATCCAGGGGATGATCAGCCCACCTAACTGTTCCAACTTCAAATCTGTTAGACATCACAAGAGGAGATAAGGTAGGGAAATTAGCAATGTTAAAGACTGGGGAGTCTTGTATAGCAACCTGCTTCTGTTTGTTCCCACCATCAGCTGCAGCTATAGTGCTTGTCTCTTTTGATACCTCTTGACACTGGATTTGAGCCATCTGGTTACTCTGGACCACTGTGACTGGTGCTTTCACTCTCCATTCCTGTGTCACCTTGCTTTTCTGTGCAGGTTGAGCAGTTTTAGCCAAACAGTTGTGTCCAACCTCCAAACATTTCTCACAATACACAGGTTTCCAATCATAAATCACATCCTGCATGAAGCTCTTTCCATTTGGATCTAGAATCTCTATCTCACTAGGTAAATTTTTTGACACATTTACCTCAATGAGCATTCGAGCATATGAGATTCTGGATTGCTTAGTAGTACATTCGTCAGCAAATATAGGTCTACCAAGAACACTAGCAATCTTACTTAAAGATTTGCTACCCCAACAAGACATAGGCAAGTTAGGGAACTTGATCCACAAAGGAATTTCTGAAGGAAAAGCTGCCTTGAAGTCAAAATCAACAGACCATTGCTTCAAAATCATAGGTCTGTTGGAAATAGTATAAGGCCCTCCCCCACAGAATTTCTTTGGCATCCTCTAGTGAACTAAATTTAACAATATAATAGCCCTCATCATGATAAAATAACTCGGGCTCAGGAACATGAGACCAGTGAAGATTAATAAATCTTTGCATGCCATTATACCCAGGGCTTTTACCTAGCACAAATACCACAAGGGCACATTTCCATTTCACTTCTTCCTCCTCTACTTCTTCCTTCACCAGCTGACCATCTGGTTTGCCATTAACAAGTGTAGGGGGAATATACTCTAACGACATACCATTTGCAGCAAGTCGGTTACTCTGGAAAAGACTAGCCCACTGTTTGGGTGGATCTGATTTTGGACCTTCATCACAAACAGCCTTTGGAACATCAATTGGTGGTGGTTGTTGCATGCAGATCTGAACTCTATTCTCAGGCTCCATCGGAACAGATACTGGATTGATGAGAGGCTCTGTAATCCTCACATTTGCCGTTGGTATCAAGGAGACTCCAGATGGTTGTGGATCTATTACTGCATGGAACAGTTTTCTCAGCTGATTTCAATGAAACAGTGGTACCTACCATTGGTACAGTGTTAACTGCTTTTGGTACATCACTCGCATAAATTGGTACTAAATCTTTCCTTGGGCGACCTCTTCTCTTTGCCATAACAACCTCTGCTAGATTTACTTACCTATGCAGAAGCAGTAGAGAAGAAGACGATGAAACAGTGAAGCAGAAGATGAGAAAGTTAGAGAGAAGGCAGAGCTTCTCTCTCTAACATTAGGTCCATTTTAAATAGTTCAAATATGATATAAAAATATATTATCGTGGGGGGTATTTTTTTCAATTTTAACTCTTTAGGCAGTCCATTTAATTTTTGTTTTGGTATTGGACATTATGAAGTGGTAATGTATTGTCAATACGAAGGATTCTTGTAAAATTAAACATTCCTACATATTTTAATAAAAATTTAATAGATGAAATTTTATTAATTTTTAGAATTTTAAATATTAGAAATTAGCAAAGAATATATTGTAGTCCAGGAAATAGGTTATTGCAGTTATGTCCTTTCTTTCTCCCGGTTAATATTTTAGAGTCATTATAGATATAGATAGATAGAAGGAAAAAGATATTGAAATTATAAGTTGACATTTGACATTTGTTTTAGAGTTTTGTAAGAATTGAGTTTGCAATTTATTTTTTGAAACTCTTAAGAAAGTGTATCTTTTATATGTTTTTGAAATAAAAAGTATTTTTTTTAAATATTTCTAATTAAAATCTTATATCTTAAGAAAAATCTAGAGCTTTGAAAACTAATTTTTGAGTTTTTAAGAAAATTCAAAAATTGAGCGTCGAATTCTTTAAGAAAAAATATCAAAAGGAATTATTTTTCTAATAACTCAAAATGAGTTCGCAACCAATATTTACAAAGTGGTGAAATAAAAATAATATTTATTTAAAATTCAAAGATAAGTACCACCTAAATTCTAACAAAGGAGTAGTCCATGCGTAAGGCTTGCATGTAATAATAAACCTTTATGCCAAAAAGTAATTATACTAATAGGATTTTTAAAGGTTTACTATGTCCTAAAACTAATAGGATTATAAAGCTAATATCTAGAATTCCGGTTATATCCTTTTATTATGAGTTATTAGGCTTAATATTACAAGGTTATTTTTGTAAACCGACATTGTATTCATGCTTTTATAATAATATAGATAAGTCTGAAGTGAAAAATTGCACTCCAAATGCACTTAAGGCCAACAGATATGAAGTGCAACAAACGTTTCCTTTACTTAAGGCCAATAAGTCTGAATTGAAAAATTGCACTTCAGAAGTACTTAAAGTCAAAAAGGCTGAAGTGCGATCAATGTTTTCATCGCCGGAAGTGCAAATTGCCAAAAAAACAAAGATTTGTTCTTCAAATTTTAACAATCCAATATACGATTTAATAACTAAATCTACTCTAAATGAGCTAAAATTTTAAAAATAACCTCCAAATATCATAAAGAACAAACCTCAACCATCAAAATTTTAAAATAACAATAAATATAACGAACCCATTTTAAAATTAAGAAAAAGAAAAAGAAGAAATCTAAAGCAATAGTAAAAAATAAAGCATCACAACAACTCACCACCGTAAAATATTATAAACTACCTTAAAATATGTTCACAAAACACCATATAAAATCAATGTTACCCGAATAAGAAGATGATGAAAAAGAGGAAAATGCAGGGGCGTATGCACCTTATACCATGCGGTGTCACGAGACACCGCTTGGTCGATAATTTTTACTAGATATTTATATGAATAATAAAAATATTGAGGATACGTATAGAAAATGACACCATTTACTACTATAGTGATTTATTTATTTGTCTATTTCTTCAAATTATGACACTGTTGTGTAGCTCAAAAGTTACTAATGTGCTTTGTAAGCTTTAAAAAAAAATCAAAAGATAAATAGGGGTAAATAGTAATCAAATATAATGAGCCCTGCAGATGATTATTGTGTTAAGATCGTTGTAGATCTGAAAGTGTGAAGAAAACAAACTTAGCTTAAAAGAGAAGTAATAGTTGAAGACCAAGAAAGAGATAGAGAGAGAAGTTATATTCTTCGAGAATAATGATGATGATGCATATTACAATGTGAATGTCTCCTTTATATAGTAGGAGACCCTCCTCGAAGTAATCAAAAAGTATAAAAGTTGGTGGCTTCCACTCAGTAAAGAAGTTAAGCACTAAACAACGTCGCTTTTACTTTATCAACTGAGTCATGCCCTCACTCGGGTCGACCTTATCATAATGGACGTGCCCACTCGGCGTGGGGACGTTGAGATCCAAATTTTACCCTATTCAGTTAGTCCCTCCGTTCGTTGGAGACGTGCTCGATGACCGTCTTCAATGGACGGATATGCACACTTCGCTTTTACGGAAATTTGGCCACCTATAGGCGCCATTTTCAAAGGGCATGAGCGTGCGTAATATTGTTGTGCCGTTGACATACGACCCCTTTCTAGAATGATGTCACTGGTCATGTGCTTCATCATTATACTTGTTTTCGAGACTATTCAGAGCATGACGTAACGTTTTGGTTTCCCCCGTCAGTTCTCGAATTGTGCCTTTTCGATTTCCGCATACCTTATCCCTATAAATAAAGGAGTGATTCAATGGGATTCATCTTTCGAATCTTTGGAGAGTGTCCATTTATTTATTTCTTCATCTTTCTTTCTGGTATTGATGCTTCATTTGAGGACTACCATTTCTGGGGATTGTACCTCTTGTTGTTGACACCTTTCCCCATAAGTTATACCACGTGTGCCCGGATCAGCTCATACCTTATGCCTTGAAGGTGTGTCGAATTCTCACCACACTTGCGAGTGAGGCCGGAAACGTAGTTTTTGTTCATCACCTGCTACAGATGTTCAGCCCTAGCTACATGAGAGGTACCATGCTCCAATTAAGGAGCCTTGGTAAAAAGAGCTTTGTGGTGAAGTCTAACAACAAAGCTAACCGTAAATTCTGGCGCAAATACTTTTATTTCAGGACGAGGCACCTGGTATCCAACCCCGAAGGGTTTTCGGAGATGGAATTTAGGATGTAAATATTTTTGTGCGTGATTTCGTGATGCTTTGTTTTGGTCGATCAATCATTACGACTTATTTTTCTTCCTTTTGTAGTGATGGCTCACCCGCCTCATCCCGCTGACGACATTAGGTCGTGGGTGGAAGAGCTGATACGGTATGCAGAAAAATGTCATACCTGGGTCGAGTTTCGTAGATTGTGTGGCACAAATGGTAACAATATTCCTGTTCTTCTCTCAGTGTTACCTGAGGCCATACCAATGACGACACCTGAGGTCGTGCCTGTGATGGTGCTTGAGGCCGCTACAGCGGAGGTGACTTCTGAAGGCGAAGAGCTGCCGGAGAGAAAGAGGCAGCGACTGATTACTAGCAAGGTAATTGCGACTAAGGGAATGAGGCCTAGTGAGCCCCGTCGAGATCCGAGGCGAGTTTTTATGGCTAAGGCCATTCGTTCAGGGAGACTGGCCCCTCGTGGAACAGCTGCCGCTGTTCGCTCAGCCCGTGCCCCAAAAGGTAGGTCGTCTTCTACAGTTAGGGGAGCGGACGTGGGAATTGAGAGGATGGGCTTTGAGGCCGCTCTTGGAGAAGCAATGGGGGACTCAGCCCACATGGAGATGAGGGCGGGCAGGTCTACTCGCCAAATTGTGATCCCTGGCGGGTATAATTAATTAAAAGATAGCGAGTAAGACGCAGTGGACATGATCTTGTTATGTGCAACCGTGGAGCATGAAACACTGGAAAGCATTAGTAACAGGGATTTGTAGAGGCAGATCGTCGGTGAAGCTTTGCAGGTAGCTTTTAGTTTTTCTTTTATGAGTCGTAAAAGCGACTTTGGTATGTACTGACGTATTTCCTCTCTTCTTTTTAGACCCTCATCTTGGAGGTGGAGAGGAGGTGGCATGAACAAAAGAAGGCGGCCACCTTCAATAAAATGACAAAAAAATACAAGGAGTGTCGTGCCAAGCATCAGGCGTTGGCAGATGTACTCAAGCAGGACCCTCAGTTTCGACTGTTCCATGAGGGTCACAAGGAATCAGAAGCTCTGTTGAAGAAGAGGGTGGCCGAGCTAGAGTAGGGTGATGAGCAGCTGATGGCGGCTTTGGCTCGAAATATCGAGCTGGAGACTCTCCTTTAGTCAAAGGATGAGGAATTGAAGATAAGCCATGGGGTAGCGGCAGAGACTGCGGAACTACGGACCCAGGTCACGGCCCTCACAGCCGAGCTTGATGCCAGGATAGCCGAGGTTGAATTCCTCAGGTGAACTGTCCACAAGACGCTGCGCATTGTGATGCGCACGAGATGTGGGTGTACCATGATGCCAGTTTGGTCGTATTTGAGGAGTTCTTGGTGGCAGGTCGGGCCTCTGAGGAGAAAGTTGAAAGGCAACGGCACTTAGCCCGTGTTGACTGTGAAGCGGGCGATTATAGCTCCAACTTGCCAGGTAGGGAGGGTTGTAACTCTGAGGACGTCAACCGTTTGGACTCCAGTTCATGGATTTCTAAGACTTATCGGCCTGGAGATGGTAATGGACCGAACGACGATCAGGCAGGTCATGATGGACGGAGCGGTGAAGGCTCTTAAGACTTTGTATATATATTTTTGTGTAAATGGGGTCTTTTTCTAAGGTCAGATGTATATATGCTTGTGGAGATAATGGAATATGACTTTTTGCTATTGATGTTCTTTTCTTGTTCCTTAGAGCTTTTATTGCATTTCTGATTGCTGCTTTCGCATTTTCCATCGTAGTTTAGGCTAGGTCGGCATGGGCGGTTTCGACTGTCGTTGAATTACTTGTTTTTCATAGCCGAACTAGGTCGACTACCGGTGTTGACGGCTTTAGCGAATTTAGATTAATGACCTTAGTCTTGATGGAGCCGATGGCCTTAGCCAGACTTAGATTAACGACCTTAGTCTTGATAGAGTCGACGCCATTGGCCTTTGGACATATAGGTGACTGACTGTCGTCGAGTAATTTGCTTGTCGTAGTCGAACTAGGTCGACTGCTGGCGGCGATGGCCTTAGCCATGATGAAGTCGATGACCTTTGGTCATAACTTGTTGATGGCCTTGGCCATATGGTTGATTTTGACTGTCGTCGAATCATTTGCTTGCCGTAGTCGAACTAGGTCAAGATCTACTGTTGGCAGTGATGGCCTTAGCCATGATGGAGTCGATGACCTTTGGTCATGACTTGTTGATGGCCTTGTCCATATGGTTGATTTCGACTGTCGTCGAATAATTTTGTTGTTGTAGTTGAACTAGGTCGAGGTCGGCTGTTGGCAGTGATGGCCTTAACCATGATGGAGTCGATGACCTTTGGTCATGACTTGTTGATGGCCTTGGCCATATGGTTTATTTCGACTGTCATCGAATCATTTGCTTGCCGTAGTCAAACTAGGTCGACTGTTGGAGGTGATGACATTTTCCATGATGAAGTCGATGACCTTTGTTCATGACTTGTTGATGTCCTTGGCCATATGGTTGTTTTCGACTGTCGTCGAATCATTTGCTTGCCGGAGTCAAACTAGGTCGACCGTTGGTGGCGATGGCCTTAGCCATTTGCGCATTGGAGATGGACGTAGCCATTTATATACTAGAGACGGTCGTAGACATTTATACATTGAAAATGGTCGTAGCCTTTCATACATTGGAGATGGTCGTAGCCTTTCATATATTGGAGATGGCCTTAGCCTTTCATACGTGGGAGATGGCCTTAGCCATTTATTCATTGGAGATGGCCTTGGCCTTTTATGCATTGGAGATCAAGATATTCCAGTCCTTTATCATGTCGATTTGGAGGTCGTATGGAGAGGCTGATATGGTAAACTTGTGCCGCAAATATCTCCAAGTGTCCCCTTTGCTGCCTCGTTAAAAACCTTCGCTAGAAAACCCAATTGGGACAAAACTCGGGTAAGGGAAAAAGAGTACGATTCGGAAGACGCCTTTCAGAAGTGGAAATACTTGAGGTGGGCAACGTTCTAATTGTTTTGGAGCATTTTTCCTTCCATTGTATCCAACTGGAATGCTCCTTTGTTGGCTACTGCTGTGATTTTGTAGGGTCCTTCCCAGTTGGTGCCCAATTTTCCTTCACTTGGGTCTTTGGATGCCACTGTCTTGGCTTTGAGGATGTAGTCTCCCACTTTGAGTGGTCTTATCTTCTCCCTCTTGTTATATTATCTTTCGACTTGCTGTTTTGGGCCACCATTTTTATGTGGGCCATTTCTCTTCTCACCTTGGCTTCATCGAGTTCTTGGAGCATGTTTGTGTCATTTTTTTGTTCCACTGGTGTGCAAATACCTTAGGCTCGGTCCGCCGACCTCGATGGGTATGACCGCGTTGGTTACGAAGACTAGCGAGTATGGTGTTTCCCCTGTGCTGGATTTGGGTCTTCTTCAGTATGTTTAATATTGCTTTGTTGGAGGATTCTGCCTGGCCATTAGCGGAAGGGTGATATAGTGTGTAAAGTATCCTCTTGATGCGCCATTTCTCGAAAAATTCGATCATTTTTTTACTGATAAACTGTCGTCCATTGTCACAACTGATTTCTTTGGGGATGCCAAAGCGACATATAATATTTTTCCATATGAAGATGATCACCACATGTTCGCGTATTTGTGCGTACGCACCTGCTTCCACCCACTTAGAGAAATAATCAGTTAAAACTAGTAAAAATCGTATCTTTCCCCATCCTGCGGGTAGGGGGCCGACTATGTCCATTCCCCGTTTGATGAAAGGCCATGGAGAGGTGACTAAAATGGAGTGGTTCTCCTGGTTGGTGTATCATAGGGGCGTATTTTTGGCATTGTTCGCATCGGCGAACGTATTCTGCTGCCTCCTTATTCATGGTGGGCCAGTAGTAGCCGGCTTGTATGATGCATCGTACGAGGGCGCGGTCCCTTGTATGAGTGCCGCAGTGGCTCTCGTGCACTTCTTCGAGTACCGGCTCGTTTGGTGCAGCCCTAGACACTTGGCCAAGGGTCAGCCAACCGTTCTTTTGTAGATGTTATTATTTATTAGGCAATACCGAGCATATTTACGCGGAGTTTCTTTGCCTCTTTTTTGTCGAGTGGTAGCGTTCCGTCCTGCAGATAGGATACAAACTGCTTGCGCCAGTCCCAAGTCAAATTTAAAGAGAATACCTCAGCGTGATCAATGGAGGAGTGGAGGAGGGTAACCACGCTTTCATTGTTGAAGTTTTCAGTGGCCGTAGCCAGCTTTGCTAGATCGTCTGCTTCGACATTTCGTGCCCTCGGAATCTGTTCGAGGTGGCATTCGTCGAACTGACCCATTAACCTGCGGATTTTCGATTGGTATTTTTGCAATCTTTGTTATTTGATCTGGTAAGTCCTAGTGACTTGGTTTACTACGAGTTGGGAATCGTAGGGAAGGATGAGTCGGCGAGCCCCATATTTGATGGCCAGTTTCATACCTGAAATAACGACCTCGTACTCGTCTTTGTTGTTAGTGATTTCAGGGCATCGTATGGACTAGCGAATCGTTTCACCTTTGGGAACCTCGAGGACGAGTCCTAATCGTGATCCTAATGCATTGGCGGCGCCATCACTGTAGAGGACCCATAGGTCATTGTTGGTGGAGGCATTCTGTGCCTCAAGTTCTGCCTTTGGCAGGATTTCTACGCTAAAGTCGGCTATGAAATCGGCCAGAACTTGAGACTTGATGGCGGTTCTTGGAAGATACGAGATATCGTGCTCGCTGAGCTCAATGGCCCATCTGGCGAGCTGGCCTGATAATTCAGGCTTGTGTAATATGCTCCTTAATGGGAAGGTCGTTACCACTTTTATGGGGTGGCACTGAAAATAGGGTCGTAGCTTCCGTGAAGCTACTACCGGTGCCAGTGTCAATCTTTCGAGGTGTGGGTACCGAGTTTCGGCGTCCACTAAGGTTTTGCTAATATAATAGATAGGGGATTGTGTACCTTTGCTTTCACGAACTAGGACGACGTTGACAACGACCTCAGACATGGCCAGATAAACCAGCAGGGGTTCACCTAGGCTCGCTTTGACCAGCAGGGGCGGCGAAGACAAGTACGCCTTCAGCTTTCCCAAGGCTTCGATGCATTCGTCGTTCCACTGTAGCCTTGGTCTTTTTTCAGCACATTGAAAAATTTATGGCACCTGTCGGATGACTGTGAGATGAATCTGGATAGGGCGGTTACACGCCACGTTCAATACCTATTTCTTGCTACTTAGCACCTCAGGTATTGCGTCTATCGACTTGATTTGGTCTAGGTTGACCTCGATGCCTCGTTGCGATACGAGGAACCCTAAAAAATTTTCTGAGGCCACACCGAAGGCGCATTTCTCGGGGTTCAACTTCATCCCGTGCCTCCTTAGTATCTCGAAGGCCTCTTTTAGATGGCCGATGTAGTCTACTTTCTTTGCCGATTTTACCAGCATATCCTCGATATAGACTTTAATGGTCTTACTGAGTTGCTCTTTGAACATCCTGGTGACCAGCCTTTGGTACGTGGCTCCTGTATTTTTGAGCCCGAATGACATTACCTTGTAGCAATATGTCCCCTGGTGGGTGATGAAAGTTGTTTTTTCCTGATCCTCCTCGACCATCATGATTTGGTTGTAGCCAGAGTATGCATCTACGAAACTTAGAAGCTCATGCCCTGCGGTCGCGTCTATCAGCTGATCGATGTGGGGCAGTGGGAAAGAATCTTTCGGGCATGCCTTGTTCACGTCGCTGAAGTCCACACACATTCTCCACTTCCTATTTTTCTTTTTAACCATGACGACTTTGGTGACCCATTGAGGGTACTTTGATTCCCTGATGGAGCTGTTGGCCAGAAGTTTGTCCACTTCTTCGCTGTATGCGTCTGCTTATATAAGAAAAATGTAAAATTCTGTAAAATCCTATACCCTATACAACTGCTTATATAAAATTCTGTATACGTCACTGGAAAAATATATGAAATTGTTTAAATAATAAGTACAAGTTAAAAATAAAAATAAAAAGTGAATACATATTAAATAAGGACGACCAAATAGAGTTCCCCGTACAATTTTTACAAGTTGAGCCGCCTCTAAGACTACGATTAGTGTTCATCCGATAGAATAATTGTGATATCCCTAATTTGATATCTAACTCTAACAGAATAAAATTTTTTTTTCATGTTTTGTTTGCTTCAGAGATTAAACAATGAAAAAAATACATAACAATTAACTCAGTACCCACTAACCATGGTTTAGCTGTCATTCTAAAGTTACAATTTATTGGGTTGGAAAACTAAGATTCACTTTCCTCTAAGAGTCGTATTGGTTGAGGATATCAAGTTGAAAACAACCGCAACAACTAGATGATTATTTGACCATACAATATATGGCTGTTTTCTTGAATCATGGTATGATTATCTCCAACCCTCCCTTTAAAATTATATAAACAAGTGGTTAGAAGGTTAATGCAGCCTAAATATATTTAATTTGTTTTTTTCTACGTACAGCCAAGACAAAGATTAAAACCAGTATAAAGTAGAAAACAAAGGAAGAAATAGACCAGACGATTTTGCTTTGTCACTAATTAAACAAAAACATCATATGATCCTATCAACTGTCCTAATGTAATTAGCCAAACATTTTGCCCCCTAAAACAAAGTAACTCCTTGTTGTTTAATTTGATCATAATCTATATCTTAAAAATTTCATTAAGAGATACAATATTTACTACGATAATAAAAAAATTTATCGTATATATATAATATTATTTTTGAGAGAGAAAATCGAGATAAACCCTTATGCACCTCTAGTTTCGCCGTCTCTTTTGCTCCCTAAAACAAAAGTGACTCTATTGTTTTTTTATCATAATTTATATTTCTATAAAAAGAAGAAATTTCACTAAGAAATTCAATACTTACCATATATTAATAAATTTTTAAATGTTATAACGATGTAATTTTTTGACAGAGAATTCGGTTAATTAGTCATTTTCTTTCTCAACAAGAACACCTAAAGACTCCAATAATTACTACTTTATGAGTATAAAATTCATTTTCAAATTGATTATAACCACGTGGTCCAAACGACTGCCGACACTACGGAAAGTCCTCTCTTGGATATTAGATTAAAAAATTAGTATATTAAAACCTCTAATTGATCTACTTCTCTCACTATGTTTGACTCTATAGTTTTTTTTTTGTTTGAATCCTTAGACTTCATTTTAATAAATTTTCCACTCCACCACTATGTTATAAAGTTTTAGATTTTCTATAGTTTTGTATTCACTATGTGAAAAGAAAAACAGAAGGAATTGAAACGGTATAACATGAGTGATGACATCATTACTTAACTGTTAATTAGCTCTTAACCGCTAACATAATTCAAATTTTGAATAACGAGTCAAATACTTTTGGTAGTGATTTATTCCTTCAGTTTCATATAGTTTCATATTGTTTGAGATAGTTTGATTCGGCACGAAATTTAAAAAAAAAACTTTTAAAACTTGTGGTCTTAAAGGGCTAAAAGGTTTGTGGGACCAATACCATTTGTGTGACTAGGGGTGTACAAAGAAAACCGATAAACCGCACCAACCCGATAATCCGAGTCAAACCGAGAAAAAAACCCGACTATGATTTGGTTTGACTTGGTTTGGTGTTAGAAAAAAAAACCCGACCATAATTGGTTTGGTTTGGTTTTAACTAAAGAAAGTCAAACCGAAACCAAACCAACCCGACATTACATATATAGCAATTTTAGATATATTTAATATATAAATATACTTATTGTAATGTAATTATAAATATACCTTAAAAAATTTCATAATTTTATCTTTTAAGATATTATTTCAAGGTTTGATTTAGAACTTTTGAATGCTCCAATAAGTTTTATAGCCATTAATGTTAGTCAATTAAACAATGCTAGCAATCAATACTACTGCTAACAAAAGACATTCAATTCAATATTACGAACGGGAATGTATTAAATGTCAATTTTTTTATTTTATAATAATTTAGATAAAAATACATAACCTATTTTTATTTTTCTTTAGCTTTTAGGCATATAATTAATACTCACTCATTAGTCTATCTAGTTTAGCATGAATTAGTGCTTTTAGATTATGTTTATTTTTATTATAACTTTTTAATTAGCAATATTTATAGTACATAATTTTATATTTTTGTTATTGAATATTTTAGGATAATGTCATGAGTCATGACATATCTCATATTTTGTATTATTTTCTTGAAAAATACTTTATATAGTTGTATCTTACTAGGATTAAAGAGATATTTTGAGCATACGTTATATATTTTGTTCTACGAAGATTTTACCGGAAGAAAATTTTGAAAAAACCCGAAAACCCGAAAAAACCCGAGAAAAACCGATATTGAAATACCCGAATTTATTGGTTTGGTTTGGTCTTTAGATTTAATAACCAGATACAATTGGTTTGGTTTGGTAATTGTAAAATCCGAACCAACCCGGTCTATGTACACCCCTATGTGTGACTATAAAAGCTTCTCACTAAGGGTAAAATGAAAAGTTTAAAGTTGAATTATTTCCAAATTTAGAAATGTGTCATTTATTTTAAAATAGACTAAAAAATAAAGTATCTCAAACAATATGAAACAGAGGGAATAATAATTTTCTAAAAAGGCAATGTATAGCTCCTAGTGCATTGCAAGTGTAAATATCATAAGGATAATTTTAAATGTGTTTTGCGCTTACTTCTCTGATTATTCTATTATCTAGGTAGATAGACCTAAACCTGTCAAATGGGCCGGGCTAAGCCAGTTCTGACCTGGCTCGAACCCGGTAGTAAAGGGTCGAGCAGAGTTGGGTTTGTAGGTGAACCGGCCTGTACAGGTGTTGATTTGGATACTGAAAAACCAACCAATAGGCCCGGAACTATTCCTATTCAATTATCCACCGGCTAAGCCCTAAACCGGTAAGACCGGTAATTTATAGAGTGTAATCGAACCGAGACCAGCTGGTCTCATTTTCCTCCATCCTGACCCGGCCCCTTTAACACTCATAGTTAGACCTGGATCTTCGCCTAAATATAAATTTTATTTTTAATTTGGTATAGAAAATAAATTTATTTAGTTCAACAAAAGGTTTCGAGCAACAAAAAGAGGTTTTTCCACTAGTCGTTTAGGCTGTCCCAACAATTGTTCCAAAGGATATAAATATGAATGTGAAAAAAAAAAAATCACTTCGGTAATAACGATTAAGGAATTTGAACGTTGATGTAGCTAAGAGCCATCTTCATAATCAATTTATTAGGGTTATCACCTCCTCCTCGGAAAAAAATCACTATCCCGACTACTCCAAAAAGTTTCTTCATTCTCATGAGAATCATGTTTCCTCCCTTGATTAGTACCAATTAAACGCCATCTTTAGATAAAAACGAATAAAGTGAAACTTTCCGTTGGAAAAAAGAGGATTCCCTCTTACTTTCCAAGTAATGTAAATCAAGAGAATTTTAACCAATTTTAAGTTAATTCCCTCCTCAAAGAAAACAAATGAGTTGTTGATCCTTTATTCTTTTTTCTGAATTACGAATCTAATTAATCAGATTAACCCAATCACAATGGCTTAAATATCACCGACAATCAAGAAATAAGAAGATACTTAAAAAAATAAAATTCCTCTATTTTTGGGAAATAGAATTATCTTTTCTACTTTTATGTAAGTTAAAATCTCACAGTCAAACAAACCGCCCAATCACCAGAATTTCTGCTTTTTTATGTTGCTTTCGACACTTAAACATGTCACGTTTATGTATCCACTCAAGTCAAAATACTTGTTCTGACAAAAAGCTAAAATGAAAAAAAAAGGTAACAATGGTAGAAAAAAAATGAAAAACACCAACAACAACAACAATCCAGCCCACATAATGAGATTTGGGGAGGGTAGTATATATACAGACCTTACCCCTACCCTTGAGTAAAGAAGTTATTTCCAAATAGACTCCCGACATCCTTCCCTCCAATAACTTTTCATCTTGCTCTTGGGAAGACTCGAACTCACAACCTCTCGGTTGGAAGTGGAATTGCTTACCATCAGAGCAACCCTCACCAATCAAGAAAAAAATAAAAAAAAAAGTCCAACGCGGAAAACAACCACGTGGCATGAAAATTACTAGTAGTATTTCATAAACAAAATACTTGACAACAGTGTCACGTGTCGGCGGGTAGATTCCTAATCTAAAACCGAACAAATAAAAAAAAGGAAAAAAAAATTAAAGTGGGGAAATAGTCATTAATTTCCAGTCTTTATAAAAGTAGAAAAGTGGCATTGAGCCCAACAGAAAACAGTGTTATGTCCTCATTTTGTTTCCTCTCAAAATAATTCTGTTATTTTTGAGAAGAAAAGAAAATAGAGAAGGTCTGGCCGGGTTAAAGATTTTGGTGAGTAGATTGGGAGGTGGTGGGTGTAGAAATAGAAGGAAGAAATTGAAGATTAAATTCAAAGTAATGGATGATTGGTGGCAAAAAATGGTTTTTCCTGTTCGCCGTGTTTGGTTTGCTGTTTCTGCTCGTGTTAAAGCTCGTAAAAATGGTTAGTTTTTTCTTTTTCTTCCTTGGCTTATAAAGAGCAGTGATTTCAGATTTTAACAATGATTCAGTGAATTTGAATTCTCAACATGCAAAAGAGTACATATGCATGTGTTCGTTCTTAGACCTATTTCCCCTATTTTCTTCTATTTTTGTGCCCCTTCGGATGCGGAGGCGGAGGCGGGATTTAAATATTGAAAATATCATATTTTTAATGTTATGGGTTCATATCTATTATTTATGCAATTTTAATAGATTTTTATTCCGACTTAATTGAATTCGTCTAGTTGGTTAGAATAAGAGAGAAACTAGAAACTATAAAATTTCTTTTTTTTGTTTTTGTTTTGACTGGTACTCGTTTTGAGATCCAACTAATTTAATTTCATCCTCTTTTGCGAGTTAAACCTCCTACCAAAAGGAACTCCATCCCGAAAATTCGAATTCGAGATTTCTGATTTAGAATAATAGATACTTATCACTCCATTACACCTATGATGAAAACGTAAAATATCGATTTTTCAGATAGATTACCTGGATGAATTGTACTAAGATTTTTGGGGCTTGCCCAAGTGTTTTTTTTTTAAAAGAAAATTTTCATCTTTATATTTTTTATTCATCTATATCTTTCCCTCCTTTTAAATTACTGGTTGTGCCGGTGGGGTGAGTGGGTGGGAGTTGGGAGGTGCGGTTGTGACATGTGAAGATGAAAGAGAATACTCTTCCGGTTCATAATAAGTGTCTAATTTATTTTTATTTTGATTCAAAATAAGTATTCAGTTATGTAATCAAGAATAAATTCAATTTATTTTTACAAAATAACCCCTATGTACATATCCCTAAAAAGTTTTTTACTCATCATATTAAATGTTTAATAAGGGATAATTTGATTATACTAGGTATTTTTGTATAGGATTTAGTATTTTCTTAATGGGCGTGCTAAAAGCAAATTGACCACTTATATTTGCTTAATTAACTCAGCACGCAATATGACGCACGTGGAAAATTAAAAAAAAAAAGATAAAAAGTGAGTTTGGAAACTTGATAGAAGAAAATTTACTTTCATATTTATTGAGAGAAAGCATTTATATGACCTTCTTAACAAAGCTTTTTCTTCTGTGTAGCAGATACTTAATTCTTTAATTTGTATACCATTTATGACTTCATATGCTTATCAGTTCTTGATGATAAACCATGTACTAAAATTAAGACTTCCTTTCTTTTTCTTTTCTTTGTGTGTTGGGGGGAAGCACTTTTTTGGGGTATTATCACTTTTAACCTGCGCCAGAATCTATTTACATTTCGTAGCAGAAAAATATAAAATTTGTATAATTTTTGTATATAACATATAGAATGTATATAATTATATATATCCAAAAAATATATACACTTTCGGTTATTATTTTGAGACCGGCTATACAATGTCCTTATCGTTATCTACATATCCTGTTGAATTGTGTTCAGAATTTTTGAGAAGATTCCAACATATTAATACAAAAATGATTATGCTCATAGAGAGGCCAGAAAAATGTTTGGCATGCTTGATTACCTAAAATTGCAGTCTTATCTTTAATAAAAGCACTAAAACATACCAAATATGTAAAGAATTCAAAACAGTCCTAGTCCATCCATATCTAAAGTAGTAGCATTTCTTGAGGTCATGAGCACTTCACCTATTAAAAAGGGCAAGCATATTTTTTAGGATGCTATTAGTGGCTTACTTCCATCCACTAGCTTAGTGCCATCAGAATCCATTCGTCTGATTTGTGTTAGAATATATTTTAATATCAGCATAGAACCCAAATAAAGGCCAACTTGTTAGTAAGATAACCTCTACCAACTAAATATATGCTTTGTTTTTCTGCAATCTCTTATCTATTTTTCTATTGCTATCCGTTAGTGTCTTCCAGACCCCACTTTGTGGGACTATACTGGGTAGTTGTTGTTGTTGTTATCCGTTAGTGTCTTCACATAACCTAGTCTAATCATGAAGTTCGTCTATTCCACCGGGTACCTATTAGTATCTCTTACCAACTCAGTAATACGGTATAATTCTGCCCACTAAGGCTTAGGCAGACGGAAAATATTCATCTAGTTTTTACGTCTGCTGGAATACGAACATGAAACCTCATGGTTCTCGTCCCATTTTATTGACCACTAGTCACACCCATGGATGAGATAAGCAGATAATATTCTAGATTCTAATTAAGTCCACATAGTATCCAAGGTATCTGATTCCTCAATGATCCACATTATCTCAAAAACACAATGCATCTACCACTTTATGTGTTTTCAACTGAAAATATAAAGCATCCGATTCCTCAATGAAGACCATATACTCAAAAGTATCAAGAGGATTATCGGGATTACTTTTCTACAGCATGTTTCAAAAAGTATGATACATATATTTATCAGTATGAAACAGAAGCTTATGCATTTTACATCTTAGCCAAATATGAGAAAGAAAATTGACAGGAAAAGGGAAATGATTAATATTGCATGTTCTGGAAATAGAAGCAGTAGCTTTAGAGATTCACTTACGCGTCTGTGCCTTGACTATTCTTTCCTTCAGGTCCTGGGCTTTTGAAGCTTCGCGATGACATACAAACTTGTGGCTATGAAGATGTTCAGGTTATGTGGGAAATGCTCAGAAGAACCGAGTCGGAAGTGACATCTAAGCACCAGAAGCGCAAGCACAGACCATTGTGGAGGATTTTTGTATGGTCCACCCATAGTTCTAACTCATCCTTCTCCTCAGATCATGCTCATTAATAGACAACTTTGTTACATCTTCAACAACAATAAAAGTATCTGAAGAGTGAAGACGCATGTATGGCGCTTCCATTTCTTGAGCCCCACAGGGTGGTATAACCTGAGATATGGTACAAAAGCTATTGTATGTCCATATCAGCATAGGATGAAGTATATCTACTATACCTCTATAGCTAGCATGACCATAACGAGACTATCTATGATGGTGTCATTTGTAAATATACCATCTTTGTGATGATCCGCGATCATGTTACAGCATTAAATAGATAAAAAGAACTGTGAAGAGCTCAACTTTCCTCTGGGAGGTTAATTTATGCTATTATGCTTAATACTCTGATATTCATCATCTGCGGCTGAATGTACAACAAATGAAAGGTTTGGGTATAAACCAGCCTCATTGTCCTGAGAAGAACTTACCAGTTGAAGAGACATAGGAGTTTACTCTACTCAAGCTATAGTATGTGCACTTGCTCAAGTATGCACTCTCCTCTGTGCAATTGTAAAATGACAGATATGTAATTGGACAGTAGGTCACAGTAAAAATCTTAATAATTCAGTCACTTAAATCTCACAATTACATTTAGAAAAAAGCGAACAGGAACCAAGGGCAGGGAGTTCTGGCCAAAATAATCTAATCATTCAATCACTTCAATCTCAAACTTTTTAGAGTAGGAAAAATTTAACTAGAGGGGAGAAAAATTCTGGCGAATGGAAAAGGCTATGAGTTGTTGAAATGAAACAAGGATCCAAATATTTGAATACATTTTTACAAGGTGTGGTATCAATTCGCCAAAACTAGCCAATAGAGTGGCAATGCAGAGCATACCAACTTGATAGAGAATCTTGCACTGCTTCAACTTTGCATCCTCCTCAATAGTGTCTTTCCCAGATGCAACGCATAAGTCTAAGTAATGTTAAGCTGATTGAAGCGACAAAGAAGAAAGACTATTAAGCTGATCCATTTAGAAAGAAAGAAAAAGAAAAAACAAAGAAATGACATCAAAAGCAGAAAGGGATAATCAAGGACAAACAATGATTCATGCAAAATCAGAACTAAATCCACAGAGAGAGTTTGTGATGCAAAAGAACTAACTCTCATCTACCTGTCGATTAAAGAAAGAAGAGAATCACTCAAACATCATCCTTCCCCTCTTAGCAAGAACAGGTTCATCATGACTGTTCTCATCTGCTATCTACTGTTACATGGAATCAGAACTGAAGAGAAATGCCAAACAGCAATTGCCGTACATTTTAAATCACTGAATAATGTTAAATCCTGCTTCAAAGTTGATCGTCAAGTAACACATAAAATTGGTGGTGTCCACAGATACTTGATAAAATTTTAGGGGCTCCCAATTAGTACAATCCAATTTTTGGGGGTTCACACCTCCCAGTAAATCAAGTGGTTGAAATCCAGTTGCTAGCACAGACATCAAGGGTGTAAAATTGGGTCTCTTCCAACAAACTACTTAGGACTGCCTCTGGGATCTAAAACCAAATGATAGGAAAGAAATATCGAGCGGAGTATTGGAAAGATGTGAAAATATTATAGCCAGATGGAAAAGTCAGTACTTTTGTATGGGGTGGGGGGTAGATTGATTTTGGCAAAAAAGTGCAAGGATTCTCTACCTACATATATGATGTCATTATTCCCTATACCAACAAAGGTTGAAATGAGAATAGATGTTTCAAAAGGAACTTCATTTGTCAAGGAAATAGAGAAAGAGATGTTTCCATTTGGTCAGATGAAGTAAACTCAGTATCATAAGGGCGTCTAGGCATAAGACACTTTAAGCAACAGACTTAAAGTATGGAGGTTTAGCAGGGAAGAACAAGCTCTATGGAGGAGAGTAATTAATCAAAAATATGGGACTGAAGGTCAGTGGGTTTCCAGAACAGTAACTACACCTTATAGGGTTATTGTATGGAGGTCAACGAGAGCTTTTTGGCCCATTTTCAGTTCCAATGTCAGCCTCAAAGTGGGGAATGGGATGAAAACTTCTTTCTACGGAAACAATTGGTTAAGACAGGGGTCTCTAAAGCATTTCTTCCCAGACATCTTCTACCTAAGTCAGCCACAAGGGGCAACTGTTAGCCAAATATGGGGTCAACAGCAGTAGAACCTGAGCTTTAGAACACTGTTGATTGATTGACAAGGCAACAGAGTGCTGATTTTTTCAGAGTTCTGGATCAATTCAACTGAACGTGCGGACAGGTTATCATGACAGAGGCATAGCAAAGGCAACAATACAGATAAATCTTCCTATTAAGCACTCACTCATATTGGAGAACAGGTTACTCTTGGCCTTTCAAACACATATGGAGAGTGAAAATTACTTATCATCTGTTTTGTATGACTTGTTAAAGAAGCCAGCCTGACCCAAGATAATTTGAAGAGGAGGATTGTGCTATGTTAAGATGTCATTTTATGGGAAGGAACCAGAGATCAACAGTCACCTTTTTTTGCACTGTGGAGTCACTGACCAACTCAGGCAGTTAAGTCTTAAATATGAAAGGAAACAGCTGGAATAGATGGAACACTGTAATAATTGCGCTGGTAGCCTTTTCATGCAGAAGAATAGATGGAAAACAATCCATGCATGCATATGAACGAAACACAAGATGTTTTTAAACACAGATGTAGCTCTATTCAGAAGATCAAGATGAATTGTCTTCTTTCGTTTCACTAATGGTGTAAAGAGGTATTTTTAGATGATGCAGCATTACCTCTAGATGTTATAGAATCCTTGTAAGAAGAACAAGGACACACTTTTGTTATTTCGAACTGTAAGTATGGCATTCAGCACTGCCTTTCTGCTGATAGTATATACAAGTTGTTACCTTCCTCAAAAAGATTCCCAACCCCGCTTAAAACCTCCTTTGCCCAGAAGCCCAACAGTGACTTCCCAACTTGGCTTCCCTGTTGAATCAAACGCCATTTCTCATGGTTAGAGGAGGATGCTTCTTACCACTAGCTACCCCAAGTCAAATAGTCTTCTAGAATTACCCAGGTGACTGCTTGTCTCCTACAGAAAAGGAGCATAAAATATTTAAGGCTGTGATTAGTACTTGAATAAATTATCGCAAGATGGAATGGTGTTTGACAGACAAATCTTTAACTTGGAAATGCAAAGAAGACAGAACAAAATAGTGGTTGATTATCGGCAGGCTTATTGGTGAACTTCATATATCCGGGTCCTACAATTTAGCAATACTTTTATCAAGAAGAAGTGCTAACAAGTAAACTTAAAAGACTAAGAGCCAAGCAATAAGGAATACAACAACAACAACCCAGTATACTCACACTTAGTGGGGTATGGGGAGGGTAGTGTGTACGCAGACCTTACCCCTACCCTTGGGTAGAGAGGCTGTTTCCAAATTGACCCCGGCATCCTTCCCTCCACGAACTTCCCACCTTGCTCTTGGAGAAACTCGAACTCACAACCTCTCGGTTGGAAGTGGGGGTTGCTTACCATCAGAGCAACCCCTCTTGTCTTACAAGCAATAAGGAATACAAACTTGCAATATAGGAAGATACATAAGAAATGAAATAGGACAGTTTCCAGAGAAGATATGCATTTGTTCAGTTCCTAAAACAAAATTCAAGTACTCAGAGCTAAAAGACATAGATAGAGAGACAAGGAAAGAGATCCAACTTTCTTCTGACCTTTTCTGTTTTCCGGTAGGTAAAGTTTGTCTCAGTACAAGAAATATTATCCGCAGTCCTCTGTTCTTTCCAACTTTTACTCCATCTTCAGAACATCGTACTTTGGTCATATCTCGGTCTGTTGTCCGTCTTTCCATTCAAGGCACCCCACCACTGCCACACATTTCCTTTGAATGCGTACACAGAATCTTCCAGCTCAGCAGAGGATATAAGCTCATTTCTTTTTCTTTTTTCATTGTAAAGTACATGAGCTTATATTTTAGACCACCTCAACCGTCTGATTCTCTGAAAGGGCCACTTTGAATATAGCAGATATTACACATCGTTGAGATTAGCCAGAAAATAAAGTAACCAAGTGATAAAATACACCCAAATATCATAAAGAAGTGCCCATTAAGTTATTCATGCTGTATCATTGACTATCTGGTGCATGAAAGCAATCAAACCACCAAAATAAGTGAGCTTAGTCAATGAACCTTACGAATAAAACAAAAGATTCTCAAATCTTTCCCCGGAAAGAAATAAAGATTAAATGAAGCAGCAGTATATTGCAAGAACTTACTTGAACTCATAGAAAATCTTGAGGCAAGGGGAAAATAGGAATCTTTAACTTCTACCAAACCTCTAAGGTCATTTAAGCACTACCAAAATAATAACATAGTTATCGTCAGTTAAAAGGTGGACATACAACAGATTAGAGTTGGACGCTTTAGGGTACTAGTAAAAAGCTTTTTTTGATCCTATTGAGCATGTTCTACAAAACAAACCATAGACAATTCGCTCAGTGCAGACACCATCACGGAATATCAACTATTAATCAACCACAATGATTAGTTTATGGGGGCTTCTTGAAATCGAGAACAAAAAATAACTTTGTAATCGAAAGTCGAGCAGATGGTCAAGTCAGTTTGAGGAATATCAACTCAACATTTAGCATCATGGTTTATGAGAACGAGAATCAAATAATCAAACTGTTTCGGGGTATACATTTAACAGAGTAAGAAAAGATAAAATACAGGAGTGGGCCACCGACCCAATGAACATCAATCTAGAACTAAAAAATAATAAGATGATAAACCTACTGGTGAAAACGTGTTGTTAATATTGAGGTTCAACCAATCATGATTTTGAAGATACACAGCAATTCTTGCATCATCTAGTTTCACCTTTCTACTGAAGTCCTAGGCTACACAATTGTTCCTGCAAAACTTGTGCCAAATTTGCTCTTTACTGTAAATTACAGGAGGGAGAATGCAGAAAATATCCAGAGAGAATTATGCTAATCATACAACAGCGCGACCAACACGGGTGTTCCTTTCTTCAAGTCCCTTTCAGTGGTTGCTAAGAAATGGGGTGTTTCCAGGCAAAGTTAAGCCTTGTAGCTGAGACAAAGATTCAGGGCTCTGTGCCTATCATCTTCAAGAGACAACATTGACCTCAAGAGTTGTTGACTGGTTCAAAAAGGCCACGAAAGCTGAAATGATATGGCTGCGCAGAAACCCTGAAAGGAACAGTGCCTTTAGAGCCAGTAGGAACCAAAAATTCAACTGGAAAGTTCATGACTTCCTTATTCTTCAAATGTGCGTGTACATATTTTTTCCAGCAGCAATGGCCAGTCTTCGCCAAGTTGCCGGGAGTTCAGCTCCATGGCAACCCTAAAATCTTGCAATGATATCAAGTTATGGGAAGAATGTTCTTGCATGACTTCTGAAGGTCTACCACTACTTATCTGAAAATGATGACCTGGTCTGAGGCCATTGACGAGCTTCATATGGGTTTGCTGCTTCTTGGTGTTGTTCGTTGTAGGCTCATGCCCTGACCTTGCCCCCACAAGTTGAACACAAGATCGAATTAAACCTCTTAAGTAAGAATCTAATCCATTGTTCAACAAGTTGGCACAATCGATGGCCACTCCTTCAAGGCCTTGTTCTGCAGCAATCTGCTCCATGCATTCCTTTAGTGATACACTATCCAACAAAGCACCAAAAGTAGAAGAGCTAACACATTTACTATTTGTCATCAAAGGCAATGCTTTACGTGCTCCACCTACACTAACAGGGCAAAATGGAACCCCAAGCGGAGCTTGAAGCTGACTCCTAGCATGCATCTCTTTCCAATCATCTCTAACCTGGTCTTTGTTATATACAGAAACAGGACCTTCCTGTGATCTCTTTATTACAGAATATCTGGCAGTTTCTTGACCAGATGCCTCCCTTTCACCATCAGTTTGCTGCAAGAGTCCTTGATAATGCTGCACAGCCCTCCGTGCATCAGGTGGATTAGTATCCCCATTTTCCATAACGTCAAAACTCGATTCTGTTGTTGTCTGCAGTTGAAAAGTGAAATTGGTCTTCCCATTTTGACCTAGTGCACTACGGAGAGCCGCAGTCCTAAGATCACGGGAGTTTGTTCTGGCCTTTCGGGGAGATAATGAGGGAATATCCCCATTAGATAAACCTGGTTGACTTGAAGCCTGGCTCGAGGAAACATGTGATCCATTTTGCTCATAAGCATCATTTTGGGGCTCATTACTGCCAACTGCTGCACAAGGCTTCAAAACATTTGTCTCATGAGTTGCTGGTGGAACTTTCGCACTACAAGCATTTCTCAAAATTGAACGGATGAACTGATTATGCAGTGGAATGTTCTCTTTGCTCAATATCCTAAGACAAAGCTTATCGAACTCAACCTTGCTTATTTTCAAACTCAGTAACCTATTTAAGTAATAAAAGTACTGTTTAGACCTCTCGGGTCCAAGTCTCTTCACAATCTGAGCTTTCAGCTCAGCGAGATTGATCCGCGAATGCTGATGTGGAGGTTGCATCTCTGTCAACGCATAAAGTCCAATATTTTAAAATAACACAATAAGTCAGGGTCAATATCCAAGTCCAACACTAAATTAGGGTTTTGCCCCAATTTCAAAAACCCATAGTGGACACAAGATTGTACTCTTCTAACAGCAATTCAGGCAATGCTGAATCAAAATCCATCTCAAAACTCCAACTTGTAACAGTATAGCTATTGGAGGGGGTTCTAGAGATCCATAATTATCAACTAACTCTCCCTCCAAAAATCCCAATCCTGAAAATTTTCAAATTCTCAGTCCAAGAAAACTCCAACCTTAAAACCAATCAAAATCACAGCTTTATAAAAACCCTCAAATTCCGATACTACACTGGAAGCCGGGTAAACCCGCAGCTTTATCCCCAATTCAATAAGTTCAAATTGCCTGCAAATTACAGGGCAAGACCTAAACAGACAGAAAAAGCCTCCAAAATGTAAAGCTTCAAGCTTCCCACTTCAAGTTCAAATATATCTCACACGAAATTGGGATTAAAGAAGAGATATTTAAGCTTGAAGGAAGAGTGGATTAGAAAATATAAAGAAGCTAACCTTTATTGGAACGTCACCAAAATTAATTCGAAATTCAGATTTAATATTAAACCCAAATGCTTTTCAACTCTTACTTGTTCATGCTTCTTCTTCCATTGCTCTTCCTTACAAATTGCTTCGTATTTCAATTCTTTCAAAAATTTACTGTTCTGAATCAGAAACTACGAAAACCCACTTTCCCCACACACACAGTGTCTCGCTCTCTCCCTCTGACTCTCTCTCTCTGATCGCTCTTTTGCGATACTTCTCTCTCTGTGAATCGGACTTTTTTTCGTTTTTGTGTCTAATAAGAAATAGCAAATTTGTTAGGAATAGAATTTTAATTAGAGTGAATATATATATTGTAGAGAATTTTAATTAGATTAAATGTCTATTTTGTAGATAGTTTTACTTTGGATTAAGTCATTTTTTCTTCTAATTACCTCATTGTAAATCATCCCAAAATTCAATAAGAATTTTCTCTCTCTTTCTCTGCAATATTGCTCTTGTTCTGTTATTATTTTATAACACGTTATCAGCACGAGACTCTACCGTCTCAAGAAGCTCTTTGAGAAGATTAAGCTGGAAAAAGAAGAGGAGCGCCGCAGGAGTAGTACGACCTCCCCCCTTTAACGTTGTCTTTTTCGACGCAACCCTTCCTTTCCCTGGACGTTTTCTTAATAACAATCTCACCTTTGTCGGAGTCTAGTAAACTAGCAGCCATGGTTTGAAACCCCCATGAAACACTAGTAACATCACCTTAGCTCCTCCCTTAGACCATCGAAACACCACCCAAAATGGCCATAAAAATTGCTTCTGAAGCTTGATGGGTTACAGTCCAAAACCAACAGTGAAAATTCAATATTTTCAATCGGAGTTTAAAGGCGGAGTTTGAGAGGTCCTTTTCGAGTTCATGACGAGGTTTTCGGCGCAGTTATATTTTGCATTCACTCTTATCGGCATATCTTCTCACTTTTCTTTGTAAGCCGACTGGAGGTTCCTATTTGGCATATTTATAAAGTTTGAAAAGGAAGTCTTAAATTTAGGAGGACGTTCATGAAGAATATTATGCTTATCTCCATAAGAGGGACGCGCACAAATCTTCAAAACTATGGCTTTGGATACATGCACGATGCTCAATTTTTATATAATATTGAGCATAATGATTGTTAATCGTTCTATGAACTTCCTTCAAGATTAATTTTGGATTTAAGGTAAGTATTTTACTTTTCTTTCAAATTCATGCAATTCTATAATTTGATTTTAAATACAAGCATAGACGATAAATTTTGACTGCAACTTTAAGGTAGCTTGAAAGATATTATAACCACCCAACGTGGTAAAATTTCTATGCATTGCCATGATCAAATTCATGTATGATTGTGGGCAAAGAATTGATAACTCGTCCCATGGAATTTGCTCCATTCTCATTCCCTTTAGAGAATGTGATAGCAGTATGTGATAAGTCTGAAAGAAGACAAAATTATTACCGTGAAGGTATCAATGGATATGGATGTGACAATAGACGAAATTATAATCGTCATTATTGTGATATTGAAAATAATAAGGAGTCTCATAATAATCATTCACTCTATGAAAGTAATGTTTGTCATCAATTTGACATGAGATTTCGCAAAGCACATCCAGATGACTAAGGTCCATTCAAGATGTGAATGTGAAAACATCTAATTTATGAATACATATTCATTCTTGGAAGAATATGAAGGTGCCAGTGGTAGTGAATATACCACACTCACCTCTAGAAGGAGGTTTGAGGGAAAGCATGCCATACGCATTTATTGACCCAAAGAAAGTAACTATATTCTCATTCCAAATGCTCATATTAAGTCCTAGAAGGACAAAATCTATGGTACGCTTAAAGCGTATAGACAAATCAATTTCAAATAGAACTTCTTGATAAAGAAAATGAGCAAATGATCAAAGTGATCATAATAGAGGAGGCAAGTGATCTAGAAGATCACATGACATAACACTCCATAAAATCTCATGAGAGATTCAGGTACCTGAATATACGAATGAAGAGATCTATATGCTATGTCTTTATGAAAATTTTTTGGAATCGATATAGCATGTTCGTCGACGACATCTATAATAGCGCTAAGCATAGATGAAGATCTTAAGTCTATCGAATATAGACACAAAAGTATTGGCCAAATGGAAGAGATACAATTCAAGTAGAAGTGATTCCATATGAAAGACATGTAGTTTTGGACATGTAGTTCAAATACTTAAAAGTATAAAGTCAATGGTATGTGCAATCAGTTTTCGATATCTTATTTGTCTAGCATGACATAAAAACTTGATATGCATCTAAAGTCTATAATATGGCTTATATGACTTAACTTATATGACAATCCATGAAGGATTTAAGTTGCTTGAAGCATCTATAATTCTTGATCTTGAGGTACCACCTCCTGAGTGCAATTTATGCACAAATGTATCTTGCTATAACTATAAGCATGATAATGTGATAGCGAGGATACCTTTATGGAGATATTTAAGAGCCATTCAATGATATTTGTGAAGACATTATATATCTATCACGAGTTATGATTTCAAGGTGCAAATATTCATTATAGTTAATATGACTGATTTATTTATCAAATCTCTATACGATCTCTTGAAGATGGTGCGCAAGATTGGAATGCGAAGGCTCAATGATGTGAATTGATGCTCTCTTTAGGGGGAGTTAATGCGCGTTGCACTCTTTTTCCTTTACAAGGTTTTCTCCCACTAAGTTTTCTTGTAAGGTTTTTAACGAGGCAACCAATAGACGTATATCTAAACATGTGTACTCTTTTTCCTTTTCTAGAATTTTTTTCCCACTGAGTTTTATTTTAGTTAAGGTTTGAACGAGGCACATTACTTATTGAGTAGACATTCAAGGGGGAGTGTTAATAATAGAATTCTAATTAGAGTGAATGTTTATCTTATAGAGAGCTTTACTTTGAGGTTAAGCCATATTTTCTCCTATAAATAGAGGTGTCTTACCCCATTGTAAATCACTCCAAAATTCAATAAGAATTTTCTCTCTCTCTGCAATATTGCTCTTTTTCTGTTATTATTTTATAACAAAATTCTTTTTCTGCAATTTTTCTACTTCTATTTTTCTTTCTTTCTTCGCTTATAAAAGCTCACGTTATTCACGCGCTGTCTTCTGCGTAGGTACCCACGCGATTAATAGTCAGGCTTCAAAGAGCGTTTAAGATTAAATAACGTGAGTGCGCGTGGGTATTTTTGTTCTTTGATAATATATTTAGATGAATTTTGCAAGTAATGGTATCATGGGAAATTTTTTTTTTTTTAAAAAAAGAGAACTTTGTTTTGCAGGAAAAAAAGAAGTAAAAGATTCTAAGTACTAACGAGGAAATGAATATTAGTACAAAATTGTTTCCAGCTGCACCAATTTTTTCCTAGGGTTTTTAAGCTCCATGCCTAACTTGAAGTTTCTTTCTACATATTTTGAAAATGAAGATGTAAAATTGTTAAACATGACAAACTTTTGCATAACAGAGATCAGATAGTTTGCCAAATTAGGAAAAATCAATTGGGACATATATTCTAGTTGGAAATATGATTCTAGGTTGTTTGTTGCATATGCCAACTTTCTAAGTTTAATTTTAACCCCTAGAGCACCTAATCCTAGAATGTATGTATATCGTCTTCTCAAATGATACCCCCACCCCACCCTCTCTCTTGGGGGTATGATCAACTTTGCATGCATGAGCTTGCTCAAACAGTATTCCATACCATAGTATATGAAAAAGAAAATTGCATAAGCTGGTTGGGCAAAGTTTGTATAGCCTACTTTGGGTATGAGATAAGAGTCGGATCATAATAAATTAAAGAAGTTCGAAGGTTGTATAATTCTCAAGCAGAAAATCGTATATTTTAAAAGTAGATGGAATGATCAAGCGATCCTTCTTGTCCCAATATACATTCAATGGCATAAAGTGATGCGTTGGTTTGGTATAAACATGGAATCTCCTTATTTTAATGCGAAAATCAAAGGATTGGGGCTGACAACAAATACTCATATGTATGTTTAAAGGCTTAATCATATTCTGATTCTCAAGCGATATACCTTCTTATGCAACAATTCAATTATAGAATTTCACGCTTCGAAAAATCAATTTTATATGCGTACATAATAGCTTATGTGTCCCAAAAAAGAACGTGCTACGCTCGACACCCTTTTCAGTATATGGGATTAGGATAAAAAAAGATTTTTTTTATTAACATTCAAGGTGTACATAGCTTCTTCAAATATCTCGTTGATTGACTACTATATCTGGGGAGAGGATTGATGTCGAAAGAGAGGACTTTGTTTATGCTTATAAAATCGCTTTGATTGAAAAACAAGTCGATGATGCCATAAGTCAAACGGACGGGTGATGTGAGAGTCTTTTTCTTCATTAAACTGGTAAGATAGTTTTTGAATCTTATCATCCAAAACATAAAAACTTGCAATCCCATCTCTAATTGAGACCATAAGATCAATCTCATCTACTTGAAAATTCGTGTAAAAGTTATTAATTAGACGAAGTTGAAATGACTTAGCTATTTAATAATAAGGTTGATCTCACCATCACCAGGGTGAGAGACAAAGCATTAAATTTAAGTTTATCGAAGTCAATACTACGAGCTTCCGAAATAAAAAGAGGATCTCTTCCAGTTTCAAACCTATGTTTTTAAAAAGGCTTTTTGGGAACTCACTCGGAGCTCGCCCCGGGTAAGGCACTATTAAAATGCCTGAGGCTCATATGTAGGGCTTATTTCCACGAGGCTTACACCCCATGCTCCCGACTGTGTACCTTGAATACGTCTAACGTTCACTGTTCGAGGATCGATCAAGAGTTCTTACGCAATTCATGGGTTTAATTTCTTAATTAGCTTTGTTTGCTCTCATAATTCTAAAGCAAATGAATGATAAAAGTTCAATTCATACGTAGGAATATAAAAATTAGGAGTAACTTAAATAACGAGTCATAGTATTACATATGATTCAATTGAACATTGTGATAGTGGATGTTATTTGAACATATTTTTAGGAAATAGATAGCCAAAATCTATATCTTCACTTGCCATTGGACTTCATATTTTAGCTATATGTCTCTCAAATATAAAAATAATTTGTATTTAATCGTGAAGGAATAATATTTTAAATTAAAGTAATGATGAAGTTATAAATTAATTTACTTTTAGGAAGGTAAAATGTGTAGTTTGATAGTAATTGCTTTTAAAATTATATTTTTTTAATTATTTGAAAGTTAAGTGTCACGACCCCAATTCCATGCTCGTTCGTGATGGCGCTTCTCGTGAATACAAGGCCAGCCAACAACCCCAAATACTTTTTAGGCAGCTATTAAACATAAATGAATAGGAATGATACTTAATGGCATTTAACTATGAAATTTCATTTCAATACAATCTAACCGAGGTGTCACAAGTCACGAGCATCTAATGAGTAGGGACACTATAATAGGGCTAACAAAATATATATACAAAGTAAAGCTGGAACTCAAAGTCGGAATACGGTGCCGCGAACGTTGGCGGTCACCTTGCTCAACTACCAAAATATGGCCTTCGATCCTGCTAACAACCCGATACCGGGTGAACAATACCTGCAACTGCATGCAAGGTGCAGGGAGTAAAGTGAGTACTTCCAACTCAGTGGTAATAAGAGAGAATAATATCTGAGCGATAAGAAAACACATATGAGCATACCAAACTGCTATAAAAGACAGAGCAACCCTTTTTGAGAAAAACCAAAATACTGTGAAAATCCCTTTAGAAAATCTGAAGATCAGTTCAAAATCTCTTTTTAAAATATGCTTTTCCAACAGTTGCAAAAATAGTTTCAACAAGTAGGAAGTAATGAGAGACCTTCCCCTCGGGCTCAGCATCAACCTCTTAGTACAGTATCAGCCCCGCGGGCTCACTCCCGACTTACAACATATAACATCAGCCTCTCGGGCTCAGCACTCCTTAACATATAACACCAGGGTATCTGGTCAACAAGGCAAGTAATAGTATGTATGCCAATGATATATGGGTGCTAAATGTCGTGCCACGTAGTACAAACAGGAGTGAATGTGTGACTGCAATGCAATGCAATGCACATGACCGCTATGACTCGTAGCCTGATCCATGGGTACCCTGCACTCACTAGGTGTATGTGCAGACTCCAGAGGGGCTCCTTCAGCCCAAGCGCAAAAACGCTGCGGCGTGCAGCCCGATCCAATATATATATAATGCTGCGGCGTGCAGCCCGATCCATGCAATATGCTACTGCGGCGTGCAGTCCGATCCATGCAATATGCTACTGCGGCGTGAAGTCCGATCCATGCAATATGCTACTGTGGCGTGCAGTCCGATCCATGCAATATGCTACTGCGGCGTGCGGTCCGATCCATGCAATATGCTACTGTGGCATGCAGTCCGATCCATGCAATATGCTATTGCAGCGTGCAGTCCGATCCATGCATGTATATGCACATGCTCACACAACACTCGAGGCCTCAAAGCCTCCTTACGACACCTTCATGCCCTCACATATGGCCCTCAGCCTCGATCAATCCAAAATAGTCAAAAGCCCCTCGGGCATCCGTAAAACGATAATACTCAGCCCAAACAATAGTTCAATTATCAGTTAAATCTTTAAGTTTTAGAAAAATATAGTTGAGTTCATGAAACAGTATAAATCACATGGACTGAGTTCAAATAATCTTTCAAATAGTGAGAAAAATTGTGATGATAGTTCATAAAGAGTTCAAATAATCGGCAATAAGCCCCAAGTAAGGCAACGAGCCCAAGTCATGATGATAACAACCAATCATTTGAAATTTCGCGGTGAAAACCAACAACCGGGATGGACCAAGTCACAATCTCTAACAGTGCTCTACCCCACGCTCCGGTCCAGCATGCAAGTCACCACAATACAACACTAAGATGTGCAAATCCGGGGTTTCCGACCCTCAGGATATCATTCCCAGTTATTACTCACCTCGAACTGGTGAAATTCCTCGCTCGGGACGCCTTTGCACCTCAGATTGGCCTCCACGCGCATCAAATCTAACCAAAATCAGTACAAATATACTATAATATGCTAATGAGATAACACCCAATCGAAACAATCGAAATATAACAAAAATCTCGAAACTAGTAAAACTCGAGCCCCGGGTTCACTTCTCGAAAAATTATGAAACTTATATTTGTCTCGTCTCGCCACGAGTTCATACATGCCAAGAACTCCCAAATCCGAGCTCAAATGACCTATCAAATCCCAATTTGAAATATCAAAACTCAAGCCCTAGTTTCTTCAATTTTATACCCAAATTCAGAGAATTAATGGATGATTCTTCGATTAAATGATGTTTCTAGACCACGAGACTTACCTTCAACCACTCCCGTCAAAACCCTCTTCAAAATCTACCAACAAGCTCTCAAGGTGGTGCAAAAATGGTGAAACAAATGGCATAGGTCGCGGATGAAATGCTTTTAAACATTCTGCCCCAGGTCCAAAAATCCTTCATCACGTTCGTGACCTCTCCCTCGCGAACGCGAAGACAAAATATTATTAACAGTACAAATACCCTATGCGAACGCGTGTCGTGCCACGCGAACGCGATGCACAACATCCCTTCTCTACGCGAACGCGACCTCTTCTCCTACGAGCGCGTTTTCCAGAATTCCAGTCCTACGCGAACGCGATAACCTTCATGCGAATGCGATGACAAAAATTCCAGGGCCTCAAATTACTCTACGCGTTCGCGTCCATCACCACGCAAACGCGATGAACAAAATTCTGCAATCCTTATAGCAGAAAAACTAATCTCAATACAAACCAAAATGGGTCCGTTTGACCACCTGAATTCATCCCGATGCCCCCGGTACCTCAACCAAAGAACCAACATACCCCGAAACATCATACGAACTTGTTTCAATCATAAAAACACGTCCTTTAACACAAAAATCATCAAAAAACGACGGATTCAAGCTTAAATTTTCTTAAAACTTCCGAAACTCAAGTTCGATCAAAAACTCGATCAAACGACGTCCGAATGACCTCAAAATTTGCAGACATATCCAAAATCACCTAACGAAGTTGCAGCAATTTTCGGAATTCCATATGACCCCCAGATCAAAATCTCACATATCAATCGAAATTCGCCAAAAATTCAAACTTCGCCAATTCAAGCCTAATTTTACACCGGGCCTCCAAATTCAATTCCGGTCGCACTCCTAAGTCACAAATCAACCCCAGAAGCTAACCGAATCACCGAAATTCACATCCGAACCCTCTAACCACTCATTGAACTTCCGGTTGACTTTTCCAAACTAGCCTTCTCTTAAAGAGACTAAGTGTCTCAATTCCAAAAAAACCCTATCTGAATCACTTCAAACTCTACAAACACATATAATGGAGCATATTGAAGCATAAAATAGGGAAAAAGAGGCAGCAACACATATGACGACGGGTCGGGTCGTCACATCCTCCCCAACTTAAACAAACGCTCGTCCTCGAGCGTACCCAGAGTTGTGCTAGAAGCAACTCAATAGCTGAATTACCTTATCAAGCATATACTCGGGGTGATCCCATGTCACCCTATCTCACCTAGGTCCGATAACAAAATATAGCTGAAATCTTTCACCCATTTCACCCATTTAGTCCATAAACCATAGAACTACAATTCATACTCTAAAATCTTACACAAGATCAGAACCTCACATTTTTACTCAGAATACACCTGAACCAGCTGTAATAATCCATACCTGCAACCTCGCCTGCAATCATATGATATACCACATAACTCAACACGTGCAGCGATAACTTCCATTCACAGCAATTGCCCACGATAACCAAATACTGATAGAAAAACCTTTTTATTAGCTAAAGTCTTATCCCAACACCTTTATATACTGCCAACGACAACTGAAACACGCGATAAATCGAACACATCTCTCAGATCAACCATTCATCAATCCATTTCCTTCTTGACTAGTACTACAACAGATATTCAGAGCCAAACCTCGATATTACCTTTCTATTAGGCTGAAACCAATTATGCTCGTACTCAGTAATGACTCCAACGATCATCTGACCTACAACTTGCCACTCTAGTAGGGGTGTTCAAAACCGATCCGAAACCGAAAACCGAACCGTACCAAAGCTTAATGGCTTAACGGTAACGGCTTAACGGCTTAATGGACGGAGAATGGATTGAATTTTTTTTATTAACGGCTTATCGGTTTGGGGGCGGATTATTCAATTTTCTTAACGGATAATCCGTTAACCCGTTAAGAATATATATATATTATTTTTACTTACATAGTATATATATTAAATATAAAAACTAAAAACCTTAAAAATGAATAAGTATAAGTGTATAACAAAAATACTCTGTTCAACCAAACAAAGAAAGCAGAGATACGTCCTCTTTTCAACATGCAGGCAACTTTATTGTAGGTCACAACATAGATGGATGAATTTTCATCCTAGGCTCCTTAACATAGGTACAGTACCATTCCACTGTCTTATCTTCAGTATTCTCTTACAAAGCTATACATACTTTTATTGATAGTAAAGCAGTTTACAGAGGAAAAGGAAAAAATTTACTAGAAGCACAGGTGCCAAGCATGCAAGGATTTACACACCAGTTTTCTTATCTAACGTGAAAGAACCAGACGCCGTCCTCATCCTTGTCACAATGCCTTCAGAAATAGAACATGCAGCAAAAAGCTAACAATTCTCCGAAATGCAAGTCCAGTAGTTATGTCAACGGTTTGAGAAGGGAACTTTCAAGGAGATGGATAGCCTGCTCATTAAAATACTAACTACTAGTTAAATGTTATATATCGGTGGTTGTTGAGCGCACAAGTATGACCATTTAAGGCAAAAAAATAAATGAACAAAGTAAATATTCTTTAACTCCAAAGAAATTAACAACCTGAGATTCTTGCCTCAGGCAGTGGCATCAGGCTGCTTTTCTTGCATAGCATCCTGGAAAGCAGGCAGCTCTTGGTAAGCCTCCAATACCCTCAACAGAGTGAGACAGTATGTAGTGTGCGGACAGAAAATGTGTACAATTTGCAATTGTATTCTGCTTTTTAGACTTTTAGTATTGTACAAGTATTGTAATTCGGTAGCTTTTCGATAACCCCCATAGGTATTAAACCGATAAACCGCCCGATAACCGCCCGATAAGAGCTAACCCGATACCAATCCGCCTGATATCTTATCGGGTGGCTAACGGATGAATACATTTAAAAGCAGATAACCGTTAAGCCAAGCCGTTAAGAGTAAAAAGCCGCCCAATCCGCCCGATGAACACCCTTACACTCTAGTGATATGACACCTCAATAATGGCCTAAGTCACAACGTGCTCATCACAGGCACCAATAAGAAAACGGTATGAACACACCCAAATCATGACAAGTGACCCAAACGAAAGAGCTGTAATTCAAATTCCTCCGTACGATCACAACACAGAACTATGATCCCATCTTACATCATAGAAATAAAGTACCTGAATCCTCTTTGAAGGGTCATAACATCACGTGGCCTTGCCACAACGCACGATTCTGTCCAAACACTATTTCCCATAAAGCACATCAAGTCATCATCCTCAACACAGACAGCCATGCACAGATTGAGGTCTGAAACCAAGAAATCCATCACACCCACGGTGAAGCAAGTATTATACACTATTCAATCTTGAAAGGACATAACCGATGCGCTATTCGCCGAGCAACACCCAGTATGAATTTTCTTCATAAACTAGGAAACAAGGCATACAAAGTAACACATAGGAAAACTATTCTCCACATCACACTATTTTGGCACGCAACACGGACCAGATAACATACCCGTAGCAGCGTGCCACCCGATCCAGATATCATACCCGGGGCGGTGTGCCATCCGATCCAAATAACATACCCGTGGTGGCGTGCCAACCAATCCGTACATATATATCACAAAAGGAGATGCACATCGAGTCAAATTTACTCATTACAATAAACACATATAGCCTCGTGGACGGCCGCAAGAAACACATCCAAAAAGTCCCTCAATATTGGAACTGAATCAATGGTAGAAACCTCTGCACTAACATTCGCCATGAAGGCCCAATTAACAAGGCAATACTTTCCAGCCGTCCGCTGGACTCCGGAATACAAGCTACCCTGCTAGAGCATATCCAATCCACCTTTTCCATGCAACTTGAGGCATTTTCCAACATAGCCCATAACACATTAGTCTAGACAACTTGACATTGGAACAACCAGTCTGCAATCTAATATCTTAACCCAAATTTAACATACCAAGCAAAGAAAGACCCACTCCGACCTCCAGTTTCTAACAACTGCTAGACGATGTTGATACACATGACCCACAACCAACACATGGTCGGGTCACGAGAACTTCTAGTCTCCAACACATATAACGTTGAATCGCTGTGCCTGATCCCACACTCCGCCGTACAAATACATAACACACATCAAGAACTCTTTCTCCCAATTCCATTGCACAAGCTAAACTGCCAGGACTGAATCCTTTTACCCAAACCAAGTTAAGCAAAATGTCAGCACTTGAAGCTTTGCTGCACAATACCCGTAAGGCTCATTACCTCAAAACACATACAAGAATTAATCATACCCTTACCATACCGATTCGGTTTATTATCAAGCTATCCCATTTATCTAATTTCCTTCCTGATTCATCATCAATTTGATATTCTCCCTTGCTATAGCACCACAATACCTCAATTCAGGGTACCACACGAGACTCCCATATAAGACCACACTATCTAAGACCCATAGGCCACTGAATTCCCTCTCGAACGCTTCTTAGAAATACAATATTCCAGAATGCTTTACCTTGAAGAACTTCCGGCGAATATGAATTCATTACCATTACCTTCCAAATACGGATACATTGAATCCCATGATTAACATAAAACACCGCAAGTCTTGATCTTTTCTAATGAAAACTCAATCTCTAGCCACATACACAAACTTAAGACACCTGATTGTTACATGAAAAATCTTGAACATAGTAAAACCATTATCGAGTGTCATTCACTCTTATTCAGTTGTAATTCACCTTACCTAAATGAACGAAACCAGTCGTGGCTTATTATTACTCAGACACCGCAGAACATGATTCGTACAGATACAACAACCATCTTCCTTCTTTATGCACCGAGCATTCTTTATGAACAGTAGCTCAAAATGTCCTAGTATTTTTCTCACGTTTACGAGAGCACAATTTAACCTTTGTAGAAATTTTCCTTCACACGTGCCATCCTCGGCTCAACTTTCGTAACCAGAATTGATCCGCCATCATACCTCAAAAAGGAACCAACATAGCACAGAACCATGCAATCAACTGACCAACAGAAACCTCCCCAACTTGGCTCGAAGCCATATATTAAGGTACTCTTAACAACTCATAACACATTTACTCTAATAATCCCACAATAAGATCAAACTCAAACCATTTACAAGTTTTGTGAATACACAGATCATCTAGCACTGACATTCTCTGCAAACTCCATCATTCATTTCCACATCAGCTGAGTCCACTTTCTTAAGTATCCCAATTCTTCAAAATATTTTTTGCACTTCAGATATTGTAAAAAAGATTGATAAGAAGAAGAGTGAAGTTTATTAAATGAATGTTCATGAAAATTAAATGCCTATAAATAAGGAAAGTCTGAGCTCGGGGCATAGATTTTTCAAATGAATTCGCAATAAAATACTGCATTTTATATTTTTGAATTATTGTTGTTGTGTCATTTAAATAATTAGGCGGGGCCGAAAATAAAGAGGTAATTCACAGTAAATTAACGCGAATCAGGAATTCGCTGTAATTTACTACGATTTGTCTCTTTTTTTTTGGCCTGGGTCAGGTGCTTGATAAAAATAATAATTTAAACATAATTCGCAGTAAATTACATTAAAAAAATAATTTTTTATGAATTTGCAGTATTTTACTATGAGTTACGTTAGCGAAAAAAATTCCGTTAACCTAATACGCATTAAAATACTGCGAAATAGGTATAAAAGTAAAATTTTTTTAACATTTAAAAAGAATTTTGAGTCCACTTTATTATCTTTCGATTTCGAGACCGCCAGAAGGGTGTATAAGAATAACAGTGAATAATGTATAGTAGTAATGCTACGATTGTCTATGTCGAGATATTATCTGAGATTATTGTTTAATTTGGTGTATATAAAATAACATACATTAGATAGACATCTACTGAACTTCACCCCATGCGCACGGCACCTTGCGGCGCTACTTGCATGACACTCCACCGTTTGTTGTCAAAAGCCATCAGCCGCCACGAGCGATGCCAGATACAACCCACAACAACCGATAACAATTAAAAACTTACTAAGCTTTGCCCCATATGCACAGCACCTTGTGGTGCTACTTACACGATGCTTTGCCGTTCTGTTTCCTAAAGCCATCAGTCGCCACGAGCGATGTCGCCTCCCAATTTTGCCCGCAACATCCAATGGCAATCGACATGTAGGGTGTATAAGAATACCAGTGAATAATGTATAGTAGCAGGGGCAGATTTATGCTTACCGAAGCGGTGTCACGCGACACCGTTTCATCAAATTTTTTTTACTAAATATATGTATTAATACTGTACGGAAACAGATAAGTATAAAAAATGACACCACTTGACATAAATTGTGTCTTGGAGTATTGGTAATATGCTTGATTTTTCTCCAAGAGATCAAAGGTTTAAACCTCAACTAGCACATTTTTCTTTTGTAACTTAAGGCTCAACAAAATCAATAGACTAAAGTTATTTCTTGTCTAAAGGTATGATAATCAAAGTTATATTTTAATTCATTTATAAATTTCAACACCGCTTATTAAAATTTCTGCGTATTTATGCCGAGATATTATCTGAGATTATTGTTTGGTTTGGTGTATATAAAATAACATACATTAGATTGGGGTGTACACATGTTTTTCGATATATTATATTAAAAACTATGATATTATTAAAGTTATGGTTATATACAATAATACCAAATAGAGTATATAACTAAATAGGAGATTAGTAATACCAAAGCATCTATGTATATTATTTTTCCTAATACATCGTACCAAACCTCCCTTAGTGTTTAGAGTAAACACTAAATCATGTTAATTTATCATAATTATGTGATCTAACTTCACGTCTCGTGCTCTTGTTTATGTGGTGATAATGAGATTCACATGTCAAGACTTCTCTGCAATTTGCAATTTGTAATGTCTTTACATTTTGTCAACTTGTTATGGTTTGCTATCAGTTTCAAACAAAACAGATTGCGCCACTTATTCTCAATAGGCCATAATATAGTTGCCACTTCAAATTTATGATTATAGCATAACTGAATGTTGTTAATAAACAATTTTTGAGCGAATAGCAGTTAGATCAAACAAAACGGAGATGAATAAGAAAGAGAAATTAAAGTACTTTTCATTAGTCGATGGAGATATCTTGCTGTCTTGGATGAAGATTCCATCATCTTTGTACCTATACGACGTTCTCTTTTATGTGGATACATATTTAACATTACATATTTATTCTCACACAATATTTTACACAGATTAAGCCACTATTATTTTATTATTATCGCTGAAGATTGAGCTAGACTCTTCTTTTGCAAAAGGTAAATATTTTTGTAGAGGCTAAAAGTCCCCTAATTTAGAGAAAGATGCACATTACAATTAAATGATAGACATGATAGACAGGAATAGTAAGAAAGTAGTTAAGGATTCTTATTTGGGAAAGCGTCCCTCGAACTTCGACAGAAAGAGTAAGTACAAGAGAGAAGCTAGAATGTGTGATACAGTATGTGAAAAAGAAGGGGGAAAGTGAATGAGAGCTCTAGTGTAATGATCCCGGCAGGTTGTTTCTAGAGTTGTAATTCCGTTTTCTCATTTTCTACTCCTTTTAGGGTCTACGTCTGTCATATGACTTATTGGGTTAGTTCAGATCCGAAAAGATTTCAGAGTGAATTGAGACACTTAGTCTCATAATTGAAAGCTTAAGTTAAAAAAGTTAATTTGTTAAACTAGCTCAAGGTTGAGCTTCCATGGAGTCTGCGAGAGGAGGAACTCCCGCAAGAGGGACTATCCTAGAAGAATAAAAAGAAATTGGATTTGGAAAATGATATTCTGAATTAGAATTAATGAGTACTGTAGCATACATATATATACATCAAAAAGTGGATATCTAATCTATGTCTAATCTAACCACTTTGCAGACAAAGCCACTATGGCCATAACCACTTTACAATCAACTAACTCTTTTAGATAATTAACCAATGACCAATAGTCTCAATACCCCCCTCAAGTTGGTGGTATGAAAAACACTGCCAACTTGTGTAGAGCAGCTGAATGTCAAACTCCTGTCAGCGGCTTTGTTAGAACATCAGCCAGTTAATCTGTTGTTCCCACCTGATGCAATGAGATCAGCCCTTCCTGCAGCTTACTTCGTACAAAGTGACATCAACTTCTATATGTTTAGCTTTCTCATGAAATACATGGTTTCTGGCTATGTGCATAGCTGATTGGTAAGTTCTTCAAACAATTGACTAAGCCATACCAATTCCCCCACTACCTTTCTTAAGTCTCTATACTCTGCTTCTGCTGAGGAAGGAGAAATAGTGTCATGTTTCTTTGATTTCCAACGTATTGGACTGTTTCCCGTCAACATAAGGTAGCCACTTATAGATTTTCTGGAATCTGGGCATGCTGCCCAGTCTGAGTCACAATATACCTTGATTGTGTATTCTTGATCTTTAGATAAAAACATGCCCAAGGTGGGACCCTTTTTCAGGTATCTGAGTAAATGAAAGGCTGCTGTCAAACGTGGTTTCTTGGGATCATACATGAACTGGCTTAGGTGTTGTACACTATAAGCTATGTCCAATCTAGTATTGGTGAGGAAATTAAACATTCCTATCAGCTTCTTGTAATAAATGGGATCTGTTAATCTTTCACCTTCTTTAGCTTTGAGCTTCATAGTAGAGTCCAATGGAGATCTGAAGCTACTGTAATCTGCACAGTGATACCCTCTTAACAAGTCAAGAGTGAAATTTCTTTGGGAGATTATGACTCCATCATCTTTGTAGAGAATTTCCAAACCCAAGAAATAGTGGTCTTCCAAATCCTTTATTTTGAAACTATTGTTCAATAATGTTTTCAGGTATGCAATTTCCACAATGTCAGTTCCTGTAACTCCAATATCATCAACATACACTGCTATGTAGACAATGGAATCTCCAATCTTCTTACAAAATAATGAATAGTCATACATTGAATGTCTATAGCCCCTTGAGCATAGGGCTTCAGTTAGTTTAGCATACCACTGCCTACTTGCATGCTTGAGGTCATAGAGGGATTTGCTAAGTTTGAAAACTAAATTTGGGTTGTCAATGGCCAATCCCTGTGGTACCTCCATGTACACTTCCTCGCTCAAATTTCCATGTAAAAATGCATTACTTACATCTATTTGTGACATATACCACCCTTTCTTCACAACTATGGCTATAAGGACCACACAGTTGTCATCTTAACTACAGGGGAGAAAGTTTCTGTGTAATCAATTCCAGCCTGTTGGGTGTATCCTTTTACAAGGGGGCTTTAAGTCTCTCTACACTACCATCTGCCTTTTGTTTTATTTTATATGCCCACTTACACCCAACGGAAATTTCCAGCTGGTAAAGGAACTAAGTCCCAAGTGTGATTAGCATGTAATGCCTCAAATTCTTGAGTCATGGCTATTTGCCAATGAGGACTCACATCTGCCTCCTCATAAGATGAGGGTTAGTTGTTAGTGCAGATGTCTCTCATAAGACTTTGACTATCAAGATTCAGGGCATCATGAGTAATATGGTTGCAATTAGAGAATGATGCACTAAGAGAAAATGGTGATGCAGTGCTATTGGATGTAACAGAAGATGGTGAAACAGTACGGGTGGTGATTTTAGCATGGGAAGATAATGTAGGTAGTCTTACAATTATGCAGGTGTTTTATGTGGTTTTTGTGATTTTCTTATGACAACATGAGTATTAGCAGGAGTGTTAGCAGGATGGTGAACTACTGGAGATGGGATAGGATCTGGGAGTTGAGACATATCATTATCTGGGAAGTAACAGGGTGGACTCTCAGAGTGGTTGTCTGGCTCTGGATGTTGATATGGGTTATGTGTAACACTAGGGCCATTATCACTTTCATCAACAAAGTCAGTACCTTCTTGAAATGTATCAGTGTGTGAAAAATTAGTAAGGATAGAGGGAAAGGAAGAATTATCAGGGGATAAAGCAAAAGGGAACACACTTTCAACAAAGATAACATCTCTGGATACAAATATCTTTTTTGCGGAAAGACTTAAGACCTTGTACCCATTGACTCCATGAGGATAACCAATGAATACATGAGGAGATATTCTAGGTTCGAATTTATATCTTTGTACTTTTGGTACAGTTGGGTAACAAAGGCATCCATGGGAGTATGTTGGTCTTTTATTGTAAAGTAGTTCAAATGGAGATTTTGGGTGGCTATGAGCAGAGGGTAATCTGTTTATAATATATGTTACACATAAAATGCATTCCCCCCCCCCCCCCAGTATTTTGTAGGGAGTTTTGATTACAATAGAAGTGCCCTGGCAGTTTCTAGGAGATATTTATGTTTTCTCTCCACTATGCCATTATGTTGGGGTGTATAAGGGCAGGACCTTTGATAGATTATCCCTTAGAACTGAAAAACATGTTTGCCTCTGTGCTAGTGAACTCTGACCCATTATTAGATCTGATTATTATTATTATTATTGTATTAACTGGGTTTCAACCATGGAGACAAATGTTTTCGGGACTTGCAATAAATTGCTTTTGGATGAAAGAAGATTGGTCCAAGTGGACCTACTATAGTCATCCACCTATATAAAGAAGTATTTGTAATTCTCATGGGTTGTCACATGGTAGGGTCCCTAGAAGTCTATATGTAGGACTAGGAATATTTTTGAGGAAAAGTGTGCTTTCTGGGGAAAAGACAATCTACCTTGTCTAGCCATTGGACAAATGGAGCGAAGAAAAGGCTGCTTTGTTGAAAAGGAAACTGGGATAGAGGTAATACCTCTCATTTTTGGTAAATGGTACATGCCCAAGTCTATTGTGCCACAAAACATTAGGATTAGAAGATTCTACAAAATATTTTAGACTAGCATTTGTATTATTCAAACATGAAGCATTTACATCTGGAAGGAAAGATACACACTTATTTGTGGACAATGAGCTATGAACATGTGAACTAGTATGACAATGTGAGTTGTGTGTGCAAAAAGAACTATTGACAGAGGAACCTGCATACTTGTTTCTCAGACATTTTGGGCAAAGAAGGTATAGTCCATCACAAGCTTCACCAATCTCCAGAGGCCTCTTTATTGAAGGGGCCTGCAGAACACATAGGTTGTTAGTGAAAGCTACTAGGCTTCTAGGATTTACATTAGTTAGACCATGAATGGAAATGATATTGTATCTGAAAGAAGGTACAAACATTACTTTATGCAAAGTGATATTAGGCACAAAGGATACACTACCAATCTTAGTTAGTTTCACTTTGTATTCATTTGGTAAAACAACTAGGAGAGGATAGAGTAATGTTACGATATTATTCAGTAGTTTTTTGTTGAAAGTCATATGGTTTGATGCCCCTGAATCTAGAATCAAAGACTCACTCTTGTTTTTGAGACACTTACATGACAATTTACCAAAATCTATTGAGGAAGTGTAGACTACTATACCTGCGAAGTTCATAGCTCTAGTGATAGAATTGATGGCATTTGTATTCTCTCCTCCATTGCTAGCTTAAAAATGTTGAAGCAAATTAATTTGTCCATAATGTTCCTTTGATAGGCTGACATTTTGGTCTGTGTTCGAGTCACATTGTGCTTCTCCTTTGTTAGATGCCATTTCTGAAGAATGATCACCATGTACATTGGCTACTATTCTCTTTCCTTTGCTGAAGTTCTGATTGCAATTGAAACTCTGAAAATTCTGGTTGAACTGTTGATTTGGATTGTAATTTTGATTTCGAGACTGTCCAAAACTCTCAGGGTAGCCATGTAGTTTGAATAATTTGTCTTTGGTATGCCCCGGCTTCTTGCAATAGTCACACATAGGTCTCCTCCTTCTTTGTCCAGTATGATTATTATTATTGGATGAGTAGTTGGTTCTATAGCCACTAGGTCTGGAAGTAGCAACATTCATGCAGGTTGATTCAACGAATAACTGAGTATGTGGTTTGATTTCCCTTTGCTTTTTCTTTTTTATTAGGAGAGAAAAGGCTTGAGAAAGTTTGGGGAGTGAGTTCATCATGAGGATGCTTCCTTAGATTACAGTATAGGTTTCATTTAGTCCCACGAGAAACTGTATTAAACGTCTATCATGTTCAGCTTTGTAAAAATTTTCCTTTGCTCCACAGGTGCAAGTACATGTGAATTGTGACTTTTTGCTCAAAGTTCTCAATTCTCCCCAAAGTTTCTTCAATTTGGTATAACAACTACTGATATCGAGAGTCCCCTGAGATGTATCAATTATTTCATTCCCTGAGATGTATCATTTATTTCATTCTATATTTGATATAATCTGGCTCCATTCGTCTGCTAATACCTATCTTTCAATTCGATCCATAGCTCCATGCTATCACTTGCATATTCAATGTTTTCTGCTATTTCTTTTGACAGGGAATTAAGGATCCACGAAGTTATTATGTCATCACAACGTTCCCACTGACGAAATATGGGTGATTGAGGATCTGGACGCTTATATTCACCATTGATGAACCTTAGTTTGTTCTTTACTGATAGTCCTCGCAATACACTATGTTTCCATGAGCAATTGTTCACTCCACTGAATGCAACATAGACAAGCATAGCTTCAGAATTGTCCGATGGGTGCAAATACAAAGGGTCATCAGGATCAATTCTGGAACTTCCTAGAGCTGTGGCATGCACAATTGTGCCACTCGGATCGTTCGAATCATTCAAATCGTCGATATCCATCATCAATTGAGGCTAGATGTATGATTTTTGTACCTTTAAAAAATGAAATCCCCTTCGCCGGCGAAATTAGGGCAAGGATTGAAACTTTTTCCGATAAGCAATCAAGTTGAAATAGAACTCAGAACTGACGAATATAAAGAGGAGAAGAAGTGACAGAGATGTGATAGATCGGAGCGGAAGGCTATGATATCATGTTAAACTAGCTCAAGGTTGAGCATCCATGAAGTCTGCGAGAAGAGGAAGAGGGAATATTTTAGAAGAATAGAAAGAAACTGGATTTGGAAAATGATGTTCTGAATTAGAATTAATGAGTATTGTAGCATACATATATACATTAAAAAATGGATATCTAATCTAACCACTTTACAGACATAGCCACTATGGCCATAACTACTTTACATTCAACTAACTCTTTTACATAATTAACCAATGACCCATTATCTCATTATGATTGGATGTCGACTTATGCGTAAACGACCTCTGATTTGATTGATGGTGATTTTCATTCCGTTAGGTGATTTTGGACTTCGTAGCGTGCCCAAATTATGATTTGGAGGTCCACAGTATAATTATGCTTGAAATGACGAAAGTTAGAATTTTGGGAAGTTTGACCGGGAGTGGACTTTTTTATATCGGGTCGGATTGGATATACGTAAGTTAGAGTAGGTTCATGGTGTCATTTGGGACTTGTGTGCAAAATTTGAGGTTAATCGGGCGTGATTTGATAGATTTCGACGTCATTTGTAGAATTTATAAATTTCAAAGTTTATTAGGCTTGAATCTATGTGAGATTCGTATTTTTGATGCTGTTTGAGGTAATTTGAAGGCCGACTAAGTTTGCATTGTGATTTAGGACTTGTTGGTATGTTTGATTGAGGTCCCAGGGGCCTCGGGTGAGTTTCGGGTAGTTAATGTATCATTTGGATTTTGCTTGATGGCTGAAGATTGGTGGTGCAAATTTTCTGGTTTCTTCTTACACGTTCGCGAGAGAGGTATCGCGTTCGTGAAGGGCATCTGTTGGTTGAGGAAGTTTTGTTATGTGGATTTGCAAAGAAGAGGACACGAACATGAAGATTTGGACTGAGAGCGCAACGCAAACTTTTGAATGATGACGCATTCCGGAAGAGGTGTTGCGACAGCTAGGAAACCCAAGCTATTGGTCTATGCATTCATGGGGATGGGGCCACGTTCATGAAAGGGTAATTTGAGGGGCAGCCAGAATGATCTACATGAACGTTAGAGGAAGGTCGCGTTCGCAATGAATACATCACTGGGGAGTATAAAACGGTTCAAAATGAGGGTTCCGGGATTTTTCACATTTCTAACTTTTTAAGCTCGATTTTGGAGATTTTTGAGAGGATATTGAAGGAGATTATTAAGGTAAGATCCTTTTATTAATTTCTATATTATGTTTCCCCACTAATTGTTTCACCTAGTTGGTATGTTTTTAGGTGTAATTTGGGGGTTTGAGGGTAGGGATTTGGAGAGTTGATTTTGGCTATTTGAATGGCTATTTGAATGGCCATTTGGTGTTGGGTTTTGATGAATTTGATAAGAATATACTCGTGAGTGAATGTGCTTTCAGGTTTTGTGACTTTTGTCAGATTTCGAGATGTGGGCCCAGGAGCCGCTTTTAGCCAATTTCATATTTTAGCTTGTAATTTCGTATTGATTGTATTGTACTGCTTGTGGATAGATTCGGGATATTTGGAGGCCGACTTTCGAAGGAAAGCCATATTAGAGTAGAGTTTTTGCTCGGATTGAGGTAAGTAACAGTTTGAAATCTAGTTTGAGGGTACAAAACCCAGGATTTTATGTTGTGTGATTGTTTTGGAGATGACGCGCATGCTCGGTGAAGGGAGTGTGTGGGATTGCACTGTGGGAATTGTGACTTGGTCCATTCCGTAAAACTGAAAGGTTGAATAAACTCGTTGTTAGCTATATGTCCTCCATGTGTTGTAGACATTTGACTGTAAATCATGTTAGAACCCATATTTACGCTATGTGTTGGTATTGTTAGGAGCCAGAGAGGTCGTGTTACGTGTTGAAATTACATGCTAAGTGCTATTTGTACTCAGTCTCAGTTTTTACTCGCATATCATATCTCAGTCTCTATTATTCTTGTTGATACATCATCTCATTGATGTTGGGCTAATTTTTATGGTTTCTGAGAGTCCGAGAGACTAGAGAGATTGGTGACTGAGTGAGACTGAGGGCCTGAATGTGAGGATATTAATGGGATCAGGCTGCATGCCGCAATATGTTTCACTGATTTACACTATGATTGGCTTGATATAGCGCTTGGGTTGAAGGAGTTCCTCAAGAGTCTGCACATATCCCCAATGAGTGCGGTTACCTAATGAGTGCAAATGGACTGAGTGATTGTTGCCCTCTGAGGCTTTATATGATTTCATTGTTGTTGCACATAGCTTCCATATACCACTATTTTGAAAAAGTAGCTCCTAAATACCACTGTTTTGAAAACTTTTGAAAGATATCTTTATCTGGTTTTACTTGGTTTTGGCATGTATAAACTGATCTGACTTAATTTTTCAGATTTAAAAGCATGTCTATCTTCCTTGTTGGGACTATTGAAAATGAATTATAACTGTGTAGCTCGTCAGTACCTTTCAGGTCCTTATTTATTATTTTTACTTCTTGAGTTGGTTGTACTCACACTATAACCTGCACTTCGTGTGCAGATCCAGGAGTTTCTGGACGCTGAGGGTGTTGATATTTCGCATAGCTGACCACTGGAGATTTCGAGGTAGCTGCCTGGCATTCGCAGTCCTTGTTTCTCCCTACTTATCTTTTTCTGTCGTTGTATTTTGATCCAAATTGTTACAGAAATTTTATTTCTAGAGTGGTGATGTATAGATGCTCATGGGCTCAGGTAAACACCTTGATTTGAGAATTCATTTTTGGTTTTTTGGGTTTTACCCCCGTTTATGAGAACTTGGTCATTTAAAATTAGTTTTGTTAATTTTTTGTTAAATATTGAAAGTATTTTGAGTCGTGACAATTTGGTATCAGAGCTTAGGTTACATAGGTCTCAGAAGTCATGAGAAGGTTTAGTAAAATCTTGTGGATTAGTACGGAGATGTCTGTACTTATCTTCGAGAGGTTGTCGAACCCTTAGAAAACTTCACATTCTTGAATTCTTCTCGTGTGAATATGTTAATTCTAGTAACTAAACTTCTATCATTTTATTCTCTTACAAATGGTGATGACACGCACAACTGGGTATGATGGACAACCACCAGTACTACCAGTTGGGGCCACAAGAGGCCAAGGTCGCGATAGAGGCCGCGGTAGGGTCAGAGGTGCAGCTCGTACATCAGCCAGTGCAGCACCTCCCAACCCACCAGTTACCCCAGTTCCGGAGTAGGTTCTAATGGCAAATGCACCAGTGGGGCTTGCTCAGGCACCAACTGTGCCTATTGTGATCTCAGGCCTTCAGGAGGCTTTAGCTCATATTCTGACCGTTTGCACCAGTCTTGCTCAGGCGGTCTATGTTCTGGACACATCAACCACTTCTCAGGCCGGAGGAGGTACACAGACTCATGTCACCCGCATACTAGAGTAGGTGATGCAGGGACTCTAGACACCGGGGGCACTACCAACCCAGCCGGTTACAACTACTCAGGCCCATGTGGTTCCTGCTATGACTGAGGATGAGTAGAAGAGACTAGAGAGGTTTGGGCGGCTCAGGCCTCCATATTTCAGTAGGGTAGAGTTAGAGGATGCCCAAGGCTTCTTGGACAGGTGTGAGCAAAGTTTTCGCACCGCTGGTATTCTGGAGACCATTGGGGTCTCATTTATTACTTTTCTGTTCACTGGGTTGCTTTCACTTGGTGGGAGGCTTATGAGAGGCACGAGTTGGTCTTTGCAGCACCACTTACTTGGTAGGAGTTCTCCGTTCTCTTTTTAGAGAAGTTTGTGTCGCAGTCTAGTAGAGAGGAGTTGCGCAAACAGTTTGAGTAGTTATGTCATGATGGCATGTCTGTGATGCAGTACAAGATAGGGTTTGTTGAGTTGGCTCGTCACATAGTTTGGTTGGTTCCTACTGACAGGGAGAGGATTAGGAGGTTCATTAATGGCCTCACATATCAGCTACGGTTGCTTATAACTCGACAAAGGGTATCTAGTACTACTTTTGACAAGGTAGTCGACATTGCTCGGTAGATAGATATGGTCCACAGTTAGGAGTGAGGAGAGAGGGAGGCCAAGAGGCTGCGTGGACGGGGTGGTTTTGGTGGTGTTCCTTCTAGGGGTTGTCCTTTTAGGCATGCTTAGACGACTTGTCCAGCTCACCATGGTGCGTCATCCATCCATGGATCTTATAGTTCTAACCAGGGATAATCTTCTTCAGTTCCTTTCTAGCTCAGAGTTCGTCCTGCGCTCCATCGGTTCAGGGCTCATCTATGCCAGGTCCTTCTAGTAGTAATCCCGGTGCTCGGGGTCCCATTCAGTCAGCACCACCAGCTCCAGGGAGTTGCTTTGAGTGCGAGGAGTTTGGCATATGTGGAGGCAGTGTCCTCGTCGCCAGGGAGGTCCAGTGCAGCAGATAAGTCAAGATACAACTTCAACACCAATTACTTCACCACCTGCTCATCCAGCTCGGGTTGGGGCGCAGTCAACTAGAGGCCACCCTAGAGGAGGAGGATAATTAGGTGGCATTTAGGCCCGATTCTATGCTATTCTTTCCAGTCCAGATGTTGTTGCTTCAGATGAAGTGATCACAAGTATCGTCTCAGTTTGCCACAAGGATGCCTCTGTATTATATGACCCTGGTTCCACTTATTCGTATGTCTCATCATATTTTTCTCATTATTTGGATATGCATGTGAGTCCTTAGTTTTATCTGTTCATGTATCGATAACGGTGGGCAATACTATTATTGCATACTGTGTATATCGGTCGTGTGTAGTGACTATTGCGCTCGGATACTAGAGTTGATCTCTTGTCGCTTAGTATGATGGATTTCGATGTGATCTTGGGCATAGACTGGTTGTCTCCATGTCATGTTGTTCTAGATTGTCACGCTAAGACCATAATATTGGCATACCGAGGTTGCCACAGATTGAGTGGCGAGGTTCTCTAGACTATATTCCCAATAGAGTGATATCATACCTGAAGGCCCAGTGGATGGTTGGTGTTAGTTTTTCTATTGAAATTATATGTATTATTCTGTCAAAGAATACAAAATTTATAGGAGAAAACAAATCAATAAAAAAGAAAATAATCCCCTGATTCCAAACAAAGGGGTATTTCTAATCTAATCTAATTCCTAAAAATTTGAAACTTTCCTAGCTTAGCTGATATGATTTGATCCTATATTATCAGATAATACAAATCAACATATCTGATTTGATTTTATTTGACTACATAATCATAATCAAAAATTACAAATCAACACTCCCCCTCAAGTTGGCATGCAGATATCCAACATGCCTAACTTGCTCACAAGACTTTCAAAATATTGGTTTAGAAAACCCCTTAGTAAAAATATATGTTGTTTTCTAATCTGTTGGCACAAATGGCAAGCACGCACTTCCTTCTTCAAGCTTCTCCTTGATGGAATACTACCTCAATGTTTTTTGTTCCATCATGTTGAACTGGATTGTGGGCAATGCTTATGAGAAATTTATTGTCATGGTATAGATTCATTGGTAAAATTATAAGTCTTCTAATTTCGTCCTTCATTTTATTAAGCCAAATAATCTCATAGATTTCATGATTCATAGGTATGTGCTCTGCTTCAGCACTGTTTTGTACCATAACACTTTGTTTTTTACTTCTCCTTGTCACAATATTTCCCCAAATAAATGTAAAATACCCAGAAGTAGACCTTCTGTCAGTACAGGATCCTGCCCAATCTTCATATGTGTATGCCTCAATGCTCCTTTTAGCACTTTTCTTGAACAACAACCCTATTTCTAGTGAGCTTTTCAAGTACCTCAAAATTCGATACACATTCTTCGGATGTTCTTTTTGAGGAGAATGCATAATGAATAAACTGACTAACCAAGTTTACAGCAAAATCTATGTCAAGATGAGTGTGTGATAGGTAGATAAGTTTTCCTACTAACCTATGATATTGACCTTTGTCAATCAGATCTCCTTCTTTATTTCCGAGCTTTATGTTTGGGTCAAGAGGAGTTTCTGCTGGTCGGCACCCACTCATCTTTGTTTCTTTCAACAAATCCAGCATATATTTTCTTTGAGATACCATTATTCCCTCCTTTGATCGAGCCACTTCCATACCAAGAAAATACCTCAAGGGTCTCAAGTGTTTGATTTTGAATTTTGATGCTAACTAGTCCTTTAGATACTTCATGTCAATTGATTCATATCCTGTGAGTATAATGTCATCAACATTCACTATAAGGATTATTATTTTTCCTGGTATTGAATGCCGAATAAACATTGCATGATCTACTTGTCCTTGCAAGTAATCCAGCCTTTTAACAAATTGAGTAAATCTTTTAAACCAAGCTCGGGGAGATTGCATTAGACCATAGAGAGACCTTTTAAGTCTACATACCTTTGTCCCAAATCGATTTTCAAAGCAGGTGGAGGATCCATATATACCTACTTTTCAAGTTTTCCATTGAGGAATGCATTCTTTACATCTAACTGTCGAAGGGGGCAATCAAGATTAGCAGCAACAATAAGGAGAACTCTAATAGAATTCAGCATGGCTACTGGAGAAAATGTATCAAGCTAGTCGATGCCGTAAGTTTGAGTAAACCCTTTAGCTACAAGACGCACCTTATATCTTTCCATTGACCCTTTAACTTGAATTTGATGGTGAAAACCCACATACAACCCACTGTTTTCTTTCTTCGTGGTAGATCCATGATTTTCCAAGTTTCATTTTGTTCTAGGGCTTTCATCTCCTTTAGAATTTCCTCCCTCTATTCAGGAACACTAAAAGCAACCTGTACATTCTTTGGTATCTCCAAAACAGCCAGTTGAGAAAGAAAAATTGAATAGGAAAGGGACAATTTTTTATATGACACAAAGTTTGACATGTGGCCATTAGTGACGTTTCTCACACCTTTTCTTTTAGCTATAGGAAGATCAAGATCTGAAGGAATAAGAGATGTATCATAAACAGACTCGTTTGAGGTACTACCTAGAAACTCATTACCTGGAATTTCATTCTGGTCTTGTTGAGTGGATAATTGACCATGTTGAGAGTTTTCGGTCTCTTTTCCAAGATTCTAGTTTCTCCTTGTGTAAACACGCAACTCTTTTGTTTTTTTACCTTTTTTGTTGTTAATCAGATCATGCTTTGATTTTACAGGTTCAGAATCATAGTATTTATTATCTATGTCATTTTTATACCTTATCTTTCCTAGATCATTATCACATATATTTAGATCATCTTTATAAGGTAACTCAGTTCTTTTTTATTTTGACTCATTCCCTCATTATTGCAAAATGACTCTTCTTATACAAACCTTTTCCCTGAAGATGAGTGCCAAAAAAAGTTTGGGATTCAGAAACATTAACATCTATAGTAACCACAATCTTTTATGTATTCAGATCATAACACTTATACCCTTTTTGATTTGGAGCGTAGCCTATAAAAACACACTTTCTTGCTCTGTAACGACCTAACTGGTCATTTTACCTTTTAGGACCGTGTTCCCTTAAATGAAACTTTTTCTACTTGCTTGAAAAAATTTACAATTTTTAGGGATGGTTGGTTCGGGAATTGGAAGAGTTTTGAGTGAAATATGTCCATTTGATTCTTTAGGATTCTCTTAAAAGACTAAGTTTGATTTTGGACAATAGTTTTAGCAAACGGACCCGATTCATAATTTGACGACTCCGGAGGGTCCATAGAAAAAGATAGGACCTAGGTGTATGCTCGGAATCGAACTCCGAGGTCCCTAGCCGGAGTAATGAATTTGTTATTAGAAATTATTAATTTGAAGCTTTAAGGATTTATAGAAACTAAGTAATCAGTGATTTCCTAGGTATTGGACTCGTATTTTGGTTCCGAAGCCTGGTACAGGTACAAATTATCATTTAAGACTTGCACATAAAATTTAGTGTCAATCCGAGTAGTTTAAGGGCGTTTTGACCCGTTAAAAAAATTAAGAACTTGAAGTTCATAGGTTTGATTCATTTGGTTTTATGGGGTGATTTCTAGATTTAGTGTTGTTTCGGGTGTTCTGAGGGTTCGAGTAAGTCTGCCTCATGATTTTGTACTTATCGGTATGTTCAGGTGGGGCTCGAGAGCCCCGAGCGTGATGGGGCTCGAGTGAAGTAGAAACTTATGAAGAGTGCTGAAGGTTTGTTGCTTCTATCATAACTGCATCGGCGATTCTAGGACTGCATGTGCGGGACCGCAGGTACGGTCCTTCCATCACAGAAGTGGTCCAGGGAAAGTCAGGCTAGAACTGTAGAAGTGGCTCTGCAGATGCAACCTGTTGACCGAAGATGCGGTCCCAGCCCTTTTGCCCATTGTTGCATGTGGAGACCGCAGATGGGGAAATCGCTGGGCAGTAAGGTTCATTTAATATGAGTTCAAGGCCATTTTTATCACATATACACTCTTTCTTCGGGCGATTTGGGAGCTTTTGAGAGAAGGTCTTCACTTAGCATTGTGAGGTAAGTTTATTCCACTCATCTTTATTTTAAATACTTGTATAATAGGTAGATTAAACATTAGAAATTAGGTAAAATCAAATGGGTTGAAGCAAGACCTAGGTTTTTAGTTAAAATTTAGATTTAACCACGAATTTGTTATGAAATGAATTAGAAATCATATATTTTATCCTTACGTTGTAGAGAACAACCTTCTTTGAAAATCTCAGAATCCGGGTGCGTGGGCCCGGGGTCGAAATTTCGAAACTTGTGTTAATAGTTGGAAAATTGCTCATATAGCTAGAATTCGACCTTGTGAGTCTATATTGACTAGTTCTTTCTTTATTTAACTAGTTTGGGATCGTTCAACTCCGAATTGAGGGTTTGGACTTGTTCTTGATACTTGGAAGCGCGCGTTGGAGCAAGGTGAGTCTCTTTTCTAACCTTGTAAGCGGATATTGTCCCCACATGTATAATAATTGAATTAATTTCTATTATTTGCAGGGGCTACGTACGTATTAGGTGATGAGAGTCCATGTGTAGCGGCTATTATGTTAAGTTCGGGTAGTCTAGGGCCCAAAAGCATGTTTTACGTGATATTCTTGTAACTTGAGAGCGGGGTAATAGATGCATCTATGGTTCGATCCGTTCGATCCTCGAGAGTGCACATTTTACGTTTATGTTGGATCGGGCTGTACGTCCCTCGGTGATATTTGCGCATGATTTCCTTAGCATCCTTCTGTGGATTGGACTTCATATTTGCTTACTACGTAGATGGACTCTCATGACGTTATTTGGAAAATAATTGTTATTCCATGCTTATTAATGCTAATAACTTGTGTTATTCCTGCTTATTATAAATTCTCCTCATATTATTTGACCTTAGTAAATATTATTGACACCCAATTTTTCTCTATATATTTTTGCACCCAAAATACTTTCAAAATAGTATATGTATGCATATATAAGCATGCCGGAGAACTTTGGTATTTTTCTTTAATTTTAGAGATCTATTAAAATCAATGTACTGCTTATTTTTGACAGTATGAAGGCCAAATTTCTTTTCCAAATTATTATTTTTAGGGAATAATGTGATTAATTCCCAATTTACAACAAAATATAATTTATGTAATTTTTGCATATTTTTTACAAATTTATTTGGAATTTTAAGGCCAATTGCACAAAATTGCAATTATGGCCAATCTCGTAATTAACTATGCTTCATAGTTATAATATTATTTCTAGTATTTTTAGATTAATATTTATATATTATTAATTAGTTCCATATTTTTAGTTTTGCTTTGAAACTATTTTAGCTATTTTATAAAATTAATTGGGAGAAATTGGTTATTTAAAAGTTTTAGCCACATTTATTTAAAATATAGCCCAATTACACCGCTATTTCAACTCTATTCTTAAACACAATTCAAACAGCCCAATTTCCTAAATCACCTGACCTATACCCATTAGATCTAACCCGGCGCATCTCTGGTTTAATCTGAGCCGTTGATCAAATAAGATCAACGGCCCAGATCCTCTTTCTTTAATTAAATCAAATGACCCCTCTCAAACCCTCATTCTCTCAAAGTCCTCTCCCTCTCTCTAAACGATTGGTCTCTAGAAACGTCTGGTTCTCTCCTTCTTCTTCGATAAAACTCGTCGTCTCTTCGACCATACCCCTCCCTCACTTCTCTCGATCTCCAGTCGCCATGGAACCCTCATCATTGTTTCTCACCTATGAAGCTCGAAGCCCAAAGTCATCCGCCATGAAAGACGGTCACCGAAGCTTCACTTGGGTCTGCTTCCGAGTTTTCTCCGGTGATTTTTGTCCGATGATACCTTCTATGGCATCATATACGAGTTTCACGGTCAGGTTCTTCGTTTTTCCTAATTTGTGTGAAAACCCTAATTTTTCTACTCAAACCTCTTTAATCTCTGCTCTTTTTAAAACAACTCTCAGTTTGATTTTGTTTTCTACTCTATTTTTTACTTAATGTTTCAAGTTATTTCAAATTTTAGATGGTTACTACTCTTTCAAATTAGGGTTTCTGGCCCCCTTCTTCAAAATCGTTTCTTCTGCTCTTTCTGAGTACTATATGTTTGTTTGAGTTTATTTGTTTTACTTGTTTGTTTGGTGTCCTTGCTAACCCTGGTCCATGCTTTAATTTTTCTTGCTAGGGTTTCTGGCCCTTTTTAATCATTATGCTTCTGTTTCTTTTGGGTATTATGTGATTACTCCCATGCTATGTGCTTGAAACCTTTTGTTTTCTGAGTTCCATGTCTTAAATCTCTTCTAGGGTTCCGACTCCCCACTGTTTTATGCAATTTCTTGCTTAGGGTTCTTAGTTTTGTGATTGTTGTGCTTAAATAAATTCGAATGCCTTTCTTTACTGAATATTCTATTAATTCCGAGCATCTTTTTGAATCCCTAATTTGTAGGTGTTCTTACACTGATTTTTCAAATTGTTTCCTTACTAGTGAGATTTCTCTCTATGTTTGGGACTGATTCTCTCTTATTTTCATTTTACCTGTGATTCTTTGATTGATTTCCATGGTTAATCTATATGGCTACCATAACTGTGCACTTAAATATATTTTTGGCTATCCCCCGTATGTTTTTCCTTGCTTGAAGCATTTGTACCTAGACTATATTACATGCAACATGCTTACTGCTTTTGTTATGGTATAATCAGTCATCAGATTTATTCTTTCCTTACTTAGTAGCCTATACTCCTATTCGAATCATAAGTCAATGATTAATTTGAATTAAGATCCTGTGATTGATTCAAATTGGTATTGTTCTATAATTAGGTACATGTTACCCTATTATCTACTATTTTTCAAAAAGCTATAAGTACTACTCCTCTCTTCTCACTTGACACACAGACACACGAATACACTTTCTCTAAACCTTCTTTTAGAAAACACACATTGCATATCTCCCACAAGTTCAAACTCTCTGCACTCTTCTCTCACTTTCTCTACTGTTACTACACTCTCTCACTCTTCTATTTGAACACTCAATCGACTGAAAGCCAAGATTGAGTAAGCTTGGTTGTCTACTACACTACTATGTTTCTACTTCATTATTTGTTTGGGTTGCCTGTTTCTTGCTTCTCTACACTGCTGCTCTCATTCTCTGCACACTTTGCTCTCCCTTTGTGCACTATTTCTCATTGCTATTGTGTTCTATTACCTGCAACTGGCATGTCACCTATTTAAGATATAGCCTCCAAAACAACATGCTTCTATTAGTTTTGCACTTCATATTATTTCTTGTGAGCTTTTACCTATGGTTCTGTTGCTCTTATTTCCACTAGCATGTAGTTGTAGTCTACCTAGTTTAACTTAGCATGTTTCCCCTACCCCATTTCCTTGTCTCAATGTATGTTTTCCTCTTCCATGTGCACTATTTCTTGGCTACTTAACAACTCTAAAACCTCTCCTTGAGGTTGATTATATTGGGGTTTGGTGCAGTAAGAACTGGACCCCTGTTTTGCAACCATGTCTGATTATTTTCCTCCAATAGGTTGTCTGTGTGTGAGTAGTTCACTTTACTTATTTGTTCCCTTCCTCTTTGCCCCCTGTTTGTGTGATGCCTTGAGAAGGTCCAAATGATTTCAAAAGAACTTCTTCAACTCTTTCAACTATTTTCTTAAATTGTCTCAACTTTTCAAACCCTTTCAACTGTTTTCTTAAACTGTCTCTCAACTGTTTTCAACTCTCTCAATTCTAATCACAATCTCATTCTTAGAATCTTAGGGTCTGCCCCCTTAGTATAAGCATTGCCTTGGGAGCCTTGAGCACCCATTGAACTTTGATGCACAAGGATGGCACTTCCACACTTGTCTAATTATGATGTTTTGGGTTCTTGGTATTGGCCAGGGGTTCAAACGAACCCTTAGGGAACTTTTCCGCACCCAAGCCTTGGTAATGGAAAGAAGTGATGTTGGAGATCTTGGGCCTGGCTGTAAGCTCCCTATAGAATAGCTTCTTCTTCTTTTATCACTGTTGTATTTTTAAATTACTTGGTTTGTAATAACTTGTAAAGAACAATGGGGATTTGGGGAGGGTTATGCATGATTATCAAGGGTATGGGTAGAAAACATGTTTGTAGGCTTTTACTTACCTATTTGCGCAATACAAATCATGTTTTGGACAAGCATTTTACATGTAGGAATCATGTCCCTTGGTCTTTACTTTCAGCTTGTTATTTTGCCTATTTTTACAATCACAATTAGTTAATAATCAAGTAACTGCCATTGCATTTAGATACCATGTTTTAGGGCCTTTATATGCATTAGATATCATGTACTTAGGTTTTATTCAACTGTTGAATGCCTCACTAATTTTGTTAAACAGACGTAAAACTGGTTAACAAGTCCCTTTTAAAACTGGGAAACAAACACGCATGTTCACTTTCTCTTATGGTTAAACAACGCCTAGGCAAACCTTCGGCTGGATAAAATTGGTTAATCACCGTAAATCATGCTTAAGATATTCACCCTCTCTAAACCGTCTGAATTTGTTTGTCTCTCTGAAGTCCGCTGATTTTTTACACTAACTTCTGCCTTACTTTCAATCACTTCTGTGCAAATATTTTTTACTAAGTTACTCTTCTTCCTAGTCCAGAACTGGATTACATTTTCTAAAACTTATCTGAATATTATATCTTCTACAATTTTCAAAACTATAGTTCAAAACTAATATACTTACACGTCGTACAGCTTCATTAGCTCGCGAAGTCCCATCAACAAATAAGCCTGAGCCAAGTGCCCACCTTCATTACCTTCAGCTTCCTAATATCATTTGATCCTTTTCAAATACTTCCCTTCCAGCTATACTAAACCCTATTCCAAGTACCCTAAACGGATGCTTGCGTGGACAACCATGTCTTTCCATTCATTGATTACCTTGGGCCTCTAGTATTTTCCGGTATTCACTTTCACACTCTCGCATTTGCTTGCGCAATAGATCATACTTGACCTTTGCTGCAGCCTCTTCATATATAACATTGTGACCATGGATGAAACCTATTTTCCCCAAGCCCATATGATCATCTTCTAACCACCCTGGATAAAGCGGCGCATATCCCTCCTGATACCTGTCTGGTTCCATAGATTCCTTTTCTAGAATGATTTTGGAGTGCCACATATGCTGAGCCCGGCACCTGTGTGGGCTATCGTCATCCTGGAAATCAGCCCTATAGTGACTCCTCTTTTCCACTCTTGGTATAATCTGCTTCCTTCCGGCTTGCCTTATGACTCGGAGAGGGACATAAGGGTAAGTTCCTCTTAAGCCGATGAGCACAAAGAATAGTGCATCCCTATACCGAATGATAAACTCTCCAGTTGGAAACCACTCGTACATCCATTGTACCTTCTCTTCTCTCAAATTCCTTAATACTTACACCCATCCACTAGCGACTTAAGGGTGAGCAAATATATCCGGCATGAAGTGCATCCGCTTTGGATGATGGAAAGCAATATGGTTATCCCAATATCGTCGTATGATCTCCTGTCGATACTCTCCCTTTTGAAGATGTTCAATGAGCCAGGGTTGTAGTAGTAGATTTCACCCTTCGAAGTGTGGTGCCCATTGTTGACATTTTTCTAAGGCTCGATACAGTTCCGCGAGGATCATAGGTGCTATGCTGAATGTCTGCTCGTCGATACCCTCCATTACGGCTTGGTTACCATGGTTAGTCTTGTATGGATTCTAGCCTTCTTCATCGGAAAAACTATCATGCCCAGGAAACAGAACATGAATACAAAGTCTCTCCTATGTATGTGCCCTAAAGAGATGAGGGCGAACTTGTCCATGTGATTGCGATACGATTTACTATGTCCAAAACTTTCATACATGAAGTCGAAGGATATGTAGGAGTCCTTCAAACTGGTCAGATTAGGGTTCTTTTTTAGCCCCATCATTTTCAAGAATCCTCTACCTTTGCGGTTTTCTGGCATGAGCAGCCCTGGTCTATCCCAAGGAATTTTGGCTAAACCCCTAATTTCCTCCAATAGCGGCGTCATTTCGATATTCCCAAAGCGTAAGACGGACCATTCACTATCCCAAAACATAGTAGCAGCTTCCACAACCTTGTTATCGGGCCTAACTTCCAGAAGTGAAGGAATATTTCCTAGGTGCTTGCGGACAACACCCGATCGCTACCATGCAAATCATCCCACCATCTTAGCAACTTTGGATGAATGTTTGATACCATACCAAACCTGGGGACCTCGTGCCTCATTTCTTCAAAATAGAGAGTTAGGCCCTTAACCCCACCGGACTCGACAATTTAAATCAATTATTAGCAAAATTAGTTCTCCAAATCAATACACATAACGTGAATGTCCGTTTGGGTTTCGAGGAAACCTGATGGACTTTGGTTTAGGCTATCCTAATGGATCGTTATGCGGACGACATAACTGAATTGGCTAAGTTTGACCATGATGCATGAACAATTAAATTGAGTAAGGTTTCTACTTTTGAAGTGCTAGACAAGGTATCCTTGAGCAGACCACTCAAGAGGGAAAGGCGCGGAACCGTCGACTACACTGTTGATCGACTGGTTTTACCGCAAATATTCCTTTGCCAAATTTAGGGGGTTTGTAAATATTGGAAGAGCGCAACCACTCATTATAAGCGTTGCTATAGGATTTGTTTGGCACGAGTGAAAAATGATGTTGAAGGATGCAATTGCAACAATGAAGTAAATACATGTATTTTCACGTTCATAATGGTTACAATAAATGCTCGAAATTAAAGACGGAATTTAAATAAAGTGAGATAATAAAGCAATAAAACAGTTTAAAGGAAAAGAAAGACACGAAGAAACAAGTTAGTAATTGTGAAAATAATAAAAGAAAAGTAATTGAAGCAATAAAGAAAAAAAGCGGTAAAGTCACAAAACACGTAATGGTAAAAGCCTAAAAAGAATCCCCAGCAGAGTCGCCATGCTGTCGATGCCCCTTTTTTCAAGAGCGAAATCTGGTTTTAAGACATTATGGGAAAAACAACTCTATTTCCCGTTTGGGAATTGGGTCATGGAATTAGAAGAGTCACTGCCTAATGATTATAGTGCATTAGGCCACTTTAAGATGAAGAGAGTGTTTTTGACAGAAAAACTAGAGTTGAGTAAGGGCTTGAAATTATCTCGAGTGGAAGGTGTTAGGCACCACTCAAGATCCACAAATGTGGTTCCCGGCCATGCTAACTGTGACTTTATAAAGAGATGAAGCAATTAAACAAATAAGGTTCACAGGTAGGACATTCACACAACTTTAAAGCTTTAAAGAAAGGGGAGGACACAAGCTTGAAATAGTAGAGAGGATTAATATGAAAAGCATTAAGAAAGCATTTAAATAAAGCACATAAGAGAAAGAAGGGTCCAACTATAATATGGATCATTCGATATAATATCCCGCACATATTCCCAAAGAGGGATCGCTTTATGATATTATCTCATCGTCATCATCTCCCTATTCTACCCTCCCACCTTGTTAAGGTATTAAAACGCATTGGTATCGTTTACTTATCGCATGCTAATACCCGTCCTAACATGTTAGTCCTGGGGCATTAGGACTTCTAATCCTAAGAAAGGGGGAGAGAGATAAGATATATAAGAAGGAGTATTCAAAGGTAAAATACTAGAGCGACAATCAAAACAAGTAGCATATAAGAAGGATGCAAATAAGCAATTAGAGGCTCAAATAAACCCTGTAACATACATCAAGCAGTTTAGCATGAATTCAATTACTGATTTGGTCTTTAAAAGAGGTTAGGAGAGTAGTCAGAATAGTTTGACATACAAAAGTTAGATGGAAAATCTGCTTTGCGCCCTCCGGGTCCGTTTTAGAAGTTGACAGGACTTTTAGAAAACCCGCAGAAACTTTAGAAAATGTTAGCTTCAGACGAAGGTCTGTTTAGGAAAGACTTAAAGTTGCAGACAATTTTTAGAAAAGAAAATGCAGGCTTCAAACAGATCTTTAAAACTGCAGACAAATTTTGGAAAAAAGGGCTGTAAATTAGTCACATGAGTTTGAGTAAAGGGAGCTGTAAGAAGAGTAGTTCAAAGACCTTAAAGAAGTTTTGAAATACCTTAAGCATATGAACTTAAGCAAAAAGTCACAGATTTAGTATAGAAAATAGCTTGTAGGTTCATGACATTACAAAAAGGGCAGACCTAGGCCCATTTTAGATAAGCCAATTTAGGATAAGTTGAAAACTGGATCATTGGAAAACATTAGATGAGTCTGGACTTAAACTTACTTGCTAACCCTTTAGTTGCTGCTTTTATACAATTGGACGTTCAACTGTTTTGCCTAGCGTTTGTACAGTTCATATAGGCATGATATCTAGGTAAGATTACAAGATGCAAGCCTAATAACATGGTTTCTATATGAAGTTGATGCAATACGGAAGCCTATAGACATGGTATCTATATGGTTGATGCAACAGCATAAAATAGGCATGGTAACAGTATACATGGATAAAATAAAGATCCTAAGACATGGTTTCTACTAATGTGAAGATAAATGATCCTATAGTCATGATTTCTATATGATGTGGATGCAATACCAAACTCTTATAGGCATGTTTTCTATATGATGTTACTGCAATAATAAAAACCTATAAACATGGTATCCATATGAGATGATGCAAGAAAGTAAACCCTTATAGACATGGTAACTATATGACATTGATGCAAGACAGTAAAAACCCTATAAACATGGTATCTATATGAGATGATGCAATAAAGTAAACCCTTATAGACATGGTAATTGTATGACATTGATGCATGACAGTAAAAACCCTATGAACATGGTATCTATATGAGATAATGCAAGAAAGTAAACCCCTCCCATATTCCCTTTCACTAGATTCCCCAAGTTATTTTATTACAAGTTACTTACAAAAGTTTGGACAAGAAAATAACATTAAAGAAGTAAATACATCAATACTACAACAAACCCGAAGAAGCACAAAGCAACTTTAATGTCCAACGTATACCTTTTACCAAATCCGAGCTCCCAAGATCCGAGGCTTTTCTCTTTTTAGAGTGTTACAAAGTTCCAAGGGCTTTGAACCCAGGCATTGCTTACACTCTAATGGGAATAGTGTAAGTGTGGAATTAACAACCCTAAGGCGTCCGAGTTCAGAGGAGACTCTGGGGAACCCTAAGCATGGCTCACCAGAGAGGGTGGAACTTAAAGAACTAAGAGTAAATGTAAAAGTGAGGAATTGGGGGAAAACCAATACGAGAGGTGGTAATACCTAGCCATAAAGTGAGACTGGAATATCCCTAACCTCTTGCATGGTGCAACAGGCAAGAGCAGACTTGAAAACAAGTCAGACTAGGGTATGTACGGTGATTAGGGCACCAACAGGCATGTATCAAGGCTCAAACACATAAGATAGGGGATGTGGGATGGGATTACTTTGAGTAAAGGCTATTGACAGCCTTAGTTCTAGACTAGAAATGGAAATAGGGTGCCACCCTTGTCTAGAACAACTCACATACAAACAAGGTGCAAGAAAATCATATAAAAGCACTTTGCAGACAAGCTTAAATTGAAAAGCATAATAGTGCACAATCAAAAGAAAGTATTCAAGATGCAGGACTTAATAAAACATCGAATGTAAGCACCCAAAGGGAAAGAAGAATCAGGGATTAACATGCTTAGTTTGAACTAAAGCTATACACAGGTAAGGGTCATGGTTCAGGAATATCCTGAGCATAAAAAGATAAGGGGACAAGGGGAAGGGGGATTATCATGAAACTAAACTGAAGTATATAAAATAGGTGAGGTATCATGAAAAATTGAGGAAAGGGGGTAAGGAAATTGAACATGCCGATACTCAAACGAATTACTGAAACAAACAGGCAGACAAAAGGGTAAGGGGAAGGGATTGATCATGCAAGCTATATTGAAATGACATAACAGACAAAAAAAAGGAAAGAGAAAACAAATACTTGTAAGTTAATAAATGAAGTTAGGAGCCTACCAGTGCAAGTTTGAGTAACAAAACAAAGAAAATCCTTATAATTAGTCTTAGCTTTCAGCCGGATAATCCTTAGCAAGAGAGCAAGTAACAGAGAAGGAAGGTAGAAGAGAAGAGAGTTTTTGGTGAATAAGAGTAGAGAGAACTTGAGTATCAGTTGTATTAAGTGAGAAAAGAGAGAACCTATTTATAGTTGAAAGAGAAGCAACAGTAAGGTAAGGAAATATTCAGAAATCAATCAGTATCAATTAAGGAGAAGGGAACCCCTTCAATTAAGGAACCGGATGAAAAAATAAATAAGCTCAGGTCTAATTTTGGAAACAAAATATAGTATTAATCACAGAATATAGGGTAAATACACATAAGAAATTTAAAAATCACACGGGTAGGGCATATAAGGCAAGTAATCACCCAGAAAATCAAGGAGTCATGATATTAATCGTTTGAAATTGGTCAAGAAACAAGGAGCAATTAAAGAATCAAACAGCTGTACAAAATCAATTTAGGGTTTCAGAGAAAGGGGAAAAGTAGTACTATAAAAGATGCATAAGTTTTTAATATACGAGAGACTGACAAATAATAGAGTAGACGTGTAGCAAACACAAGAAGAAAACAGGGCTGGCTAGGGTTTCACGGTGAAAAAGAATGGAGAATACCCTTAGAGATTAGGGTTCGCACTACAATTCAAAACACAACGAATATCATAGACGAAGACGAACAAGAGCAGAACACTATAAAGAAAGCATAGAACAATTAACCAAAAACCCTAGAAAGGTAATCAGTGAGACAAAAAACTTTAGAGCTATAATAGAAATGTCAAAATCATGGAGAAGAACACCCAGTAGCAAGAATAAAGAACAAAATCAAAGAAATTGGATAAGAAACAGAAAACCCTAGGTTTTAAAAACGAACAGTTTTGAAATCATGACTAAGTGAAGAAAGAGATGAGAAACACATTTTTTAAAATTTCAGAAAACCACTAGTACTCAAAGAAGATCGTAAGATAACACCGAGAAAAATGAAAGGAAGAACCTTGAATCATTAGGGTTTTCAGAGGAGGCCTAAAAATGGCGAGAAAAGCCTGAGCGGCTCATCGGAGCTTGGCAAGGACCCAAGGCTTCAAAGGTTTGCCGGAGAACAGCCGTGAAACTCCATCGAAGGACCTCTGGTTCAGTTACCCTCGAGACAAAACCCCGATCTTCGAACCCAAAGGCCAGGAAAGGTGAAGAATGGACGAGCATGGAAGTTTCAGGCCTTGAATGGCCATTAACACCGATGAAGAGGATCGGAGAAGACTAGAGATCTCAGAGACACTAGAGAGAATTTTGGGAGTGAATGGCGACGGCTTGGTAAAAATGAAGATAGGGTTAAGGGTTTGGGGGTTTAATTTGGTAAGAAATAATGTGGGTCGTTGATCTATGAGATCAACGGCCAGGATCACAAAGGGGAAATTTGTCGGATTAATTCGAACGGGTTTGGGTCAAGTGGATTAAGAAATTGGGTGATATAATTGGGGTTACAATTGAAAGACTAAGGGCTATATTTTAAATAGCCAATTTTCCCAAATTTAATTTTATAAAAAATAGTAAACAACTTTATAAAAATATAATAAAATTACTGAGATAATAAAATACGTTTGAGAATTAATTAAAAATACCAAGAGCGATGTTTCACCTGAACTACTTATTAAATTGATAAATAGGCTAAAATTGCAATTTAATGCAATTTTAATTTAAAAATACCTAATAGTTTTGTAAAATCCTGTAAAAATTATATAAATTATATTTTTATTTAAATGAGAGAATAAAATAATTTATTTATTAAAATAACAAGATTTGATACCAAATATTGGATTTATAGTACAAAATAAGTTATAAATTAGTTTTAAAATGCTTGAAAAAAAATTATAGAAAAATATCAAACCTCTTGTGGATGTTTATATATGCATTCACAAGCTATTTTGAAAGTATTTGGGATACAAAAATACATAGAAAAAATTGGGTATCAACACGTGTCAGAGTCATTCAACAGCTTGCTAAAATCTGCCGGTGGATTTCCTGTCACTGCCATGGTCCGCATGATATTCAAACAGAGCACGGAGAGGTTTGTCGAAAGGCATGCATCTGCCTCAGCATTGATGGATCGGGGTGTTGAATTTACGCCAATACCCATGAAAAGATTTGAAAGGTCCAGGAGGCGAGCACACTGGCATTGATTTCTTCAGTACGATCATGAACATGGTGTTTTTGAAGTTAAGACAACTATCAGCGAACACCGTGGGAATAATCTGCATATGATGAATGAAATAGAAGGTTGTGTTCACGTGGAAAATGAAATATCTAGCGCATGTCGTGCGCACATGCGTTGAAGTTCTTTCAACAAGTAGGATATGGGGAAACAAACTATATTGATAGGCAATACAATGTTGCTGCATATGTAGACAGATATAGCGAAAAGTTGCAGCCATTAGGTGCTGAGTATTATTGCCAGCCGGAACCTTTTAAGATGGTATGTAACAAGGATTTTTTTTCACAAGCTACAAGTGAAAAAGAGAATTTGCATACTGAACCAAATGGATGTTGGAGACATAGTTTATGCGCGTAAATGCGGCACATGCTCGCAAACAGGACACGACTATCGTAAATGTCCTTCAGTTAGTGCGCGAGGTAGTGGTAATCCCGGTGCAAGTTCATCTAACGTACCCAACTATCAAGGAAACATTTCATATTGATTTTTTTTTTTGTTTAAATGCATATTTGTACTTGCGTAAGTTTCAATTTATATGAAATAAAAGAAAATTCCAAATTACATCTTATTTTTAACGTTATATTTTGCTATGGTTGTTCCAATATTAAACTTGTTTGTGTTGGAAAAGCATGTGAAAAGCTAAATATGTAATTCGCAGTGAAATACTACGTATTGTTGAGTTGTCATGTCATTCTGCAAAAGTTGAAAACCGCATGTGAAAAAATCAATATTTTCAGAATAATTGAATACGTAAATCGCAGTATAATACTGCGTATTGTATGAAATCTTGACTATAAATAAGGTTTCACACTACTTATTTTTTGAACTTAACAAGCAGCAAACTTTCTCTATACGAAATGTCTGAACAACCCATTATGTCCCAAGGTGCTACTGCGGAGAAAAATGCAGTTTGTTCAAATCGTGGCCAGATGGTGAACGTCGCTACTGGAGTTGTATGAACAAGCTTGAAGAGCAACCAGACAAGCCCACATGTGAATTTGATGTATAGTTTGATGAAGAGTGTAGAAGAAGAGAAAACAAAGGTCGGAAGACCAACTCGAGTGGTTGGAGAAAATTATAGGAAGCGGATCGTGATTAAGCAGTGTCTTCTACAAGATAAGCGTAGTAGTTTAAATTTATGTTTAACTTGTATGGCGTTTTATCAGTTGTACTGTTTTTATCTTTACATTTATCATGTTTGTATTTGTGTTTACCCGTTTTAAATAAAAATGTTGCTCAAATGCTGTTATAATTTTCCTTAAATAATGTGCATGTAAATCGCCGTATAATACTGTGTATTGTTGAGTTGTCATGTCGTTCTGAAACGGATGAAAACCATGTGAAAAAAGCTACTTTTGCCGTAAATAATGTGTATGTAAATCGTCATATAATACCGCGTATTGTTGAGCTGTCATGTCGTTTTGAAATGGATGGAAACCATGTGAAAAGAGCTATTTTTACCTTAAATAATGTGCATGTAAATCGTCGTATGTTATTGCGTATTGTTGAGTTGTCATGTCATTCTTGAAAGGAGGAAAACCATGTGTAAAAAACAGTTTTTGCCTTAAATAATGTGCATGTAAATCATCGTATATTACTGCGTATTGTTCAGTTGTCATGTCATTCTCAAAAGGAGGAAAGTCATTGAAAAAAAAATTGTTTTTCCTTAAATAATGTGCATGTAAATCGTTGTATATTACTATAGATTGTTGAGCTGTCATGTCGTTCTCAAAAGGAGGAAAACTGTGTGAAAAAATAGTTTTTGCCTTAAATAATGTGCATGTAAATCATCGTATATTACTGCGTATTATTGAGCTGTCATGTGGTTCTCAATAGGAGGAAAACCATGTGAAAAAACAGTTTGTTCCTTAAATAATGTGCATGTAAATCGTCGTATGTTATTGCATATTGTTGAGCTGTCATGTCATTCTCAAAAGGAGGAAAACCATGTGAAAAAATAGTTTTTGCCTTAAATAATATGCATGTAAATCTTCATATATTACTGCGTATTGTTGAGTTGTCATATCGTTCTCAAAAGGAGGAAAACCAATTGAAAAAATAGTTTTTGCCTTAAATATGTGCATGTAAATCATCGTATATTACTGCGTATTGTTGCAACTTATTGCCTATAAATAAATAGGGGATTCTTGATATTTTCTACAATTAACAGCAACCTCTAATCGAGCTTTTCCATAAACCTAGACTTCATTGAAGAAATGTCTCAACGAACCCTTCGTGCCCCAAATTGCGAATGTGGAACTAAGAGCATGATGTATGATGACTGGGAAGAAGGTGGACGCCCATATTGGGGTTGTATGAACATATTTTATAGGCAGCCTGACGTACCTATATGCAATTTAAAGGTATGGGTTGACGAACCATATGAACAAGAATACTACAAGGACAAGATATATCATCTTCATGATCTGTGTACGAGCCAGTGGCAAATAGAGCGCCAATCCAGGCAAAAAATTGAAGATTTGAAGGTGAAGATCAAGGAGGTGGAAGAAGAGAATAAAAAATTGGGAAAAACGTTCCAGAAGATGAAGCAGAGATTACTAGGCGGTAGTAACTAAGCAATGGCATTTATGTGTTCAGTGTTGTAATGTATCTTCATGTTTCCTTTGTCAAGTGATTTCGTTAGGTCTACTGTTTGTGTTTATTTTAGGTTTTCAATGTTTGTGGTTGTGATGTACTAATTAAGTAATATTGTTGTTCAAAAGTAATTAAAATAAAATTGTTCTACAAATATAATTACTAACAGTATTTACATAATGCACTACTTACATAAATTACAAACTAAGTAAATCAATGTGTCCCGCAGCCAGTGTGCTTTAGCGTCGATGTTGGCCTGAGTCGCATCCCCCGTCAGTCGGGAATACTATCTGGATCATCGTCATATAGCCGCCTCTTTAAGAGAGGATGTGCAGCCGCATCGACACCGCAACTAGTATGATCGGAAGAATAGGTTGTAGGGCCGTCAACAACCTACAAAACAAGTTACAAATTAGCATATGAAAATAGTATTAGTTTGATATATGTGTTAAGTAATAAATTATTTTCCCACCATGGTCTCCTCGGCCTCCTGGGTATATGCATCCGTGATGTGCTCATCACCTATTGTAGTTGCCTCTAAGAAGGGCTCGGACGAAGACTTCATAAGAAAATTAAAAATTAATGATTGATGCCATATTAAGGAAAAAAAACAAATTGAAATTTTAAAGTAATACAAACATACCGTCGCCTGTGATAGATGCACCTGAACCACCAGGGATAGGGGATAACTCAACGTGCGCCTGCCATCCATGTCCCGGATCAGCCGATCGTCAGCTGCAGAAGATGGGCATGCGAAGTACTGATCTACATCTGCGTCAAATGTACCCATGATCGCCGACGCTCCTGACGGGGTGACCTGCGATACTGGAAAAGATAATTGAAGGCTATACGACGACATGCTACAGGAAGGCTCGTCTGCATGAGGCATATAACCCTGCCGATCATCTCCAAGCCCCTCAAGCCCAAGGGCCTCGTCATGTCCCTCTGCAGGTGGGTCGACATGTACCTCAACGCCACGTTGCTGACCACCTCCTCCTCGTCCCTCGCGACCCCGTCTGGACCCCTGGCTCGTGGGGCACCCGTGCCTCGTAGAACCGGCCTACCCCATTGGTAGGCCTGTGGCGATGCATACTGAGCCTCGTGGTCCAACCTCTCGGCATCTCTCGCATGCAAAAGTGTTAGGAGAGCCATCTGTTCTACCTACCGGCCAAAGTCAACCAATTCAGTAGTAATTAAATAATGATATATCAATATTATAACATATTAACAAGCCAAAAAAACATACCAGTGCCTTGTGCCTCCGGCGTACGGTCTGTAATGCTCGCCCAGTACATGTATAGGGTTCCCGATCATCAGTCGGGTCTGACGGCGGTACCACTCAGGATACAGATGAATAGTGCCCTCCTGGAATATCGTACGTGGTGGAGAAATACGCTCAACTCTCTCGTCCTATCCAACTATCTGTTGTTGTAGCCACTCCATATACTACCCGTTCATGTTGCCACGATCGTCGCGCTGATAGTGAGTGGAAACCATACAGGCTCCCTCGGTGTAGTCTGGGGCCAGCCAAATTGTCAAAGGACACACTTCGTGACATGATACTTAACGTAATTCCAGAATATCATCGGGGCATAGGTGCTCCAACTAAGCCGGTCGACTGAGCAACAAGCTGGTAGCTCAACAAGCAACTCGATGTTGTATGGCATCCGGATGAACTGCCAAATACTAACATAAATGTTAGTACGCAAAATACAACTCAATTGGGAAAAACCAACTGTATGTACATATTTACATGTCTGTCCACCAACATATCTAAGACATCCTTGAGAAGGGGGAGATTATGGTGAGCCTCATTCCCTCGGTATAGCTAACTCTGCTCAATCCAACTGATAGCTAGAGGGAGAAACGGATAATGCTGACCGGGTGGAAGTTCTGGTATAGGTGAATGCAATGGCATGATCCACTGTCAGGCCAAAACCTAATATAAAATATTAATGTAATATTTATGTGTCATTTAACGATATTGAATTTGAAGTAAAGAACAACGTATTCGGAAATTTTGTCACCTGTAAGAGAGGGAGAAAACCACATATATCAACTGATGGACCCATGCTCGCCCGACACATGCTGCTATACAGGTAAGCCAGAACACTAACACCCCATCTGTACTGGGATACCTGACCCAGGTCTACTAGATGATGAATGAAGCGCATGCTCACTTTACGTCCCGACGTGTCTGGGGAAAAGACACACCCGAAGAGCAAGAACAACGCATAACGTGGCCTCTCTTGTGGGAAAATAAAAAGTATGCGTCTCCGGTCGCCACCGCTCTACCAAGGTCGTGATGAGCGACCAATCTAGTTGTATCCGTCCTTGCTAAAAAATGGTATATAATCTCGTATCCTGGAGGATGTCTATTACGCGCTCGTGTAAAGGATGGCAGCAATAAAATCCCAAAGATCATCAGGTCTCCTGGGCCGGAGAGCCTGCTCCGACAGCTGTCCCTCCCACACATAGGAGGACCTATGGTCGTCCTGCAACACTAATAGCTGATCCTTTGCAGGTCCGGGATGCGCAGACGGAGGAAAGTCCATGACGTCTACTATAATTTAAATAAAATTAATTGGTTATGTTAGTTTAATAAAATTAAATAATTAATTATGATTAAATTAAAAATTATGATTAATAATGGAGAGAATAATTATATGGTTTCCAGGCTTGATTTTTTCTACGGTAAAAGGCTCAATATTTTACTACGCTAAAAGGCTATTTTAAAGTAATTCGCAGTATATTGCTGCGTATTGTATGAAATCTTGACTATAAATAACGGTTGCATGCTACTTATTTTCTTCGCCTAACAATAACCAAAATTTCTCTTTACGAAATGTCAGAACAACCCGTTTATGTCCCAAGATGCTACTGCGGAGAAAAATGCAGTTTGTACAATTGGTGGCCAGAAGGTGGACACTGCTGTTGGGGTTATACGAACAACTTGATGAGCAGCCAGACAAGCCCACATGTGAATTTGATGTATGATTTGATGAAGAGTGTAGAATCAAGTACTACAAAAAAGAAATTTATAAACTTCATTGTATGTGTACTAGGCAAGCTGCAAAAGAGCGTCAAACCAACCAACAAATTGAGGAGTTGAAAGTGAAACTCAATGAGGTAGAAGAAGAGAAAAAAAGGCTCGAAGACTAATTCGAGTGGTTGGAGAAAATTGTAGAAAAAGGATCTTGATTAAGCAGTGTTTTACGTGATAAGCATAGTAGTTTGCTTTTTGTGTTTGCCTTGTTTAGTGTTTGTACTAGTTCTACTGTTTGGATCTTTATGTTTGTAGTGTTTGTGTTTTTGTTAAACGGCTTAAAGAAAAATATTGTTCTACTAATCACCTTATTATTGTTTTCAAAAGCTATTTTTCCCGAAAAATATGCATGTAATTCGTAGTATAATACTACGTATTGTTGAGTTATCATGTCATTTTGAAAAGGTTCAAATTAGGGGTGTACAAAGAAAACTGACAAACCGCACCAACCCGATAATCTGAGTCAAACCGAGAAAAAAAATCTGACTATGGTTTGGTTTGACTTGGTTTGGTGTTGGACAAAAAATCCGACCTTAATTGGTTTGGTTTGATCTTAACTAAAGAAAATCAAACCAAAACCAAACCAACCCGACTTTAGACATATAAATTTTTTAGATATATTTAATATATAAATATACTTATTGTAATGTAATTTATAAATATTTCTTAAAAAAATTCATAATTTTATCTTTTAAGGTATTATTTCAAGGTCGGACTTAGAACTTTTGAATGCTCCGATAAGTTTTATAACCATTAATATTAGTAAATTAAATAATGCTAACAATCAATACCAATTCTAACAAAAGACATTCAATTCAATATTACGAACGGAGATGTATTAAATATCTATTTTTTGTTTTACAATAATTTAGATAAAAATGCATAACCTATTTTTATTTTGCTTTAGCTTTTAGTCATGTAATTAATACTCCCTTATTAGTCCAATTATTAGCATGACTTAGTGCATTTCGATTATGTTTTATTTTTATTATGACTTTTTAATTAACAATATTTATATTACATAATTTTATTGTCTTTGTTGTTGAATAATTTAGGATAATCTCATGACACATATCATATTTTGTATTATTTTCTTGGAAAATACTTTATATAGTTGTATCTTACTAGGATTAAAGAAATATTTTGAGCATACATTATATGTTTTGTTCTACGAAGATTTTACCGGGAAAAAATCCGAAAAACTCAAATAACCCGAAAACCCGAGAAAAACCGATATTGAAAAACCCGAGTTTTATTGGTTTGGTTTGGTCTTTAGATTTAATAACCCGACACAATTGGTTTGGTTTGGAAATTGTAAAGTTCGAACCAACCCGGTCTATGTACACCACTAGTTCAAATCTATGTAAAAAAGTTGTTTATCTCCTGAAAAATGTGCATGGAACTCGTAGTATAATACTACGTATTGTTGCAACTTATTCCCTATAAATAAAAAGCACATTCTAGTTATTTTCAACACTTAACAACAGTCTATCATCGATCTTTTCAATATACCAAAAGTTTCCTGCAAGAAATGTCTCAACGCCCCCATTCATCCCTCGAAGTACGAATGTGGAGCTAAGACCATGATGTATAGTGATTGGGAATAAGCTGGCCGACCCTATTGGGGTTGTTTGAACAAGTTTTATAGGCAACCTGACGTACCTATATGCAACTTTAAGGTATGGGTTGATAAACCATGTGACCGGGAATACTACAGAGACAAGTTGTACTATCTTCATGGAGTGTGTACGGGGCAGTGGGAGAGAGAGCGTCAATCCTAGCAAGAAATTGAAGACTTGCAGGCGAAAATCGAGGAGGTGGGAAAAGAGAAAAAGAAGATCGAAAAGAAGCTGTTTTTTATGAAGGAGAGAATACTACGCGGTTGTTCCTAAAGAATGACATGTTAAGTGATTTAGTTAGTGAATCTTCATGTTTCCTTTGTCAAGTAATTTCGTTAGTTCTACTGTTTGTTTTTGTTTTAGGTTGTCAATGTTTGTGGT